>LR738713.1:606569229-606688435 GCA_902687465.1 Secale cereale | reverse complement strand
CCCCGCCCTCCCGGCCTTCGCCGCCGCCACCTCCGCCGCCGCAACCAAACCCTAGCCCGCCCCCCGTCGAACCCCACCCTCCCTCCCCACCAGGCCGCAGCGATGTTCTACTCCCACTCCGTCCTGGCTCGGAAGAGCCCGCTGGGCACGGTGTGGATCGCCGCGCACCTCGAGCGCAAGGTCAACCGGACGCAGATTGACGGCGTCGACGTCCCCTCCTACGCCGCGTCCATCATGGACCCCGAGGTGCCCATCGCCCTCAGGCTGTCGGGGCATCTCCTCCTCGGGCTCGTCCGCATCTACTCGTGGAAGGTGAACCACCTGTTCCAAGATTGCAACCGGATGCTGAGCGCGGTCAGGACCGCTTTCGCCTCCATGGAAGCGATAGATCTGCCAATTGACGCGGACCGTGCTCCGTTCGAGGTAATCACTTTGCCGGAGACCTTCAGTCTGGATGACTTGAGCCTTGATGATGCGATTCGTCAGATGGATACGCCGGATCGTCATCAGCGGACCTCTGATCAGATCACCTTGTCTGGAGAAGGGTATGTGATGATCACCCTTGATGAGGATGGTGGTGCAGAGTTCACGTCTCCTGCTGGTCGATCTTCAGGATTCGAGCCTGAACAGCTTGAGCAGGAGACGTTCCCTCCGTTTCCAGAGGATATCATTTCTGTAGATCCTCCTCTCCATGGCAGTTTTGCAGTGACCCACCAAGACACACCAGAAATATTGCGGCGAGCTTCTGAGAGTGCGTCAAGGTTTGAAGATGTTATTGATGGTGGTGATCTCATGGATGAAGATCCGTCGCCGTTCATAGAAAAGGTTACCACGCCACCTGCAATGCACTCACCTTTATCCCCTGTGCTTCGGACATCCATCCCCAATGTTCCAACACGTATCAGTCATGAGCCTGTTGAAGAAGATGAAGAACCAGCAGGTGGCACCGGAATCTTGGCACCTGCAGCATTTATCCTTGAACCATCTCCACCACCTCAAGCACAAGGTAACAGGAGAAGGAAAAGGGCGAATGTACAGGAGAACAGGAGAAGGCCTAAAATTGATGAGGAAATCGTGCTCCCCAATGATTATATGAGTAATCAAGTTGATGGCACTGAACTAGGTAGGCTGGTTCGCAGGAGGAAGATGCTGCCTCATACAGCAGTGGATGTGTGGAGGTTCAACAGGATAAGCCAAAAAGACAGCCTCTTCTCTGAACCTCTGGTGCAAGGAATGTGTAGCGATCTTCATAAAGCTTATGAGAGGAACTACCCTCGCGTGAGTGACTCTGATGCTCAGCCTGCCGATGTTGTGAATGTTCGCGACTCTGATGCTCAGCCTGCCGATGCTCTGAATGTTCGTGACAAGGATGCACCTACAAGAAATGCAGATACACAGGAGCCTGAACCTCATCTCACCATGAATTCTCTAGGAAATGGAGAGGCAACACCATTTGATTCGCCACCTGAGCTCCCTCGCTTCTCTCCACAAAAGGATCTATCTCCAGTTAGAGAAGATCACACCCCTCTTGAAACCCCTGGTCGAAGTGGAACTCCGCGGTCTGGACTTGGAGGAACTGGTGCTACTGTACCGCTAACACATTTCAGTTATGCATCACAAGGAAAAAATACTCTTGAATCTGATTTCCCATTCGGTACTGATGATTTTGACGAAGATCTACCGGACTTTCCTGGGCTCATGAATACCCCTAGCATGATATCCAGTGCGGGTACCAGCACCACAGGATTAGGCAGCATCATGTCTACCAGGACAAGGGCTGCCGCCCAGTACTTCAAAGGTATGATGTCTTCAGCCACGTCAGAAGACCAGCAAGGGAAATTCAGTTTAAACAGAATCTTGGACGGGAGGACAAAGAAGCAAGCTGCAAGAATGTTCTTTGAAACATTGGCCCTGAAGAGCTATGATTATATCGATGTCCATCAGGAAGAAGCGTATGGCGATATTTCAGTTTCGGTTAGACCGTCACTCTCGAGCGCTAAACTTTGAACAACTCTGCTTCCCTTCAGTTCAATTAGACTATTTTCTTTCGCTTTCCTGGCCTGTCTAATATCAGTCCTGGTTTAGAATAGTGCTATGTTATTTTATGCCTTCTAATCGTCCTGTAATATTTGGTGTGTATCTCAGTTTGTGTCAGTTCTGTTCAGAACCTGGAAATGCTAGTGTGAGTGGAGCTGAAGGTGTTTTGTATACATTGTAATCTGTTTCAACCCTCCTTGTCTTTGCACCTGAGCTGAGCTACCGACGAACAGAATTATTTTGTAATTCAGATAGTTACAGAACAACTAGGTCATCTGGGTTAGGATTTTGCTTTTCCTCTTCTCACTCTATATCATGTTAGTAATCCCTGCTTAAGCTCTAGCCTGAACGGGGGAAGGTTCCTGTGCTATCTGGATCCTATGTACCACTTGCACCTTGCTTTCATGTTTTAAATTTTGATCCACCAAGAAAAAGCCAGTGGTTATAGGAACTTTTATTTGTTTCTCACCTGAAAGTTATCATGTAATTCTTGAATTAATTAGCACTCATTTCTAGATGTTACCCTGTGGGACTGAAGAATGAAACAGTATGTGCTTCATCATGTGGTCCTGGCTTCATAAAAAGAGTTTTTCATTTGTTCTCAACAGAAATTCTTGCCTAAATCTTGCAATGGATATAGTGTTAAGAATGGGGCTGAAGTTTTCCTCTGATGTCTGTCCAGTTAAGGTACCAAATTTTTTCACTCTCCAAGAACAAGCCTGTGGTTATAGTGTCTTCTGTTTGTTGCTCACCTGAAAGTTACCTGTAATTCAGTAATTGTTGAATTAACTAGAGATTATCTATTGATGTTTATTCTGTGGGTTGAACTTATGAATGAACTTCTGTTTATTCACATGTCTGAGATAGAAGGATCCTAGTTTACGCATAATGCATCTTATTGTCCTGTTTGCATGCACCCTACTGAATAGTCTTATGCCAGGGAGGGCACCGCACAACAAGCTACACCTTAGTGACTGGTGCTATAAATATATGTGATATCTGGGCCCCTTTAGGCTTAAGATCACCAACAATTTATAGTTCTTGAAGAGGCATGCCTGATTTCAGGACCAAAGGTTAGTGATTTTGATCAATGTTAGCTTCAGGATTGAGCAATGCATGCTTATATTTTGGTTAGATTGTTTAAGTGTACTAATTCAGTCATATTCACATTCACAGTGTTAATATGATGCCAAGTGTTATTTATGCCATTATTGTTCGGGCATTACCCGAAGGAGAGATCTGTTGATGATAGGTTAATGGTTAGCTTCTCAAGGTTCATTTGGTCTATAATTTATCTTAAATCGTTAAATGGTTTTGTTGTGATACACCAATACTTGTTTGGAGGACATGGGGGCACTAATTTATCTGCCTGCAGATTAATAAAATTTATTTGGAAGGAATCCTATCTGATTTCCTAATTTGATCTTCACTACTAAACTTTTGATTTTGCTTGCTATCTCTTTGATTTTGCCCGCATCAGAACTTGAAATTACCTTATTCTTGTGATATTTCTTGGTCATGCTCTACTACTGGACTGTTGCTTCAGACCAACCAGTAAATAGGATACTGAGGCATTTGTCACTTCACTTGAATAGGATAGACATACTGCCATAGGAAGTAAGCTAGGTTTATGTCTGGTACTACCTCCGTCCTGGTTTATTAGCCTCCTTCGTATTTTGTGTCAAATTTTGACCATAGATTAAACTAACAAAATATTAGTGCATGTCACTAAAAATTATATCGTTGAATTCGTATTTGAATATAGTTTCATGTAATATTTTTTGTGACATGCATTAATGTTTTTTTAGTTAAATTTAAAGTTAAAGTTTGACACAAAATACAAAGAGGACCAATAAACCAGGACAGAGGTAGTAGAACATTTCCTATCAATAGCAATGCACTAGGACTTCTCCATAACAGATTTGGAACTGCAATGTTTGGTTTACTTAATTTTAGTGCACATTGTCAGATTGTCAAATTTATTAAAGCAATATATACTGGAAGTTCTTGGAAATTCACCTGGACTCATAGGTGTATATGCAAAAGCAACTCTCGGAAGTTCTGAACTATAAATGGGTTTATTATGTTATATTTGGTTTTGATTGCAGACGGAATGTTGCTACGCATAGGTATAGTGGTGCCCTTTTAGTGGCTGTGGCCGATGACACTTTTGTGATGACTAATTTGTGCACTAATTTTTTTATTTATCCAGCAAGTAAAATCAGATGCACTAGTCACGCTTTTGGATGGGGATCTTAATTTCTTCTTCCTTTTTAGGAGACGTCTGCTGGTTAAATCCTTCATGCTTGCGGATAGGGATCTTAATTTCTTCTTCCTTTTCAGACCACTCCTGATGTGAGCTAAAGGTTTTATCTGTTTCCATTAGATTTACCTTTTGAAACTGTATATCTTTAGGCTTCAATGATCGCTCTTTCGGATACATGTATTGGCAATATTATTAATTGACTTCAGATACACACTTTCGGAAAAAAGCCAATTTCTTCAAAAGGCAAAAGAGTTTGGTCGGTGATCACAAATCATGATTATTCCCATGAAAATGCAGTAAATACCACAATGGTTTAGAATAAGTATTTCTTTGGGCTTTCAACATATTATCATTGGGCCACCTGTTTCTCCATTTCTATGCACACAATATGAGAAGTGTCGTGTACTCGTGTGTACAGAGATGTGCACGGTGACTTTCTTCCTAGTGTGATTTAACTAATCTCCGAGCAAGTGCGAACATGTACAGTTGAGTTAATGATAATGGGTCTTCCACAGTTCCAGGAATAAATCTGTGTTCCAGATCTGGGAATTGCCCTCCTGATAGATTTTCCTTTCTTATTGTTGCAATTAGCAAGTTTAGCGTCTTCAGGTATTCTATGTTGTATACTATTAATGGAACTTGTCTGAAACAAATTCCCCCGAGTCTGCCGCCACTGTTGGCGCCTCCGATCCATGATGCTTTTCTAGAACTCTTACATGTGCATGTGACTTGTTTTCAATCATTTTTGTTTTGTTCAGATAGTCATAAAGTAGACTTTGTGTATATTGCCGTCATATGGTCTAGAGATGCAGTTACAGTCATATCTTCAGCTTAGTGCAATACTATGTCAGATTACATTGCTGAATCGGCGAGATATGGATATTTGTTTTGATTTCGCTCCCAGTTCCCAAGTTTGGTTTCAAGCAAAGTATTTGGTGTTTGTACTATATTCTCTGCTGGATGGCTCTTTTGTCAAAGACAGCCCGGTTCGAACATGCAGGCAGGGGGGTCAAAATTGGGAAGCCCCTTGGGGTTGGAGTTGCCCCAAAGCCGTGCCGCGCTGTGTTGGGTAGGGTAACGGAAGCAATCATCGTGTGATGATGATGATGGGATGAGAGGAGATGCATCATGTGTCAGTTGTCCACCAGCCAGGCATGACCGGGTGTTGGTTCACTCCAAGCACCAGCAGTCGGTGCTCTTGGAATCAAACGAGCTGCGGCGCGTAATAATGTATACTAGCAATTGTCCCGGAGAATCGATGGTGTACGTCGAAATCATGTATGTACAGGATTTTAGGTTAATTTATGCACTCTGTAGGAGGTATCTGCACTGGCGGGGACGGGCGGGAGCGCTCGCTGGCTGCGGCCGCGGCCTTGAGAAATCTCCAGAGAACGCCACCCATGGACGACGGCCGAGTCCCCGCGTGGATTGGCCGCGGACCACGTACCGTACGGTCCAGCCTACGTGCCCGACCGTATCCGTTCCTCCCGCTACATAAACATTCCGCTAGTACCTAGATCGTCTCCGCGTACCTGCGGGCCCGTGCACTTGTGTCCACACTGGCTCCAGGTACAGTAGTAATTCCGGATGCTTATTACGGGGTGTAATTTCGCGTACATCTTCGCTCAGTGAACCAAACCAACCAAGGTGTGAGGTCGCCAGGGCCGGGTTATACTTATACGATATAAATATACTTATGATGGATGGCGTGTATTCGTAAGCGATTCCATGCGCTAAAATGTTCCAGGATTGCGCACGCAGCTGAAGCGGTTCATCGACCGGTCGGTGCCCAGCTACGTACGTACGTACCGACACGGCGGCAACGGCCACCACCACATGTGCCAGCGTAGCAGCACACGATTATCTTTCTTTTTTCCGTTCGTTGGAGAAAAATGTCAGCGTCGGTTCTGGACTTCATGCTCCCATGTTTTAAGATCCGATAATACCACATCCAATGGCATATGTGGTGATAATAAACTATAAGAAATACATTAAAAACAAGATCCGATAACATTTTGCCGGGAGCCGGTACTGGGTAGGCCGAAAACTACGGCTCACCATGCCTAATCCAACAGAGGCGATGACCACCGCTGACGACGTCTACAGACTACTCTACAGCTATAGGGAGGGAGTGTATCTAGTGCACGGCAGGTAGAGCTAAGCGCTCCGGCCTGGTTGCTCACTAGTCTACTCCATCCAACTAATACATTATCATTAAGCAACGGGATAGCGTAGCATTACGCACGGTGGTTCCGGGTTCCCTGTCACACGCCGGATTTATATAATCATACAAGTAGCCGCTATACTATACAAGTATAATATACTCCCATGCTGCACTGACCAATGCGGTGCAGCGCCGACGATACGGTCGACCCTGCACCTCTCCTTTTTCTTCCATTTTGTTTTCTTGCTACGAGGCGGTACCTTCCGTCCGGTCGCGCGTGTCCGTCGTGCTACTGCTCGACAAGTGCGGCCGTATGGGACCGTTTTGGAGAATCATTAGTAGAAGGTTTTGGGCTGGGATCAGTTGGCATTATTGTAAGTGTTTGGGTCTGGGCAAGTGAGACTGGCGTGTCAAGCGGCAGGCCGAGGAGCCCTCTCGCCCATTAATCTTGGACAGTATCGGCTCCGATCCGAAAACGAATGGAGCGTGTGGACGGTGGACGGACGGCAACGGCCGGCGTCATTGTCAGATACTGCTACTTGCAGGTACGTACGGGGCTACTGTCACCGTAAACTTCTGACGAAACCATGCACGGCACTTGTCATGGTCCTCGTCGGCGACACTGTATCCAGTATTATTATACGGCAAAACTAGCTACACAGACCACGCGCGGCGTCAGACAAAACGCACCAAGGCAAAGCACATGGTGAACTTGGAATGTGCCATCTGTCGTCGTAAGAGGGAATGCGCAGTGTTTATCCTCAAAATTTGATCTATCCACATCAGAATTACTTCAACATGAAATGAATTTTAGTTTTTGTGGGTAGTCGGTAGCAGCTTTGAGTCAGACCATCTAGAGCCTTACTTAATCCGGCCCCTCAAACACCTACGGGTGCGTCGGAAACGTCCGCGGACATTAACAGGCCATGATTCAAATTTCATTTTTCACAACCGGACACCTCAATTAACATAACTCAAATGCATACAAATTCATGCAATTACGTAAAACGATGCATTACACACATCGTCTGACTACTACATCAAAACATGCCATCGGACTACGAAATATTGTCATTGTTTAACCTACATGCTAGCTATAGAGAAGATCATCCACGACTGCCCTTGCCGCCGTTCTCGCGAAAATAGCGGTCGAAGACGCAGTACGAATCGAGCCGGATTTGCTCGT
The DNA here is from genome assembly GCA_902687465.1 of Secale cereale. Classification (NCBI taxonomy): domain Eukaryota; kingdom Viridiplantae; phylum Streptophyta; class Magnoliopsida; order Poales; family Poaceae; genus Secale; species Secale cereale. Next base: position 606,680,782 of record LR738713.1, on the reverse strand, counting down.
CGCCAGAGCTGTCCGACCCGTTGGTGTCCTCCTTCTCCTCCTTGGGGGTAGTCCAGCCATGGTACGGACCGCCAGATTCTGCTCTCGGGTGAGGGCGCACGTGTTCCTCCGTCGCCTCTTCTTTACAATGCAGACGCATATGGCTTCCTCCTCTGCGGCTGCCCGCGCCGCCGCATCAGCCGCCTCGCCATGTCGGTAGCGAGGCGGGCATCGGCCGCCCTCATCCTCTCTTTGTTGGAGATATGCCCTAGAGGCAATCATGTGATGATGTTACTTCCCCATGTATTTATGAGCCTTTTGTATTGTCCTTGAACATCATCAGTGATATGTATTACTACTTGTGATAGGTGTTGACATTTCCCCGAAAAGGAAGGGTGATGTAGTATAGCAGTAGAAAATATTTCTCTTAGTTAAGAACCAAGGTTTATTGAACCAATAGGAGATTCACGCAAAGATCAGTCGACAGTACTTGCACGCACAAAAAAATATAGTGTAGGGTGTTCCCTATATTTGAACTGGTGACGAACTTTGATGCCCAATGAATGTAATATGTGCAATTGACTGAATAGCCTAGCGTTAGTTTCTGGCTTATTTATTTCCTTAGTCTTCTTTTTCCTTGGTTTGCTAGTGGCCGCAACAACCATGGGCCACATACGGACCGTGGTAACCATGAGCTTTCTACGAGCCATAGGATAAATGGGCCTCCAACGGGCCGTAGGGTCCATTGACCACACATGGGTCCAACAATTCGTGGGCCAAAACTGAACCACAACATGGGCCGTAAACGGGCTTAATTAGTATCGGGCCAGCACGGTAACGGGCCGTTAACATGCCGGAAAGAGGCTTAATTTTGTCATAGGCATAACATGTCGTTAATGGGTCCAAATACATGACGGGTTGGAAACGACACAATGGGTTAACATACCACAAATGGGTCGATTCTAACCACAGGCTGAATTTGGCCCTTTAGGAGAACAAGCCAGTAACGGACCTGAAGTAATCGAGGACCGGAAAGGAGCCCAATAATTTATGGGCCCTCAGTGGGCCGAAAGTTAACACGGGCTGAAAACAGCCCGTGAGTCACCCCGCGCCATTAAAGGGCCAAAAGATACAAAAGGCCTCTGTAAGTGCATCTAGTGCCCCCTAGTTAGTTTTGTAGTATTGACGACAAACGTGGTTGTGGGACTAACGTGTTTGTGAGAATTACAGGATAACACAGGTAATAGTCCCTCATAGATTCAGTTTAACTTCCAGAGATGACCCCTAAAAATGTGTGAAGACATTGAAGTCAGTGGTGGTGCGTGAAGACATTCACGTGAAGATAATGACCTATGAAGACATTCATTGAAGACTATAGAACGCGAAGACATAGTTTCTTTCGTAATTCTTTTTATTCCTTCTTGAGTCATAGGAATCACTGTACTATTAAGTGGGGTCCAAGTGAACATAGTCGAATGACTGAAGTGATGCTCAACCAAAACACCTATGTCTTCAAGCGAAGACAAATGAGAGCAAATCTTATTCAGAGCTGGATAAGTCAGCTTTACTTGGGGCTCAAGTAAAGTTGCCACATGTGTTCACAATCCGATCGTTGGACACGTGTTAGTTCCTTAGTGACCAAGGGTCATTCTGGACATATCATGTCGGGTTGCCTCTTGGCTATAAATAGCCCACCCCCTACACCATAAATTGGTGGCTGCTCAGAGTTAGTGCACGACTTTTATCGTTTGAGAGCAACCCACCTCCGAAGCCTTTGAGAGAAAAGATCCTCTTGAGGACAAAACCCAAAACACCCAAAGCCAAAGAGAGTTAAGCATCACTGAAGTCTTTCTGTCTATGTGACCTGAAGACTTGTTACACTTGAGGACTGTGCTTCCTCCAGCCGGTTAGGCGTCACGTTCTGAGCGTCCTAGAGTGAATGTGGACCGCCAGTGAATGAAGTCTATGAAGGTTCGGAAGTCTACCTTGAAGACTTACCAGAGTGATTGGGCGAGGACTGTGTGTTCTTAGCTCAAGGGGAATACGGTGAGGACTGTGTGTCCGGGACTGTGTGTCCTCAGGTTTGACTACCTAGCCGCCCTAACCAGATGTATAATTGAGACAGCAACTGGAACTGGTCTACCAAATCCTTGTCTCCATCAAGCAACTGGTTCTATCCCTATCTTTTTTTACATTTTAGTTTGTCTTCGTGAAGCCATTACTCGTCTGTCTAATCTGTTTGGCTTCACTGTGTGAAGACTGCTCTCTGTTTAGCTTCAGTTATATCTTCCATCTCGATCCATGTTATATTTGTCTTCCGCTGCGTATCATATAGGTTCATTTCTATCGTTTGTCTTCAAAGCCCTCGCGTTTTGAAGACTTTCGTAAAAATCGCCTATTCACCCCCCTCTAGTCGATAACTTGCACTTTCAATTGGTATCAGAGCAAGGTGCTCCCTTGTTCTGTGTGATTCGGTTTAACCACCTGGAGTTTTAGCTATGTCGACTACTGGGATAATCAAAGTCTCCGCTGCGTGTCCTGTCTTCGATGGCACCGATTACCCCTACTAGAAGAACAAGATGCACATGCATCTTGAAGCTATTGACGTCGACCTCTGGTATGTCGTCAAGAATGGCGTTCCCAAGGCCGGTGAAGGTGTCACTCCTGCTAATGCCAAGAAGTTCATTCTGCTGGATTCAACTGCCAAGAATATCATCTGTGGTCATTTGACCAAAGGACAGTATGGCCGTGTGAGTGCTCTGGAAACGTCAAAGTTAGTCTCGGACTGGCTCTCCAAGGTCAATGAAGGCGTCTCAACCCAAAGAGACTCAAGGATCAGTGTTCTTCGCAACCTCTTCAACCGCTTCAAGAGAAACGACAAGGAGAACGTCCAGCTCACATTTGATCGCCTCACTGACATTACCAATGAGCTTCATGCACTTGGCGCCACTGAGATCACAAAGCATGAAATCGTCAAGACACTCCTGAGATCACTTGACAACTCATTTGACACCCTAGCCCTAATGATTCAAGAACATCCTGACTACAAGACTCTCAATCCGTCTGACATACTTGAGAGGCTCAACACACATGAGTTTTAGCTATCTGAGAAAAGTGACATCTATGGACCCAACTATGGTTGAACTCGCGCCTTGAAGGCAAAGGCTATTTCCTCATCTGAAGAAGAATCTGACCGCAATTCTGATGATCCTGAAGACATTGGCAGAGAACTAGCAATGCTTGTGAAGAAGTTTCAAAGGTTCTCAAGGAAGAAAAACTTCGGAAAGTCTTCAAGATCCAGCTCAAGAAATGATGAAGCTTCCTCTCGTGACTACAAGAAGAGAACTTGCCACAAGTGCAAGAAACCTGGTCACTACATCTCTGAGTGTCCATTGTGGGACAACGAAAACAAGAAGAAGACGAAGAGAAAGGAATATGATTCTGATGACAAGAAGAAAAGGAAGTTCTCAAAGTCTTCTTCCAAGTCTTCGTCAAAGTCTTCATCACACAAGAAGAGCTCGTCTGGCAAGGCTCGTGAGTTTTTTTGCAAAGAGATGGATTCAGGGGAGGAGTCTGCTTCTGAGGAGGCTGAGATGGAGTCTGAAGAGGAGTCCGATTCAGGCGTGGCAAGCCTGGCTCTGGCTTCAGCATATGTTACCAAGTATATCTTCAACACTGAAGACCATGGCCTCATCACCAACACAAATGCCACGAATGAAGATGACTCTACTCCCACCTTCTGCTTCATGGCATGTGGTGCTAAGGTAAACTCACGCGATGCTTACTTTCAAACCTCAAGTGAAGATGACTCTGATTGTGAATCCAAACCTAGCTACAAAACACTTGCTAGAATTGCAACTGAACAACAGAAAGCTATGGAACATATTCAAAAACTGTTAGACAAAAACGATGATCTGTTGGACGCGGAAATGACCCGATCTCAGTCCTTAATTGAAGACAAAAAAAATCTTCATGTTAAGTACGAGGAACTTGAAAGTCATCATGAAATGCTCTCAACTACTCATGAAAAGCTTTCCTATGATTATCTTCAAAGGAAGCAAGAACTTGAGAAATTGAGAATGGCTCATGAAGATCTTCAAAAAGAGAACGAGTCACTTCGTGCTCAACAGATCAGTCCCGCTCAGGAAGGAATTGAACCACCATGTCTAAAATGCCTTGAGCATGATAACGCTACCTCTGTTGCTGAATGTTCTACTGCTGCTACTGTCGCAATATCTTCAACTGCTGATGTGGTAACTAACCCCTCTAAGGAGGATACCACTACTATTGCTGATGAGAATGCCAGGTTGAAGGCATTGCTTGAAACAGGAATGTTCAAAAGTCTTAAAGGGCATCAAACACTTTGTGATGTCCTAAAGAAATAGATTCTGAACCGAAACCCTAGGAAAGAGGGTGTTGGGTTCGAAAGGAAAATGAATGTTGATGGTTCCTACTGGAAGCCTGAGCAGTATCCCAAAACCACATGGGCTGCTGCAAAGGGTCCACCAGGAGGTCCATCCACTTTATCTGGCTTCACTTGTGCTAACCCGATCATTATTGATGAATCATTTGATGCAAACTATAATCTGTTTAAGAATCAGAATGGTGAAGTGTTTGCCAGGTATATTGGTACTAACTGCAGGAATGGGCCACCTATGAAGAAGATCTGGGTGCCCAAAAGTTGTATTGAGAATCTTCATGTGAATGTCATCTTGACACCACCTAGGAAGAAGACAAACCCCAGACAAAGGCTTCATATGGTCCAAAGGCTTCATGGAGACAGAGGACTCAACAGAGTCACCCTAACGCCAATGTTTTGCAGGGAAATCATACTCAGACCTATGAATATGAGCGTGTTTCATCAAACCGCTATGTTCATAAAACTAAGAACTTGTCTGCTTACTCATATGAGTATTGTTCACCTCCTCCAAGGCTATTTGCTAGGGCTCCTAAGCCAAAATTCTCAGATGCTGCACTTAGACTTATTGCTTCTAAGCCACCCCTAAAGATGTGGGTGGTTAAGAAAAATTAACTTCTCTTGAAGGGAAGGGTCTCCAGCCGAAAATCATCTTCTTACGCCAACGCTGGGGACCTTAAACGTCTTTTGGGACGTAGTTACAAATGTCCAAATGGTTTAACCATGTACTTCGTCCCATGGTTTCTTGACAAGTTTCCTATCTTGCCTAACAATGACCTAAACTTCCATAACCCGCTTGTTCGTCAAAAGTTTATGCTTCACACTTCTCTTTGTGAAGACTATGTCGCTAACTTATCTGTAGGGTACTGCTTCAGAAGCCACTGAATGGATAATTGACAGTGGATGTACCAACCACATGACTGGTGATCGATGTCTTCTCATGGACTCAACTCTACGTCTAGTTGGGTAACGTAGTATTTCAAACATTTCCTACGATCACGCAAGATCTATCTACTAGATGCATAGCAACGAGAGGGGAGAGTGTGTCTACGTACCCTCGTAGACCGAGAGCGGAAGCGTCTAGTGACGCGGTTGATGTAGTCAAACTTCTTCGCGATCCAACCGATCAAGCACCGAATGTACGGAGCCTCCGCGTTCAGCACACGTTCAGCTTGATGACGTCCCACGAGCTCTTGATCCAGTAGAGCCTCGCGGGAGAGTTTCGTCAGCACGACGGTGTGGTGACGGAGATGATGAAGCTACCGTCGCAGGGCTTCGCCTAAGCACTGCAACGGTTTGACCGAGGTGTGTTTCTGTGGAGAGGGGCACCGCACACGGTTGGAAGAGATCAACTGATCAACTTGTGTGTCTATGGGGTGCCTCTACCCCCGTATATAAAGGAGTGGAGGAGGGGGAGGGCTGGCCCTCTCTATGGCACGCCCTAGGGGAGTCCTACTCCCACCGGGAGTAGGATTCCCCCTTTCCTAGTAGAACTAGGAGCCCTTCCAAGTAGTAGGAGTAGGAGAGAAGGAAAGCGAAAAAAGAAGAGAAGGAAGGAGGGGGCGCAGCCCCTCCCCTTAGTCCAATTCGGACTAGGCCTTGGGGAGGGGGGGGCAGCCTTCCTCTTCTCTCTTTCCCCTAAAGCCCAATAAGGCCCATATACTCCCCGGCGAATTCCCGTAACTCTCCGGTACTCCGAAAAATACCCGAATCACTCGGAACCTTTCCGATGTCCGAATATATCCGTCCAATATATCGATCTTTACGTCTCGACCATTTCTAAACTCCTCGTCATGTCCCCGATCTCATCCGGGACTCCGAACTACCTTCGGTACATCAAAACACATAAACTCATAATACCGATCGTCATCAAACGTTAAGCGTGCGGACCCTACGGGTTCAAGAACTATGTAGACATGACCGAGACTCATCTCCGGTCAATAGCCAATAGCAGAACCTGGATGCTCATATTGGCTCCTACATATTCAATGAAGATCTTTATCGGTCAAACCGCATAACAACATACGTTCTTCCCTTTGTCATTGGTATGTTACTTTCCCGAGATTTGATCGTCGGTATCACCATACCTAGTTAATCTCGTTACCGGCAAGTCTCTTTACTCGTTCTGTAATACATCATCTCGTGACTAACTCATTAGTCATTTGCTTGGAAGGCTTATTATGATGTGTATTACCGAGAGGGCCCAGAGATACCTCTCCGACACTCGGAGTGACAAATTCTATTCTTGATCTATGCCAACACCACGAACACCTTCGGAGACACCTGTAGAGCATCTTTATAATCGCCCAGTTACGTTGTGACGTTTGATAGCACACAAGGTGTTCCTCCGGTATACGGGAGTTGCATAATCTCATAGTCATAGGAACATGTATAAGTCATGAAGAAAGCAATATCAGTAAAACTAAACGATCATAGTGCTAAGCTAATGGATGGTTCTAGTCCATCACATCATTCTCCTAATGATGTGACCCCGTTGATCAAATGACAACTCATGTCTATGGTTAGGAAACATAACCATCTTTGATCAATGAGCTAGTCTAGTAGAGGCATACTAGGGACACTTTGTTTTGTCTATCTATTCACACATGTACTAAGTTTCCGGTTAATACAATTCTAGCATGAATAATAAACATTTATCATGATATAAGGAAATAAATAATAACTTTATTATTGCCTCTAGGGCATATTTCCTTTAGTCTCCCACTTGCACTAGAGTCAATAATCTAGTTCACATCTCCATGCGATTTAATACCGGTAGTTCACATCGTTATGTGAATTACACCCATAGTTCACATCGCCATGTGATACGTCCAAAACGTATCTATAATTTCTGCTTGCTCCATGCTTCTTTTGTGTGATATTGCTATGATATTTATGCACTTCCATACACTTTTGATCATATTTGGACTAACCTATTAACTCAGTGCACCACAGTGCCAGTGCCTATTTTCTGCTGTTTTTCTATTTCAGGTTTCCCCCATATTAAAAGTGCTCCAAAAATTCCGGGAAAAATACAGGAAAAATCAGCGTACAGGAAGCTTCGAGAAAAACCAAAGTGGGGCCAGAGGGGAGCCAGGGGTGGCCCAGGCGGCCACCCGGCGCGGCCCCACCCCTGGCCGCGCCAGGGGGGCGCCTGGGGCCCCCTCTCCGCCTCTGGTGACCCCCTTCGCATATATATTCCTCGCGTCCCGAAACCCTCGAGGACGGAACCATTTTTTCGCGATCTCGCCTATGTTCCACCGCCGCAGCGCTTCCAATATCGGGAGCATCAGGAGAACTCTTTCCGGCACCCTGCCGGAGGGGAGAACCACCACCGGGAGCTTCTCCACCACCATGGACGCTTCCCGGATGAGTCGTGAGTAGTCCACCTTGGACCATGGGTCCATGATCAGTAGCTATGTGATGTTCTCCTCCCCTCTCCGCTCTTCATGGTTTAGACCTCGTGAGCTGCCCTACATGATCGAGGCACATATGTAATCTTTCTGCTGTTGCTTTGCTGAGTTTGCTGGGATCTGATGGATTATGAGACTATGTTCAGATTGTGTTTGAGTAATATATTTGATTCACCTCTTTTATATCTTAGTTCTTGAGTAATTCTTGCATGTTCTCCGTTGCTGTTTATTGCTTTGGCCAAGTAGTAGGTAGTAACTCCAAGAGGGAGCGTTATGCTTGATTGTGGGTTCATGCCCCCTGATGACTAGCTTGAGTGACAGAAACATGAGTCTAGGGGATGTGCTGTTGCCACAAGGGGGAAAACAATGGTGCTTGTACTTGCGGGTGCAAGGATTGTTTACTTTACGCAAAGATCTTTTAATGCAGTTGTCTGTTGCTTTGAGTTTACACTTTGGGTGGGATTCGCAACTTAATACCAGCGAGATGTTCTGGATAGATATCTCAAGGTGGATGATTAGTAGTAGATGCAGATGGATTTCGGTCTACTTGCCTTGGCGTACCTCCCATGCTTTTGAGCCTCTACCTTTCTTTGCAGCATAGTTAGCATTGGTTTGCGCACATAATCCTGTCAATTGCCCAGCTGTAATTTGTTTACCTCGCTTTGCTGTTTTATCGTCTTTTGGGAGAGAGACATCACTAGTGAACATCATGGGACCCCGGTCCATATTACCACCACTGATCACACCTTCTATTTACTTCCTGTTTTTATTTCCTAGTTGCACTCATAGCTATCATAATTATCTCTTGTGTTTGATCCTTTGTAAACAACAAGGCCGGAGGGATTGACAACCTCTCTGTACTCGTTGGGAGCAAAGTTATCTGTATTTGTGTGCAGGTCCTGTCAACCGCTAAGTTTCTGGCGCCGTTGACACCTACTTGTCGACCCTCGGAGTCTCACGGGATTCGATCCTTGGTATCTTTGCCAAGGGAAATTTGCTGCTACGCTACATCTCAACCTTCCACTTGGGGTAACCAACGAGGGGCGAGAAGCCATCACCATGTGACCAATACCCAAAGGGTTTACTAGAGTCAATAATCTAGTTCACATCGCTATGTGATTAACACCCAAGTGTAGTAAGGTGTGATCATGTTTTGCTTGTGAGAGAAGTTTAGTCAACGGGTCTCACACATTCAGATCCGTATGTATTTTGCAAATTTCTATGTCTACAATGCTCTGCATGGAGCTACTCTAGCTAATTGCTCCCACTTCTAATTTGCATCCAGATTGATACTTAGAGTCATCTGGACTAGTGTAAAGCTTGCATCAGTGTAACTCTTTACGACGAACTCTTTATCACCTCCATAATCGAGAAAACATTTCCTTAGTTATCTAGTAACTAAGGATAATTTTGACCGCTGTCCAGTGATCTACTCCTGGATCACTTTTGTACCTCCTTGCCAAACTCATGGTAAGGTACACAACAGGTTTGGTACACAACATGGCATACTTTATAGAACCTATGGTTGAGGCATAGGGAATGACTTTCATTCTTTCTCTATCTTCTGCCGAGGTCGGGCTTTGAGTGTTACTCAACTTCATACCTTACAACTCAGGCAAGAACTCCTTCTTTGACTGATCCATTTTGAACTACTTCAAAAACTTGTCAAGGTATGTACTCATTGAAAAAACTTATCTAGCATCTTGATCTATCTATAGATCGTGATGCTCAATATGTAAGCAGCTTCACCGAGGTCTTTCTTTGAAAAACTCCTTTCAAACACGCCTTCATGCTTTCCAGAAAATTCTACATCATTTTCGTTCGACAATATGTCATTCACATATACTTATCAGAAAGGTTGTAGTGCTCCCACTCATTTTCTTGTAAATACAGGCTTCACCGCAAGTCTGTATAAAACTATATGCTTTGATCAACTTATCAAAGCGTATATTCCAACTCCGAGATGCTTGCACAATTTGCTAGCACCTTTAGGATTGACAAAACCTTCTGGTTGCATCATATACAACTCTTCTTTAATAAATCCATTAAAGAGCGCAGTTTCGTTATCCATTTGCCAGATTGCATAAAATGTGGCAATTGCTAACATGATTCGGACAGACTTAAGCATCGCTACGGGTGAGAAAATCTCATCGTAGTCAACACCTTGAACTTGGTGAAAACCTTTCGCAACAAGTCGAGCTTTGTAGACAGTAACATTACCATCGGCGTCAGTCTTCCTCTTAAAGATCCATTTATTTTCAATGGCTTGCCGACCATCGGGCAAGTCAACCAAAGTCCATACTTTGTTCTCATACATGGATCCCATCTCAGATTTCATGGCCTCAAGCCATTTGCGGAATCTGGGCTCATCATCGCTTCCTCATAGTTCGTAGGTTCATCATGGTCTAGTAACATGATTTCCAGAACTGGGTTACCGTACCACTCTGGCGCGGAACACACTCTGGTTAACCTACGAGGTTTAGCAGTAACCTAATCTGAAGTTTCATGATCATCATCATTAGCTTCCTCACTAATTGGTGTAGGAATAATTGGAACTAGTTTCTGTGATGTACTACTATCCAATTCGGGAGAAGGTACAATTACCTCATCAAGTTCCACTTTCCTCCCACTCACTTCTTTCGAGAGAAACTTCTTCTCTAGAAAGGATCCATTCTTAGCAGCGAATATCTTGCCTTCGGGTCTATGATAGAAGGTGTACCCAACAGTCTCCTTTGGGTATCCTATGAAGACACATTTCTCCGACTTGACTTTGAGCTTATCCGGTTGAAGCTTTTTCACATAAGCGCATCGCAGCCCCAAACTTTAAGAAACGACAACTTTGGTTTCTTGCCAAACCACAGTTCATAAGGCGTCGTCTCAATGGATTTTAGATGTTGCCCTATTAACGTGAATGCAGCTGTCTCTGATGCATAACCCAAAACGATAGTGGTAAATTGGTAAGAGACATCATAGACCGCACCATATCTAATAAAGTACGGTTACGACGTTCAAACACACCATTACGCTGTGGTGTTCCGGGTGGCGTGAGTTGTGAAATTATTCCACATTGTTTCAAATGAAGACCAAACTCGTAACTCAAATATTCACCTCCACGATCAGATCGTAGAAACTTTATTTTCTTGTTACGATGATTGTCTACTTCACTCTGAAATTCTTTGAACTTTTCAAATATTTCAGACTTGTGTTTCATTAAGTAGATATACCCATAAAATCATCAGTGAAGGTCAGAAAATAACGATACCCGCCGCGAGCTTCAACACTCATCGGTCCACATACATCAATATGTATGATTTCCAACAAATATGTTGCTCGCTCCATTGTTCCGGAGAACGGGGTTTTAGTCATCTTGCCCATGAGGCATGGTTCGCAAGCACCAAGTGATTCATAATCAAGTGATTCCAAAAGTCCATCACTATGGAGTTTCTTCATGTGCTTTACACCAATATGATCTAAACGGCAGTGCCACAAATAAGTTGCACTATCATTATTAACCTTGCATCTTTTGGCTTCAATATTATGAATATGTGTATCACTACGATCGAGATCCAACAAACTATTTTCATTGGGTGTATGACCATCAAAGGCTTTATTCATGTAAATAGAATAACAATTATTCTATGACTTTAAATGAATAATTGTATTGCAACAAACATGATCAAATCATATTCATGCTCAACGCAAATGCCAAATAACATTTATTTAGGTTCTACACTAATCCCGAAAGTATAGGGAGTGTGTGATGATGATCATATCAATCTTGGAACCACTTCCAACACACATCGTCACTTCACCTTTAACTAGTCTATGTTCATTCTGCAATTCTCATTTCGAGTTACTAATTTTAGCAACTGAACCGGTATCAAATACCCAAGGGTTGCTATGAACACTAGTAAAGTACACATCAATAATCTGTATATCAAATATACCTTTGTTCACTTTGCCATCCTTCTTATCCGCCAAGTATCTAGGGCAGTTCCACTTCCAGTGACCATTTCCTTTGCAGTAGAAGCACTTAGTTTCAGGCTTGAGTTTAGCTTTGGGTTTCTTCACGGGAGTGACAACTTGCTTGTCATTCTTCTTGAAGTTCCCCTTCTATCCCTTTGCCCCCTTACTTGAAACAAGTGGTCCTGTTAACCATCAACACTTGATGTTCTTTCTTGATTTCTACCTTCGTCGATTTCAGTATCGCGAAGAGCTCAGGAATTACTTACATCATCCCTTGCATATTATAGTTCATCACGAAGTTCTACTAACTTGGTGATAGTGACTAGAGAACTTTGTCAATTACTATCTTATCTGGAAGATTAACTCCCATTTGATTCAAGTAATTGTAGTACCCAGACAATCTGAGCACCTGCTCACTGGTTGAGCTATTCTCCTCCATCTTGTAGGCAAAGTACTGTCAGAGGTCTTATACCTCTCGACACGGGCATGAGTATGAAATAGTAATTTCAACTCTTGGAACATCTCATATGCTCCGTGGCGTTCAAAACGTTTTTGAAGTCCCGGTTATAAGCCGTAAAGCATGGTGCACTAAACTATGAAGTAGTCATCATACCGAGCTTGCCAAACGTTCATAACGTCTGCATCTGCTCCTGCAATAGGTTTGTCACCTAGCGGTGCATCAAGGACATAATACTTCTGTACAACAATGAAGATAATCCTCAGATCATGGACCTAGTCCGCATCATTGCTACTAACATCTTTCAACTTAGTTTTCTCTAGGAACATATCAAAACATAGGGGAGCTATAACGCGAGCTATTGATCCACAACATAGATATGCTAATACTACCAGGACTAAGTTCATGATAAATTAAAGTTCAATTAATCAAATTACTAAAGAACTCCCACCTAGATAGACATCCCTCTGGTCATCTAAATGATCATGTGATCCAAATCAACTAAACCATGTCCGATCATCACGTGAGATGGAGTAGTTTTCAATGGTGAACATCTTATGTTGATCATATCTACTATATGATTCACGCTCGACCTTTCGGTCTCCAGTGTTCCGAGTCCATATCTGCATATGCTAGGCTCGTCAAGTTTAACCCGAGTATTCTGCGTGTGCAAAACTGGCTTGCACCCGTTGTATGTGAACGTAGAACCTATCAAACCCGATCATCACGTGGTGTCTCAGGACGAAGAACTTTCGCAACGGTGCATACTCAGGGAGAACACTTGTACCTTGAAATTTTCTAAGCGATCATCTTATAATGCTACCGCCGTACTAAGCAAAATAAGAAGCATAATAAGATAAACATCACATGCAATCAAAATATGTGACATGATATGGCCATCATCATCTTGTGCTTTTGATCTCCATCTCCAAGGCACCGTCATGATCACCATCGTCACCGGCGCGACACTTTGATCTCCATCGTAGCATCGTTGTCGTCTCGCCAACTATTGCTTCTATGACTATCGCTACCGCTTAGTGATAAAGTAAAGCAATTACATGGCGACTGTATTTCATACAATAAAGCGACAACCATATGGCTCCTGCCAGTTGCCGATAACTTTACAAAACATGATCATCTCATACAACAATGTATAACTCATCATGTCTTGACCATATCACATCACAACATGCCCTACAAAAACAAGTTAGACGTCCTCTACTTTGTTGTTGCAAGTTTTACGTGGCTGCTACGGGCTTAACAAGAACCGTTCTTACCTACGAATACAAAAACCACAACGATTTTTTGTCAAGTATGTGCTGTTTTAACCTTCACAAGGACCGGGCATAGCCACACTCGATTCAGCTAAAGTGAGAGAGACAGACACCCGCCAGTCACCTTTAAGCAACGAGTGCTCATAACGGTGAAACCAGTCTCGCGTAAGCGTACGCGTAATGTCGGTCCGGGCCGCTTCATCTCACAATACCGCCGAACCAAAGTATGACATGCTGGTAAGCAGTATGACTATTATCGCCCACAACTCATTGTGTTCTACTCGTGCATATCATCTACGCATAGACGTGGCTCATGATGCCACTGTTGGGTAACGTAGTATTTCAAAAATTTCCTACGATCACGCAAGATCTATCTACTAGATGCATAGCAACGAGAGGGGAGAGTGTGTCTACGTACCCTCGTAGACCGGGAGCGGAAGCGTCTAGTGACGCGGTTGATGTAGTCCAACTTCTTCGCGATCCAACCGATCAAGCACCGAACGTACGGAGCCTCCGCATTCAGCACACGTTCAGCTTGATGACGTCCCACGAGCTCTTGATCCAGTAGAGCCTCGCGGGAGAGTTTCGTCAGCACGACGGCGTGGTGACGGAGATGATGAAGCTACCGTCGCAGGGCTTCGCCTAAGCACTGCAACGGTATGACCGAGGTGTGTTTCTGTGGAGAGGGGCACCGCACACAGTTGAGAGAGATCAACTGATCACCTTGTGTGTCTATGGGGTGCCTCTACCCCCGTATATAAAGGAGTGGAGGATGGGGAGGGCCGGCCCTCTCTATGGCACACCCTAGGGGAGTCCTACTCCCACCGGGAGTAGGATTCCCCCTTTCCTAGTAGAACTAGGAGCCCTTCCAAGTAGTAGGAGTAGGAGAGAAGGAAAGCGAAAAAAGAAGAGAAGGAAGGAGGGGGCGCAACCCCTCCCCTTAGTCCAATTCGAACTAGGACTTAGGGGGGGGGGCACAGCCTTCCTCTTCTCTCTTTCCCCTAAAGCCCAATAAGGCCCATATACTCCCCGACGAATTCCCGTAACTCTCCGGTACTCCGAAAAATAGCCGAATCACTCGGAACCTTTCCGATGTCCGAATATAGTCGTCCAATATATCGATCTTTACGTCTCGACCATTTCGAGACTCCTCGTCATGTCCCTGATCTCATCCGGGACTCCGAACTACCTTCGGTACATCAAAACACATAAACTCATAATACCGATCGTCATCAAACGTTAAGCGTGCGGACCCTACGGGTTCAAGAACTATGTAGACATGACCGAGACTCATCTCCGGTCAATAACCAATAGCAGAACCTGGATGCTCATATTGGCTCCTACATATTCTACGAAGATCTTTATCGGTCAAACCGCATAACAACATACGTTGTTCCCTTTGTCATCGGTATGTTACTTTCCCAAGATTCGATCGTCGGTATCACCATACCTAGTTAATCTCGTTACCGGCAAGTCTCTTTACTCGTTCTGTAATACATCATCTCGTGACTAACTCATTAGTCATTTGCTTGCAAGGCTTATTATGATGTGTATTACTGAGAGGGCCCAGAGATACCTCTCCGACACTCGGAGTGATAAATTCTATTCTTGATCTATGCTAACACCACGAATACCTTCGGAGACACCTGTAGAGCATCTTTATAATCACCCAGTTACATTGTGACGTTTGATAGCACACAAGGTGTTCCTCTGGTATACGAGAGTTGCATAATCTCATAGTCATAGGAACATGTATAAGTCATGAAGAAAGCAATAGCAGTAAAACTAAACGATCATAGTGCTAAGCTAACGGATGGTTCTAGTCCATCACATCATTCTCCTAATGATGTGACCCCGTTGATCAAATGACAACTCATGTCTATGGTTAGGAAACATAACCATCTTTGATCAATGAACTAGTCTAGTAGAGGCATACTAGGGACACTTTGTTTTGTCTATGTATTCACACATGTACTAAGTTTCCGGTTAATACAATTCTAGCATGAATAATAAACATTTATCATGATATAAGGAAATAAATAATAACTTTATTATTTCCTCTAGGGCATATTTCCTTCACGTCCTTCTCCCAAAAGTCACATCACATTCGCGGACACTCGTAAAAGCAAGGTAGTGGGATTTGGCAGAGTTGCTATCTCAAAGGATCAACACATGGACAAAGTAATGCTTGTTGAATCACTTGGGTACAACTTAATGTTAGTCTCCATGTTGTGTGATCTAAATATGATTGTGATATTTGGAAAATATTGTTGCCTTGTGCTTATGGAATCTGACAAATCTCTAGTCTTCGAAGGACATCAAAAAGGTGATCTGTATATATGGTAGATTTCTATGCAGGACCAGAACTCGCAGTATGTCTTCTTGCAAAAGCTTCAGAGTGTTGGCTTTGGCATCGAAGACTTGATCATGCTGGCATGAGGAACCTACACACTCTCGTCAAGAAGAAGCATGGCATAGGCATCAAGGGTGTCAAGTTCAAGAAAGATCATCTATGTGGTGCCTGTGAAGCTGGAAACATGACTAGGGCCAAGCATCCCTCGAAGACAATCATGACTACATCCCGTCCCTTCAAGCTGCTTCACATGGACTTATTCGGCCCCACTCACTACTCTACTCTCACTACTACAGCTTGCTTATATGGTTTCGTGATCGTTGATGACTACTCTGGATACACTTGGGTGCACATAATCCTGATTAAGACTGAAGTGCAGGATGTCTTCAGACGCTTCGCAAATAGGGCCATGAACAACTATGGCATCAAGATCAAGCACATCAGAAGTGACAATGGAACTGAATTCAAGAACACCAGGCTCGACACCTATCTTGATACATTGGGCATTACGCATGAGTTCTCAGCTCCATACACACCTCAACAGAATGGCATTGTCGAGCGCAAGAACAGGACTCTCATTGAGATGGCACGCACTATGCTTGATGAATACAAAACACCAAGAAGATTCTGGCCTAAAGCCATTGATACTACATGTCATATCATCAACAGAGTTTATCTTCACAAGTTCTTCAAGAAAACATCATATGAACTACTGACTGGTAAGAAGCCAAATGTCAGCTATTTCAGAGTCTTTGGTGCTAAGTGCTGGATCAAGGATCCACATCACACATCCAAATTTGCACCGAAAGCACATGAGGGTTTTATTCTCGGTTACGGAAAGGACTCGCACACCTATCGGGTCTTCAATCTCTTTCACTATAAAGTGGTTGAAACCGTAGATGTGCGGTTCGATGAAACTAACGGCTCGCAAAGAGAGCACCTGTCAAATGTGCTAGATGAAGCTTCTCCAAGTGAATCTATCAAACAAATGGGTACACACGAAATCATACCCACCGAGGAACCAACTGAAGACAAAATCATCATCTCTCCACCAAATAATTCTGAAGACTATGCTCAGCCTGAAGCCAACACTGAACATGAAGATAATCAACAGAATGAGCAAAGTCTTCGCCCAGCTCATCCTCGGGTTGCTAATGAAGTCCAAATTGAAAAGATTCTTACTGGTCCACTCACTCGCTCAAAAGGAACTCAGCGAGCCAACTTCTGTGGCCACTCTGCATTTGTCTCAATATCTGAACCCAAGAAAGTTGATGAAGCCTTTATGGAATCTGAATGGATTCAAGCAATGCAAGAAGAGCTTCAACAGTTTGAGCTGAATAATGTCTGGGAATTGGTAAAGCGTCCTGATCCACGGAAACATAACATCATTGGCACCAAATGGATCTACCGCATCAAACAAGATGAAAATGGTCAAGTCGTCAGAAACAAGGCTCGTCTCGTTGCTCAAGGTTATACTCAAGTAGAAGGGATTGAATTCAATGAAACCTTTGCTCCTGTTGCCAGACTTGAAGCCATTCACATACTGCTAGCATACGCCAACCATCATAACATATTTCTGTATCAAATGGATGTGACGAGCGCCTTTCTAAATGGGAAAATTGAAGAAGAAGTGTATGTTGCACAACCTCGAGGCTTTGAAGACCCAAAGCGTCCTGACATGGTATACAAGCTCAACAAGGCACTATATGGACTCAAACAAGCTCCTCGTGCATGGTATGACACACTCAAAGACTTCTTGAAGAGCAAAGGCTTCAAACCTGGATCATTGGATCCCACACTCTTCACGAAGACATATGATGGAGAACTGTTCGTATGTCAGATTTATGTGGATGACATAATCTTTGGATGCACCGACAAAAGATACATCGATGAGTTTGGATACATGATGCAAGAGCAATATCAGATGTCTATGATGGGTGAACTGAAGTTTATCCTTGGTCTCCCAATTCGCCAACAGAAGACTGGCATCTTCATATCTCAAGATAAATACCTCAAAGATTGCCTGAAGAAGTTTGGAATGCAAGATTGCAAAGGGTACACGACGCCAATGCCAACCAAAGGTCAATTGGGATCCGACAACAATGGTAAAGAGTTCGATCAAAAGGTATACCGCTCCATGATTGGTTCTTTACTCTATTTATGTGCATCTAGGCCTGATATAATGCTTAGCGTTTGCATGTGTGCCCGATTCCAAGCGGCACCAAAGGAATCGCATCACCTCGCTGTGAAGCGAATTCTTCGATACTTGGCTCACACCCCCACACTAGGATTATGGTATCCCAAGGGCTCTATGTTTGATCTTGTTGGATTCTCTGATGCTGATTATGCTGGTGACAAAGTTGATCGCAAGTCCACCTCATGCACATGTCACTTTCTTGGACGATCCCTTGTTTGTTGGTCTTCAAAGAAGCAGAACTCAGTGTCCCTTTCCACAGCTGAAGCTGAATACATTGCTGCTGGATCTTGTTGTGCTCAGCTTCTCTGGATGAAGCAAACTCTCAAGGATTATGGCTTCAACATGGAAAAGGTGCCTCTCTACTGCGATAACGAGAGCGCCATCAAGATTGCTCACAATCCAGTTCAGCTCTCGAAGACAAAGCACATTGAAATTCGTCAGCATTTTCTCAGGGATCACATGATCAAGAAGGATATTGAAATCATACATGTCAACATCGAAGAGCAACTGGCAGATATCTTCACTAAGCCCTTGGGTGAGAAAAGGTTTTGCAAGCTGCGGTGTGAGCTAAATATCCTAGAATCCTCAAATGTCATGTGATTGGACACACATCCTAACGCTTATGCATTTTGACGACTTAGATGTGCAACACACTAAATAACGCATGTCTTCAATTCATGAAGACTTACACTCTGAGTGTGAATACACTAATGTGGAAATCGACTCTGGAGCGCCACGATAATTGTGCGCCGTGTCCTGGTCTAATACTTCCTATACGGTGGGTAACGCCACCACCAAACTTTTCTGAAGATTTCATTTGGCGTCATAGCTACTTTATCTTCACACCTTGTTTGTCTTCAACATTGTTTGTCTTCAAAACTCATCTTCTCAATGTTGGTTTAGTTGGTTTTCTCTTTATATACATCTTCTGCCCTCTACAACATTCACTTATAGCTATGACTTCAAGCTTTTTGATCTAAGTGAATGTGATCGGACCCTGGTCCTCTCTATGCTTTATCTCTCCAACTCTCTCTATCTCTTCATATGCATTTATTGACACTTGTTGAATGTCTTCATTGTGTCCTTGTTAGCTGAAGATATAGAGACAATCATTTAAAACGTTTTTAATGCTATGTCCCCCTTTTCCCAAAAACCAAAGGAACCAAAACGTCCATCCGACATATCTGGCACGCGTGGGATCGTGGCTCAACTCTCCATAAGGTGCATGCCAGCCACGTCTCGTCCAAATGTGAACCGCAAGGGGCACCTGCGTAATTGCACTGCGCCGTTGCCCCTCCTTATAAATACTCCACCACTCGCGGTCATTATTTCATTCTCCCACCTCTCGCCAACTCGCTCAACCCTAGCGCCTCCGCTAGCTCCAGTCGACGCCGGAGATGAAGCGCTTAGCTGCCGCGACTTATTTGACGCCGTCTTCACACCGGCCATGGACCTCGTCTCTTCGCCGCCGCCGTAGGTGTCTTTCATCGCCGAGTTAGGGCACGGGGGATCGATCTACACGACATCCTACTCCTTCCATCTAGCAGTTCTTCATTGCGGTAAATAGATCTCTTTTTACCATTGCTTTGATCCGTTAAATACATACAACTTCACCACAAGTGGTTTCTGTACATCTGAGATCTGTTTTCATCTATTCTTCTCTCATATGTTGTAAACATATTCACTTATGCTACACTACTTGTTAGATTCCTCACTTGTACTTATTCCTGGATTCGTACAAATCTGGAACCAACTCACTCCATATAAGTGAATGCCTTCGCACTATGAGGTAAATGTCTTCAATCCTCCTTAACCTTCAAAATCTTCTGAGAATGCATATGACCTCTTCCCTTCCCTCGCATCTCTAATTCTGTCACAGGTACATGTCCGTGGGGGAATCCCTTGGTTCTCATAGTCTGCATTCATTTGCAGAATTCTTACAGCGTCACATTGAATCACCTGAAGCCAATTCTTGTGTGACCAGTCGCAGGAAGACAAACTGCATTGTGAAGCCTTTCTGTCTGAACCCTATGGCTTCTGAGAAACAATACAAGAAGGGTGACAGGCAGAGACGTACTGACACAGCCAAAGATCTTCCTCCTGATCTTTTCAAAATGTACAAATCTGACCCAGGAGAAACCTACGGAGAACGCAAGTCTAGAATCCAATGGATTCAAAGATATTGGGCAGAGCAATGGTTTCTGTACAAGTTTGTGACCCCTGAGTATGCTTCAAAGAATGCCATTCGCCCTCCGTGGGGTGATATCGTCTACAAGAAGCTCCAGCCCAAGACTGAGTCTGAAGCTATTGCCAAGAGCTTCTTTCTATGCATGGTCAGAGGACCAATGCCTTCAAATGCTGATCCATCTAGTCTTCGATGGTGTCGTGATGATGAACTATTTGAAGAAAACTACAAATTTGCTAAGAACTCTGCAACTCAGAACAGGAAAGAATTGGGCATTAACTTCAATCCTGGCCATCTCGGCCTCGGTCTGATGGCTCACGCGAAGCCAATGACAATTGTGTTGGCCCCTTCAATGGCTTTGATGGATTGCTTTCCCACATTGCTGCTCAAAGGGCAACTGTGGAAGATGTTGCTGAAGACATGGAACCTAAAGTTGTTCGTGAGTCTGTGAAGCCAAAGAAGAAATCAAAGGCTTCCAAACCTGCTGCTACCCCAAAAGCTTCAAATGTGAAGCCTCTAAAAACTGTACCTCCTGAATCTAGTATGCAGTCTAAAGATCACTCTCGCATCTCTTAGAGGTCAAAGCAGCTTGTGAAGCCATCTGGCCAAGGACTCACTCCTGGAAGCATCCCGCGCAATGATGATGACATCATAGATCTGTCCAGTGATGAAGATCTTGCTGATGATGCTCTGGAGATGCTGATTAAGAGCAAGCAACAGGCCAAAATCTTCAATGATTTGCCTCTCTTTGACGCTGATATCATCAACAACTTCATTGATGAATGGCTTGAAGATACATATCTTTCACTTGATGATCTTCAGCTTCCAATTGATATTAGTGTGACCTTCCAATGATACATTGCTCAAGAACTGACTGTTGCACAGAAGGTGATTGAGCAAAAGAACAAAATTGATCATGAGAAGACTCTGTTCAAGAAGCACATGTCAAGTCTCAGTGCAAAAGAAGTCCAAGGCTTCAAGACCATGATGACTGACCTCAAGGCTGAATTTGCCAAGCGCCGTGAACTGGCAAAGGGCTCAAGGGACCGTCTCAAGCACTATGCTGAGAAGTGTGTCCAAGCTCACAATGAAGCTCTGAAGAGAAAAGCTCTTGGCCATCCTGGCATTGATCCCAAGATGGCTGCCAAGAAACCAAAGAAGAACAAGAAGCCTGCTGCAGAAGACACTGAACCACCAAGGCAGGAAAGACCAAGCATTGTCTTCCCTGACATCATGACTGGCATGAAGCGGAAGGTCCCTTCAGCAGCTTCTGCTCAAAAGAAGACGAGGCAGGCTGAAGCTGAAGCCAAGAAGCGCAAGCATCATGATGCCTCTGCTACTGCTCCCTCTAAGAAGAAGCAAAAGCTCAAAGCTTCAAAGGCTTCACAACAGCCTCACGTTTCCTCCACAGAGCCATTGGTGGTCGAACCCATCTCTGTTGCCTTTCCTGCCTCCTCCAACCGAGAATGATGTCGCTTTGTCCATGAGCCTGCTCCCTCCGAGGCTCATCAGACTAAAGAGATTCCAGCTGCTGACTCACCTGCAGCTGAAGACATTGGTCATGATGAAAATGTGCATGATGATGAAGTCCTTCCTCAAATAGAACCCCAAACTGTTCAATCACCTGCTCCCACGAGCAGTGAACTCATAAGCATTGGCGGTCCCACGACGCCAATGACTCAAGATGAATATTGGGAAGAGCAACACCCAAACACCCCCCTACATGAAGTTATTCCTCGCACTCCGCCATTTCTTGCTACCACTCCGGTACTTGAGACTCCAACATCAACACCAGAAGATGACATGGAGCAGATCAATGCAAATGTTTCACCAATTGCGCCGCCCAAGTTTCGCAGGCTTCGCAAAGGTCTCAGGCCTCAAGCCTCCATGTCAAGCATTCCTCAAGATGCAGAACAAAACTCCAGCTCAGTGGCACATCAAGTGTTTCCTGACGCCATTCCTTCAGAGTCTGCTCCTGAATCTGAAGCCAAGCTGGCTGAGGACATTCCGGCTGCATCAGCCGATGAAGCAAAAGAGGACACTCGTGAAGTCACTCCCCCTCCACAAGACACTGTTGCCCAAGAAGAGGTGCCCGTCATGCAAGAACCTGTTCACCAAGAAACTATTGTGCATGAGGCCACTCAGCCTGAAGCCACTGAACCTGAAGCAAATGTGGCTGATCCATCTGTGACTACTGAAGCAAATGACACTGTCATGACTGAAGCCAATGTGTAGCATGAAGTCACTGCTGCTCCTGAAGTGATTGTACCTAAAGTAATTGCTCCTGAAGTGACTGCTCCTTCGTCTGAGCCCTACACCATGGCCCAAGCCTACAATAAAGATGATGTGCTTGTCACAGTCAAATGGACACTTCTGAAGTTTCCCGTTGCCCCAGGCCCATAATATGATTATCATGTGGAGCGGAGGCCTCAGACTCTGAAGCCAAAGCCCAGATTGCCTCGGCTTCCCAGCACTGCAACCACACAAGGGTCATTTAGTGTGCATAGCTTCAGGGCAAACAACACTTTCTTTGATTCTGCCAAGAACCCATACAAGAAGCCCAAGATTTCTTCTGATAGGTTCTGGAGCTTTCAGCAACGAAGCTATTACTCTTGCATTCTGTACAACCAGGACCGGATTTTTCCGCATCAATGTCTTGATTGTGATGCCATTGCTGGACTGCCCTGCCTTGAAGAAGCCCTTGACTGCTTCAAAGAAGTTGGACTGCTTCCCTTTGTCACTGCTAAGGAACATTGGAATGAAGAGCTTCTACTGCAATTTTATGGCACTCTGCATATTAGAGGATACAGCAGGGATCCGAAGACATGGATCCTTGAGTGGATGACAGGTGACATTCATTATGAAGCTAATGCTCAGACACTACTTGAGCTTACTTCCCTGCCCACTCCTGGTGAGTTGTACGAACCATGCTGTTCTCTACATCAGAAAGAGCTTCAAAGCATCTTCAAGAAAGTTGAACCCAATATGAGCGAAATGCTTAGCATGATGAAGCCACTGCCCCCTGATGCTGATCTTCCAAAGGAATTCTTCATCCAAGACCTTTAGTACTTGTATAGCACCATATACCATATTCTGAGGCGTACTCTTTGGCCAGTCAAGGGACACTCGTCTGAAGCTACACTAAATGGCGTCATGAAGACTTTGGTCTTCTATATTTTCAATGGCATCCGCTTCAATACTCATGACTTCTTCCTTTGCCAATTGGCTACCTCTGTTGTTGATCTGTTCGGCCTCAAGCTCTACGCTCCTTGGATCATGAGGCTCATTAAGCTTCGTTCAACTATCAGCTATCAAGCCTCTGCACGCAACCATGTTGTCTTCTTGCCTGAGGTTGATACATCTTATGAAGCCATCTATGCTGAGCCTGCCAAGCAACCACTTCACCTGCACAATGCTGATCACCAAAGCTTCACACAGCAGGATGACAGTGTGTATGTGCCCAATGCAAATGTGCCTACTTATCCTCTCGCTGGGCACCTGCGCCTCCCACATCGTGCCAACACAGATGCCACTGGAAGCACCATTGCTCAACGGCCGAAAAAGCGCACTCGTGTCCTGAATGACCGAGAGCTTCTTGTTTCACTTCACCAGAAATAGGATAGGCATCATGACTGGATGAAGCGCCAAATGCAAAGTCTTCTCACAGATGTAAATTGCATTCGCAACTTGGCGACTAAGAATTCGTTTGTTGCACATGAAGCCTGTCGGCGGTCCTGGTAGAGCCTTACCCTTCTATGCTCTGAAGCTAATCTTCAAGCAGATGAGTTCACAGAGCGCTTCAAGTTTGACTCCAGTCCTCCACAAGCTGCGACTTGGCATCCAACCCCATATATTGAAGATTCTGAGTATTCATCTTCGGTGTGACTGTTGTTGCTCGAGTCATTGATTAAGAAGACGACGCCACTTCCCCAGCAATCGCTTCACTGCATCACGATTCTGCGCCAGGCCCCTCTGCACCACCAAACTCCAACATCGACCCAGCTGCACCAGCATCTTCTCCGCCTGGGCACGCATAGATACTCTATGTCTTCAAACCTTTTTGGTCCTTACTGACAAAAGGGGGAGAAGCATATGAGTTGATAGTCTTCAAGCGGGTCCATATATGGGTCGTGTGCTTTATTTTGGCTAAGTTCTTACAACTCTCGTTTTGAAACATTTGGCTTTTGAGTTGTAACACTTAAAACTTGATGGTCGTCTACTACATTTGCTGTTGTTTCTTCTGCTTGGTTAAATATCTATCCTATGTGCATGAAGTCATTCAGCAGACGCCCATTTTCCTTTATGCATCTCATTATCTTCACTTCATCTTTGTATGCATGATGGATTGTCTTCATAAAATTGAAGGAGATCACCACAAAGCAAAACCTGCCATGTGCCTTCGCATTCAAAAGCAAAACTACTATGTGCACATCTTCAGGGGGAGCCCTCTCAACTTTATGAAGCCATTGATCGTGTTATCCATAATTTCACATATTTTATCCCCGTTGAAAATTTCAACCTGTTTGTCATCAATCACCAAAAAGGGGAAGATTGTAAGTGCATCTAGTGCCCCCTAGTTGGTTTTGGAGTATTGACAACAAACGTGGTTGTGGGACTAACGTGTTTGTGAGAATTACAGGATAACACAGGTAATAGTCCCTCATAGATTCGGTTTAACTTCCAGAGATGACCCCTAAAAATGTGTGAAGACATTGAAGTCAGTGGTGGTGTGTGAAGACATTCACGTGAAGATAACGACCTATGAAGACATTCATTGAAGACTATAGAACGCGAAGACATAGTTTCTTTCGTAGTTCTTTTTATTCCTTCTTGAGTCATATGAACCACCGTACTGTTAAGTGGGGTCCAAGTGAACATAGTCGAATGACTGAAGTGATGCTCAACCAAAACACCTATGTCTTCAAGCGAAGACAAATGAGAGAAAATCTTATCCAGAGCTGGATAAGTCAGCTTTAATTGGAGCTCAAGTAAAGTTGCCGCGTGTGTTCACAATCCGACCGTTGAACACGTGTCAGTTCCTTAGTGACCAAGGGTCATTTCGGACATATCATGTCGGGTTGCCTCTTGGCTATAAATAGCCCACCCCTATGATGACCCACAAGTGTAGGGGATCTATCGTAGTCCTTTCGATAAGTAAGAGTGTCGAACCCAACGAGGAGCAGAAGGAACTGATAGGCAGTTTTCAGTAAGGTATTTTCTGCAAGCACTGAAATTATAGGTAACAGATAGTTTTGTGATAAGGTAATTGGTAGCAAGTGACAAAAGGTAAAAGTAAAGAAGGTGCAGCAAGGTGGCCCAATCCTTTTTGTAGCAAAGGACAAGCCTGGAAAAACTCTTATATAAAGGAAAGCGATCTCGAGGACACATGGGAATTATCATCAAGCTAGTTTTCATCACGATCATCTGATTCGCGTTCGGTACTTTGATAATTTGGTATGTGGGTGAACCGGGGCTTGGGTGCTGCCCTTACTTGGACAAGCCTCCCACTTATGATTAACCTCTAATGCAAGCATCCGCAACTACAAAAGAAGTATTAAGGTAAACCTAACCATAGCCTGAAATATATGGATCCAAATCAGCCCCTTACGAAGCAACGCATAAACTAGGGTTTAAGCTTCTACCACTCTAGCAACCCATCATATACTTATTACTTCCCAATGCCTTCCTCTAGGCCCAAATAATGGTGAAGTGTCATGTAGTCGACGTTCACATGACACCACTAGAGGAAAGACAACATACATCTCATCAAAATATCGAACGAAGACCAAACTCACATGACTACTAATAGCAAGACTTCTCCCATGTCCTCAGGAACAAAAGTAACTACTCACAAGACATAATATTGTTCATGATCAGAGGGGTATTAATATGCATAATGGATCTGAACATATGATCTTCCACCAAATAAACCAACTAGCATCAACTACAAATAGTAATCAACACTACTAGCAACCCACAGGTACCAATCTGAGGTTTGGGTACAAAGATTGGATACAAGAGATGAACTAGGGTTTTGAGAGGAGATGGTGGTGGTGAAGATGTTGATGAAGATAGCCCTCCCCAAGATGGGGGAGTTGTCGGTGATGACGGCGGTGACGATTTCCCCCTCCCGGAGGGAAGTATCCCCGACAGAACAGCTCTGCCGGAGCCCTAGATTGGTTTCCGCCTCGGTTCCGCCTCGAGACGGCGGCGGCTGGTCCCGAAAGCCTCCTTATGATTTTTTTCCAGGTCAAAACACCTCATATAGGAGAAGATGGGCATCGGGGGCCTTCCGACTGGCCCACGAGGCAGGGGGCGCGCCCTGGGAAGGGGGCGCGCCCCCCACCCTCGTGGGAAGCCGGTGGCCCCCCTCGTGGACTTCTTTCGCCAGATATTTTTTATATTTTCTGAAACAACGTTCTGTTGAGTTTCAGGGCTTTTGGAGTTGTGCAGAATAGGTTTCCAGAGTTTGCTCCTTTTCCAGCCTAGAATTCCAGCTGCCGGCATTCTCCCTCTTCATGTAAACCTTGTAAAATAAGAGAGAAAAGGCATAAGTATTGTGACAAAACATGTAGGAACAACCCATAAAGCGATAAATATCAACATATATGCATGATGCAAAATGGACGTATCAACTCCCCCAAGCTTAGACCTCACTTGTCCTCAAGAGAAAGCCGATATCGAAAAATATGTCCACATGTTTAGAGATAGAGGTGTCGATAAAAACAAAATATGGACATGAGGGCACCATGATCATTCTCATAACAACAACTTATATAAATATAGTCATATGATTCTTATGCTAATGTCACAATTTATCCACAATATGAAGTATGAATCATAAACTTCATTGGAAACTAACAAACTTTGATCTCGGTCATTGAAGCAATTGCAATTTATTGTAATATCGGAAAGAGTCAATATAAGAGCTTTTCAGCAAGCCTACATACTCAACTATCATATAGTCTTTCACAATTGCTCACACTCCCGCAATACTTATGTTTATGGAGTTTTAATCGGACACAGAGAAAGATAGGGGCTTATGGTGTTGCCTCCCAACCTTTTACCTCAAGGGTAATGTCAACAGTAATAGATCATGAAAACTTACATCCAAGTGGGTATATATGTCAGGATCTTTCCAACACAATGTGCTTACCAAAGGATAACATTAAAAAAGAAAGGTGGATCTCACCTTGACACTTATAAGACATGAATAATAGATAGGCCCTTCGCAGAGGGAAGCAGAGGTTGTCATGTGTTTTATGGTTGGATGCACAAAGTCTTAGCATAGAAGAACTTGGCTTTATATTGCCACTTGTGATAAGGACCTTTATTATGTAGTCCGTCGCTTTTATTACTTCCGTATCACAAGATCGTATAAAGCTAATTTCTCCCACACTAATAAATCATACATATTTTAGCGAGTTTGTAACATGACAACTTACTCGGAAGGATCTTTCTCAATCCATAGGTAGGAATAGTGGACTCTCATGGAAAAACTGGGTTCAAGGATATATGGAAGCACAAGTAGTATCTCTACTTAGTGCGAGGAGTTTTGGCTAGCATGAGGGGGAAAGGCAAGCTCAACATGTTGGATGATCCATGACAATATACTTTATTTCGGATATAAGAAGACATAACCCATTATGTTGTCTTCCTTGTCCAACATCAACTCTTTAGCATTTCATACTTTAATGAGTGTTCACAATCATAAAAGATGTCCAAGATAGTATATTTGTATGTGAAGCCTCTCTTCTTTTATTACTTCCTATTAATTGCAACGATGACCAAAACTATGTTTGTCAACTCCCAACAACTTTTATTTATCATACTCTTATATGTGAAGTCATTACTTCCCACAAGACCAATATGATCTCTTTGGAATTTTTCATATTTTATTTCTTTTTATCATAACCCAAGTGAGGAAATCAAGCCCTTGACTCAACACTAATCTTTATTATATAGCTCACGGACTCGATTACAAAGGATAAAGCTCACAAAGCAAAAGCTCACAACTAGATCATGCTAACTTTATTCTACTAGATCAAGATACTACCAAAAGGATCGAACTAAGTAAAACGGTAAAGATAGGAGTGATGGTGATACGATACCGGGGTCACTCCCCCAAGCTTGGCAGTTGCCAAGGGGAGTGCCCATACCCATATGATTATGTCTCCTTCTTCGGGGGTGGTGATGATGGAGTTGCAAGTAGTGATGGAGGATCCTCATATATCGAGCGTAGGAGATCTTCCAGCTTGCGGATAATACCTTTGAGAGCAGCTATGTAATCCTTTAACAAAATATTTTCACTTGTGAGATACTTGTTCCAAATTTGAGCCAACTCAATCATCCTGAAAGCTTCAACCTCAGTTGAGGTAAAGAGGTTAGGAAGAGGTTTAGGGGTGTCTTCTCCTTGTGCCGGAGCCGGATCTTCCACCTCCATCTTGATCTGCTTCTCCTTGTGGATCTCCTCGGGTCCTTCCCTCTTCAAATCTATCTTCATTAGCCAAGCATCATTGCCTTCGTTGTTGGAGGAGGGAGGCGGCATGATGCCTGGCTTCGCAAACCGTAGCAGAAAACAGCTCTAAACAAGAATAGAGGATTTTTGCGTGATACAGAGGTCAAAACCTTCGGGAGTATATATAATGAATTTTTACCAACCAAAAGGAGTAAGCCACAAGAAAACGGAGCCCGGGAGGCACACGAGCTGCCCACGAGGCAAGGGCGCGCGCCCTGGGAAGGGGGGCGCGCCCTCCACCCTCGTGGACGGCCCGTGTCTCTTCCGGACTGCAACTTTATTTTCTATTTTTCTAAATATTCCAAAACGGAGAAAAATTGCCTTTAGAACTGCTTTGGAGTCGGTTTACTTACCGTATCACGTACCTCTTCCTTTTCAGAGGCTGAATCGTTCTGGAAAGTGTCCCTTATGTATTCCTCCGGGGTTACAGTTTCAATAACATTGGTTTCAACATTTATAGGATTACCTGAGATATAATGTTTGATTCTTTGACCGTTCACCACCTTCGGATTTGTGCCTTTGAAGTTGTTGATTTTTATGGCACCGGGACGATAGACCTCCTCGATAACGTAAGGTCCTTCCCACTTGGAGAGAAGTTTTCCTACAAAAAATCTTAAACGAGAGTTGTATAGCAAGACATAATCACCTACGTTAAACTCACACTTTTGTATTTTTTGTCATGCCATCTTTTAACTTTTTCTTTAAACAGCTTGGCATTCTCATAGGCCTGGGTTCTCCATTCATCGAGACAGCTAATGTTAAATAACCTCTTCTGACCGGCAAGTTTGAAATCATAGTTGAGCTCTTTAATAGCCCAATATGCCATATGTTCTAGCTCAAGAGGTAAGTGACAAGCTTTTCCATATACCATCTTATATGGAGACATACCCATAGGATTTTTGTATGCAGTTCTATAGGCCCATAATGCATCATCAAGTTTCTTGGACCAATTCTTCCTAGACCTGTTAACTGTCTTTTGCAAGATTAATTTCAACTCCCTATTACTTAGTTCTACTTGACCACTAGTCTGTGGGTGATAGGGGGGGTGCAATTCTATGGTTGACATCATACTTTGCAAGCATCTTACGAAAAGCACCATGAATAAAGTGTGAACCACCACCAGTCATTAGATATCTAGGGACTCCAAACCTCGGAAATATAACTTCTTTAAGCATCTTAATAGAGGTGTTATGATCAGTGCTACTAGTTGGAATAGCTCCTACCCACTTAGTAACGTAATCAACATCAACTAAAATATGTGTGTACCCATTAGAGGCAGGAAAAGGTCCCATATAATCAAAGCCCCAAACATCAAATGGTTCAATAACAAGTTAATAATTCATAGGCATTTCTTGATGTCTACTAATATTACCAATTCTTTGACATTCATCACAAGGTAAGACAAACTTACGGGCATCCTTGAAGAGAGTAGGCCAATAAAAACCGGATTGCAATACCTTATGTGCAGTTCTATCTCCCGCATGGCGTCCTCCATAAGCTTCGGAGTGGCACTTGCGTAGGATCTGTCCCTGTTCATGCTCAGGTACACAACATCTAATGATACCATCTACTCCTTCTTTATAAAGATGCGGGTCATCCTAGAAGTAATGTCTCAAATCATAGAAGAACTTTTTCTTTTGCTGGTATGTGAAGCTGGGAGGTATAAACTTAGCAACGATATAATTAGCATAATCAGCATACCATGGAGCAGTACGAGAAGTATTTATGACAACTAATTGTTCACCAGGAAAGCTATCATCAATAGGTTGTGGGTCATCAAGTATATTCTCTAACCTAGACAAGTTATCTGCTACGGGGTTCTCAGCTCCCTTTCTATCAATAATATGCATGTCAAATTCTTGCAGCAAGAGAACCCATCTAATAAGTCTAGGCTTAGCATCTTTCTTTTCCATAAGGTATTTGACAGCAGCATGATCAGTGTGAATAGTTACTTTAGAATCAACAATATATGGTCTAAACTTATACAAGCAAACACAACCGCTAAAAATTCTTTCTCAGTGGTAGCATAATTTCTTTGGGCACTATTTATAGTTTTATTAGCATATTGGATAACATTCAATTTCTTATCAACTCTTTGCCCTAAAACAGCTCCTACAGCATAATCACTAGCATCGCACATAATCTCAAAGGGTAAATTCCAGTCAAGAGGCTGGACAATAGGTGCAGAGATCAATGCTTTCTTAAGTATTTTAAATGCTACTAAACAATCATCATCAAAGACAAAAGGAATATCTTTTTGTAAGAGATTAGTCAGAGGCCTGGAGATTTTGGAGAAGTCCTTAATGAACCTCCTATAAAACCCGGTATGACCAAGGAAACTTCGTATACCTTTGATGTCCTTAGGGCATGGCATCTTTTCAATAGCATCAACCTTAGCCTTGTCAACTTCAATACCTCTTTCAGAAATTTTTGTTGGGGAACGTAGCAGAATTCAAAAAATTTCCTACGCTTCACCAAGATCAATCTAAGGAGTCATCTAGCAATGAGCATAATGGAGTGCATCTACATACCCTTTGTAGATCGCGTGCGGAAGCGTTCGAAGGAACGTGGATGAAGTAGTCGTACTCTTCGCGTTCCTCGTCACCGATGATCCCAGCGCCGAACGGACGGCACCTCCGCGTTCAACACACGTACGGTACAGCGACGTCTCCTCCTTCTTGATCCAGCAAGGGCGGAGGAGAGGTTGTCGGAGATCCAGCAGCACGACGGCGTGGTGGTGGATGCAACAGGAAAACCTGCAGGGCTTCGCCGGCGCCCTGCGAGAGGAGAAGGAAGTGTGACGGGAGGGGGAGAAGCGCCAGAGGCTTGGGGTGCGGCTGCCCTCCCCCCCACTATATATAGGGGCCAAGGGGGGGGGGGCGCCGGCCCTGGGAGATCAGATCTCCAGGGTGGGGCGGCGGCCAGGGGGGAAACTTGCCCCCCAAGGCATAGGAGGGCCCCCTCCCCCTAGGGTTTCAACCCTAGGCACATGGAGGGGAGCCCATATGGGTGCGCCAGCCCACCAGGGGCTGGCCCCCTTCCCCTTGCGGCCTAGGGGACCCACCGGGATGGGTGGCCCCACCCGGTGGACCCCCGGGACCCCTCCGGTGGTCCCGGGACACTCCCGGTGACCCCCAGAGTTCACCCGATGGCCGAAACTAGACTTCCTATATATCATTCTTTACCTCCGGACCATTCCGGAACTCCTCGTGACGTCCAGGATCTCATCCGGGACTCCGAACAACATTCGGGTTTCCATGTGCATGTATCTCTACAACCCTAGCGTCACCGAACCTTAAGTGTGTAGACCCTACGGGTTTGGGAGACACGTAGACATGACCGAGATGACTCTCCGATCAATAACCAACAGCGGGATCTGGATACCCATGTTGGTTCCCACGTGTTCCTCGATGATCTCATCGGATGAACCACTATGTCAAGGATTCACTCAATCCCGTATGTTATTCCCTTTGTCCATCGGTACGGTACTTGCCCGAGATTCG
The DNA here is from genome assembly GCA_902687465.1 of Secale cereale. Classification (NCBI taxonomy): domain Eukaryota; kingdom Viridiplantae; phylum Streptophyta; class Magnoliopsida; order Poales; family Poaceae; genus Secale; species Secale cereale. Next base: position 606,648,520 of record LR738713.1, on the reverse strand, counting down.
ATCGTCGGTATACCCGATACCTTGTTCAATCTCGTCATGGCAAGTCTCTTTACTCGTTCCGTAATCCATCATCCCGTGACTAACTCCTTAGTCACCTTGAGCTCATTATGATGATGTCTTACCGAGAGGGCCGAGAGGTACCTCTCCGTCATACGGAGTGACAATATCCCAGTCTCGGTTCGTACCAACTCAACAGACACTTTCGGAGATACCCGTTGCGTACCTTTATAGCCACCCAGTTACGTTGTGACGTTTGGCACACCCAAAGTATTCCTACGGCATCCGGGAGTTGCACAACCTCATGGTCTAAGGAATAAATACTTGACACCGGAAAAGCTTATGCATTACGAACTATACGATCTCGTGCTAGGCTCAGGATTGGGTCTTGTCCATCACATCATTCTCCTAATGATGTGATCCCGTTATCACTGACATCCTATGTCCATGGTCAGGAAACCATGACCATCTGTTGATCAACAAGCTGGTAACTAGAGGCTTAGCAGGAACACATTGTGGTCTATATATTCACACATGTATCGCTGTTTCCGTACAATACAATTCAAGCATGAATAACAGACAATTATCATGGACAAGGAAATATAATAATAATACTTTTATTATTGCCTCTAGGGCATATTGCCAACAGTCTCCCACTTGCACTAGAGTCAATAATCTAGTTACATTGTGATGAATCGAACACCCATAGAGTTCTGGTGTTGATCATGTTTTGCCCGTGGAAGAGGTTTAGTCAATGGGTCTACAACATTCAGATCCGTATGCACTTTACAAATATCTATGTCTCCATCTTGACCATAATTCCGGATGGAGTTGAAATGGCGCTTGATGTGCTTGGTCTTCTTGTGAAACCTGGGCTCCTTGGTAATGGCAATAGCTCCAGTGTTGTCACAGAAGAGAGTCATCGGGCTTGACGCGCTTGGAATGACTCCTAGGTCGGTGATGAACTCCTTCATCCAAACTCCTTCTTGTGCTACTTCGCAAGCAGCTATGTACTCCGCTTCACATGTAGAATGCGCCACGACGCTCTGCTTGCAACTGCACCAGCTGACTGCTCCACCATTCAAAATATACACATATCCGGTTTGTGACTTCGAGTCATCCGGATCTGTCTCGAAGCTAGCATCGACGCCTTTACGACGAGCTCTTCGTCACCTCCATAGACGAGAAACATATCCTTAGTCCTCTTCAGGTACTTTAGGATGTTCTTGACCGCTGTCCAGTGTTCCATACCGGGATCACTTTGGTACCTCCCTACCAAACTTATGGCAAGGTTCACATCAGGTTTGGTACACAGCATGGCATACATGATAGAACCTATGGCTGAGGCATAGGGAATGACACTCATCTTTTCTCTATCTTCTGCCGTGGTCGGAGACTGAGCCTTGCTCAATCTCATACCTTGCAAAATAGGCAAGAACCCCTTCTTGGACTGATCCATATTGAACTTCTTCAATATCTTGTCAAGATATGTACTTCGTGAAAGACCAATGAGGCGTCTTGATCTATCTCTATAGATTTTGATGCCTAATATATAAGCAGCTTCTCCAAGGTCCTTCATTGAAAAACTCTTATTCAAGTAGGCCTTTACACTTTCCAAGAATTCTATATCATTTCCCATCAGCAATATGTCATCTACATATAATATGAGAAATGCTACAGAGCTCCCACTCACTTTCTTGTAGATACATGCTTCTCCCCAAGTCTGTATAAAGCCAAACGCTTTGATCACATCATTAAAGCGAATATTCCAACTCCGAGATGCTTGCACTAGCCCGTAGATCGAACGCTGGAGCTTGCATACCTTGTTAGCATTTTCTGGATCGACAAAACCTTCCGGCTGCATCATATACAACTCTTCCTTGAGGAAGCCATCAAGGAATGCCGTTTTGACGTCCATTTGCCATATCTCATAATCATAGAATGCGGCAATTGCTAACATGATTCGGACGGACTTTAGCATCGCTACGGGAGAGAAAGTCTCGTCGTAGTCAATCCCTTGAACTTGTCAATAACCCTTAGCGACAAGCCGAGCCTTATAGATGGTCACATCACCATCCGCGTCTGTCTTCTTCTTAAATATCCATTTATTTTCTATGGCGTGCCTATCATCAGGCAAGTCCACCAAAGTCCATACTTTGTTTTCATACATGGATTCTATCTCGGATTTCATGGCTCCAAGCCATTTATTGGAATCCGGGCCCGCCATTGCTTCTTCATAGTTCGAAGGTTCACCGTTGTCTAACAACATGATTTCCATGAGAGGGTTGCCGTACCACTCTAGTGCGGAACGTGCCCTTGTGGACCTTCGAAGTTCAGTAGTAACTTGATCTGTTTCTTCATGATCATCATCATTAACTTCCTCCCTTGTCGGTGCAGGCACCTCAGGAACAATTTCCTGCGCTGCGCTACTTTCCGGTTCGGGAGGGGTGACTGTCACCTCATCAAGTTCTACCTTCCTCCCACTCACTTCTTTCGAGAGAAACTCTTTCTCCAGAAAGGATCCATTCTTGGCAACAAAGACTTTGCCTTCGGATCTGTGGTAGAAGGTGTACCCAATCGTTTCCTTTGGGTATCCTATGAAGACGCATTTTTCCGATTTGGGTTCGAGCTTTTCAGGTTGAAGTTTCTTGACATAAGCATCGCAACCCCAAACTTTCAGAAACGACAGTTTCGGTTTCTTGCCAAACCAAAGTTCATACGGTGTCGTCTCAACGGATTTCGACGGAGCCCTATTTAAAGTGAATGCGGCAGTCTCTAAAGCATAACCCCAAAAAGATAGCGGTAAGTCGGTGAGAGACATCATAGATCGCACCATGTCCAACAGAGTACGATTTCGGCGTTCGGACACACCGTTACGCTGAGGTGTTCCGGGCGGTGTCAATGGTGAAACAATTCCACAGTTCCTAAGGTGCGTGCCAAATTCATGACTTAAATATTCACCCCCACGATCCGATCGCAAGAACTTTATTTTTCTGTCACGTTGATTCTCAACCTCATTCTGAAACTCCTTGAACTTTTCAAAGGTCTCAGACTTGTGCTTCATCAAGTAGATATACCCATATCTACTCAAGTCATCTGTGAGGGTGAGAACATAACGATAGCCTCCGCGAGCCTCAACACTCACTGGACCGCACACATCGGTATGTATGATTTCCAATAAGTTGGTTGCTCGCTCCATTGTTCCGGAGAACGGAGTCTTGGTCATCTTGCCTAAGAGGCATGGTTCGCACGTGTCAAATGATTCATAATCAAGAGACTCCAGAAGTCCATCAGCATGAAGCTTCTTCATACGTTTGACACCAATATGACCAAGGCGGCAATGCCACAATTATGTGGGACTATCATTGTCAACTTTACATCTTTTGGCATTCACACTATGAACATGTGTATCATCACGATCGAGATTCATCAAAAATAAACCATTGACCAGCGGGGCATGACCATAAAACATATCTCTCAAATAAATAGAACAACCATTATTCTCGGATTTAAATGAGTAGCCATCTCGCATCAAACGAGACCCAGATACAATGTTCATGCTCAAAGCTGGTACTAAATAACAATTATTAAGGTTTAACACTAATCCCGAGGGTAGATGTAGAGGCAGCGTGCCGACGGCGATCACATCGACCTTGGAACCATTCCCGACGCGCATCATCACCTCGTCCTTCACCAGTCTCCGCTTATTCCGCAACTCCTGCTTAGAGTTACAAATATGAGCAACTGCACCGGTATCAAATACCCAGGAGCTACTACGAGCGCTGGTAAGGTACACATCAATGACATGTATATCACATATACCTTTGACGTTGCCGGCCTTCTTGTCCGCTAAGTATTTGGGGCAGTTCCGCTTCCAATGACCCGTTCCCTTGCAATAAAAGCACTCAGTCTCAGGCTTGGGTCCATACTTTGGCTTCTTCCCGGCAACTGGCTTACCGGGCGCGGCAACTCCCTTGCCGTACTTCTTGAAGTTCTTCTTACCCTTGCCCTTTTTGAACTTAGTGGTTTTATTGACCATCAACACTTGATGCTCTTTCTTGATCTCCACCTCCGCTGATTTCAGCATTGAATACACCTCGGGAATGGACTTCTCCATCCCCTGCATATTGAAGTTCAACACGAAGCTCTTGTAGCTTGGTGGGAGCGACTGGAGGATTCTGTCAACGACCGCTTCGTCCGGGAGATTCATTCCCAACTGAGACAAGCGGTTGTGCAACCCAGAAATCTTGAGGATGTGCTCACTGATACGTCCAAAACGTATCTATAATTTCTGCTTGCTCCATGCTTCTTTTGTGTGATATTGCTATGATATTTATGCACTTCCATACACTTTTGATCATATTTGGACTAACCTATTAACTCAGTGCACCACAGTGCCAGTTCCTGTTTTCTGCTATTTTTCTATTTCAGATTTCCCCCATATTAAAAGTGCTCCAAAATTTTTGGGAAAAATACAGAAAAAATCAGCGTACAGGAAGCTTCGAGAAAAACCAAAGTGGGGCCAGAGGGGAGCCAGGGGTGGCCCAGGCGGCCACCCGGGGCGGCCCCACCCCTGGCCGCCCCAGGGGGCGCCTGGGGCCCCAGCTCCGCCTCTGGTTGCCCCCCTTCGCATATATATTTCTCCCGTCGCGAAAACCCTGATTCCAGAACCCTTTTCTTGAGAAGCAATTCCGATCTCCACCGCCATCGCCACCAAGTTTCGGGGACCAGAATTCCTGTGCCGGCATCCTGCCGGGACGGGGAAGTGCCCCGGATTTATCTCCATCGACGTTGCTTCCTCCCTCCATGATGCGGGAGTAGTTCCTCCTCGGGGCTGAGGTTTCTACCAGTAGCTATGTGGTCAATTCTCTCTCCCATGATGTGATCTTCATTGTGATCATAGGCTATGTTAATCTAGGGTGATCCCATGATATTTCCCCTACACTATGTATTGAATTGATGTACTCACTTGTCTTTATCTAGTATAATCCCCGAGACCAAGGTGACAGCGGTCTATTGGACATGGATTAGAAGAATATTTTCATGAGTGATTTCCTCTTTTGTATGTTGATTGAAGATTGAGAGTCTCTTGGTGCTTGTCTTTGACTATCCTTGAGATATGTTGTGGTGATTGTGGCACTCTCTTTGGATGGCCGCGGTGACATTGGGAAATCCATAGATTGAGAACTACGAACTTTGAGGTGTGCTTTTGTAGCCCTACATAATTCTCGTCCTCTCTTGACCACAAAGGAATGACCTCCGAGTGCGTCTCCATTGCATGTTTTATGGGAAATATCATGTGATTAGACTATGTCAATGTTGTTGGGAGTTGCCACTAGTGAAAGTATGAAGCCTAGGCCTTGTTTCCACCATTGCAATACCATTTGTGCTCACGTTTACCACTTGTTTGCTTGCTGCACTTTTTATTACAGATTTATATTACTTTGCTTTGCCACTCCTATCATCCATATTTTACCATCTCTTCGCCGAACTAGTGCACCTATACAACTCCTAGTTGTATTAGGTGTGTTGGGGACACAAGAGACTTCTTGTATCTTAGTTGCAGGGTTGCTTGAGAGAGACCATCTTCAACCTCTACTTCCCTGAGTTCGATAAACCTTAGGTCATCCACTTGAGGAAATTGCTGCTATCCTACAAATCTCTGCGCTTGGAGGCCCAACATAGTCTACAAGAATAGAAGCGTGTGTAGACATCAAGCTATTTCTGGCGCCGTTGCCGGGGAAGTAAGTGTTTGAAGGTATATCTTTAGATCTTGCAATTAAATCTTTCCGTTTCTTGTTTTTAGTTTCACTAGTTATGTTTATGGAAAACCGCACTCTTAGTTCGCTGCTTGGGGAGGGCCGCTTTACCACACCCGTGGTAGAGAAGTCTCCTCCACCTACTGAATGTATCCCGTTCCAAATACCACTTGGGATAATTGAAATAATTAGGAATGATTGTTATGATGGGACAGTCAATCCTAGTATTCATTTGTTGAAACTTACAGAACTTTGTGAGTTGTTTAAGATTTCAGGTTTGACAAGATATGGAGTCATGAGGAAATTATTTGCCTTGTCACTGAAAGGAAAAGCATTGGAATGGTATAGGCTACTAGATGACTCTCACCTGCTGGATTGGGAAGAGATCCAGTCTCTCTTTTACTCCAAGTTTTATCCTCTTCATGAAGTCCATGAGAATAGGAATTATGTTTATAATTTCTATCCTCATGACGGAGAGAGCATAGCTCAAGCTTGGGGGAGACTGAAAACGTTAATGCTAAAATGTCCTAACCATGGGCTCCCCAAAGATATGATTATTACTAATTTCTATGCGAGGCTCTCTCGACAGGATAAAGATTTGCTCGATGCTTCCTCTATGGGTTCTTTCACAAACGAAAAGATTGATGCTAAATGGGAACTCCTTGAAAGAATTCAACGCAACAATGAAGATTGGGAGATCGACAAAGGTAAAGAGTCAGGTATAATTTATGAGTATGATTGCATTAAGTCCTTTGTTGAAACTACAAGTTTTAATAAGTTTAGTGCTAAGTTTGGGCTTGATTCTCAACTCCTTGTTGATTTCCTCAAATATTTTGCTTCACATCTTAATATGCCTAAGGAGGATTGGATCAAGCATCATGAACCTTTTAAAGAGATTTGCAAAGAAAATGAAATTGTTCATGATGATTGCAACATGCATGATCCAATTCCTAAAAATGAAGTTTTATATAAGCATGTTAATTTTTGTGGAGTGGATAGACCTTGTGAAAGGCCTATGATTGAAGAAGAGAAGTATTGTAAGCAACATAAGCATGAAAGAACAATCACTTGGGTCAAAGATTTAAATGAAATTGCTAGAGAATTGTGTGACCTTTATCCTTTTACTTGTGAACTTTGCTGTATAGAGGGTCACTTTAATTTTCAATGCACGCACTTTCAAAACATAACTGTTAACCAGTTGTGTGATAACATGATCACCCCTGATCTTTATGATGAGCTTATGTTATTTTTGATGTGTGAAGAGTTATCAGAAAAGACTTCTTGGCTAGATGTTAATGCCATAGGAATAAAAAACACTTTGCAAAATTGCCATCTCTATTGTGTTGTTAATTGCCATAAAAATGATTACATAAGTAAGATTAGAAAGGAGGGAACTTTACCAAAGTATAAAAATGTCTCTTATATTTCTGCTAATAAAAAGGAGAGTTTCTCCCAAGTTTCCCCTATTGTTTCTAATGATAAACCAGGATATGTGGAGAAGCTTCATCTCCAACCACTCCCTCCTAAGGTGAAGAAGAAGAAAAAGAAGAGGAGGAGGAAGAGGATCAAGAAGGAAGAAGAATGGGTATCAACCTGGCCTGAGCATATTCCTCCCATCAACTTTTATCCTAACGGTTGTAAGTTTAACGAAGAAGGTGAAGTTTATTGCCTTAATTATCATCTTGATGATACGTCCGTAGGTACTATTGAAGATGATTTTGATTATGATATGCATGTTACTTATTGTGATTGGGAAAATGATGATAATGCTACTTATGATCTTGAAAATCTTTTTGGTACCAACTCTGAAAGTGATGATATGGAAAACTCTAAGCTTGGGGATGATAGGATTGCAAATCCTTTACCCACTAGTGATGTTATAATTGATAATTCTTTTGCTCGTAAGAATAAAGACGACATTATTACAAATATAGTTGCTAGCAATGATAGTGCTCTTCTCTACTATGATGATGTTATAACTCCAATCTATAGTGATTATAAAGGTACCTATGACATAAGGAGAAATTATCCTTATGAAACTTGTCATAATCATGGAGGGAATTACTCCCTTGTTGAACGCCATCTTCCTAATACACAATTAATCTATAGTGTTCAAGTTGTTTATGATAGTCCTACTCCCACTATTACCAATGAGAAAGATTATGCTTATGTGGAGAGTAAGAGTACCTTTTTGCATGTGGATCATGGTAACAATGCTTTATGTGATGCTTATATTGTTGAGTTTATTCGTGATCCCACTGAAAATTATTATGAGAAGGGAACATATGCTTATAGATGTTTCAATAATACCAAGTTCCCTCTCTTTATGTTGAAGGTTTTGAAGCTGCACTTGTTTTGTCTTCCTATGCTTATTGCTTTGTGCTTCAATGAATTATTCTATTACAATATTCCTATGCATAGGAAGCATGTTAGGCTTAAATGTGTTTGGTATTTGCTTCTTGATGCTCTCTTTTGTTCTTCAACTTTTATTCCTACGAGAGCATCATTAAAGTCTTAAGCCTAGCTTAATGGCATAAAAGAAAGCGCTTTTGGGAGGCAGCCCACAACGAATTAGGTTTTATTTTGCTTTTGTTGTGTCTTGATGTTTGTTACTACTGTAGCAACATCATTGTATCTTTATTTTTCAGCTTTGTGCCAAGTTTAGCCTCTGATTGCAAGAAAGTTCAAAAGTTGTGACGTGCTGTCCAGAAAACAGATTCTGCCCTTGGACAGAAAAATTCGAATAAAATCACCAGATCATCTTTTTGATCTGAATTGTTTTGACAGCGTGCTCTATACAATTGGCTTTCGAGCGTCTGTTCTGAGTTTTTTGATTTGAGTTGCAGAAGTGCCCCGAAAAAATTATTTACTACCTGCTGGTCTGTTTTTCACAGATTCTGTCCTGTTTTGCCTTTTCTTCGTTTTGCAAACCTTGAGCTTGCTTTTTCTTTGCAAAAACCTTTTGGCAATCTTGAGAAACAGTAGCTCTTCAAGATTATACTTATCTCCAGTAGGGAAAAATTATTTTATTATGGGTACTAACCTCGCTAATCAGATTATGATGAGTTATGTATGAAGGGAGTTTTCAAGTGTGCGAGGGAAGATGATAAAAGAAGATTCAGGAGGGTCAAACGCTCAAGCTTGGGGATGCCCCCGTGCACCCCCAAGAGATATTCAAGAAGACTCAAGCGTCTAAGCTTGGGGATGCCCCCGTGCATCCCCTTCTCCATCAACAATTATCAGTTCGTCTTTCGTTCCACTATATATTAATCACTTCATGCGTTATGTGCTATGCTTGGAGCGTCTTGCTCTTAGTTTCCTTTTTAGTTTTCTTTAGCTTTGCTTGCTGTTCATAACAAGTTAGAACCCAGATTTCTTTGTGTGGGAGAGGAACACGCTCCACTTCAACCTAAAACACAACATAGGATTTTCATGCTTATCTCTGCTGTGTGTGTTCTTTGTCTTTCCAAAGCTGCTGTCATGTTTAGCTCTTAGTTTTCATGCTTTTCTTTTTAAAGAGCTTTTGTTTAGTTGGTTGCTGAACTCTCTTGTGTTTTCATGTTTATCTTGTTAAGAGAGTTTGCCTGTTGCACTGAGTTGTGTGTCTTAATTTAAAGTAGGTAATTGAGGTTGCTATTTAATTTTAAGTAGTAACTTGCAATAGTTTTGAGGTATTGCCATGAGAAATGTCTGAACTTTTGGTGTCAAGAGCTTTAGCCTATTAGTGATAGATGTCGTATTTTGGGCAATCCGTGTTTATTTTCGAAAACCTACAAAATAGTTGAGAACTTTAGCTACTAAATGGATCACTAATCTTTGGAGGGATCGAATATTAGAGTACACTCACGTACCATGAGTCGAGGATGCGCAAGGATAACCAAACCCCCATACACTCCTCCTCGGGGTACTTGTCTCTTTGTGAACCTCCTAATTAGATTGAGAGTTACCGATAATAAGTGCATGAGTTCTTCGGACTAATGTGAGTATTCGAAAGTTGACACTTCCACCTAGACATATTTTTCTAGCCTCTTCGGTACCGTGCATTGCCCTTTCTCACCTCGAGAGTTGGCGCATACTTCGCCGGTGCATCCAAATCCTTGGCACGATACGCTCTGTCATCATAAGCCTAATTATATCCTTCCTCAAAACAGCCACCATACCTACCTATTAAGGCATTTCCATAGCCTTTCCGAGATACATTGCCATGCAACATCCATCTTCTCATGACTTGATCTTCATGTCATACATGCTTTTTGCTTGATCGATGAGCCGCATGCTAGTTGGGCCTTGCCCTAATCATTGCTACATGACGCGCTAGTATCATTGCATATCCTGCTACACTGGCAGAGGCATACATTTGCATACATCATGATAGTTTCATTTTCTTTATGTTGAGTACTTTTGTAAAGTGTGAAAGATCTTCTATACTTCTTGTAATATATAGAGTGTTGCCCCTAAAGTGAGGAAAAGATCCCAAAGAGGACAAAATCAAAAGATCCCAAAGAGGACAAATGAGAGTTAAATAGAAAGAGCCATGGAGGCCACAAAAAAATAAAAAAAATAGAAAAAAGAGAAAAAGAAATAAAAAGAGAGAAGGGGGCACACTACTATTCTTTTTGAGAGATCCACACTCGTACTCCATCTTATACCTTGTACTCCATAGAGATTATCGTTTATGCATATAGCTATGTGGGGACCTTCACACTATAGAACTTGGCTTGTATATTCCAATGATGAGCCTCCTCAAAAGAGCTCTAGGTCTTCTTGAGCAAGCAAGTTGGATGCACCCCCACTAGTTCCATTGGAGAGCTTACCTTAGCTCATATGTGCATCCGTTGCATGGCAATCCCTACTCCTCACATCATATCTATCATTTGGCTTTCTCTCGCCTATGATTGTCCTCATTGATGTGAGCCTTTCACACCTTTTTTGTCTTCCCCCTTCATCATTTTTCTCTCTTTGCCATCCTAAGTGTCGACTTTCTTGCTTACGCTCATCCATTGCATGAGTGCTCAAAATATTGAAAGGGAGTGGATCATTTTGACTTGTACCTGGCTGACGGTCTGGGGATGAGTCAAGATAAGATTCCAAAGAAGACCAAGTGTGAAACTTTAGTAGATTAAGTTCTCAACAATACAAAAACTATGTTTTACTCTCTCGTATATCCCTATCCCCTTTCTTGCACGCAAACACCATTTGGAGACATTCGAGTCACGGACAGCAAGAGCTCTTGCACCTTTATGTTCTTATATTGCTTGTTACAATGCTAATATAGACTCTTGCTTGTTATGACTTGAATTGAATTACATGCCTTGATTGCTTTACTTAAAAGTTCTTATATGGTTGGTAGCATGTCACCATAGAAATTATGCTTGTTATCATTTACCTACTCGAGGACGAGCAGGAATTAAGCTTGGGGATGTTGATAAGTCCAAAACGTATCTATAATTTCTGCTTGCTCCATGCTTCTTTTGTGTGATATTGCTATGATATTTATGCACTTCCATACACTTTTGATCATATTTGGACTAACCTATTAACTCAGTGCACCACAGTGCCAGTTCCTGTTTTCTGCTGTTTTTCTATTTCAGATTTCCCCCATATTAAAAGTGCTCCAAAAATTCCGGGAAAAATACAGAAAAAATCAGCGTACAGGAAGCTTCGAGAAAAACCAAAGTGGGGCCAGAGGGGAGCCAGGGGTGGCCCAGGCGGCCACCCGGGGCGGCCCCACCCCTGGCCGCCCCAGGGGGCGCCTGGGGCCCCAGCTCCGCCTCTGGTTGCCCCCCTTCGCATATATATTTCTCCCGTCGCGAAAACCCTGATTCCAGAACCCTTTTTCCAGAAGCAATTCCGATCTCCGCCGCCATCGCCACCAAGTTTCGGGGGACCAGAATTCCTGTGCCGGCATCCTGCCGGGACGGGGAAGTGCCCCCAGATTCATCTCCATCGACGTTGCTTCCTCCCTCCATGATGCGGGAGTAGTTCCTCCTCGGGGCTGAGGTTTCTACCAGTAGCTATGTGGTCAATTCTCTCTCCCATGATGTGATCTTCGTTGTGATCATAGGCTATGTTAATCTAGGGTGATCCCATGATATTTCCCCTTCCTCTATGTATTGAATTGATGTACTCACTTGTCTTTATCTAGTATAATCCCCGAGACCAAGGTGACAGCGGTCTATTGGACATGGATTAGAAGAATATTTTCATGAGTGATTTCCTCTTTTGTATGTTGATTGAAGATTGAGAGTCTCTTGGTGCTTGTCTTTGACTATCCTTGAGATATGTTGTGGTGATTGTGGTACTCTCTTTGGATGGCCGCGGTGACATTGGGAAATCCATAGATTGAGAACTACGAACTTTGAGGTGTGCTTTTGTAGCCCTACATAATTCGTGTCCTCTCTTGACCACAAAGGAATGACCTCCGAGTGCGTCTCCATTGCATGTTTTATGGGAAATATCATGTGATTAGACTATGTCAATGTTGTTGGGAGTTGCCACTAGTGAAAGTATGAAGCCTAGGCTTTGTTTCCACCATTGCAATACCATTTGTGCTCACGTTTACCACTTGTTTGCTTGCTGCACTTTTTATTATAGATTTATATTACTTTGCTTTGCCACTCCTATCATCCATATTTTACCATCTCTTCGCCGAACTAGTGCACCTATACAACTCCTAGTTGTATTAGGTGTGTTGGGGACACAAGAGACTTCTTGTATCTTAGTTGCAGGGTTGCTTGAGAGAGACCATCTTCAACCTCTACCTCCCTGAGTTTGATAAACCTTAGGTCATCCACTTGAGGGAAATTGCTGCTGTCCTACAAACCTCTGCGCTTGGAGGCCCAACATAGTCTACAAGAATAGAAGCGTGTGTAGACATCACTCACTGACAGAACTGTTTTCCTCCATCTTACAGCTGTAGAATGCGTTGGAGACATCATATCTCTCAACTCGGGCATGAGCCTGGAAAACCATTTTCAGCTCTTGGAACATCTCATATGCCCCGTGGTGCTCAAAAAGCTTTTGGAGCCCCGATTCTAAGCTGTAGAGCATGCCGCACTGAACCAGGGAGTAATAATCACAACGCGACTGCCAAGCGTTCATAACGTCTTGGTTTGCCGGGGCGGGAGCGTCACCTAGCGGTGCTTCTAGGCCATAAGTTTTCTTGGAAGCTATGAGGATGATCCTCCGGTTACGGACCGAGTCCGTGTAGTTGCTACCATCGTCTTTCAGCTTGGATTTCTCTAGGAACGCGTTGAAGTTGAGGGTGACATGAGCGTGGGCCATTTGATCTACAAGACATATTGTAAAGAATTTAGACTAAGTTCATGATAATTAAGTTCATCTTAATCAAATTTTAATGAACTCCTGATGGGCCTCTAACCCCTCGTTGGTTACCCCAAGTGGAAGGTGTGAGATGCAGTGTTGTGGAAGTTTTTCCCTTAGCAAAGATGCCAAGGATCGAATCCCCAGAGACTCCTAGGTTCAACAAGTATGTGTCAACTGCTAACGGCGCCAGATATTAGCAATCAACGTGGACCTGCACACAGATACAAATAACTTTGCTCCCAAAGAGTACAGAGAGGTTGTCAATCCCTCCGGCCTTGTAGTTCACAAAGGGTTAAACGCAAATGATAGTAGTGATAGATAATGTTTGCAATAGTAAGTAAAAGCAAAAAGTAAATAGCGGATGTGATCAATGATGGTAATATGGACCGGAGTCTCATGATGTTCACTAGTGATGTCTCTCTCCCAAAAGATGATAAAACAGCTATGTGAGGTAAACGAATTACAGCTGGGCAATTGACAGGACCACGAACGCAAACCAATGCTGACTACATTGCAAGAAAGGTTGAGGTTCAAAGCATGGGCGGTACGCCAAAGTAAGTAGACCGAAATCCATCAATATCTACTACTAATCATCCACCTTGAGATATCTATCCAGAACATCTCGCTGGTATTAAGTTGCGAGCCCCACCCATAGTGTAAACTCAAAGCAACAGACAACTGCATTAAAAGAACTTTGCGTAAAGTAAACAATCCTTGCACCCGCGGGCACAAGCACCGTTGTTTTCCCCCTTGTGGCAACAACACATCCCCTAGACTCATGTTTCTGTCACTCAAGCTAGTCATCGAGGGGCATGAACCCACAATCAAGCATAACATTCCCTCTTGGAGTCACTACGTATTACTTGGCCAAAGCAATAAATAACAATGGAGAACATGCAAGAATTACTTACGAACATAAATATAAAAGAGGTAGATCAAATATATTACTCAATCACAATCTGAACATAATCTCATAATCCATCGGATCCCAGCAAACTCATCATAGCAACAGCATAAGGATTACATATGTGCCTCGATCATGTAGGGCAGCTCACGAGGACTAATTAGTGAAGCACAAGAACGGGAGGAGAACATCACATAGCTACTGGTCATGGACTCATGGTCCAAGGGAGACTACTCACAACTCATCCGGGAGGCGTCCATGGTGGTGGAGAAGCTCCCGGTGGTGATCCTCCCCTCCGGCAGGGTGCCGGGAAGAGTTCTCCTGGTGCTCCCGATCTTGGAAGCGGCGGCGGCGGCGGAACAGAGATGAGATCGCGAAAAAGAGTTTCCGTCCCGAGGGTTTCGAAGGACGCTCTAAATATATGCCAAAGGGGGGCACCAGACGGGGCTCGGGGGGCCCAGGCGCCCCCCCGGCTGTCCTTCAGGCGCAAGGTAGGTTCTGGAACGCTGATTTTTTATATAATTTTTCTGGATTTTTCCTGACAGTTCTCGTAATGTGAAAACCTGAAATACAAAAACAGCCGAAAACAGAAACTGGCACTGGGGTGCACTGGATTAGTAGGTTAGTCCAAATATGATCAAAAGTGTATGGAAGTGTATAAATATCATAGCAATATCACCCAAAAGTGGCATGGAGCAAGCAGAAATTATAGATACGTTTTGGACGTATCAACTCCCACTCAGATTGACATCTCTCTAGTCATCTAAGTGATACATGATCCGAATCGACTAGCCCGTGTCCGATCATCACGTGAGACGGACTAGTCATCAACGGTGAACATCTTCATGTTGATCGTATCTTCTATACGACTCATGTTCGACCTTTCGGTCTTCCGTGTTTCGAGGCCATGTCTGTACATGCTAGGCTCGTCAAGTGAACCCTAAGTGTATTGCTTGTGTAAATCTGGCTTACACCCGTTGTATGCGAACGTTAGAACCTATCATACCCGATCATCACGTGGTGCTTCGGAACAACGGTCCTTAGCAACGGTGCACAGTTAGGGGGAACACAATTCTTGAAATTTTAGTGAGAGATCATCTTATTTACTGCCGTCGTTCTAAGTAAACAAGATGCATAAACATGATAAACATCAGATGCAATCAATTAAAGTGACATGATATGGCCAATATCATCTTGCTCCTTCGATCTCCATCTTCGGGGCACCATGATCATCTTTGTCACCGGCTCGACACCATGATCTCCATCATCATGATCTCCATAATCGTGTCTTCATGAAGTCGTCACGCCAACTATTACTTCTACTACTATGGCTAACGTTTAGCAATAAAGTGAAGTAATTACATGGCGTTATTCAATGACACGCAGGTCATACAATAATTAAGACAACTCCTATGGCTCCTGCCGGTTGTCAATTTCATCGACATGATACATGGCTTTGGTTGGCGGCCCAATGTTCTTCTCTAACAATATGCATACTCAACCATTCAACCCATGGCAAATCACCCTTACTTCAGACAAGACGAACATGCATAGCAACTCACATGATATTCAACAATAGTGTGACAGTTGATGGCGTCCCCAGAAACATGGTTACCGCTCAGCAAGCAACTTATAAGAAATAAGATACATAAGCAACATATTCTTTACCACAATAGTTTTTAAGCTACTTTCCCATGAGCTATGTATTGCAAAGTTAGTTCGCTTAGTACAGGTGGAGGTTAGCAAAAGACTGGGAGCGACCAACTAAGAGAGCAATGACGGTCATAATCATGCAGAGCGACAAAGCAACATTGAATCAGGCAGGGTAGTTATATCGCTACTCAGAAATAAAAGATCATCAAGGCTTGACAGACTTTCTTTACAGTCTTAAATATGCGCGAGCATACGCCAAGTCAATCAAAATAAATTCTTGAAGGAAGATATTACTAAACCATACCACATCATAGGCAAACAAATCATGTTGGTACTCCAATAACACATTGGGAATCCCCCAGCTATTTGAGACTAACCACAAGAAAACATGAATTACTAAGCACCATTATGCAAGTAGCATCTTTATCATAGACATATTAACCAATGCAACGGAAGCAAACTCTCTTAATAAGATGAGCATGGTAATTAAAGAGAGTTCAAGCAACCAACTAAACAAAAGCTCTTTGAAAAACATAAGCATGAATACTAAGAGCGGAGCATGATAGTAGCTATTAAAAGACAAAGAACACACACAGCAAGGATAGACATGAAAATTCTATGTTATGTTCTAGGTAGAAGTGGAGCGTGTTTCTCTCCCACATAAAGAACGCTGAGTTCCGACTCGTTATGAAAAACTAAAAAGAAAACTAAAAGCAAGATGCTCCAAGCATAGCACATAACACATGAAGTGATTAAAATATAGCGGAACGAAAGACGAACTGATAATGTTGATGGAGAAGGGGATGCACGGGGGCATCCCCAAGCTTAGACGCTTGAGTCTCCTTGAATATTTCTTGGGGGTGCACGGGGGCATCCCCAAGCTTGAGCGCTTGACACTCCTGAATCTTTATATCATCTTCCCTCGCACACTTGAAAACTCCCTTCATACATAACTCATTATAATCTGATTAGCGAGGTTAGTACCCTTAATAAAATAATTGTTCCTTGCTGGAAATAAAGATATCCTTGAAGGTCTACTGTTTCTCAAGATTGCCAAAAGGTTTTTGCAAAGAAAAAGCAAGCTCTTGGTTTGCAAAATGAGGGAAAGGCAAAACAGGACAGAATCTGTGAAAAACAGAACAGCAGGTAGTAATTGATTTGTTCGGGGTACTTCTTCAACTCAAATCAAAAAACTCAGAACAGACACACGAAAGACAATTATATAGAGAACACTGTCGAAAAAATTCGGACCAAAAAGATGATCTGGTGATTTTATACTAATTTTTCTATCCAAGGACAGAATCTGTTTCCTGGACAGCACCTCACAACTTTTGAACTTTCTAGCAATCAGAGGCTATACTTGGCACAAATATGAAAAGCAAAGATACAATGATGATGCTACTGTAGTAAAAAACATCAAGACACAACAAAAGCAATAAAATTATTCATGTGGGCTGCCTCCCAAAAGCGCTTTCTTTTATGCCTTTAAGCTAGGCATAATGCATAGAGATCAAGTCTTATCAAGAGTAAAAGAATAGCTAGCCCGTACAACGGACTCAAAAGGTAACTTGATCTTCTTTCGAGGGAAGTGTTCCATCCCTTTCTTGAGAGGAAACTGAAATTTTATATTACCCTCTTTCATGTCAATGATAGCACCAACGGTGCGTAAAAAGGGATGTCCCAAAATAATTGGACATGAAGGATCACATTCAATATCCATAATAGTAAAATCAACAGGAACATAATTATCATTGACAACAATAAGAACATCGTTGATCCTCCCCAAAGGTTTCTTTATGGAAGAATCAACGAGACGAACACCAAAAGAACAAGAATCAAAAGGTTTCAATTTAAGCATATCATATATTCTTTTGGGCATAACAGAGGTACTAGCTCCAACATCACATAATGCATAGCAAGAGAAGTCATTCAATTTAATTTTTATCATAGGATCCCAACCATCTTCTAGCTTTCTAGGTATGGAGGCTTCCACTCTAAGTTTCTCCTCCCTAGCTTTGATGAGAGCATTAGTGATATGCTCTGTGAAGGCAAGATTAAGCGTGCTAGTGCGGGGGTCTCTAGACATCTTGTGAAGGAAATTAATAACTTCGGTAAGAGTAAAATTATCAAAATCAAGGTCACTAGCATTAAGTAAAGTGGTAGTGGTGTCCTTAAGGTTCACTTGTTTGGTAGTTTCTATAGTCATAGCATCACCATTAATAGGTCCAATGGGACCAGGAGTACATTGGGTGCTAAAAGTTTGGATATCCTCAACAACTCGGATAGTAGCAACAGTGTGGTGGGTAGGAAGGCTCTTAATTCTATCCTCTTCCTCCCTTTCTCTAGCCCATCTTTCTTTAAGTTTAGCCATCATCCTAATATTTTCATTAATTTGCACTTGAGTAGCATTAATAGGAGTGACCTTCCTCTCCTCAAGGGGAGAAGTTTTAATTTTAAGCAATTCTATCTCATTGGCTAAGTGGTCTACCTTCAAAGAGAGATCATCTAGTTTATGTAGTTTTTCTTCTACACTCTTATTAAAGGCTTTTTGGGTAGTGATGAAATCTTTAATCATAATATCTAGTTCAGTATTGGAGTTCTTGGTGCTAGGATAAGCATTGTTGTTCCCATAAGAATTAGAGGGGAACGGTCTAGGATTGTTACCAAAGTTACTCCTATAAGCATTGTTGTTAAAATTGTTTCTAGAGATAAAATTCACATCTACTTGTTCTTGAGCAATCAAAGAATTTAAAGGAACATCACGAGGATCAACAGAAGATTGCTTCGAAAGTAGAGACATGATCAAGTCAACTTTTTCATTTAAGGAGGAAATCTCCTCGACAGAGTTTACCTTCCTACCTGTTGGAGCGCGTTCGGTGTGCCATTGGGAATAGTTGGTCATCATCTCATCGAGAAGCTTCATGGCAGCACCAAGTGTAGTTGACATAAAAGTTCCTCCCGCGGCCGAATCTAACAAGTTCCGCGAGGTAAAGTTCAAGCCTGCATAAAAAGTTTGGATAACCATCCAAGTAGTCAAACCGTGAGTAGGGCAGTTCTTGATAAGAGATTTCATACGTTCCCAAGCTTGGGCAACATGTTCATTATCCAATTGTTTAAAATTCATTATGTTACTTCTAAGTTGGATAATTTTAGTAGGTGGATAGTATTTTCCAATAAAAGCATCTTTGCACTTGTCCCATGAATCTATGCTATTTCTAGGCAAAGACTGAAACCAAATTTTAGCTCCTCCTCTCAAGGAGAAAGGAAAAAGCTTAAGCTTAACAATATTACCATCTATTTCTTGGTACTTTTGCATATCACAAAGTTCAACAAAGTTGTTTAAGTGTAAAGCAGCATCATCTCCAGCACCGGAGAATTGATCTTTCATGACTAAGTTCAGTAAAGCAGGTTTAATTTCATATGAAGGTGCTGAAGTGGCAGGTGTAGTGATAGGTGTGCTGATAAAGTCATCGTTGTTGTGACTAGTGAAGTCACACAACTTGGTGTTCTCGGTGGAACCCATAGTAGCAAGCAAGCAAGATAACTATTTTTGTGATTTTCGATAAAAAGGTACTAAAGCAAAAACTGAAAGGTAAACTAACAAGACTAAAAAGCAAAGGTAAAAGATAGCATGCAACTCCCCTATCCTGAAGAGTGGAGTCCCCGGCAACGGCGCCAGAAAAACTCCTTGATGGGCCTCTAACCCCTCGTTGGTTACCCCAAGTGGAAGGTGTGAGATGCAGTGTTGTGGAAGTTTTTCCCTTAGCAAAGATGCCAAGGATTGAATCCCCAGAGACTCCTAGGTTCAACAAGTAGGTGTCAACTGCTAACGGCGCCAGATATTAGCAATCAACGTGGACCTGCACACAGATACAAATAACTTTGCTCCCAACGAGTACAGAGAGGTTGTCAATCCCTCCGGCCTTGTAGTTCACAAAGGGTGAAACACAAATGATAGTAGTGATAGATAATGTTTGCAATAGTAAGTAAAAGCGAAAAGTAAATAGCGGATGTGATCATTGATGGTAATATGGACCGGAGTCTCATGATGTTCACTAGTGATGTCTCTCTCCCAAAAGACGATAAAACAGCTATGTGAGGTAAACGAATTACAGCTGGGCAATTGACATGACCACGAACGCAAACCAATGCTGACTACATTGCAAGAAAGGTTGAGATTCAAAGCATGGGCGGTACGCCAAAGTAAGTAGACCGAAATCCATCAATATCTACTACTAATCATCCACCTTGAGATATCTATCCAGAACATCTCGCTGGTATTAAGTTGCGAGCCCCACCCATAGTGTAAACTCAAAGCAACAGACAACTGCATTAAAAGAACTTTGCGTAAAGTAAACAATCCTTGCACCCGCGGGCACAAGCACCGTTGTTTTCCCCCTTGTGGCAACAACACATCCCCTAGACTCATGTTTCTGTCACCCAAGCTAGTCATCGAGGGGCATGAACCCACAATCGAGCATAACGTTCCCTCTTGGAGTCACTACGTATTACTTGGCCAAAGCAATAAATAACAACGGAGAACATGCAAGAATTACTTATGAACATAAATATAAAAGAGGTAGATCAAATATATTACTCAATCACAATCTGAACATAATCTCATAATCCATCGGATCCCAGCAAACTCATCATAGCAACAGCATAAGGATTACATATGTGCCTCGATCATGTAGGGCAGCTCACGAGGACTAATTAATGAAGCACAAGAACGGGAGGAGAACATCACATAGCTACTGGTCATGGACTCATGGTCCAAGGGAGACTACTCACAACTCATCCGGGAGGCGTCCATGGTGGTGGAGAAGCTCCCGGTGGTGATCCTCCCCTCCGGCAGGGTGCCGGGAAGAGTTCTCCTGGTGCTCCCGATCTTGGAAGCGGCGGCGGCGGCGGAACAGAGATGAGATCGCGAAAAAGAGTTTCCGTCCCGAGGGTTTCGAAGGACGCTCTAAATATATGCCAAAGGGGGGCACCAGACGGGGCTCGGGGGGCCCAGGCGCCCCCCCGGCTGTCATTCGGGCGCAAGGTAGGTTCTGGAACGCTGGTTTTTTATATAAGTTTTCTGGATTTTTCCTGACAGTTCTCGTAATGTGAAAACCTGAAATACAAAAACAGCCGAAAACAGAAACTGGCACTGGGGTGCACTGGATTAGTAGGTTAGTCCAAATATGATCAAAAGTGTATGGAAGTGTATAAATATCATAGCAATATCACCCAAAAGTGGCATGGAGCAAGCAGAAATTATAGATACGTTTTGGACGTATCAACTCCCACTCAGATTGACATCTCTCTAGTCATCTAAGTGATACATGATCCGAATCGACTAGCCCGTGTCCGATCATCACGTGAGACGGACTAGTCATCAACGGTGAACATCTTCATGTTGATCGTATCTTCTATACGACTCATGTTCGACCTTTCGGTCTTCCGTGTTTCGAGGCCATGTCTGTACATGCTAGGCTCGTCAAGTGAACCCTAAGTGTATTGCTTGTGTAAATCTAGCTTACACCCGTTGTATGCGAACGTTAGAACCTATCACACCCGATCATCACGTGGTGCTTCGGAACAACGATCCTTAGCAACGGTGCACAGTTACGGGGAACACAATTCTTGAAATTTTAGTGAGAGATCATCTTATTTACTACCGTCGTTCTAAGTAAACAAGATGCATAAACATGATAAACATCTCATGCAATCAATTAAAGTGACATGATATGGCCAATATCATCTTGCTCCTTCGATCTCCATCTTCGGGGCACCATGATCATCTTTGTCACCGGCTCGACACCATGATCTCCATCATCATGATCTCCATAATCGTGTCTTCATGAAGTCGTCACGCCAACTATTACTTCTACTACTATGGCTAACGTTTAGCAATAAAGTGAAGTAATTACATGGCGTTATTCAATGACACGCAGGTCATACAATAATTAAGACAACTCCTATGGCTCCTGCCGGTTGTCAATTTCATCGACATGCAAGTCGTGATTCCCTATTACAAGAACATGATCAATCTCATACATCACATATATCATACATCACATCTTCCTGGCCACACCACATCACATAGCACATGCTGCAAGAACCAGTTAGACGACCTCTAATTGTTGTTGCAAGTTTTACGTGGCTTCTATAGGTTTTCTAGCAAGAATGTTTCTTACCTACGCCAAAACCACAACGTGATTTGTCAATTTCTACTTACCCTTCATAAGGACCCTGTTCATCGAATCCGATCCGACTAAAGTGGGAGAGACAGACACCCGCCAGCCACCTTATGCATCTAGTGCATGTCTGTCGGTGGAACCAGTCTCACGTAAGCGTACGTGTAAGGTCGGTCCAGGCCGCTTCATCCCACAATGCCGCCGAATCAAGATTGGACTAGTAACGGCAAGAAAATTGAGCAAACTCAACGCCCACAACTTGTTTGTGTTCTACTCGTGCAAGATGCTACGCAAAGACCTAGCTCAGATGCCACTGTTGGGGAACGTAGCAGAATTCAAAATTTTTCCTACGCTTCACCAAGATCAATCTAAGGAGTAATCTAGCAACGAGCATAATGGAGTGCATCTACATACCCTTTGTAGATCGCGTGCGGAAGCGTTCGAAGGAACGTGGATGAAGTAGTCGTACTCTTCGCGTTCCTCGTCACCGATGATCCCAGCGCCGAATGGACGGCACCTCCGCGTTCAACACACGTACGGTACAGCGACGTCTCCTCCTTCTTGATCCAGCAAGGGCGGAGGAGAGGTTGTCAGAGATCCAGCAGCACGACGGCGTGGTGGTGGATGCAACAGGAAAACCTGCAGGGCTTCGCCGGCGCCCTGCGAGAGGAGAAGGAAGTGTGACTGGAGGGGGAGAGGCGCCAGAGGCTTGGGGTGCAGCTGCCCTCTCCCCCCCACTATATATAGGGGCCAGGGGGGGGGGCGCCGGCCCTGGGAGATCAGATCTCCAGGGTGGGGCGGCGGCCAGGGGGGAAACTTGCCCCCCAAGGCATAGGGGGCGCCCCCTCCCCCTAGGGTTTCAACCCTAGGCACATGGAGGGGGGCCCATATGGGTGCGCCAGCCCACCAGGGGCTGGTCCCCTTCCCCTTGCGGCCTAGGGGACCCACCGGGATGGGTGGCCCCACCCGGTGGACCCCCGGGACCCCTCCGGTGGTCCCGGGACACTCCCGGTGACCCCCGGAGTTCACCCGATGGCCGAAACTGGACTTCATATATATAATTCTTTACCTCCGGACCATTCCGGAACTCCTCGTGATGTCCAGGATCTCATCCGGGACTCCGAACAACATTCGGGTTTCCATGTGCATGTATCTCTACAACCCTAGCGTCACCGAACCTTAAGTGTGTAGACCCTACGGGTTCGGGAGACACGTAGACATGACCGAGATGACTCTCCGATCAATAACCAACAGCGGGATCTGGATACCCATGTTGGTTCCCACGTGTTCCTCGATGATCTCATCGGATGAACCACTGTGTCAAGGATTCACTCAACCCCGTATGTTATTCCCTTTGTCCATCGGTACGGTACTTGCCCGAGATTCGATCGTCGGTATACCCGATACCTTGTTCAATCTCGTCATGGCAAGTCTCTTTACTCGTTCCGTAATCCATCATCCCGTGACTAACTCCTTAGTCACCTTGAGCTCATTATGATGATGTCTTACCGAGAGGGCCGAGAGGTACCTCTCCGTCATACGGAGTGACAATATCCCAGTCTCGGTTCGTACCAACTCAATAGACACTTTCGGAGATACCCGTTGCGTACCTTTATAGCCACCCAGTTACGTTGTGACGTTTGGCACACCCAAAGTATTCCTACGGCATCCGGGAGTTGCACAACCTCATGGTCTAAGGAATAAATACTTGACACCGGAAAAGCTTATGCATTACGAACTATACGATCTCGTGCTAGGCTCAGGATTGGGTCTTGTCCATCACATCATTCTCCTAATGATGTGATCCCGTTATCACTGACATCCTATGTCCATGGTCAGGAAACCGTGACCATCTGTTGATCAACGAGCTGGTAACTAGAGGCTTAGCAGGAACACATTGTGGTCTATATATTCACACATGTATCGCTGTTTCCGTACAATACAATTCAAGCATGAATAACAGACAATTATCATGAACAAGGAAATATAATAATAATACTTTTATTATTGCCTCTAGGGCATATTGCCAACAGTCTCCCACTTGCACTAGAGTCAATAATCTAGTTACATTGTGATGAATCGAACACCCATAGAGTTCTGGTGTTGATCATGTTTTGCCCGTGGAAGAGGTTTAGTCAACGGGTCTGCAACATTCAGATCCGTATGCACTTTACAAATATCTATGTCTCCATCTTGAACATAATTCCGGATGGAGTTGAAACGGCGCTTGATGTGCTTGGTCTTCTTGTGAAACCTGGGCTCCTTGGTAATGGCAATAGCTCCAGTGTTGTCACAGAAGAGAGTCATCGGGCTTGACGCGCTTGGAATGACTCCTAGGTCGGTGATGAACTCCTTCATCCAAACTCCTTCTTGTGCTGCTTCGCAAGCAGCTATGTACTCCGCTTCTCATGTAGAATGCGCCACGACGCTCTGCTTGCAACTGCACCAGCTGACTGCTCCACCATTCAAAATATACACGTATCCGGTTTGTGACTTCGAGTCATCCAGATATGTCTCGAAGCTAGCATCGACG
The DNA here is from genome assembly GCA_902687465.1 of Secale cereale. Classification (NCBI taxonomy): domain Eukaryota; kingdom Viridiplantae; phylum Streptophyta; class Magnoliopsida; order Poales; family Poaceae; genus Secale; species Secale cereale. Next base: position 606,624,166 of record LR738713.1, on the reverse strand, counting down.
CCTTTACGACGAGCTCTTCGTCACCTCCATAGACGAGAAACATATCCTTAGTCCTCTTCAGGTACTTTAGGATGTTCTTGACCGCTGTCCAGTGTTCCATACCGGGATCACTTTGGTACCTCCCTACCAAACTTATGGCAAGGTTCACATCAGGTCTGGTACACAGCATGGCATACATGATAGAACCTATGGCTGAGGCATAGGGAATGACACTCATCTTTTCTCTATCTTCTGCCGTGGTCGGAGACTGAGCCTTGCTCAATCTCATACCTTGCAAAATAGGCAAGAACCCCTTCTTGGACTGATCCATATTGAACTTCTTCAATATCTTGTCAAGGTATGTACTTTGTGAAAGACCAATGAGGCGTCTTGATCTATCTCTATAGATTTTGATGCCTAATATATAAGCAGCTTCTCCAAGGTCCTTCATTGAAAAACTCTTATTCAGGTAGGCCTTTACACTTTCCAAGAATTCTATATCATTTCCCATCAGCAATATGTCATCTACATATAATATGAGAAATGCTACAGAGCTCCCACTCACTTTCTTGTAGATACATGCTTCTCCCCAAGTCTGTATAAAGCCAAACGCTTTGATCACATCATTAAAGCGAATATTCCAACTCCGAGATGCTTGCACTAGCCCGTAGATCGAGCGCTGGAGCTTGCATACCTTGTTAGCATTTTCTGGATCGACAAAACCTTCCGGCTGCATCATATACAGCTCTTCCTTGAGGAAGCCATCAAGGAATGCCGTTTTGACGTCCATTTGCCATATCTCATAATCATAGAATGCGGCAATTGCTAACATGATTCGGACGGACTTTAGCATCGCTACGGGAGAGAAAGTCTCGTCGTAGTCAATCCCTTGAACTTGTCGATAACCCTTAGCGACAAGCCGAGCCTTATAGATGGTCACATCACCATCCGCGTCTGTCTTCTTCTTAAATATCCATTTATTTTCTATGGCGTGCCTATCATCAGGCAAGTCCACCAAAGTCCATACTTTGTTTTCATACATGGATTCTATCTCGGATTTCATGGCTCCAAGCCATTTATTGGAATCCGGGCCCGCCATTGCTTCTTCATAGTTCGAAGGTTCACCGTTGTCTAACAACATGATTTCCATGACAGGGTTGCCGTACCACTCTAGTGCGGAACGTGCCCTTGTGGACCTTCGAAGTTCAGTAGTAACTTGATCTGTTTCTTTATGATCATCATCATTAACTTCCTCCCTTGTCGGTGCAGGCACCTCAGGAACAATTTCCTGCGCTGCGCTACTTTCCGGTTCGGGAGGGGTGACTGTCACCTCATCAAGTTCTACCTTCCTCCCACTCACTTCTTTCGAGAGAAACTCTTTCTCCAGAAAGGATCCATTCTTGGCAGCAAAGACTTTGCCTTCGGATCTGTGGTAGAGGGTGTACCCAATCGTTTCCTTTGGGTATCCTATGAAGACGCATTTTTCCGATTTGGGTTCGAGCTTTTCAGGTTGAAGTTTCTTGACATAAGCATCGCAACCCCAAACTTTCAGAAACGACAGTTTCGGTTTCTTGCCAAACCAAAGTTCATACGGTGTCATCTCAACGGATTTCGACGGAGCCCTATTTAAAGTGAATGCGGCAGTCTCTAAAGCATAACCCCAAAAAGATAGCGGTAAGTCGGTGAGAGACATCATAGATCGCACCATGTCCAACAGAGTACGATTTCACACCGTTACGCTTTGATGTCCTTAGGGCATGGCATCTTTTCAATGACCAAGGAAACTTCGTATACCTTTGATGTCCTTAGGGCATGGCATCTTTTCAATAGCATCAACCTTAGCCTTGTCAACTTCAATACCTCTTTCAGAAATTTTTGTTGGGGAACGTAGCAGAATTCAAAAAATTTCCTACGCTTCACCAAGATCAATCTAAGGAGTCATCTAGCAATGAGCATAATGGAGTGCATCTACATAACCTTTGTAGATTGCGTGCGGAAGCGTTCGAAGGAACGTGGATGAAGTAGTCGTACTCTTCGCGTTCCTCGTCACCGATGATCCCAGCGCCGAACGAACGGCACCTCCGCGTTCAACACACGTACGGTACAGCGATGTCTCCTCCTTCTTGATCCAGCAAGGGCGGAGGAGAGGTTGTCGGAGATCCAGCAGCACGACGGCGTGGTGGTGGATGCAACAGGAAAACCTGCAGGGCTTCGCCGGCGCCTTGCGAGAGGAGAAGGAAGTGTGACGGGAGGGGGAGAGGTGCCAGAGGCTTGGGGTGCGGCTGCCCTCTCCCCCCACTATATATAAGGGCCAGGGGGGCGGCGCTGGGAGATCAGATCTCCAGGGTGGGGCGGCGGCCAGGGGGGAAACTTGCCCCCCAAGGCATAGGGGGCGCCCCCTCCCCCTAGGGTTTCAACCCTAGGCGCATGGAGGGGGCCCATATGGGTGCGCCAGCCCACCAGGGGCTGGCCCCCTTCACCTTGCGGCCTAGGGGACCCACCGGGATGGGTGGCCCCACCCGGTGGACCCCCGGGACCCCTCCGGTGGTCCCGGGACACTCTCGGTGACCCTCGGAGTTCACCCGATGGCCGAAACTGGACTTCCTGTATATCATTCTTTACCTCCGGACCATTCCGGAACTCCTCGTGACGTCCGGGATCTCATCCGGGACTCCGAACAACATTCGGGTTTCCATGTGCATGTATCTCTACAACCCTAGCGTCACCGAACCTTAAGTGTGTAGACCCTATGGGTTCGGGAGACATGTAGACATGACCGAGACGACTCTCCGGTCAATAACCAACAGCGGGATCTGGATACCCATGTTGGTTCCCACGTGTTCCTCGATGATCTCATCGGATGAACCACTGTGTCAAGGATTCACTCAATCCCGTATGTTATTCCCTTTGTCCATCGGTACGGTACTTGCCCGAGATTCGATCGTCGGTATACCCGATACCTTGTTCAATCTCGTCATGGCAAGTCTCTTTACTCGTTCCGTAATCCATCATCCCGTGACTAACTCCTTAGTCACCTTGAGCTCATTATGATGATGTCTTACCGAGAGGGCCCAGAGGTACCTCTCCGTCATACGGAGTGACAACATCCCAGTCTCGGTTCGTACCAACTCAACAGACACTTTAGGAGATACCCGTTGCGTACCTTTATAGCCACCCAGTTACGTTGTGATGTTTGGCACACCCAAAGTATTCCTACGACATCCGGGAGTTGCACAACCTCATGGTCTAAGGAATAAATACTTGACACCGGAAAAGCTTATGCATTACGAACTAAACGATCTCGTGCTAGGCTCAGGATTGGGTCTTGTCCATCACATCATTCTCCTAATGATGTGATCCCGTTATCACTGACATCCTATGTCCATGGTCAGGAAACCGTGACCATCTATTGATCAACGAGCTGGTAACTAGAGGCTTACCAGGGACACATTGTGGTCTATATATTCACACATGTATCGCTGTTTCCGTACAATACAATTCAAGCATGAATAACAGACAATTATCATGAACAAGGAAATATAATAATAATACTTTTATTATTGCCTCTAGGGCATATTTCCAACAATTTTATGTCCCAAGACGATGCCTTCATTAACCATAAAGTGGCACTTCTCCCAATTCAAGACAAGATTAGTGTCTCCACATCTCTGCAAAACTCGATCAAGGTTGCTTAAGCAATCATCAAAAGAAGTTCCGTAAACGGAAAAATCATCCATGAAAACCTCAACAATCTTTTCACAAAAATTAGAGAATATAGCCATCATGCATCTTTGGAAGGTAGCAGGCGCATTACATAAACCAAAAGGCATACGTCTATAAGCAAAGGTACCAAAAGGACAAGTAAAAGTGGTCTTTTCTTGATCCCCTTTTGACATAGGTATTTGAGAGAAACCAGAATAACCATCTTGAAAGCAGAAATGAGCATGTTTGGATAGCCTTTCTAGCATTTGATCAATAAATGGCAAGGGGTAATGATCTTTCTTAGTAGCTTTATTTAACTTATGGAAATCAATTACTCCCTCCGGTCCTTTTTACTCTGCATATTAGGTTTGTCTGAAGTCAATCTCATCCAACTTTGACCAAGTTTAAATAAAAAATTATTGACATTCATATAACAACACCAATATCATTAGATTCATCTCGGAATATATTTTCGTATTATATTTATTAGATATTGTAGATGCTAATAATTTCTAATATAAATTTGGTCAAACTTAGCAAAGTTTGACTTTCGGCAAATCCAATGTGCAGAGTAAAAAGGACCGGAGGGAGTACCATCCTATAACCTGTAACTATTCTTTGCGGGATCAATTCATCTTTATCATTAGGGACAACAGTCATACCTCCTTTCTTAGGAACACAATGGACATGATTTACCCACTGACTATCAGCAACTGGATAGATAATACCTGCCTCTAGAAGCTTTAGTATTTCCTTTCTTACCACTTCTTTCATCTTAGGATTTAACCGTCGCTGATGATCAATAACCGGTTTAGCATTTTCTTCCAATTTTATCTTGTGTTGGCATATAGTGGGACTAATGCCCTTAAGATCATCTAGAGTATATCCAATAGCCACTCGGTGCTTCTTCAGAGTTTTCAATAGTTTTTCTTCTTCCTGCTCTGAAAGGTTAGCACTAATAATAACATGATATATCTTCTTTTCATCAAGATAAACATACTTAAGATTATCAGGTAAAGGTTTAAGTTCAAACACGGGATCACCCTTGGGTGGAGGAGGATCCCCTAGGATTTCAACAGGCGGGTTGTTTTTCAATACGGGTCCCTGTGTAAGGAATATTTCATCTATCTCCCTTCTCTCATTCATGTGCATATCATTTTCGTGGTCTAGCAAGTATTGTTCTAAAGGATCATTAGGTGGCACGACAATAGAAGTAAGAGCAATAATTTCATCCTTACTGGGTGGTACCTTTTCAAGGGGCTGTCTACGGAATTTAGCGAAGTTAAAATCATGAGACATATCCCCTAATCCTACAGCGACAATATCTTTCACGCAGTCTATCTTGGCATTAACAGTATTCAAGAAGGGTCTACCAAATATAATGGGACATAATTCATCTTGTGGGGAACTAAGAACTAGAAAATCAGCAGGGTATTTAACCTTCCCACACAAGACTTCAATATCTCTAACAATCCTAACTGGTGAAATAGTATCTCTATTAGCAAGCTTAATAGTAACATCAATCCCTTCTAACTCAACAGGTGCAATATCATGCATAATTTCGTTGTACAAATCAAAAGGGATAATACTCGCACTAGCACCCACGTCGCATAAACCATGATAGCAATGATCTCCTATCTTAACAGAGATAACAGGCAAGCCTACAACAGGTTTATGTTTATTCCTAGCATTGGGTTTGGCTATTCTAGCAGACTCTTCTCTGAGGTAAATAACATGTCCATCTAAATCTTCTACCAAGAGATCTTTAACCATAGCAACACTAGGTTCAACTTTAATTTGCTCAGAGGGTATAGGTGTTCTAGTATTACTCTTATGAACTACAGTTGAAGCTTGAGCATGATCCTTTATCCTAACAGGGAAAGGTGGTTTCTCAATATAAGCAGTAGGAATAACAGGATCAACATTATAAGTGATAGTCTTTTCTTCAACTTTAACAGGTTCAACTACCTTTACTTCAATAGGGGGATGGTATTTAAACCACTTCTCCTTGGGGAGATCAACATGAGTAGCAAAAGATTCACAAAAAGAAGCTACTATCTCAGAGTCAAGTCCATATTTACTGCTAAACTCACGGAAAACATCTGTATCCATAAAAGCTTTAACACAATCAAACTTAGGGGTCATACCTGACTCCTTACCTTTGTCAAGATCCCAATATTCAGAGTTGCGTTTAATTCTTTCCAATAAATCCCATTTGAAGTCAATAGTTTTCATCATATAAGATCCAGAACAAGAAGTATCGAGCATGGAGCGATTATTAAGAGAAAGCCGAGCATAAAAATTTTGAATGATCATTTCTCATGAGAGCTCATGATTGGGGCATGAATATAACATTGACTTAAGCCTCCCCTAAGCTTGAGTGATGCTTTCTCCTTCACGAGGCCAGAAATTATAAATATAATTACGATCATGATGAACCTGGTGCATAGGGTAGAACTTCTGATGAAATTCCAACTTCAGACGATTATAGTTCCATGATCCCATATCATCGCATAGCCTAAACCATGTCAATGCATCTCCCTTCAAAGATAAAGGGAAGACATTCTTCTTGATAACATCCTCGGGCATACCTGCAAGCTTAAATAATCCACAAACTTCATCCACATAGATTAGATGTAAATCGGGATGCAGTGTTCCATCTCCTGTAAAGGGATTTTCAAGCAGTTTCCCTATCATACCCGAAGGAATCTCAAAGCAAACATTTTCAATAGGTGCAGTAGGTTGAGGAGAAACTCTTTGCTCTTCTGTTCGGGGGAAGATAACCTGAACAAGCCCCTCAAAGGATTTTGAGCCATAGTAACAAGTGATAATAAATTTCAGCACACTATATAAATTTTTCCTTACCAAATTCCACTTACCAAAGGCGCTTCACTCCCCGGCAACGACGCCAGAAAAGAGTCTTGATGACCCACAAGTGTAGGGGATCTATCATAGTCCTTTCGATAAGTAAGAGTGTCGAACCCAACGAGGAGCAGATGGAAATGATAGGCAGTTTTCAGTAAGGTATTTTCTGCAAGCACTGAAATTATAGGTAAGAGATAGTTTTGTGATAAGGTAATTGGTAGCAAGTGACAAAAGGTAAAAGTAAAGAAGGTGCAACAAGGTGGCCCAATCCTTTTTGTAGCAAAGGACAAGCCTGGACAAACTCTTATATAAAGGAAAGCGCTCCCGAGGACACATGGGAATTATCATCAAGCTAGTTTTCATCACGGTCATCTGATTCGCGTTCGGTACTTTGATAATTTGGTATGTGGGTGGACCGGTGCTTGGGTGCTGCCCTTACTTGTACAAGCCTCCCACTTATGATTAACCTCTAATGCAAGCATCTGCAACTACAAAAGAAGTATTAAGGTAAACCTAACCATAGCCTAAAACATATGGATCCAAATCAGCCCCTTACGAAGCAACGCATAAACTAGGGTTTAAGCTTCTGTCACTCTAGAAACCCATCATCTATTTATTACTTCCCAATGCCTTACTCTAGGCCCAAATAATGGTGAAGTGTCATGTAGTCGACATTCACGTGACACCACTAGAGGAAAGACAACATACATCTCATCAGAATATCGAACGAAGACCAAACTCACATGACTACTAATAGCAAGAATTCTCCCATGTCCTCGGGAACAAAAGTAACTACTCACAAGACATAATATTGTTCATGATCAGAGGGGTATTAATATGCATAATGGATCTGAACATATGATCTTCCACCAAATAAACCAACTAGCATCAACTACAAGGAGTAATCAACACTACTAGCAACCCACAGGTACAATTCTGAGGTTTGGGTACAGAGATTGGATACAAGAGATGAACTAGGGTTTTGAGAGGAGATGGTGCTGGTGAAGATGTTGATGAAGATAGCCCTCCCCAAGATGGGAGAGTTGTTGGTGATGAGGGTGGTGACGATTTCCCCCTCCCGGAGGGAAGTATCCCCGGCAGAACAGCTCTGCCGGAGCCCTAGATTGGTTTCCGCCTCGGTTTCGCCTCGAGACGGCGGCGTCTGGTCCCGAAAGCCTCCTTATGATTTTTTCCAGGTGAAAACACCTTATATAGGAGAAGGTGGGCATCGGGGGCCTTCCGGCTAGCCCACGAGGCAGGGGGCGCGCCCTGGGAAGGGGGGCGCACCCCCACCCTCGTGGGCAGCCGGTGGCCCCGTCGTGGACTTCTTTCTCTAGATATTTTTTATATTTTCTAAAACAACGTTCTGTTGAGTTTCACGGCTTTTGGAGTTGTGCAGAATAAGTTTCCAGAGTTTGCTCCTTTTCCAGCCCAGAATTCCAGCTGCCGGCATTCTCCCCCTTCATGTAAACCTTGTAAAATAAGAGAGAAAAGGCATAAGTATTGTGACAAAACATGTAGGAACAGCCCATAAAGCGATAAATATCAACATATAAGCATGATGGAAAATGGACGTATCACCCTACACCATAAATTGGTGGCTGCTCAGAGTTAGTGCATGACTTTTGTTGTTTGAGAGCAACCCACCTCCGAAGCCTTTGAGAGAAAAGATCCTCTTGAGGACAAAACCCAAAACACCCAAAGCCAAAGAGAGTTAAGCATCACTGAAGTCTTTCTGTCTGTGTGACCTGAAGACTTGTTACACTTGAGGACTGTGCTGAGCGTCATAGAGTGACTGTGGACCGCCAGTGAACGAAGTCTGTGAAGGTTCGGAAGTCTACCTTGAAGACTTACCAGAGTGATTGGGCGAGGACTGTGTGTTCTTAGCTCAAGGGGAATACGGTGAGGACTATGTGTCTGGGACTGTGTGTTCTTAGCTCAAGGGGAATACGGTGAGGACTATGTGTCTGGGACTGTGTGTCCTCAGGTTTGAATACCTAGCCGCCCTAACCAGATGTACAGTTGAGACAGCAACTGGAACTGGTCTACCAAATCCTTGTCTCCATCAAGCAACTGGTTATGTCCCTATCTTCTTTTACATTTCAATTTGTCTTCGTGAAGCCATTACTCGTCTGTCTAATCTGTTTGACTTCACTGTGTGAAGATTGCTCTCTGTTTAGCTTCAGGTATATCTTGCATCTCGATCCATGTTATCTTTGTCTTCCGCTGCGTATCTGATACGTCTCCAATATATCTATAATTTTTGATTGTTCCATGCTATTATATATGATGTTTTGGATGTTTAATGGGCTTTATTATACACTTTTATATTATTTTTGGGACTAACCTATTAACCCAAAGGCCCAGTCCAGATTGCTGTTTTTTTGCCTCTTTCAGTGTTTCGCAGAAAAGGAATATCAAACGGAGTCCAAACGGATTGAAACCTTCGAGAGAGATATTTTTGGAAAGATATCTTCACGGGAGACTTGAAAACCACGGCAGAAGAGACACGTGGTGTCCACGAGGGTGGGTGGCGCGCCCCCTCCCCCTGGGCGCGCCCCCTGCCTCGTGGGCCCCATGTTGCTCCCCTGATGCCCTCCTTCCTCCTATATATACCCATGTACCCTGAAAACATCGAAGCAACAGAGAAAACCCTAATTCCACCACCGCAACCTTCTGTTCCTTTGAGATCCCATCTTGGGGCCAGTTCCGGAGCTCCGCCGGAGGGGGGATCTTCCACGGAGTGCTTCTACATCAACACCATCGCCTCACCATGAGTTGTGAGTAGTTTACCACAGACCTTCGAGTCCATAGTTAGTACCTAGATGGCTTCTTCTCTCTTTTTGGATCTCAATACCAAGTTCTCCCCAGTCTTCGAGGATATCTATTCGATGTAATCTTTTTGCGGTGTGTTTGTCGAGATCCGATGAATTGTGGGTTTATGATCAAGATTATCTATGAGAAATATTTGGTTCTTTTCTGAATTCTTTTATGTATGATTATAATAACCTTGCAAGTCTCTTCAAATTATTGGTTTGGTTTGGCCTACTAGGTCTATAGTTCTTGCAATGGGAGAAGTGCTTGGCTTTGGGTTCAATCTTGCGGTGTCCTTTCCTAGTGACAGCAGGTGCAGCAAGGCACATATAGTATTGCTGCCATCGAGGATAAAAAGATGGGGTTTATATCATATTGCTTGAGTTTATCCCTCTACATCACGTCATCTTGCTTAAAGCATTACTCAGTTCTTATGAACTTAATACTCTAGATGCATGCTGGATAGCGGTCGATGTGTGGAGTAATAGTAGTAGATGCAAAATCGTTTCGGTCTACTTGTCACGGACGTGATGCCTATATATAATGATCATGCCTATATATTTTCATAATTATTCGCTTTTCTATCAATTGCTAGACAGTAATTCGTTCACCCACCATAGAAATCTGCTATCATGAGAGAAGCCACTAGTGAAACCTATGGCCACTGGGTCTATTCTCAACATATCAATCTACAATCTACTTTATTTTGTTGTTTTTACATTTTGTTCTTATATCCAAAAATAGAAAACTATCCTATCTATCAGATCTCACTTTCGTAAGTGACCGTAAAGGGATTGACAACCCCTTATCACGTTGGCTGCGAAGTTCTTATTTTTTTGTGCAGGCACGAGGGAATCACGCGTGGTCTCCTACTGGATTGATACCTTGCTTCTCAAAAGCTGAGGGAAATACTTACGCTACTGTGCTGCATCACCCTTTCCTCTTCGAGGGAATACAACGCAAGCTCGAGAAGTAGCAAGAAGAATTTCTGGTGCCGTTGCCAGGGAGGCTTACGCAAAAGTCATATACCAAGTACCTATCACAAACCCTTATCCTTCGCATTACATTTATTTGCCTCTCGTTTTCCTCTTCCCCTCTTCACCCTTGCCATTTTATTTGCCCTTCTTTTTGCCATGTGTTTACCGTTCGCTTGCTTCTTGTTTGCTTGTGTGTTGGATTGCTTGCTTGTCACAATGTCTCAGAATAATACCAAATTGTGTGACTTCTCCAATACCAACAATAATGATTTTATTATCACTCCAATTGCTCCTATTACCGATGATGAATCTTGTGAGATCAATATTGCTCTGTTGAATCTTGTTATGAAAGATCAATTTTCCGGCCTTCCTAGTGAAGATGTCGCTGCCCATCTAAACAACTTTGTTGATTTGTGTGATATGCAAAAGAAAAGGGATACAGATAATGATATTGTTAAATTGAAGTTATTTTCATTTTCACTTAGAGATCGTGCTAAATCTTGGTTTTCCTCTTTGCCTAGAAATAGTATTGATTCATGGAATAAGTGCGAAGATGCTTTTATCTCCTGCTAAGATCATCTCTCTTAGAAACGATATTATGAATTTTAAGCAACTAGATCATGAGCATGTTGCACAAGCTTGGGAGAGAATGAAATTAATGATACATAATTGTCCTACACATGGTTTGAACTTATGGATGATTATACAAAAACTTTTATGCTGGCCTGAATTTTGCTTCTAGAAATCTTTTAGATTCGGCCGCATGAGGCACATTTATGGAAACTACCTTAGGAGAAGCTACCAAACTCCTAGATAATATTATGGTTAATTATTCTCAATGGCACACCGAAAGATCTACTAGTAAAAAAGTGCATGCTATTGAAGAGATTAGTGTTTTGAGTGGAAAGATGGATGAACTTATGAAATTATTTGCTGCTAAGAGTGCTTCTTCTGATCCTAATGATATGCCTTTATCCACGTTGATTGAAAATAACAATGAATCTTTGGATGTGAATTTTGTTGGTAGGAATAGTTTTGGTAACAATGCTTATAGAGGAAACTTTAATCATAGGCCTTTTCCTAGTAATTCCTCTAATAATTATGGTAATTCCTACAATAACTCTTATGGAAAGATGCCTTCTGAATTTGAAACTAGTGTAAAAGATTTTATGAATTCGCAAAAGAATTTCAATGCTTTGCTTGAAGAAAAATTGCTTAAGATTGATGAATTGGCTAGAAGTGTGGATAAAATTACTCTTGATGTTGATTCTTTGAAACTTAGATCTATTCCACCTAAGCATGATATCAATGAGTCTCTCAAAGCCAGGAGAATTTCCATTGATGAATGCAAAGAAAGAACCTCTAGGATGCGTGCTAAAAAAGAGAGCTTTATAAAAGCGTGTTCTTCTAGTTATCATGAAAATAAAGATGAAGATCTGAAAGTTATTGATGTGTCTCCTATTATATCCTTGTTTTCTAGTACGAATCTTGATAAAGATGGGACTGAAGATGAGTCTACTTTAATTAAAAGGCGTCCCAATGATTCAGAGTTTTTAGATCTTGATGCTAAAATTGTTAAAAGTGGGATTGAAGAGATTAAAACTTTGCATAGTGATGAACCCACTACTTTGGATTTCAATGGATTCAATTATGATAATTGCTCTTTGATTGATTGTATTTCCTTGTTGCAATCTGTACTAAATTCTCCGCATGCTTATAGTCAAAATAAAGCTTTTACCAAACACATAGTTGATGCTTTGATGCAATCTTATGAAAAAAAACTTGAATTAGAAGTTTCTATCCCTAAAAAGATTTATGATGAGTGGGAACCTACTATTAAAATTAAAATTAAAGATCATGAATGCTTTGCTTTGTGTGATTTGGGTGCAAGTGTTTCCACTGTCCCAAAAACTTTGTGTGATTTGTTAGGTTTCCATGAGCTCGATGATTGTTCTTTAAATTTGCATCTTGCGGATTCTACTATTAAGAAACCTATGGGAAGGATTAATGATGTTATTATTGTTGCCAATAGGAATTATGTGCCCGTAGATTTCATTGTTCTTGATATAGATTGCAATCCTTCATGTCCTATTATTCTTGGTAGACCTTTCCTTAGAACGATTGGTGCAATTATTGATATGAAGGAAGGAAATATTAGATTCCAATTTCCGTTAAGGAAAGGCATGGAACACTTTCCTAGAAAGAAAATTAAATTACCATATGAATCTATTATGAGAGCCACTTATGGATTGCCCTCCAAAGATGGCAATACCTAGATCTATCCTTGTATCATGCCTAGCTAGGGGCGTTAAACGATATCGCTTGTTGGGAGGCAACCCAAATTTTTTTTTTTTGCTTTTGCTTCTATTTAGGAATAAATATTGCATCTTGTTTCTGTTTAAATGTGGTTTTTTGTTTTAATTAGTGTTTGTGCCAAGTAGAACCTTTTGGAAGACTTGTGTGAAGTTTATATGATCTTGCTGTAAAAAACGGAAATGTTAGCGCTCACTAGAATAGTCACCAGATTTTACTGGAGAGTGCTATTTAGTTGATTATTTTTGCAGATGATTAATAGACAAATTCCTCACATTTACCAAATTTTTTTTTTGGAGTTATAGAAGTATGCGAAAGTTACAGATTACTACAAACTGTTCTGTTTTTGATAGATTCTGTTTTTTAATGTGTTGTTTGCTTATTTTGATGAATCTATGAGTAGTATTGGAGGATATGAATCATAGAGAAGTTGGAATACAGTAGGTTTAACACCAATATAAGCAAAGAATGAGTTCATTACAGTACCTTTGAGTGGTGGTTTGTTTTCTTATACTAACGGAGCTCACGAGATTTTTGGCTAAGTTTTGTGTTGTGAAGTTTTCAAGTTTTGAGTATGGCTTTGATGGACTATGGAACAAAGAGTGGCAAGAGCCTAAGCTTGGGCATGCCCAAGGCACCCCAAGGTAAAATTCAAGGACAACCAAAAGCCTAAGCCTGGGGATGCCCCGGGAAGGCATCCCCTCTTTCGTCTTCATCTATCGGTAACTATACTCGGGACTATATTTTTATTCACCACATGATATGTGTTTTACTTGGAGCATCATGTATAATTTGAGTCTTTGCTTGTTAGTTTGCCACAATCATCCTTGCTGTACACACCTTTTTCAGAGAGATAAATATGGCCTAGAATTTGTTAGAACACTCTATGTGCTTCACTTATATCTTTTGAGCTAAATAGTTTTGCTCTAGTGCTTCACTTATATCTTTTAGAGCACGGTGGTGATTTTATTGTGTAGAAATTGTTGAGTTCTCATGCTTCACTTATATCCTTTTGAGAGTCTTTTAGAACAACATGGTATTGTGCTTTGGTTATAAAACTAGTCCTAATATCAAACAGAGTCCAAACGGAATGAAACCTTCGGGAGAGATATTTTTGAAACGATATCTTCATGGGAGACTTGAGAACCATGTCAGAAGAGACACGTGGAGTCCACGAGGGTGGGGGGCATGCCCCCTGCCTCGTGGGCCCCACGTCGCTCCCCCGATGCCGTCCTTCCTCCGATATATACCCATGTACCCTGAAAACATCGAAGCAACAGAGAAAACCCTAATTCCACCACCGCAACTTTCTGTTCCCGTGAGATCCCATCTTGGGGCCTGTTCCGGAGCTTCGCCGGAAGGGGTATTTTCCATGGAGTGCTTCTACATCAAGACCATCACCTCACCATGAGTTGTGAGTAGTTTACCACAGACCTTCGGGTCCATAGTTAGTACCTAGATGACTTCTTCTCTCTTTTTGGATCTCAATACCAAGTTCTCCTCAGTCTTCGAGGAGATCTATTCGATGTAATCTTTTTGTGGTGTGTTTGTCGAGATACGATGAATTGTGGGTTTATGATCAAGATTATCTATGAGAAATATTTGGTTCTTTTCTGAATTCTTTTATGTATGATTATAATATCCTTGCAAGTCTCTTCGAATTATTGGTTTGGTTTGGCCTACTAGATCTATAGTTCTTGCAATGGGAGAAGTGCTTGGCTTTGGGTTCAATCTTGCGGTGTCCTTTCCCAGTGACAGCAGGGGCAGCAAGGCACATATAGTATTGTTGCCATCGAGGATAAAAAGATGGGGTTTATATCATATTGCTTGAGTTTATCCCTCTACATCATGTCATCTTGCTTAAAGCATTACTCTGTTCTTGTGAACTTAATACTCTAGATGCATGATGGATAGCGGTCGATGTGTGGAGTAATAGTAGTAGATGCAGAATCGCTTCGGTCTACTTGTCACGGACGTGATGCCTATATATAATGATCATGCCTAGATATTCTCATAATTATTCGCTTTTCTATCAATTGCTCGACAGTAATTCATTCACTCACCGTAGAAATCTGCTATCATGAGAGAAGCCACTAGTGAAACCTATGGACCCCGGGTCTATTCTCAACATATCAATCTACAATCTACTTTACTTTGTTGTTTTTACTTTCTGTTCTTCTATCCAAAAATACCAAAAATATCAAACTATCCTATCTATCAGATCTCACTTTCGTAAGTGACCATAAAGGGATTGACAACCCCTTATCGCGTTGGCTGTGAAGTTCTTATTAGTTTGTGCAGGTGCGAGGGACTCGCGCCTGGTCTCCTACTGGATTGATACCTTGGTTCTCAAAAACTAAGGGAAATACTTACGCTACTGTGCTGCATCACCCTTTCCTCTTCGAGGGAATACAATGCAAGCTCGAGAAGTAGCAGTATCATATAGGTTCATTTCTATCGTTTGTCTTCAAAGCCCGCGTGTTTTGAAGACTTTTGTAGAAATCGCCTATTCACCCCCCCTCTAGTCGATAACTTGCACTTTCAGCCTCATATGGGCCGAAAGACAACATGGGCCATACATGGGCCGGAAGTAACAACAAGCTGATATTATACTAGATGGACCACATGACGTTGTTGGGCCGAATTCGGAAAGGCCATAACGGGTCATGAGTTACCAGGCCATAAAATGGGCTATATGCGAACATACCGTTAACATCCTTTTCATGGGTCGGCCCACTAGCTTTTGAGAAAGTGAAACAGACCGGCATTTTTAAGCTAAATGAGCCACTATTGGGTCGTGCCACGTGTCAACATGTCATAGGTGCATCTCGTCTATTGAATGGATGACATCTATCCCAATGGCGAGCTAACACGCGGTACATTCGGCCAATGAGAATTTTACACGTGGAAAATCACCATTGGTCGGGGCTGTTAACGGGTTATTGGATCCAAAACCGGACCCGATAGCTTAACGGCGACCCATTACAGTGGATGCCATCTATCGGTTACACTTGACAAAATCACTTCCATGACGCGTTGATTATCGTCATGGAAGTGGACACTTCCGTGATGATAATTTGAGTATTGTCATGGAACACTTCTACGACATCACATATATGACTATCTTGATCGTCATAAAATCATCATGGATGTACATGCATGACAAAAAACATGACCTACTATGACAAACACGTATCATCAAGGAAATGTATTTTTTATTGTGAGGGCAGGACAAAAGATGTAATGCAAGTTCTTACTATAAGCAAGTATGACCATATACGGAATACATGCCTACATTACATTGATAAAATGGATCTATTGTGTGTAGCTTTAGGTTGTGAATGTTATATGATGAATGCCATCCAACACAAATATCCATTGCTGAACAATGCTTACGCTTTTATCATATGGATCTTTGCTAAGTTACTACTTGAAAGAACATGATGTGCCTCCATGTTTGGTTTTGGTAATTGATGACAATCTCTATGGACTAATGGTTGCATTCAGTTATATTTGAAGGGTTTGTCCATAATATTTTCTTGAAGTCCATTTGTTGGTGTCAAGGAGATTATGTGATGACCAAGGTGCTATTCAAGGAATTATCTAAAGATTGGTCATGTGAGAGGTTGATCAAGACTAAGTCAAAGAGTGAATCAAGTTGATCAACACACAAAGCATAGAAGATGTACCCAGAGGGATCAAGTTATCCCATGGCATGGTAAGCATTGTCCATTATGCTTTGTGTACTAACCCATGATTTATGTGAGAGTTCTTTATGGGGTTAGATTGCGGTGCGCAAGTTCAAGTGGTGCATCACAAAGAGATCAAGGGCTTGAAGCTTGACGTCCATTGCGGTGGCAATGGACTTGTGAAGATGTGTAGAAGAGTGGTTCACCCGTAGTAGAGTAGGGGGAGCAATCAACTAGTATTCATTGAGCCAACGTAATCAAGATAGGTGGTCCAACTTAAGAAAGTCAAGATCGTCATCATTTAGCTCAAGTGGACGATGTGCAATGAAAAGGTTTGCCCTTGACACGTTTTCTATTTTTCTAGTCTCATTGTGGTAGTTGGGAGACCGTGTTATATGATCGACTGTCGTACTATCAAGGGGGGGATCTCAAGTGAGTAGCTTGATCGTATCGTTCGTAGAGAGCGCAAACCATTCCATCCTTGCATCATTTCTATTTTTCTAGTCTCATTGTGGTAGTTGGGAGACCGTGTTATATGATCGACTGGCGTACTATCAAGGGGGGCTCTCAAGTGAGTAGCTTGATGGTATCGTTCGTAGAGAGCTCAAACCATTCCATCCTTGCATCATCTTTCTTGGTTCTTGTTTGGTGTTTCCCTTTGTGAGTTTTAGAGCTTATGGTCATCTTCATGACAAGCTCGAGTTCATCGAAAACAGAGTCATACATGCATCTTCTATGATTTTTTTTATGTTGGAGTTTTTGCCGGTTCTTCATTCATAGAGGTTTCACATATCTATATCTTACACATACTCCCTTTGTCATTGTTTGATAGTATTTGTCGTCATCTATCCAACAAGCTTGAATTTGTTCAATTCGGAGATCATTTGCAGAAGTTGTGGCGGTTCAGGCTTTATCGTATCCTTTGTTTTCTCTGCTTGTGTCCTGAAGGCCTCAAGCGGCAGTACCGCTCTGGGCAGCTGTAGTACTGCTTATATGTGGTAGTACCGTTGTCCAGTTCTGCGCGTACTACCGCTGCTTTTGGGGACTGGACTTTTCGTGTCGGATTTGCACGACAGTGGAACGACAATACGAGCGGTAGTACCGCCCATCCACTATTGCTCCACTTATGCCTCTTCTGGACCCGTTGTGCTCGCGGTGGTGGTAGTGCGGCAGTGGGTGCACGACATACTACTTATAAGCCGTAGTATCGCTCTCTTGAGCGGTAGTACCGATGTTGCGGTATTGTCTCTCTCCTCTGTTCCTGCTCTACCTCTGTGGGCTCCTGAGCTACAACCCCATCGGTAGTACCGCTGGGGCGAGCGGTAGTACCGCTCCAGTGGCACTGCCTCCCCGCGACTCCTCGCCATTGCAGTACTCTGTGGGTACTACTGTTTGAGCAGTAGTATGATACGTCCATTTTGCATCATGTTTTCCTACTATTATTTATAATGTGTTTATGCGTAATAATGCTCTATGGAGTAATTCTAATGCCTTTTCTCTCATAATATGCAAGGTTTACACAAAGAGGAAGAATACCGGCAGCTGGAATTCTGGACCTGAAAAACCTATGTCAGAGATACCTATTCTGCACATCTCTAAATGAGCTGAAATTTTACAGAGAATTATTTTGGAATATATAGTAAATATTGGAGCAAATAACCACCAGAGGGGGGCTGTGTGGTGCCAACAAGACACCAGGGCACGTTAGGCCCCCCCAGGCGCACCCTGGTGGGTGGTGGGCAGCCCAGCCCACCTCTGGTGCCCATCTTTTGGTATATAAATCTTTTGACCTAGAAAAAATAAAGAGAATACTTTCGGGATGGAACGCCGCTGTCTCGATGCGGAATTTGGGCAGGAGCACTTTTGCTCTCCAGCAGAGCGCTTCGGCTGGGGATACTTCCCTCCGTGAAAGAAAAAGTATCACTCTAGCTTGGAGGAGGCTTAAGTCAGTGTTATATTCATGCCCCAATCATGAGCTCTCAAGAGAAATTATCATTCAGAATTTTTATGCTCGGCTTTCTCGTAATGATCAATCCATGCTCGATACTTCTTGTGCTGGTTCTTTTATCAAGAAGACCATTGAATTCATGTGATATCTTTTAGAAAGAATTAAACGCAACTCTGAAGATTGGGAACTCGACGAAGGTAAAGACTCATGTATTAAGCTTGAATTTGATTGTGTTAAATCTTTCATGAATATCGATGCTTTTCACAAGTTTAGCACTAAATATGGAGTTGACTCTGAGATAGTAGCCTCTTTTTGTGCATCATTTGCTACTCATGTTGATCTCCCTAAGGAGAAGTGGTTTAAATATCACCCCTATTAAATAAGAAATTAAAGAACCGGTAAAAGCTAAAGATGATACTATTATTTACAGTATTGACCCATTTGTGCCTACTGCTTACATTGAAAAACCACCTTTCCCTGTTAGGATAAAGGAACATTCTACAGTCTCAACCGTGGTTAACAAAAGTAAATTAGAGCACCTAAACCTTCTGAACAAATTAAAGTAGAACCTAGTGTTGCCATGGTTAAAGATCTCTTGGTAGAAAATATTGATGTGCATGTTATTTACTTTTGTGATGAAGTTGCTAGAATTGCCAAACCCGGTGAAAAAGCTAAACATAGACCAGTTGTTGGCATGCCTGTTTTCTCAATTGAAATAGGAGGTCATTGCTATCATCGTTTATGTGATTTAGGTGCTAGTGTAAGTGCTATTCCCTTTACCGTATACCACTAAAAAAATACACTTCTGTGATGATACGTGTTTGTCACAGTAGGTCACATTTTCTGTCATGCATGTACATCCATGACGATTTTATGACAGAATCAAGATAGTCATACCTGTGCTGTCGTAGAAGTGTTCCATGACATTGCCAAAATTAACATCACAGAAGTGTCCACTTCCATGACGATAAATCGCGCGTCACAGAAGTGCTTTCATCAAGGGTGACCGACACGAGGCATCCATCGTAACGGAACGCCGTTAAGCTATCGGGTCCGGTTTTGGATCCGATAACCCGTTAACAGCCCCGACCAATGGGGATTTTCCACGTGTAAAATTCTGATTGGCTGACGGAAACAGGTGTCAGCTCCGCGTTGGCACAGGTGTCACTCATCCAATGGGCGAGATGCGCCTATGATATGTTGACACGTGGACCGGCCCAAAAGTGGCCCATAAAGTTTAAATGGGCCGGCCCAACTAAAGGCCCACAAGATTTTGCGAACCATAATGGGCTGGCCCAGCTAAAGGCCCACAAGATTTTTGCGGGTCATAATGGGCCGGCCCAGGTAAAGGCCCACAAGAGTTTTACGGGTCATAATGGGCCGGCCCAGGTGAAGGCCCACAAAAATTTTGTGTACCATAATGGGCCGGCCCAGCTAAAGGCCCACGAGATTTCGCCAACATTAATGGGCCGACCCTGCTGTAGGCCCACAAGATTTTGAGGACCCTAGTAGGCCGGCCCATTAACTGGCTGTCATATTTTGGGCCAAATGCCGGCCCATATTTGATCCGGTCCATTAATGGCCTGCCACGTTTTGGGCCTAATAATGGCCCATATGAGATCTGGGCCGTTAAAAGCCTACCACGTTCTGGGCCAAATTACGGCCCAGATCAGGTCCGTCCCTTTAAGAGGCTTTGGGCTAAATTATGGCACATATCAGATTCGGCCCGTCAACTTGACGCTATGCTTTTGGGCCCACTTGCTAAAGGCCCATTTAGTAATTCGGCCTGATATTAGTTTCGGCCTGTTAAGGGCCCGTTTAGCATTTCGGTCCTATATTAATATTGGCCTGTTAAAAGCCCGTCATATAGTTGGGCCTAACTACGGCCCGGTTTGCATCCGGCCTGCTCGCAGCCGATAATCTGATTGGGCCAAACTAGGACCGAGACAATTTTGGCCTGTTATAAGCCCGTGATTTGATTGGCGCATTCATGGGCCGGGGTCTATTTCGGCCTGCTGCCGGCCCATGAGCTGTTCGGCACGATTCAGGCCCAACCTACTTTTCAGCCTCCTAAAGGCTCATTGAGTTTTCTTGGGAAAATAGGGCCGGCGGTTTACTCGGCCTATTAAAGGCCCGAATTTACTAGTGGGCCAATTTACATTTAGGCATGTTAACGGACCAAGATGACGGGGCCCATGATGCGGATCATACATGGTGATTTGCATGACGGCCTGATTATGTATCATAATTTTACGGTTTGGCCGGTTTACTGCGAAGACATGATATATATACGGTAAAATAACTGCAGCATCATGAATAAGAAAAAAACCTAGACTATACAATAAATAAATTACGACATATTACATCCACTGGGCATCAAAGTTCGCCACTATGATAATAAAGCACAAGCAGACAACAGATTACATACACTGGGCATCAAAGATCGCCACCAGTGCAACTAAACATGCCGGCAAAATAATATACAAAACCGACAGCACTTCAATAGAGTTTAAGAAAGGTTAGCCCTGCTCGGGAGCTGCAGCGCAAGCAGCTGAGCAAGATGGTGAGACTGCACTTGTTTGACACTTATATCCTCCTCACTCTGAAAGATAAACAAGCAGACATATGACAGGTTTTGCACATATAAGTATCAGTGCTGACAATTCATCACATTTCTTACTGACGAATAAAGTGACACAGTTTAAAATAGGATTAACACAATATGGTAATGTTCAGGTCAAGACATGGAAGGAAATGACACTGTGAAGGAGTTGGCAGCTTCACGACACCACTGGACTAAGTATCAATGGTTAGTGTGCTGTCAATTTATCCCATTTCAGATTGGCAAAATAAGATCATTTGCTTTGTATAGTTTAATTTACATTGTATGAAGAAGGAACGTGGTTGTACAACTGAAAACTTAAATTGAGAAGGACAAACTTTTGTTTATGAACTGGAGTACATAATAAACTTTAAACATGCAATTTGATGCAAACACCAAAAATAAACAGCTGTTGCAGTCATGCCTACCCAAATATACACAACAAAGTTTGAAGGCTTGAGAAGGACAAACTTACATTATTGGTGAAGGTAGGCTCCATAAAGCCCTTGTCCATTCTCATGGGGGGGGGCAATTCAAAAAATTTACCACATAATCTTCTTCATAAGCATTGCCTTTATTCTACATTTTGTTAAGAGTAAATATAGTAGTGAAAATATAAGAAAAACTGGAGAATATTTAAGATAAGATGAAGAGTGATGCTACATAACCAAGTAACTATAAATGTAAGTACAGCGATACAGGCAAAAGGTACAACCAAGAGCAATGCAGAGCTAAACTTCTTCAGTACCAACGGTGTTATCCAACCTTATGGTAAGAGTAAATATAGATCTTATGTGTAGAAAATGGAGGGCAAAGGAAAATAAGCTGCAGAGTGATGGTACATGAACAACTACCTGTCAATATAAGTACACTGATAAAGGACAGCGGTACTTACAAGAACAATGCAGAGCTAAAAAAAATTAATTGGCATTGGATATATTCTACACTAATGTAACCATTCATAGAGTTCAGATAATTTGGAGCGAACAATTGATAAGCAAGCTATCATGCATACTGCTGTCACATAATGAACCAGGTATGTATGCAAGTACAGTGATACAGGACAACAGGTACTAACAAGAGCAAAGCAGCGGGCAGCATATTTGCGATATCATGTCTTTCTTTTCAAACCGGAATTCTTTTTTGAGCAGATTTCCTGCAAAAAAGATCCGTAAGGCACATGCGAAAAAGTAGAAGTTCAAATTGTCATGCGATATCATAGATAGTACCTCATCCTCGGAATGAGATGAGTGCATAACAAGGTTTTTCCATTCAATGTCTTCTAAATTTAGCACAGGAGACTTCACCAGAAATTCGTTTATAGACTTGCCATCAAAGTGTGATTTCCTCAGGTAACACCAATACTTCTGCAATGCTTCCTTGAAAAGCGCAAGCAATCTTTGCTCGTCATGACTATCCAGATTGACCCTCGCCTACTTACAACAATGTAATGTAAATCATTGATGTGTTCAATCAGCAGAAAACAAGAAAATAATCACCATGAATAATAGCACTTACACGTAAGTGGGACAGGAAGATGTGAAAATGGTGTGTGTCTTCACTATAATCTTCCAATGATGGGAATATATGCACGTAGTCCCTAACAACATTGAAAGCATTATCTTTTAAACTAGGAATAACCGGAATGGGGTTCCAATCTGCAGGAATTGGTCGTCTCTGCAGTTGGGATAGGTCTTTGCCGGTGGACTTGCTGTACTTTTTGCTAGAGTGGGATTTTTCTATGGTACGACTGGTGCTATGGCAACTGAAATCGGCATACCTTTTGCTGGAGTGCAGGTCCTGTGTGGTGGGGCTAGTGGTGTGGCCAGTGAAGTATGGGTACAGTCTGCTGGAGTCGGTCCTACATTTTGTGTCACTGGTTGTACATCCAATATAAGTGGGGTGATGTCTAATTTCTCCGGCACAACCACGTTTTTCAAGGACTTTGCTGGTGCTCCTTCAGGTTCGGCAATCACTCTCTTCCATTTTGATGTCTGATGCACAAGAACAACATTTGAGTGGAATAACATGGCATGATGACAGATGGAATATGTATTGATGATGGATGGGCATGGCATCTCGACATATATCATGAGTAAACTAAGCAGATGGCGGTGCAACAAAGTAGAAGAAATGCAAGACAACATATGCAAGATACGCGCAATCAATGAAACCTTGCCAAATTAGAGCAGTCACCTTGATGGGTGAACATGATAGGCCATCTGCCTTTGACTCCTCGAGGTTAGAATAGTCATTAGGATCATATTCTGAACAAGAATCTACAGGTGGGGAGCGTATGAGTTTCATTGCATCTAGAATGGCACTCAATGCCTTGGTGCCAATTTTGTAAGTCATTGTAGTGTTCCACAATATTCTTCTGATGCGTGGATTCTGATATTCACTGTAATTACGTATAATATCTGAGAACCATGAAAACATAAATAGTTGTGAGATTATCTTTGTAATGCAGAGTATATTCTAATATAGGGGCGCCCCTGTAAACACTTGTTTGCTATCACTGGATTCTGATGAGAGAGCTCATGTGTGCTGTAATATGGTGCGTGCATTTATATAATCTGGCACAAGTACACAAAAATAGGCTCCAGAAGTAAGGATAGTTGGCACATGATAGGTTCAAAATATACTGTATAGAGAGTTTATTGCCAAACCATGATAACAAGAGCACACAGAACTAGGCAGATCATAGTGTACATAAAAGGGGTACTGTCGGGGAACGAATCCACGAGCACCTACGGGACCGGCGGACCGAGCCCCTTTCGGTTCGGCGGGGGTGGAGATCGCACGAAGAGCGGATCGAGGCGAAACACACGAGCAGTTTACCAAGGTTCGGGCCGCATGGATGCGTAAAACCCTACTCCTGCTTTGTGGTTTGTATTGAGTTCTTGCTCGGGAGCGCTGAATGCTACAGTACACACCAGGAGCTAACGAGACCGAGCGTGAGTGTTCTCCTCCCCCTCTACGTCGCGCATGGGCCTCCTTTTATATGCTCAAGGGGTCACCGACAGGTGGCAACGTAGACAAGGGTAAAAATGGAAAGGTGTTGCGGTTGGTACAACTACCTGATACAGTGTATCATACCTAACTCTGACGGCAGGGGACAAGGGCATTAAATGCCCATCTGCGTCGCCCAAATAGTGCAAAAGGGACCGTCAGGGACGCCACCGCTCGCCACGATGGCAATCTTGTCAGCACCGCTTGCCACCGCGCACCGCTGGCTGCACAGCCTCCCGCCACGTACGCTTGGAAAGGTCCTAGAGCGACACGTTGGTGGATGTGCTGGAGCGCGGGTACAGAGTGGTAGCTTGCCACGACAAGTGCCTTGCCGCGGTCGTCGTCTTGTCGCGTCCGGGAGCTCGTCGCTCACCGGGCCTTGCCGGGACGCGTGGCGCGTCGCGGTAAGTTCCTTGAGATGCCTTGATTGGCCTTCCCGGCAAGCTCCTCTTGCCGGGGTCTTGTCTCCTTGGCTTGAATACTTTGTTCTTGAATGGCTCCAAAGGAACCACATAGTACCTTGGCGGTCACCCGGCAAGCCTTGCCGCGGGATGCTGCGACTGCCCGTGCACAAGTTCGGGATACTAGGGTACCCCTACTCTAGTACACCGACAGGAGCCCCTGGGCCTGGGCCATACACGATGTCGAGCGCTGTTGGGCCAGGCCCAAAACAGGGCACGGGCACGCGCGGCCTGGGTTACGCCGTATCTCTCTCCGTATCCACCGCGCCCTCCCCGAACGACGCGCGTTGAATGCGGCGTCGTGGGAGAGATCGTGGGTGGTTTCTTTATTCGGAATGACGAAACGTCCACCCCCTCCCTCCTTATAAGCAGGAGAAACAGGGGTAGTTCGCCCACTCGCCAGTTGCTATTCCAATCTCGGAAACCTCTGCCGCTCCCCCTTCTTCACAAAGCTGAAAGAGAGCAGCGCCCTGCCCCCCATCGCCACCAGCACCACCAACGCCGTCGACCTCCCCCACCACTTCCGCCATGGCTCCGAAAGCCGACAAGGGGAAGGTTGTGAAGTCGACCGAGGCGCAGCGGCTCGCGGCGCTGCGAAAGGAGCGGGCAATCCCCCCCCCCAAGCTCGCCGCGAGGGAGCTGAGGGAGTATTACTACCTCTTCTGGTCGACGGAGACGCGGGCGCATCCGCGCACGAAGGTACTTCCAGCCGTCGCTTCGGAAATGGCTCCGAATGGATATCCCTTCTTCGCCTTGTTCTTCTACTACGGGCTCTGCCCGCCTTTCTCTGAGTTTTTCTACGATCTTATGAACACCTACGGGTTCCGCCTCCTTGACTTCACCCCCAATGCTGTTCTGACCATGGTAGTTTTCGCACATCTCTGCGAAAACTTTGTCGGAGTCTATCCAAACGTAGCCCTTTTTCGCCACTTCTTTATGCCCCGAGTTGAGAGAGGAGAGCCTTTATCTGGCGGAATCGCCTGGATCTCGAGAGCCGGCAAGAAGGACGCTTATCTGGAGGGAGAGTTCCGCGGCAAGTGGGAGGAATGGAGAGCAGACTGGTGCTGGATTGTCGAGGAGGACCCGCAGCCGTTTACCACCCGGCGCCAAACCCCAGTAGCGCACGGCGGCGATTGGAGCAATGTGGCCCCGGAAGACGATAGGCTGAAGATTGCCGTCACCGGATCCAACGCCTTAGGCTTGCCGGGCTCACTGTAGGTGCGGTTGGCGCAGATTTTCTTCGTCGCTGCATCGCCCCTCTGCAGGAGAGGAGGAGGCCCGCCTGGGACTTCAAGAATGCGACGGACATCATGAGGCTGCGCCCGGGCCTCAACTTCAACTTCACTGTTTTGGAACTTGACGCAATGCTCCGGGAGCTGTTCAAGTACGACCCTCAACATCTCGAGGTGTTCAGGTTGCCGAAGGATGTCGTTCCGCTGTGCAATAACTCCTCGCTCGACCGCATTCGTGCAATGATGCCGCTGTGCGACTCGCAGGCAATTGTCCCAACTTGGCAAGAGCCTGAAGACGTCGTCGTGCAGGAGTTCTTTGACAGCTTGGTAGAAGTGCCGGTCCGCTCCGACGAACAGAAGAGCCTCACTTGCGCCACCACCGATGCGGAGATGAAACGCATCGCCACTAGGCTGGAAGAGGCGGCGGCAGCCGCAGCCGCGGGCGAGTTTGGATTCACCGTGGAGGAGGCAGAGGCAGCAGAGGCGGCAAGCCGTGCCGAGCGAGAGGAGCATGCCGGCGAGGAAGAGCTTGCCGGGCATGACGTCGAGTCGAGCGAGCCCGCCGAGGATACAAGCGGCTCGTTGGAGATCAACTCCTCTTCCTCCTCATCTTCGGACAGCTCGCCGCAAGCAGAGCCCCCAGCTCCACCAAGAAGGGGCCGGGGACGTAGCAGAGTGGCGGGCGAGTCGACAGTCGCCGCGCCGCGTGACATGCTCCACCGCGGCAAGCACTGTTGCCGCGGGAGCACCTCACGCTGCTGCGGCAACTGGAGTGGTGTCCTCCCGGACCACCGCTTCTGCTCCTGCCGCTTCTCACACCGCGGCGGCGGCCAGAGCGGGGTCGTCTCGAACCACCGCCACTGCTCCCGCCAAGCGGCCAAGGGAACCTACTCCTCCGCCTCCTCGCGCCGGAGGTGAGCCGGACTTCGACTTCTCCGCGTTCAGCTCCGACGAGGAAGAAGAAGAATAAGATTCTTTGTTGTACTTGTAGTTCTTCAATTCTTGCTGTTTTGTCTTGTATCTCATTTGCTTCACTCCGAACTTATTCCTTTTTAGGACTCTGGCCCAGAGAGCGGCGAAGAGAGCCAAGGTCCTGGCGCGTCCAAGGGGGGTGATTATAATCAAGGACGAACCCACCGCGACAGTAGAGGGTGCGTCCGAGACCACCATGCCGGACCCGGCAACTATTCTCCAAAGCAGCCCCCAGCGTAAGCATATGGTTCGCTTTCCGTTGTTGGGTGCACATGGATGCTCTTTCTTTGCTGACATCTGATTGTTGGTTTGTGTAGGAGCAAAGCAGCCCCACCAGGAGCGCCCGGAGGCCGCCCCCGACATGCCAAGGGAGAGTTCTCCGGCAAGGGAGAGTTCTCCGGCAAGGGACAGCACCAGCGGCCCCCCGACGGCGGAGACTACGACTGCAGAACCCGGTGCAGGTAATCCTCTCGCTTCAAAACTTCCCTTGGGTTCTTCTTCTTTTGATCTTCTTTTTGGATATTTGCTTGACTTTTCTCCCTTTTCCGGCCATCAGACCCATCTGCTACGGAGCCGATGGAGATCGAGGTTGCCGGCGAGGAGAACAGGCGCGGCAATACCGACGGCGCCGCTGCCACCGAAGAAGCAGCCGGCGCTGATGATCCCGCCGGCGAAGAGGCCGCCAAAGCTGCCGCCGCAAAAACTAGCGAGGGGTCTGGCGATCGTATTGACGGCCCTGAGGCCGCAGGAGCGCCAGGCGCTACGCCGACCGCCGATCCCTCCGCCGCTGCCGCAGCGCCAGGCTCCGAAGTGCCCCAGCCAGGCGTCTACTTGAAGGCCGGCGAAAATGTCTTCATCAACCTCCCCTGGGTGTCAAGCTCCAGGGCGCCGGTCGAAGGAGAAAGCTTCGATGGAGAGGTGCTCGCCTCCGCTAGGCTGACGCTGGTTGATGCGCCGAGCAGCAGCAGCGGCGAGCCTGAGGAGGAGCGGCTGCTGCGGAAGCTGGTGTTGTTCTACCGTGCTCGGCAGGCCAAGCTGGAATCCCGAGAGGCGCTTGTCGCGAAGGCGGGAGCGGACATCGAGAAGTGCGCGGAGGAGCTCCGGGGTCTCAACCAGGAAGCTCTCCGGTCCCTGGCAGAGGAGCGGGAGCAACTCGCTGAGGAGCAGAAGGCCTTCCTCCTCGAGAAGGCTGAAGTCGAAGAACAACAGCGGCTTGCCGCTGAGAGGCTGTCTGCGCAGGAGGGCGAGCTGGCGCAGCGGAAGGTTAACCTCGACAGCCACGAGGAGGAGCTCACCGCGCGCGAGCAAACATTCGGCGGAGCCCTCAAGCAAGCAGAGGATGCTGCCGCAGCTGCCGAGGCCGCCAAGAAGGAGCTGGAGACGAAGGTGGCACGGTTGGAGGCCGATCTCAAGGCGAGCGGTGAAGAGCTTGCCGCGCTCAAGCATGAGCGGGAGAAGGACGCCTACAGCTTTTCAGAGCTGCAGGTTCGTCTCGCCGAGAAGCGCAAGGAACTTGGCGCCGCTAAGGACTCCAACACAGATCTTGAGTTGAAGCTGACCACTTTGACCAAGACGCTGGACGGCGCCAGGGAGCAGGAGGTGGCCTTGAAGGAGGAGATCAAGGCCGATAAGGCGCTGCTGGCGAGTGCTGCTGCCGCCCAGAATGTTTTTAGGGAGAATGTGGACCACTGGACGGAGGGTCTCGTGGATGCTGCCGCAGACATTGACAGGGAGCTGGCGCAGCTGGGGATGGAGGATCTCGGGTATCCCTCCGATGAGAACCTCCAACCCAGCGCCAAGCTCACCTTGTTCTTCAAAGGCGTGGCGACGGCCCTCCAGCGACTCCGGGAGAAGATTCCAAAGCAGCTGGCTGATGAGTCGCGCAAGATCTGCGCGGGAGCTCTTCAAAAGGTGTTGGTGAAGGTGGCCTTCCGCAACCCGGGCCTCAACCTCACCAACGTCCTCAAGACCCTGCCGCCGGATGCTGATCTGGAAGCGCTCAAGGCCCTTGTCGCACCCATTGTGGACAAGGTGAGCGGGATCAAGAGGATTGAGGGCGATCGCGTAGATTAGGCCGCCCGTTTTCTTCTCTTCTTGTCGCTGTTGGTCATGTTATGAGAACAATCGGTTAGAGCCGCGACAAGCTACGTTGTAATATAACTCTATTTTGGGTAATGATTGCAATGTTATTTCCTTTACTTGATTCCTTCCTTTGTATGTTTTTGCCCTACGCTTTTAGGGAACTTGTCGGCGCAGGCACTTAGCCGCGAGCGCTGAGTGCGGGACGTCAGCAGCCTGCTGGCGGTGCCGTTACCGACAAGAAACCTTGTCGCAACTAGTCGCAGCACACTTAAGTTGTTGAGCGGACTCGAAACAAAGTAAGGGTGCAACTAGCTACGAGTGGGTTCCTACGCGCACAGGTTTTCCATACAAAGCACGGTCGTTCAAGGAAGATAACTTAAAAAATTTAAAAATCCGATTGCTCAAACTTTGGCAACTTAGCTTTTCTGTTGTTTGCTTCCCGGTAAGGCGAAACTTTCTTGAACGACGCTTGGTCCATACCATTATCTTCTCCTTTCCCCCGGCAAACTTGTGGGCGAGGGAACCTTCCTTTCCTTGAGAAAAAGAAAGAAGAGAAAATAAAGATATGGAGCCTTACGGCTCGTTATTGCTTACCGGGGGTAGGTGCTGCACAAAGTGTCAGATAACACATGCAAAAAATAGAAAGCATGAAATCGTCAAGATGTGCGGAGCACATGAGCTTTACTTATGCACGGGGTGTGCGCCCGGCTTTGTACAAAGGATCACATGCAACAGCGGCAAGACTTGTACAAAAGGTGGTTGCCGAAACAGGTTCCGGCAACCGCGCGTTACGGGTAAAACTTACGAAGATGCTCAATGTTCCAGGAGTTGCTCACCGGAATGCCATCTTCGGTCTCAAGGCGGACAGCGCCAGGCCTAGTGACTCGTTTCACCCGGTAAGGGCCTTCCCACTTTGGCGTCAACTTGTTGGAATTCTTGGCGGACTGAACGTGCCGAAGAACAAGGTCGCCTTCCTCGAGACTTCTGGCGTTAACTTTGCGGCTATGGTAGCGGCGCAAAGCTTGCTGGTAGCGAGCAGCTCGTACAGCAGCCTGAAGACGGTCTTCCTCAAGGAGCAGCGCGTCATCTTGTCGCAGCTGCTCTTGCTCAAGCTCATCATAAGCGAGCACTCGAGGTGACCCGTATACGAGTTCCGTGGGGAGAACTGCCTCTGCTCCATAGAGTAGAGCGAAAGGTGTCTGGCCAGTGGCTCGATTTGGCGTCGTCCTGATCGACCAAAGAACCACCGGCAGCTCCTCAATCTAGTTTCTTCCGCACTTGCGCAGCCTGTCGAAAGTCCTGGTCTTGAGCCCACGCAGCACTTCAGCATTTGCCCTCTCCGCTTGACCGTTGCTTCTCGAGTGAGCAACAGAAGCGAAGCAGACCTTGGCGCCAAGATCTTGGACGTACTGCATGAAGGTGCGGCTCGTGAATTGCGTACCATTGTCGGTGATGATCCTGTTAGGGATCCCGAAGCGGCAAACAATCGACCTGAAGAACTTGACTGCTGACTGTGCTATCACCTTCCTCACTTCTTCCACTTCCGGCCACTTTGTGAACTTGTTGATTGCAACGTACAAGTACTCAAAGCCCCCGACTGCTCGGGGAAAGGGGCTGAGGATGTCGAGCCCCCAGACCGAAAATGTCCAGGATAAAGGGATCGTCTGGAGAGCTTGAGCTGGCTGGTGTATCTGCTTGGAATGGAACTGGCACGCTTCACACTTGGTTACTTGTGCAGTTGCATCCTGGAGGGCTGTCGGCCAAAAGAAACCTTGCCTGAACGCTTTGCCGGCAAGTGCTCTTGTGCCAATGTGGTGACCACATATGCCTCAATGTATCTCTGCCAACAGCTTTTGTCCACCTTCCCGGTGAATACACTTAAATTTCACACCGTTGAGTCTTCTTCTGTATAGTGTGTTGTCGACAAACTGGTACATACTTGACTGCCGGGCTACTCTTTCTGCTTCTTCTTGTTCTTCGGGAAGTTCTCCTGTCTGAAGGAAACGGACAATCTGCTGTGCCCATGCTGGAGCTTGTGGCTCGACAACAAGGACTAAAGGCACATCTGCTGTTGCGGGAACATCCGCTTCTACGGCGAGAAACTGCGGCTCAGCCGGAGCTTGACGTTCCCCGGCAAGCTTACCGGAGCAAAACTTTTCGGGAGCCTCTGCTTCAACAGAACAAACCCTAGGGCTTGCCGGAGCAGACTGCTCCTCAGCACTCTTGGTGTTGATCTTGGGGACCTTCTTGGCGGCGGCTTCGGGAAGCTCTGCCGGAAAATAGTCGCCAGAAATCAACTTTCTCTTCTTGCTCTGTCCAGTTGATGGCCTTACAGACGGTTGAGTCAGCTTGAGCACAAAAATCCCTGGTTCCACAGGTAACTTAAGTGCGGCGCACTTCGACAGGCCGTCGGCAATGTCGTTCTGAGCTCTTGGAACATGCTCCATTTGTAGGCCGTCAAAGTGCTCTTCTAGCTTTCTCACTTCATCAACGTAGGCTTCCATCAACGGACTCTGATAACTCTTGTTCACTTGGTGGACGACAAGCTGCGAGTCACCCCTGACAATGAGCTTCTTGATCCCAAGGTCTGCCGCGATCCTGAGACCGGCAAGCAAACCTTCATACTCTGCGGTATTGTTTGTTTCTTGCTCCTTGGGAAAGTGCATCTGGACTACGTACTTGAGGTGCTCTCCGGTGGGTGCAACAAGCAGTACGCCAGCACCGGCGCCTTGCAGCGAGAAGGCACCATCAAAATACATCAGCCACTCTTTGCTTGCTTCCTTGACGGGGATGCTCGTTTCTGGAATTTCTTCATCTAGTGTTGGCGTCCACTCTGCTATGAATTCTGCCAATGCTCTGCTTTGGATAGTTGAAGTGCTCTCAAACTTGAGGCCAAAGCTTGACAGTTCCAGTGCCCACTCGACAATCCTGCCTGTTGCTTCTGGATTCTGCAGTATCCTCTTCAGCGGAAAACAAGTGACAACTGTGATCTCATGTGCTTGGAAGTAATGGCGCAGCTTTCTCGAGGCCATGAGAAGGCCGAAAAGCAATTTCTGCACACCAAAGTACCTTGACCTAGCCCCCTGCAGAAGGGAACTGACAAAGTAAACTGGGCGCTGCACCATTCTCTTCTGTATCTCCTCGCGCGCCTGCGGAGATCCATCTTTGTCGGGACCAGGGCTTGTCGGGGAAGCCCCCTGCTTGTCGCTGGATGTGCCTGCCGTGGTTGCTGGCTCATCATCTGCCTCCCTCTCCGCTACTAACGCAGCACTAACCACTTGATTGGTTGCCGCTATATACAGCAGCAACTTCTCTTGTGGCTTAGGTGCGACAAGTATTGGAGTGGAGGACAGGTATCTCTTCAAGTCTTGCAGCGCAGCCTCCGCTTCCGAAGTCCATTTCATTAGACCTGCCTTTGTCAATATTTTGAAAAACGGCAGGGCGCGCTCAGCAGACCTAGAGATAAACCTGCTGAGAGCAGCCACGCAACCGGCAAGTCTTCGTACATCCTTAACGCGCTTTGGTGCTTCAATCTGCTCAATGGCCTTGATCTTGTCGGGATTGGCTTCAATTCCCCGCTGAGACACGAAGAACCCGAGAAGCTTGCCGGAAGGGACTCCAAACACACACTTCTCGGGGTTGAGCTTGAGGCTGATCTTGCGCAGATTTGCAAAGGTCTCGTCTAAATCTTGAATCAGAGTTGCCTTGTCCTTGCTCTTGACCACTATGTCATCCATGTAGGCTTCCACATTTCTGTGTATTTGTGGCTCAAAAGCGACATGGACTACCCTTGCAAATATTGAACCGGCATTCTTCAAACCGAAAGGCATCCGTATGAAATAGTACGTGCCACATGGAGTGATGAATGCGATCTTCTCCTCATCCTCTTCTGCCATGAAGATCTGATGGTATCCTGAGTATGCGTCAAGAAATGAAAGCAAGTCACATCCGGCCGTGGATTCAACAATCTGGTCAATGCGCGGCAAGGGAAATGGGTCTTTGGGACAAGCTTTATTAACATCGGTAAAGTCGATGCAAAGCCTCCATTTCCCGTTTGCCTTGCGCACGACTACAGGATTGGCCAACCACGTAGGATGGAGCACTCCTCTGACAAGGCATGCTGCTTCCAACTTCTTGATCTCTTCTGCGATGAATTCTTGGCGCTCCACTGCCTGCTTCCTGACCTTCTGCTTGACGGGCCGCGCATGAGGACAGACGGCAAGATGGTGCTCAATTACTTTCCTGGGAACACCGGGGATGTCAGACGGTTGCCACGTAAACACGTCGACGTTCGCACGCACGAAAGCAATGAGCGCGCTTTCCTATTTAGGATCAAGAGTACTGATGGTGAAGGTACCACCAGTGCCGTCCTCCTTGGTGGACACCTTCTTGGTCTCTGGCAGAGCTGCCATTGTCTTCCTACACTTGCCGGTGGAGCTCGATGGTGCGTCCTCGACGGTAGCGCAGCACTCCGAAGAGGTGCGCTTGCCGGAGTGGGCATCAGAACTCTTGCCGGACTTGGTCTTCTTCTTCCCCCCGGGAGCTTCAACGGCAGGTGACTTGCGATCTGTTGCGGCTGCCGCTTCCCGGTAGATCTTGTCGGCGCAGATAAGAGCATCCTTCTTGTCGCCAAGGACAGAGATGACACTTATCGGGCCTGGCATCTTTAGCATGTTGTATGCGTAGTGAGAGGCTGCCATGAACTTGGCGAGTGATGGACGACCGAGTATCCCATTGTAAGGCAATGGAAAATCGGCAACGTCAAAAGTGACCCTCTTAGTCCTGAAGTTCAACTCGCTGCCAAATGTCACCGGCAACGTGATCTTCCCCTTCGGCTTGCTCCTTCCCGGGTTGATTCCTTGGAATGTGCCGGTCTCTTCAAGCTCGCTGTCAGGGATCTGGAGTTTCTGGAGTACAGCGGAGGAGATCAGGTTCAAGCCGGCCCCGCCGTTGACTAGCATCTTAGTGACCTTGAGGTTGCGGATAGTTGGTGAAACCAACATCGGCAAGCACCCGACCGCAGTTGTGCGATCAGGGTGGTCCTCAATATCAAAGATGATAGGCGTGCTGGACCATTTCAGAAGCTTGCGTGACTCGACATGTGGTTCTGTGATAACCCTCAACCGTAAGGGATCGAGATAGTCTTCGCGGGTAAGAATAACCCAATTTATTGATTCGACACACGGGGAGCCAAAGAGTATTTATAAGCTTTGACAGTTGAGTTGTCAATTCAACCGCACCTGAAATATACTTACTTGCAACAAAAGATAAGTGGTAACAGTGATATGATAGTGATGATAGTAATAGTAAAAGTAAACAGCAAAAGTAAATAGCAGTAGTAAATGGCAAAAGTAGCAACTAGTGACAAGCAAGGTTTAAAATACTGTAGGCTAGGGAGATGGATGGTTGGGCGCTGCATGGATGAGATAGATTCTAACTTGGGGCACGACACACGGAAAAGTAATGATCATCTAGGCAAATATCAAACATTAGGCATGTATCCCATAGGTAGTTGTACGTGCTTGCAATAAGAACTTGCACAACATTTTTGTCCTACCATCTCGCTACGAACGGGGCCAAAAGGAACTAATGGATATTAAGGTGCTCCTGTCAAAGAGCACCGGAACAAAGCAATGAACTCAATGGATACATGTAATCCTCAAACTACGGACCATCCCCTTTGGTGTCCCAAGCTGTCACTTTTGGGATCGCCGGTTCCGAACCGTAACAGGTGCAAACAACTCATAGATAGGATCACGAACACAAATATATTCATACAAACACATATGGTTCAGATCTGAAATCATGGCACTCGGGCCCTAAGTGTCAAGCATTAAGAATAACAAGTTGTAGCAAAGATGATAAACACCATAGTAGATGATAGGCAACATGCCCCCAACGATCTGATAAACTATTACATGATCTAACTCATCCAATCCCTACCATCCCCTTCGCCTACAGCAGGGGAATTACTCACACATGGAGGGAGAAGTCATGGAGGGATGATGGAGTGGTGATGATGATGACGATGGCGACGATCTCCTCTCTCGGGAGGCCAAATCAACCTCCAGATTAGCCCTCCCGAACAAGAACAGAGGGTGGCGGCGGCTCCGCGACGAAAAACTGCGAAAGAACTTCTGATCTGGGGTTTCTGCGTCGGGAGTAAAAATACGGGCTAAAGTAGGGCACCAGGGGGTGTGGGCCCCACCCAGGCGCCCCCCCGGCGCGGCCCGGGGGGGGGGGGCGCCCACAGGGCGCCTGGGCACCCCCTGGCCCCCCTCTGGCCCCACTTCTGGTATTTGGTTCCTTCGGGTGCGTGGATTTTCTGTGATTTTTCGTGGATTTTTGTGTGATATTTAAAAATCCGTTTTCCTGCACACAAATAAACCATACAGGCAGCTCTGCTGAAAACAGCGTCAGTCCGGGTTAGTTTAGTCCAAATCATGCAAGAATGAGGTCAAAACAATATCAAAAGTGTTTGGAAAAGTAGATACGTTTGAGACGTATCAACTCCCCCAAGCTTAGCATATTGCTTGTCCTCAAGCAATTCAGTTCAACGAACTGGACGCGACAAAGAAAACTTTGACAAACTCTTTTGCTTCATTAGATGTATATAAGCATGTACTACGAAAAGAGTTTAGCAAGTATTGAAACAGTACTTATGAGGACAATGCAAAGAGCAATCCTTCTTTCAAGTGACCAGTCACAAATACTCAAAAGTAAATAATGTATTATTGAAAATCAAGACAAGATTACATTGCACATAGCTTGAGCATATTAGGGCGGTATCTCGCTAGCCTCCATGAGTGAAGCAAAACATAAATGCAGAGACTCCTCCAGAGTTTTAAAGGAGACTAGAACTAAGAATTTCAGAATAAATCATATCACAAGTATGCAGAAGACAATGTAGTACTTTGGGACAAAGCACATTACACTCAGAATGACAATTATGCTCTCCTAGTCAGTGCTTTGTAGAAAGAAGGTGAGACTCTCGAACCGTGGCTTTTATTGGCAAAGTTGAAAACCCGTGATCGGAAACAAAAACTAAACATGTACCAGAGCTCTTGGTTTTAAAAGCAGAAGTAAATATGTTTTTGAGAGGTGCATATTTCGTCAACGAATGCTAGCAGATAACTCAATCACTTTTTAAGCTAGACAAGTCTCGAGGAACGTCTCCCGCATGAGGACGATCACATCCTCTTAATCTCCTTTGTTTATCACTGCCAAAGTTTTCTGATTTCTCATGAACAAAGCGTGAAGGAGGGTTTGTTTGTTATATTATCTTTTTGAGCCGGGCGCACTCAATGCCAGTTCCTTTTCATATTAGGGGTTTGCACATTATACATGCAATCCAGGGGTGAAACTTGTCCAACTTAAAAAGATTATGAATTAACTACTACTTCCTCATGAGCTAAAACATAGGCACAAAAAGGGAAATGCTTTTGATTAATTTCGAGATGGTACACGAAAGTCTTCGTTAGGAATGGCAGGTAAATACCATGTATAGGAAGGTATAGTGGACTCATATGGCATAACAGGTTTAAAGGGTTTGGATGCACAAGCAGTCAGTCCGCTTAGTACAGGTGGAGGTTTAGCAAGAGACCGGGAAGCGACCAACTAGAGAGCAATAACGGTCATAATCATGCAAAGCGACAAAGCAACATTGAGTCGGGCATGAAAGTGATATAACTATTCTAAAACTCAAAGATCATCAAGGCAAAGTAGACTTTTAGTCTTAAACATGTGTAAGCATGTGCCATGTCAATCCAAAAATTCTCTAAAGGGAAATACCACCTTAGTATACCAGACTATGAACAGTGCAATGCATGTAGATCATTTCAATAACACATTATATACTCTAGTTATTCGGGACTAACCACAAGGAAAGCATGAACCACTGGAAGAGCATTGTAAACATAGCACTATGTCGCTACAAGCTGGTCTCTAGATCATAAGTACAGGCATATGTACAAAAGTAGAAACAATAAGAGTTCATACCGGTCTTCCTTGTTGCTTCCTTTCAGTCGATCTTCGTCATCACTGCTTATCACTTGCACGATCGAACGTAGGAAATATAATCAAATGCCATCACGGACTCGAGCTGATCTCTGAAAACAAAGCAAACTAAATAGAGAAAGGAAATCTTTTTGGTTTTTTCAAAGGTTGAATAAAAGAAAAAAGAAAGAGAAAATCTTTTTGTTGTTTTTGCAAATAGAGAAATAAAGAAGAACGGGCAAAAAATTCGAAAAGATCAAAGCGAATAAAACGGATAATACAATGGAAAGGTGAGAAGGGCACGTACTCCCCCAAGCTTAGGCTTTTGGCCTAAGTTGGTAGCAGCTACTGCCCCCAGGAGCCTCCTGCTCCAGGGGTATGGTGGTGAGTCCACGGGTCGTAGAAGGATGCTGGCGCGTACACCGAACTCCTTGGAGTCTCCCAGGAGGAGGGTTCCGAACGCCAAACAGAGGAAGACCCTTCACCAAACTCGGTGGCGGTCTCTTCCTGAAAATGTGGTATCTCACCGTGCCTCTCCTCGTCGGGCACAACCCCCTCCATGGGGTTATGGAACTGATGCTGGACCATGAACTCATCAAACTGGACAACATCAAAGGACCATCCGTTCCTGCGAGAAAAATCAAACAAAAGAGGTGCAGGTAGACGGATCTCGCGTTCCGCGGTAGTTCCGAAACGCAAGATATAAACATGGTTATCAAGCTCGGAACCCATGGTAACAAACTTATGCCTTTTCATAGCAGCAAGATCAAAGCTTAAATAAGTAAAAGGAGTATCATCAGGGTGTGGGGTGCCTCCAAGATGCTCTAAGATAAGTGTGGCATAAATGCCACCATATAAGTCCCCCTTGTTACCGTTCATAGCAAGGCGTCGAGCAATTAAGGTAACAAGATTATAATCAGACCTCCCTGAGAGGGCTGCTGCCAGGATAGCAAAGTCCGGAGCAGAAATGCTGCTCGTGTTGTCACGAGCTAACACCCCTCTAGCAATATAATATGCAAAATACCTGAGGTGAGGAAACAAGATGCTGGAGATCTTCGACCGATGAATATCCCTCGTACCCATGCTGCAGAGAGAGTTGATGACGGTTTTCAGCTCGGAGGGCTGAGTAGCCATCCTAGCCGTCCTCCCAACGTTTGGCACACCTATTACTTCACAAAAAATTCCCAAAGTCATGGTGATAAGATCATTATAAATTTTAAACTCAATAGCACCTGAATCGGGATTATATCTAAAACTGTTAATGAAACTGGAGGTGAGTTTTTGATACTGAGTAACATGGCTCGTGACGAGTCGTGTCAAACCTGCATTAGCACAAAGATTATAAAACTCATCCTTGATTCCCGCAGCTTCCATGAATTCATCACATGGAAATGTCATTGCACGTGCTGGACTTGTGTCTTCCAACAACTCCAGGGGCACATGATCTTCATTATAGCTTACCCCAGCAGTCGATGGTGAAGCTGCAGCTCTAGTAACTCGATCGGAGTGTGCGGGCCTCCTCTTCTCAAGCCACCCTTTTGCCCTTCCTAATAAACTCATTTCTGAAAAAAAAAAATTTACAAAAACGAGGATTAAAACAAAGTGAGCTAAGGCAAACTACTAACTCACTTGCCCAAGGCATAAACTTGCATCAAAACTTGGAAAATAACTTTCTACATATGCATGCAAGCTCATCTCTACAGCACCAAGAACTACTAAATACTCACAAATGAGGCCACCAATCAAAAATCTAATTGGAGGGGTGGAGGAGTCACATACCAGGGAGTAGTTGCTCAAAATTTCAGCTCAAATGATGGGCTGTAGAGAGAGATCGAAGAATCGCCTCCAAGAACAGCAAGAACACAAGAACAAGACCAGAACTCGGGTTTCTGGAGAAAAAGAGAGAGAGGGGAAGAAGAAGTACCTGGAGGGGGGTCCCGTGGGCCCCAGGCGCCCTGTGGGCGCGGCCAGGGGCTGGGCCGCGCCAGCTGGCCGCCTGGGCCACTGGTGCACCCCCCCTGGCTGGCCCCAGGACTTTCCGGGTCTCTCCCGACGTGGAAATTTTTATTATAATTTTTCTGGATTTTTTCTGAAAACTTCACTGTTGAATTTTTTTCGAAATTCAAAAAGCTGCAAACTCTGTGAAAAGTTGAAGCAGTTAGTAGTATTGTGAAGCTTCAAAAACATAGATACTTGGTACAGCAAGTAGGACAAAACTAAAAACGAATGAAAACATAGCAAGCTCAACTTTTTATCCATATAAAACATGTTCACTAGTAAGGTTGATCAAGTCTTACCAACAAACAAGCGATATATAGAGCAAAAAGTCTCATCTCTTACGAAGTAATCACTGAACCTTTACCTTGATGGACATTGTCCCCACCATGATAGTTTTATATTTGTGAGGCACATGTAGTGGACAGTCCCATTCTCCAATTTTCACGGTCTCGATATTCTCTATAGAGTTGAGGGCATGCCTCCTGTTGGTCTTCTTCGGAAAATATACCGTGTGTTCTTTATTATTCACATGGAAGGTAACCTTCCCTTTATTGCAATCAATAATAGCACCTGCGGTGTTAAGGAAAGGTCTACCAAGAATAATGGACATGCTTCCATCCTCGGGCATGTCAAGTACAACAAAATCAGTAAGAATTAAACAATTAGCAACTTCAACTGGAACATCCTCACAAATACCTATCGGAACAGCGGTTGACTTGTCAGCCATCTGAAGGGAGATATCTGTAGGAATTAGTTTCTCTAAACAAAGCCTCTCGTAAAGAGAGAGAGGCATAACACTCACTCCTGCTCCTAGATCACATAAAGCAGTTTTGACGTAATTATTCTTTATGGAGCAAGGAATGGTGGGTATACCTGG
Source organism: Secale cereale (assembly GCA_902687465.1). Classification (NCBI taxonomy): domain Eukaryota; kingdom Viridiplantae; phylum Streptophyta; class Magnoliopsida; order Poales; family Poaceae; genus Secale; species Secale cereale. Next base: position 606,584,648 of record LR738713.1, on the reverse strand, counting down.
ATCACCGAGCTTCTCAGGAATCTTTCCACTGAAAGAATAGTTAGCAAGCATAGTAGATATTGCATCATTAGGAATTTTTCTTTTGTCAGTGACAATATCTTTCATATATTTTGAATAAGGAAGTAACTTAATAGCATCAGTCAAAGGGATTTGAAGAAAAAGAGGTTTAATCCATTCACAAAACTTATTATAATGCTCTTCTTCTTTGGATTTGATTGACTTACTTGGAAAGGGCATGGGTTTCTGTACCCATGGTTCTCTCCTTCCCATGTTTTCTTGCGATGAAGTCTTCTTTAGTGTACCTCTTACGTTTGTCAGGTGCTTCTTCCTCTCGAACTTCAGGCAGATCATTCTTCTCATTATCATTACCTTCAGGTTCAGCACCGTCTTCAGTCTCAGCATCGGAAATAGATACACTGTTGGGATCAATAGCTGGCTCTTCATCTGCAATAGGGTCGTTAGAATTGTCAGTCTCCTTATGTTTCTTCTTCTTATTTGGAGAGACAACAATTTCTTCTTCCTGCATTTGAGAATCTTGCTCGATTCTCTTCGGATGTCCTTCTGGATAGAGAGGATCTTGAGTACTAGTTCCTCCTCGGGTCTTAATCCCAAAAGCCTGCAATTTATCTTGTTTGGCATTGTTAGCAAGCAAATCTCTTTGCACATTAGAAATTTGATCAAGCTGAGTTTGAACCATATGAAAATGCTTCACAAGACATTGAACATCATTAACTGTTCTATCTAAAACATCAAGCAGTCTTTTGATAGCAAGGGAATTATCACGCAACTGACTTTCTATCCTCTCATTAAAATGATTCTGTTTCATAATAAAATTATCAAACTCATCTAAACATTGGTCAGGAGGCTTACCATGAGGGATGTCACTTGCGTTGAAATCTAAAAGAGAGTGTACCTCTACCATAGGAGGGTGAGTGGTAGACTCACACAGCTTCTCAATAGGGGGTAGATTCTTTATGTCTTCAGCTTTAATACCTTTCTCTTTAATAGACTTCTTTGCTTCTCGCATATCTTCGGGGCTCAGAACAAACATGCCCCTCTTCTTTGTTGGTGGAGGTGGTTCAGGGACGGACCAATCTTCATGGTTTTTGGCAATCCTGCCCATTAAGTCTTCCGCATCGTCCGGTGTTCTTTACCTGAAAACACAACCAGCACAACTGTCCAAATAGGACCTGGATTCATCAGTTAGACCAGCATAGAATATATCGATTAATTCATTCTTAGGGATTTCATGTCCTGGTCTAGCCCGAATCAGACCACAATACCTCCCCCAAGCTTTAGGGAGGGACTCATCCTGCAACTGTTTAAAGTTATAAATTCTTTGTAAAGCAGCATGTTGCATGTGAGCAGGAAAGTACTTATCAACAAAAGAGTGAGCTAAGTCCTGAGGACTCTTAATGGAACCGCATGGGAGTGAATCATACCATGCTTTAGCACCTTCCTTCAACGAGAAAGGAAGAAGCTTGGTCACATAAAAGTATCGTATTTTTCATCTGTGGTAAACAGGCTACCTAGCTCACCAAGTTTAGTCAGGTGTGCAATAGCATCATCATTTTCTCTGCCATAAAAAGGGTCAGCTTCAACCATAGGTATAAGTGAAAGATCAACAGAGAAATCAAAATCAGGATCATCAATTCATATAGGAGATGTAGCAAATTCAGGATTAGGAATGGTTTTGTTCTTCAAAGAGTGCTTTTCAAACAGTTTCTTAATAGCTTCAGGGTCAGAGCCGGAAAACTCTGTCAGTTCCCTGCATAAATCTTCATCAAGTATATAGTAATCATCATCAAGGAGACTCTCCTTAAGTTTACTCAAATCAGGATAATCATAAGTTTCACCAATAGGGTAGCGAGTAACAGGAAGTTCAATTCCAGACTTTTTAGCAGCAGCAGCAAGTTGCTTCTCAAGAGCATAACCAAGCAAACTAATATCATCAAAAGTAGTAGAAGCATCATCAAGAGTATCAGACATAGTATCAGATTCATTAGTAGCATCATGTGGTGGTGGTGAGGCAAACTTACTCATAACGGAAGGTGAATAGAGTGTAGCACTAGTGCTTAGAGCAGTACCTCTTCTTGTAGTGGATAGTAAGATCGGAACCTTGGGGTCTCCTTTCTTGCCCATAGTGAATAAAGTGCAGCAGGTAGGATACCTCAAGTAGACTTGTAAATATTGCTATGCTCCCCGGCAACGGCGCCAGAAAACGGTACTTGATAACCCTCAACCGTAAGGGATCGAGATAGTCTTCGCGGGTAAGAATAACCCAATTTATTGATTCGGCACACGGGGAGCCAAAGAGTATTTATAAGCTTTGACGGTTGAGTTGTCAATTCAACCGCACCTGAAATATACTTACTTGCAACAAAAGATAAGTGGTAACAGTGATATGATAGTGATGATAGTAATAGTAAAAGTAAACAGCAAAAGTAAATAGCAGTAGTAAATGGCAAAAGTAGCAACTAGTGACAAGCAAGGTTTAAAATACTGTAGGCTAGGGAGATGGATGGTTGGGCGCTGCATGGATGAGATAGATTCTAACTTGGGGCATGGCACACGGAAAAGTAATGATCATCTAGGCAAATATCAAACATTAGGCATGTATCCCATAGTGTTGGGGAACGTTGCATGGGAAACAAAAAATTTTCCTACGTTCACCAAGATCAATCTAGGAGATGCATCTACGAGGGGAGAGTTGGATCCACATACCCTTGTAGATCGCTAAGCGGAAGCGTTCAAGAACGCGGTTGATGGAGTCGTACTCGCCGCGATTCAGATCGCCGAAGATCCTAGCACCGAACGGACGGTGCCTCCGCGTTCTTCACACGTACAGCTCGGGGACGTCTCCTCCTTCTTGATCCAGCAAGGGGGAAGGAGAAGTTGACGGAGAAGCCCAGCAGCACGACGGCGTGGTGGAGATGGTGGTGGAGGAATTCCTGCAGGGCTTCGCCAAGCACTGCGGACTGGATGAAGATATTCGTGGGAGAGGGAGGGCAGCGCCGAGGCACGAACGTGTGTGGCTGCCCTCCCTCTGCCTCTCTTTATATAGGGGGGAGAGAGGGGAGGGGGCGCCCTAGGGTTTACCCCTAGGGGCGGCGGCCAAGGGGAGATGGGAGGGGGCGGCGGCCCAGGGGCTAGGGTTTCCCCCCCCCCCCAAGTGCCTTGCCCCCCACTCCAAAGGGTGCGGCTGCCCTAGGGGGGGCCACCCCCCCATGCGCAGGTGGAGAGGGCCCAAGGGGGGGCGCACAGCCCCATGAGGGCTGTTGCGTCTCCCACTTGTGGCCCATAGGGCCCATAACAATTACCGGGACCCCCCGAAACCCCTTTCGGTCATCTGACGACTCCCCGGTGCCTCCCGGAACACTTCCGGACTCCGATCACTCTCATCCTATATATCAATCTTCGTCCCCGGACCATTCCGGAGACCCTCGTCACGTCCGGGATCTCATCCGGGACTCCGAACAACCTTCGGTAACCATGCACTGTTCTCACTAACAACCCTAGCGTCACCGAACCTTAAGTGTGTAGACCCTGCGGGTTCGGAAACTATGCAGACATGACCGAGACACTCCCAGGTCAATAACCAATAGCGGGATCTGGATACCCATATTGGTTCCCACACGTTCCTCGATGATCTCATTGGATGAACCACGATGTCAAGGATTCAGGCAATCCCGTATACAGTTCCCTTTGTCTCGTCGGTATGTTACTTGCCCGAGATTCGATCGTCGGTATCTCTATACCTAGTTCAATCTCGTTACCGGCAAGTCTCTTTACTCGTTCCGTAATACATAATCCCGTGACTAACTACTTAGTCACTTTGAGCTCATTGAGATGACGTATTACCGAGTGGGCCCGGAGATACCTCTCCGTCACACGGAGCGACAAATCCCAGTCTCGATCCATGTCAACTCAACAGACACCTTCGGAGATACCTGTAGAGTACCTTTATAGTCACCCAGTTACGTTGCGACGTTTGGCACACACAAGGCACTCCTACGGTGTCAGTGAGTTACATGATCTCATGGTCATAGGAACTTATACTTGACATGCAGAAAACTATAGCGATAACTGATACGATCAAAAGCTATGTTTAACGTTTGGGTCTCGTCCATCACATCATTCTCCTAATGGTGTGATCCCGTTATCAAATGACAACTCATGTCTATGACCTGGAAACCGCGGTCATCTTTGATCAACGAGCTAGTCCTGAAGAGGCTTACTAGGGACACAAAGTTTGTCTATTTATCCACACATGTATTTAAGTTTCCAATCAATACAATTATAGCATGGATAATAAACGATTATCATGAACAAGGAAATATAATAATAACTCTTTTATTATTGCTTCTAGGGCATATTTCCAACATGAGGCACGTGGGGGAAGTGAGTCGGCTGCAGGGGCGCCGGCTATGCCTGGCCAGGCACCGACACCGGGTCAGTCTCAGCAGTCCTCCGGGAGCTCCGGAGGGAAGGGGGAAGCACCCCCAGCTACCTCTCTGTCTGCACTTCGTTTTGGGTCCTTTGGGGCGGCTTCGGCCCCCAGTCGTTTGTGGGGCCACAGAGCCGAGTTGGACGATCCGGTGGAGATGGAACTTCCACCGCTGGCACCGTTGCTTCTGGATGCGTATCTACCTGGGGAGGAGGGTATCAGGGGGGAGTCCCCTCGGGTCACGCCATCTCCCGCAGTTCAGCGTCGCGAGGGCACCCTGGAGGTTGGTGCTTATCGGGATTCGTCTTCTGAGTCAGGAGGTTCGTTTCCGATTGTTATGTTACCTGCTTACGACGTGTTCTCTGGAGCTACTGTATCTAGCCCGAGTGTGGATGTTTCTGCAGATTTTGCGCCTCGAGAGGAGTACTCTCTGCTGGCGCCAGGGGCTGCCCCCGACGTGTTCTCTGGCTTGCTCCCGTTGTATGCGAACGTAGAGTCTATCACACCCGATCATCACGTGGTGCTTCGAAACGACGAACCTTCGCAACGGCGCACACTCGGGGGGAACACAATTTTATCTTGAAATTTTAGTGAAGGATCATCTTATAATGCTACCGTCGTCCTAAGAAAAATAAGATGCATAAAAGGATTAACATCACATGCAAATCATAAGTGACATGATATGGCCATCAACTCGTGCTTTTGATCTCCATCTCCAAAGCACCGGCATGATCTCCATCGTCACCGGCGCCACACCATGATCTCCATCATCATGATCTCCATCATCGTGTCGCCATCGGGGTTGTCGCGCGCCCACCATGCTCTTACTACTATTGCTACCGTTTAGCGATAAAGTAAAGCATTACAAAGCGCTTAATGATTGACACGCAGGTCATACAAAAATTAAAGACAACCCTATGGCTCCTGCCGGTTGCCGTATGCATCGACATGCAAGTCGATATTAACTATTACAACATGATCATCTCATACATCAAATATATCTCATCATGTCATTGGCCATATCATATCATATACATACCCTGCAAAAACAAGTTAGACGTCCTCTAATTTGTTGTTGCATGTTTTACGTGGCTGCTAAGGGTATCTAGCAAGAACGCTTCTTACCTACGCAAAGCCACAACGGTGATATTCAAGTTGCTATTTAACCTTCTACAAGGACCGCCTTGTTCTATTCCGATTCAACTAAGATAGGAGAGACAGACACCCGCCAGCCATCTTATGCAACAAAAGTCACATGTCTGTCGATGGAACCGGTCTCATGTACGTGGACATGTAAAGTTGGTCCGGGCCGCTTCATCCCATAATACCGCTGAATCAAGAAAGACTAAGGAGGGCAGCAATTTAAACATCAACGCCCACAAACCCTTTTGTGTTCTACTCGTGAAAGCATCTACGCAAGATCCTAGCTCATGATGCCACTGTTGGGGAACGTTGCATGGGAAACAAAAATTTTTCCTACGTTCACCAAGATCAATCTAGGAGATGCATCTACGAGGGGAGAGTTGGATCCACATACCCTTGTAGATCGCTAAGCGGAAGCGTTCAAGAACGCGGTTGATGGAGTCGTACTCGCCGCGATTCAGATCGCCGAAGATCCTAGCACCGAACGGACGGTGCCTCCGCGTTCTTCACACGTACAGCTCGGGGACGTCTCCTCCTTCTTGATCCAGCAAGGGGGAAGGAGAAGTTGACGGAGAAGCCCAGCAGCACGACGGCGTGGTGGAGATGGTGGTGGAGGAATTCCTGCAGGGCTTCGCCAAGCACTGCGGACTGGATGAAGATATTCGTGGGAGAGGGAGGGCAGCGCCGAGGCACGAACGTGTGTGGCTGCCCTCCCTCTGCCTCTCTTTATATAGGGGGGAGAGAGGGGAGGGGGCGCCCTAGGGTTTACCCCTAGGGGCGGCGGCCAAGGGGAGATGGGAGGGGGCGGCGGCCCAGGGGCTAGGGTTTCCCCCCCCAAGTGCCTTGCCCCCCACTCCAAAGGGTGCGGCTGCCCTAGGGGGGGCCACCCCCCCATGCGCAGGTGGAGAGGGCCCAAGGGGGGGCGCACAGCCCCATGAGGGCTGTTGCGTCTCCCACTTGTGGCCCATAGGGCCCATAACAATTACCGGGACCCCCCGAAACCCCTTTCGGTCATCCGACGACTCCCCGGTGCCTCCCGGAACACTTCCGGACTCCGATCACTCTCATCCTATATATCAATCTTCGTCCCCGGACCATTCCGGAGACCCTCGTCACGTCCGGGATCTCATCCGGGACTCCGAACAACCTTCAGTAACCATGCACTGTTCTCACTAACAACCCTAGCGTCACCGAACCTTAAGTGTGTAGACCCTGCGGGTTCGGAAACTATGCAGACATGACCGAGACACTCCCAGGTCAATAACCAATAGCGGGATCTGGATACCCATATTGGTTCCCACACGTTCCTCGATGATCTCATCGGATGAACCACGATGTCAAGGATTCAGGCAATCCCGTATACAGTTCCCTTTGTCTCGTCGGTATGTTACTTGCCCGAGATTCGATCGTCGGTATCTCTATACCTAGTTCAATCTCGTTACCGGCAAGTCTCTTTACTCGTTCCGTAATACATAATCCCGTGACCAATTACTTAGTCACTTTGAGCTCATTGAGATGACGTATTACCGAGTGGGCCCGGAGATACCTCTCCGTCACACGGAGTGACAAATCCCAGTCTCGATCCATGTCAACTCAACAGACACCTTCGGAGATACCTGTAGAGTACCTTTATAGTCACCCAGTTACGTTGCGACGTTTGGTACACACAAGGCACTCCTACGGTGTCAGTGAGTTACATGATCTCATGGTCATAGGAACTTATACTTGACATGCAGAAAACTATAGCGATAACTGATACGATCAAAAGCTATGTTTAACGTTTGAGTCTCGTCCATCACATCATTCTCCTAATGATGTGATCCCGTTATCAAATGACAACTCATGTCTATGACCTGGAAACCGCGGTCATCTTTGATCAACGAGCTAGTCCTGAAGAGGCTTACTAGGGACACAAAGTTTGTCTATTTATCCACACATGTATTTAAGTTTCCAATCAATACAATTATAGCATGGACAATAAACGATTATCATGAACAAGGAAATATAATAATAACTCTTTTATTATTGCCTCTAGGGCATATTTCCAACAGTCTCCCACTTGCACTAGAGTCAATAATCTAGCATTACAAGGTAATGAATCTAACACCCATAGAGTCTTGGTGTTGATCATGCTTAGCCCGTGGAAGAGGCTTAGTCAACGGATCTGCAACATTCAAATCCGTGTGTACTTTGCAAATGCTTATGTCCTCCTCCTTGACTGAATCGCGGATGGAATTGAAGCGTCGCTTTATGTGTCTGGTCCTCTTGTGAAACCTTGGTTCCTTGGCTAGAGCAATGGCACCAGTGTTGTCACAAAACAGAGTCATTGGGTTCAATGCACTAGGCACAACTCCAAGATCTGTCATGAACTCCTTCATCCAGACACCTTCCTTTGCCGCCTCCGAGGCAGCTATGTACTTCGCATGTAGAATCGGCTACCACGCTTTGCTTGGAACTGCACCAGCTTACCGCTCCCCCGTTGAGAATATATACGTATCCGGTTTGAGACTTAGAGTCATCCGGATCAGTGTCAAAGCTTGCATCGACGTAACCCTTTACGACGAGCTCTTGATCACCTCCATAAACGAGAAACATCTCCTTAGTCCTTTTCAGGTACTTTAGGATATTCTTGACCGCTGTCCAGTGATCCATACCAGGATTACTTTGAAACCTTCCGGCCATACTTATGGCAAGGCTGACATCTGGTCTTGTGCACAGCATTGCATACATGATAGAGCCTATGGCTGAAGCATAGGGGATGACACTCATCTTTTCTCTATCTTCCGCAGTCACTGGGCATTGAGTCTTACTCAACTTTGTACCTTGCAATACCGGCAAGAACCCCTTCTTGGATTGATCCATTTTGAACTTCTTCAAAACTTTATCAAGGTATGTACTTTGTGAAAGTCCTATCAAGCGTCTCGATCTATCTCTATAGATCTTGATGCCTAATATGAAAGCAGCTTCACCGAGGTCCTTCATCGAAAAACTCTTGTTCAAATACCCCTTCACGCTATCCAAAAATTCTATATTGTTTCCAATCAGCAATATGTCATCCACATATAATATTAGAAACGCTATAGAGCTCCCACTCACTTTCTTGTAAATACAAGCTTCTCCGTAAACTTGTACAAACCCAAACGCTTTGATCACCTCATCAAAGCGAAGATTCCAACTCCGAGATGCTTGCACCAACCCATAAATGGAACGCTGGAGTTTGCAAACTTTGTCAGCATTCTCTGGATCGACAAAACCTTCCGGTTGTATCATATACAACTCTTCCTTAAGAAAACCGTTAAGGAACGCCGTTTTGACATCCATCTGCCAAATTTCATAATCGAAATATGCAGCTATTGCTAACATGATTCGGACGGATTTAAGCATCGCTACGGGTGAGAAAGTCTCATCGTAGTCAACTCCTTGAACTTGTGAAAAACCCTTTGCCACAAGTCGAGCTTTATACACGGTGACATTACCGTCAGCGTCCGTCTTCCTCTTAAAGATCCATTTATTCTGAATGGCCTTCCGCCCTTCAGGTAATACTTCCAAAGTCCATACTTTGTTTTCATACATGGATCCCATCTCGGATTTCATGGCCTCTAACCATTTGTCGGAATCCGGGCCCACCATCGCTTCTCCATAGCTCGTAGGTTCACTGTTGTCCAACAACATGACCTCCAAGACAGGGTTACCAAACCACTCAGGTGCAGTGCGTACCCTTGTCGACCTACGAGGTTCGGTAGTAACTTGATCAGAAGTTTCTTGATCATCATCATTGGCTTCCTCTTCAACCGTTACAGGCTCCACAAAAACATCTTTCTGTGCTACGCTACTCTCTGGTTGAAGTAGAGGTTCAATAACCTCATCAAGTTCTACCTTCCTCCCACTCAATTCTTTCGAGAGAAACTCTTTCTCGAGAAAGGACCCGTTCTTAGCGACAAACACTTTGCCCTCGGATCTGAGATAGAAGGTGTACCCAACCGTCTCTTTTGGGTATCCTATGAAGACACATTTGTCCGCTTTGGGTTCGAGCTTTTCTGGCTGAAGCCTTTTGACATAAGCATCGCAACCCCAAACTTTGAGAAAAGACAACTTAGGTTTCTTACCAAACCATAGTTCATACGGTGTTGTCTCAACGGACTTAGATGGAGCCCTATTTAAAGTGAATGCAGCTGTCTCTAACGCATATCCCCAAAACGATAGTGGCAAATCGGCAAGAGACATCATAGAACGCACCATATCAAATAGGGTTCGATTACGACGTTCGGACACACCATTACGCTGTGGTGTTCCAGGTGGTGTCAACTGTGAAACGATTCCACATTTTCTTAAGTGATTGCCAAACTCATAACTCAGATACTCTCCCCCTCGATCAGATCGTAGGAACTTGATCTTCTTGTTACGATGATTCTCAACTTCACTCTGAAATTGCTTGAACTTTTCAAACGTTTCAGACTTATGCTTCATCAAGTAAATATACCCATATCTACTTAAGTCGTCAGTGAAGGTGAGAAAATAACGATATCCACCGCGCGCCGTGACACTCATCGGTCCACACACATCAGTATGTATGATTTCCAATAAATCACTTGCCCGTTCCATTGTTCCTGAAAACGGGGTCTTAGTCATCTTGCCCATGAGGCACGGCTCGCATGTGTCAAGTGATTCAAAATCAAGAGACTCCAAAAGTCCATCAGCATGGAGCTTCCTCATGCGTTTCACGCCGATATGACCCAGACGGCAGTGCCACAAGAAAGTGGTACTATTGTTATCAACTCTACATTTTTGGCATCAATGTTATGAACATGTGTATCATCACTATCGAGATTCAATAAGAATAAACCCCCTACTTCGGGTGCATGACCATAAAAGATATTACCCATATAAATAGAACAACCTTTATTCTCTGATTTAAATGAGTAACCGTCTCGCATTAAACAAGATCCAGATATAATGTTCATGCTCAACGCAGGCACTAAATAACAATTATTCAGGTTCATAACTAATCCCGATGGTAATCGAAGAGCGAGCGTGCCGACGGCGATCACATCAACCTTGGAACCATTCCCCACGCGCATCGTCACTTCGTCCTTCGCCAGCCTCCGTTTATTCCGTAGTTCCTGTTTAGAGTTGCAAATGTGAGCAACCGAACCGGTATCAAATACCCAGGCACTACAACGAGAGTTGGTAAGGTACACATCAATAACATGTATATCACATATACCTTGCTTGTTGTTGTTGTTGTTGGCCCCCTTCTTGTCTGCCAGATACTTGGGGCAGTTCCGCTTCCAGTGGTCGTTCCCCTTGCAATAGAAACACTCAGTCTCTGGCTTGGGCCCAGCCTTGGGTTTCTTCACTGGATGAGCAACTGCCTTGCCACCCTTCTTAGAGTTACCCTTCTTGCCCTTGCCATTTTTCTTGAAACTGGTAGTTTTATTGACCATCAACACTTGATACTCCTTCTGGATGTCTGCCTCAGCGACTTTCAGCATTGAAAACAGCTCGGCGATGGATTTGTTCATCCCTTGCATGTTATACTGCTGCACGAAGCTCTTGTAGCTAGGTGGGAGTGACTGGAGAATTCTGTCAATGATAGCCTCCTCCGGGAACACAAGTCCCAGATCAGCTATGCGGGTATAGTACCCAGACATCTTCAGCAAGTGCTCACTGACAGACGAATTCTCCTCCATCTTGCAAGCAAAGAATTTATCGGTGGTCTCATACCTCTCGATCTTGGCATTCTTTTCAAAGATGAACTTCAACTCCTGGAACATCTCATATGCTCCATGACGTTCAAAACGCCTTTGAAGTCCTCCTTCCAAGCTATACAACATGGCACACTGCAGTACTGAGTAGTCATCCGAACGCGTCTGCCAGGCGTTCATAACGTCCACAGAGGCCGGAGCGGGGGGTTCACCTTGCGGTGCACTTAGGACATAAACCTTTTGGGCAGCTGTGAGGATGATCCTCAGATTGCGGAGCCAGTCCACAAAGTTGCTCCCATCATCTTTCAGCTTAGTTTTCTCTAGGAACGCATTAAAATTCAGGGGAGCTACTGCGCGAGCCATCTACAACAAAAGATTTGCAAAGACATCTTAGACTATTGTTCATGATAAGTGAGTTTTTAACTAATCAAATTACTTATAACTCCCACTCAAATTGACATCCCTCTGGTCATTCGAGCGTGGCATGATCCAAATCCACCAACCCAAGTCCGATCATCACGTGAGATGAGGTGGTGTCAATGGTGAACATCTTCATGTTGATCATATCTACTATATGACTCATGCTCGACCTTTCGGTCTTCCGTGTTCCGAGGCCATGTCTGTACATGCTAGGCTCGTCAAGTCTAACCCGAGTGTTCTGCATGTGCAAAACTGGCTTGCACCCGTTGTATGCGAACGTAGAGTCTATCACACCCGATCATCACGTGGTGCTTCGAAACGACGAACCTTCGCAACGGCGCACACTCGGCGGGAACACAATTTTATCTTGAAATTTTAGTGAGGGATCATCTTATAATGCTACCGTCGTCCTAAGCAAAATAAGATGCATAAAAGGATTAACATCACATGCAAATCATAAGTGACATGATATGGCCATCAACTCGTGCTTTTGATCTCCATCTCCAAAGCACCGGCATGATCTCCATCGTCACCGGCGTAACACCATGATCCCTATCATCATGATCTCCATCATCGTGTCGCCATCGGGGTTGTCGCGCGCCCACCATGCTCTTACTACTATTGCTACCGTTTAGCGATAAAGTAAAGCATTACATAGCGCTTAATGATTGACACGCAGGTCATACAAAAAATTAAAGACAACCCTATGGCTCCTGCCGGTTGCCGTATACATCGACATGCAAGTCGATATTAACTATTACAACATGATCATCTCATACATCAAATATATCTCATCATGTCATTGGCCATATCATATCACATACATACCCTGCAAAAACAAGTTAGACGTCCTCTAATTTGTTGTTGCATGTTTTACGTGGCTGCTATGGGTATCTAGCAAGAACGCTTCTTACCTACGCAAAGCCACAACGGTGATATTTAAGTTGCTATTTGACCTTCTACAAGGACCGCCTTGTTCTATTCCGATTCAACTAAGATAGGAGAGACAGACACCCGCCAGCCATCTTATGCAACAAAAGTCACATGTCTGTCGATGGAACCGGTCTCATGTACGTGGACATGTAAAGTTGGTCCGGGCCGCTTCATCCCATAATACCGCTGAATCAAGAAAGACTAAGGAGGGAAGCAATCTAAACATCAACGTCCACAAACCCTTTTGTGTTCTACTCGTGAAAGCATCTACGCAAGAACCTAGCTCATGATGCCACTGTTGGGGAACGTTGCATGGGAAACAAAAATTTTTCCTACGTTCACCAAGATCAATCTAGGAGATGCATCTACGAGGGGAGAGTTGGATCCACATACCCTTGTAGATCGCTAAGCGGAAGCGTTCAAGAACGCGGTTGATGGAGTCGTACTCGCCGCGATTCAGATCGCCGAAGATCCTAGCACCGAACGGACGGTGCCTCCGCGTTCTTCACACGTACAGCTCGGGGACGTCTCCTCCTTCTTGATCCAGCAAGGGGGAAGGAGAAGTTGACGGAGAAGCCCAGCAGCACGACGGCGTGGTGGAGATGGTGGTGGAGGAATTCCTGCAGGGCTTCGCCAAGCACTGCGGACTGGATGAAGATATTCGTGGGAGAGGGAGGGCAGCGCCGAGGCACGAACGTGTGTGGCTGCCCTCCCTCTGCCTCTCTTTATATAGGGGGGAGAGAGGGGAGGGGGCGCCCTAGGGTTTACCCCTAGGGGCGGCGGCCAAGGGGAGATGGGAGGGGGCGGCGGCCCAGGGGCTAGGGTTTCCCCCCCCAAGTGCCTTGCCCCCCACTCCAAAGGGTGCGGCTGCCCTAGGGGGGGCCACCCCCCCATGCGCAGGTGGAGAGGGCCCAAGGGGGGGCGCACAGCCCCATGAGGGCTGTTGCGTCTCCCACTTGTGGCCCATAGGGCCCATAACAATTACCGGGACCCCCCGAAACCCCTTTCGGTCATCCGACGACTCCCCGGTGCCTCCCGGAACACTTCCGGACTCCGATCACTCTCATCCTATATATCAATCTTCGTCCCCGGACCATTCCGGAGACCCTCGTCACGTCCGGGATCTCATCCGGGACTCCGAACAACCTTCAGTAACCATGCACTGTTCTCACTAACAACCCTAGCGTCACCGAACCTTAAGTGTGTAGACCCTGCGGGTTCGGAAACTATGCAGACATGACCGAGACACTCCCAGGTCAATAACCAATAGCGGGATCTGGATACCCATATTGGTTCCCACACGTTCCTCGATGATCTCATCGGATGAACCACGATGTCAAGGATTCAGGCAATCCCGTATACAGTTCCCTTTGTCTCGTCGGTATGTTACTTGCCCGAGATTCGATCGTCGGTATCTCTATACCTAGTTCAATCTCGTTACCGGCAAGTCTCTTTACTCGTTCCGTAATACATAATCCCGTGACCAACTACTTAGTCACTTTGAGCTCATTGAGACGACGTATTACCGAGTGGGCCCGGAGATACCTCTCCGTCACACGGAGTGACAAATCCCAGTCTCGATCCATGTCAACTCAACAGACACCTTCGGAGATACCTGTAGAGTACCTTTATAGTCACCCAGTTACGTTGCGACGTTTGGTACACACAAGGCACTCCTACGGTGTCAGTGAGTTACATGATCTCATGGTCATAGGAACTTATACTTGACATGCAGAAAACTATAGCGATAACTGATACGATCAAAAGCTATGTTTAACGTTTGGGTCTCGTCCATCACATCATTCTCCTAATGATGTGATCCCGTTATCAAATGACAACTCATGTCTATGACCTGGAAACCGCGGTCATCTTTGATCAACGAGCTAGTCCTGAAGAGGCTTACTAGGGACACAAAGTTTGTCTATTTATCCACACATGTATTTAAGTTTCCAATCAATACAATTATAGCATGGACAATAAACGATTATCATGAACAAGGAAATATAATAATAACTCTTTTATTATTGCCTCTAGGGCATATTTCCAACACATAGGTAGTTGTACGTGCTTGCAATAAGAACTTGCACAACATCTTTTGTCCTACCATCCCGCTACGAACGGGGCCAAAAGGAGCTAATGGATATTAAGGTGCTCCTATCAAAGAGCACCGGAACAAAGCAATGAACTCAATGGATACATGTAATCCTCAAACTACGGACCATCCCCTTTGGTGTCCCAAGCTGTCACTTTTGGGATCGCCGGTTCCGAACCGTAACAGGTGCAAACAACTCATAGATAGGATCACAAACACAAATATATTCATACAAACACATATGGTTCAGATCTGAAATCATGGCACTCGGGCCCTAAGTGTCAAGCATTAAGAATAACAAGTTGTAGCAAAGATGATAAACACCATAGTAGATGATAGGCAACATGCCCCCAACGATCTGATAAACTATTACATGATCTAACTCATCCAATCCCTACCATCCCCTTCGCCTACAGCAGGGGAATTACTCACACATGGAGGGAGAAGTCATGGAGGGATGATGGAGTGGTGATGATGATGATGATGATGGCGACGATCTCCCCTCTCCGGAGGCCAAATCAGCCTCCAGATTAGCCCTCCCGAAGAAGAACAGAGGGTGGCGGCGGCTCCGCGACGAAAAACTGCGAAAGAACTTCTGATCTGGGGTTTCTGCGTCGGGAGTAAAAATACGGGCTAAAGTAGGGCACCAGGGGGTGTGGGCCCCATCCAGCCGCCCCCC
>LR738713.1:606547669-606569163 GCA_902687465.1 Secale cereale | reverse complement strand
GGGGGGGCGCGCCCACAGGGCGCCTGGGCACCCCCTGGCCCCCCTCTGGTCCCACTTCTGGTATTTGGTTCCTTCGGGTGCGTGGATTTTCTGTGATTTTTCGTGGATTTTTCTGAGATACTTAAAAATCCGTTTTCCTGCACACAAATAAACCATACAGGCAGCTCTGCTGAAAACAGCGTCAGTCCGGGTTAGTTTAGTCCAAATCATGCAAGAATGAGGTCAAAACAATATCAAAAGTGTTTGGAAAAGTAGATATGTTTGAGACGTATCATTCTGCCGCATTGACTTCCCGCACCCACTGCTTGAGTTGGCGGTGTGAAGTATGCAGAGAAGCACCACCGTCAACGCACAAGACCTCTGTGGCTTTCTGGAACTCCTGCTCACTGGTCTCGACATCATCCATGTCTTCATCGTCGTCGTCATCTTCATCCTTGTCGCGGCCGCGGGGAGGTCTGTCTCCTTGCCGCTGCTTGGCCTTGTCGCGGCGTCCTCCCCGGCCGGCGCGCTTCTTGCCGGATCCTCCAGCACCTTCTTGGGCCCTCTCCTTGTCGTGCCGCTCGTATTCAGCCTTTTGCTGCTCGACAAGCTGCTCGACCTTCTTGCAGCTCTGGAGGTCATGGCCCTTGGTGCGGTGGATCTTGCAGTACTGCATGTTGGTGCCGTCCTCCTTGTCGGTGACCGCCACAGCCTGGCAGTTGGTGCATGAGGCAATCTCCTTGCCGGAGCTACCAGCTTTGGCTTTCTTGGCGCCACCTTCGTTGCCGAACTGCTCAATGACTTGCACATCTTTGCCTTTCTTCTTCCTGTTGTTCCGCCGCCGGTTTTTCTTTGCCGGGGCAGCATCCTCGCTGTCAGATCCTCCTGCTCCTGTATTCTCTCCGGGGAGTTTCCTCCCTTCCTCAGCACGTGCACACTTGTCGGCCAGGGCATACAGCTCACTAACGTCTCTGATCTTGCACATCGCCATCTCCTCCCGCATCCTGCGGTTACGCACGTTCTGATGGAACGCGCTGATGACCGCGACAGGGTGGACATCTGGGATGTTGTGTTGTACACGGCTGAATCTCTGAATGTACTTGCGCAGGGGCTCTCCTTCCTTCTGGGCGAGCAGATGAAGGTCACTCTCTTGGCCATGAGGTTTGTGGCCGCCTGTAAAGGCGCCGATAAACTGATGGCATAGGTCTGCCCAGGAAGATATGGAGTTGTCCGGCAAGTGCATGAGCCAGGACCTGACGTTGGGCTTGAGCACCAGCGGGAAGTAGTTGGCAAGGATCTTGTCGTCCCGCCCCCCGGCAGCTTGCACCGCGATGGTGTAGATGCTGAGGAACTCCGACGGATGCGACTTGCCGTCGTACTTCTCTGGTACGTCTGGCTTGAAATTCTTTGTGCTGGGCCACTGGACTTGCCGCAGCTCACGAGTAAACGCAGGGCAACCTACCGCGTACGGCAAGTCACCTGGTTCCCCTGGCGCATGCATGTCGACAGAGGGCCCAGTGCGCTGGTCCGATTGACGCCGCGCTTCTCTTCGGCGCTCGATGCGAGTACGAGCGTCTTCTTGCTATCGTTCGTGAAGAACTTGGCGCTGATCGCGACGAGCTCGTGGGTCTGATGACGCGGTGGAGTCGCTGTCGAGGTGGATCCGGCGAGTCGGCGATCTTGGTCTTCGGGGCGGAGAGTGCACGGTGGTTGCACCCCCACCAGTCTTGTCGCCACCATCTCGTGCCTGGCTGACTTGCCGCGGTTGCGATGTACTCGGCTGCCGTGGAGTGTCGCCGTTGGCGAAGCCGATGAGACTCTGAATGGTGGCCCTCCAGTCGTCAATCTTGTCTGCCGTTGGAGGGTAGTCCAGGAGCAGTTGAGCTCGCGCCAAAGCTTCTGCTGAAGTGGCGGGTGGCGGTGGCAAACGGTGTGAGGAGCGGGATATGCTCGGACTTCTAACTATGTTAGAAGGAGCAGTATCTCGTCCAGGCGACCGTGCCTCGCTCCTGCCAGCATGTTGGCGTGCATGCTGGTCTCGAGCACCCCGAGATCCACCAGCTCGATCTTGGTCCAGCAAACGTATGGTACCGTGAGTACCATGACGCTGCCGGTCCCGCGCCTCCTGAGATGGGCGCGGTGCATGTATGGACGCCGAGGTCTTGGAGTGCGCCCGGTCATTGTGGGAGCCGACTACGCCGCCGAGGGGCAGCGCAGCCTTGTCCTTGGACCTGGCAGCACCGTGAGCTCCCTCGTCAACGCCCGTTCTTCCGCCGGTGTCTACCCCACCAGCCGTTTGCTCCGGCGGTGGTGGGTTCGGCGCGGACGGAGCAGCCGCCTCCGAAGCCTTCTTCTTCGGCGGCATGTCGATGAAGACGATGAAGATCTAGCTCGTGTGAACGCCGGATCAGGTTCACACAACCTCGACGTCCCCTACCTGGCATGCCAAAGATGTCGAGGAACGAATCCACGAGCACCTACGGGACCGGCGGACCGAGCTCCTTTCGGTTCGGCGGGGGCGGAGATCGCACGAAGAGCGGATCGAGGCGAAACACACGAGCAGTTTACCCAGGTTCGGGCCGTACGGATGCGTAAAACCCTACTCCTGCTTTGTGGTTTGTATTGAGTTCTTGCTCGGGAGCGCTGAATGCTACAGTACACACCAGCAGCTAACGAGACCGAGCGTGAGTGTTCTCCTCCCCCTCTACGTCGCGCATGGGCCTCCTTTTATATGCTCAAGGGGTCACCGACAGGTGGCAACGTAGACAAGGGTAAAAATGGAAAGGTGTTGCGGTTGGTACAACTACCTGATACAGTGTATCATACCTAACTCTGAGGGCAGGGGACAAGGGCATTAAATGCCCATCTGCGTCGCCCAAATAGTGCAAAAGGGACCGTCAGGGACGCCACCGCTCGCCACGATGGCAATCTTGTCAGCACCGCTTGCCACCGCGCACCGCTGGCTGCACAGCCTCCCGCCACGTACGCCTGGAAAGGTCCTAGAGCGACACGTTGGTGGATGTGCTGGAGCGCGGGTACAGAGTGGTAGCTTGCCGCGGCAAGCGCCTTGCCGCGGTCGTCGTCTTGTCGCATCCGGGAGCTCGTCGCTCACCGGGCCTTGCCGGGACGCGTGGCGCGTCGCGGCAAGTTCCTTGAGATGCCTTGATTGGCCTTCCCGGCAAGCTCCTCTTGCCGGGGTCTTGTCTCCTTGGCTTGAATACTTTGTTCTTGAATGGCTCCAAAGGAACAACGGAGGACCTTGACGGTCACCCGGCAAGCCTTGCCGCGGGATGCTGCGACTGCCCGTGCACAAGTTCGGGATACTAGGGTACCCCTACTCTAGTACACCGACAGGTACACCATAACCACTATATATAAATCGGGAAAGTGGAACTGGCTTGAAAATACGGTGTTGTATTGCCGCTAGTAATTGAAAGCCTATCGATCAAGTACATGCCAGCTCTATCAGCTGTTGACTGCAGATGTCCCTGCTCCCCTTCCTGACAAGGAACATACTGTACATACTAAATACAGAATAACAAAAGTATAACATGTTAAAGAACAGAAGAGGAAGCATATTCTTTAGGTTCCGCTTAATTGCATACAATGTTGGTTGCCCACTCATGATGAATCACATCGCCCAAAGAAATGCAATTCCATGATGTCATTAGGATTATATTCTGAACAAGAGTCAACAGGTGGGGAGCGTATGAGTTTCATTGCATCCAGAATGACGCTCAATGCCTTGGTGCCAATTTTGTAAGTCACTGCGGTGTTTAGCTTCAAGAGTGGACTGTTGCTAGTGCGACACAAAGCATCTACACAGATCATAGTGTAGATATAACAGGAAAACCGTAAGCATCAGAGTAAAATCAGCAAAGTGAAACTTGCTGGAATATATGTGCTAGTATTGCCGATACGGCTAGAAAGGCTTCGGATACCAGCTCTCTTCAACTGAAGGTGCGGTGCTGTTAATATCAGTGTAACTCTCAAAGGCAACACAGCTCCCCGCATTTCCTTGCTATTCTTATAGGATTCAAGTGGGCAGGCCACTACAAATCCTATTCCCATGTTTACAAAATCCTATGAATCAAAGAGCCCCGAAGAATTCAAAGTGTCCATACCAACCGACCGTATAGACCTCTACACTGCAAATGTCCCTACTCATCTTCACTACAAGGAACATACTGTACTACTATCATACTCGCTCCGTTCCAAAATATAAGTATTGGTAGAGATTTCCACTATGGATCACATACAGATGTATCTAGATACATTTTAGAGTGTAGATTCACTCATTTTGCTCCATATGTAGTCGATGGTGGAATCTATACAAAGACTTGTATTTAGGAACGGAGAGAGTACTTATTAAAGAAGAACGGAAGAGGAACATGCTAAAGAAGAGCAAGCAGATTTTGGATAATAAAATGTTCGTTGCGCAGTGCCCACACATGATGAACCAGAGCGCATTAAGAAAGCAACTCCCTGCTGTCTCTCTATATGTGGTGCACGTGCTTTTTCGAAAGTAAAGTAGGAACATTAGCTGACCAATTAAATGTTATCTGTTTTAGTAATATCACCATCATATCAGATTCGTACTTGAGCAACAAGTTTGGAATTATGAGTGGCACGTTGTTTAGCTTGATGGATTCAGGAGCAGTGCTAAGCAGGTACGATGATGGTACTGAATATAAAGGCATGTCCGCATGCAAGTCGCGTGACTTTTGTCATTTGGTTCAGTCGACCATTTCAGGCGGTTGGATGAAGATCCTACGTCTCCTAACACTTATTCTTCCTCGTCTCTGATTCTTCCCATACAGAACACCGCAAGGGCCGCTGGCCGGACCATCAGCCCCCAGTGCATGTGTTCCTCCGCCACCCCCACCCCCACCCCCGCCCCAACTGCGTTGAGTTTTCTTCGTTCGGCGAGGCCTCACCATCGCCCCCACAACCAAATTCCCCACCCGAGCCCCTTCGTTCGCACCGGCAAACTCCGGCGACCTCTGAAAAATCGACTGACCCAATTTTGAAATTTAGTCTACTGTGACTCAACTAGTGTGGAATATAAAAGGGGAAACCCATAAGCATTGGGAGTATAGTGTTGAGCGTGCCATCGCGGATCTGAAGGTGCAAATCGGACAAAGGCAACTTCGCAACTAATGTTTGCTCTCAACTAGCAAGTAAGTGATGGACAAGAAATCAGAGTAAAGCAGTGGCGATCTATTTTCTTGCTGCGATAAATAAGTTGAGCAGATACGAAAGAGTACCGCCTCTTGTGCGGCGCCGTGTATGCATCTGCTAAGAATTTGACGGTGCTGCGGTAGCGATGGCTGTCGGCGGCGTGGAAGCAGATCTAGGAGGGTAGACGATGGCGGCAGGGCGCGGTGGACGAGACGGTCGTAGGAGCGGCGCATGCAAGGTGGACGACGACGGGGATGAAGCGAGAGGACGGGATGCAAGGATCCCGGTCCGAAGCCATGGATGAGAGAGGTCGATCTCTTGTAATGGACGACGGCGTCGGGGTATCAGCTCCGGCATGGCGGAGGAGGACGGCGGTGGTTGGGGTGGAGGACGGAGGAGGCTAGGGTGGAGAGGGTGTTTTGGCGCCGACGGAGTACGAATGGGGAAATGGAGGTGGAGAGGAAGGGGGAACCATGTCTGCAGGGTGCGCTTGTCTCAAATGCGAGGAAATTTACAAACTTAGCCCCCGTTTCAAATTTCCTACATCACAGCAATATTAGTCGGTTGGGGATAGGACAGTAATCTCACATAAACCGAATATTCGCCGACGAGAGTTTGTTTTTGGCGCCCACCGTGTATGAATCGGGGAGGGAGTCGATTTCGGCCGAGGGCACACTGTGTTTTGGCGCCCAGCGTGTATGAATCCTGGTGAGAGGTGGTTATGTCACGTTTGAGTGAAATTACAAACCTACCCCTATCGAAACCTATAGAAATCGAGCATATAGGCTTTGCGTGGCAGGGATAGGCACTAGTAATTTCCATCTCGCAGATTTTGGTTTCGGGCGCGCTTCGTTCAAATTTTGCAGAGTGCACGTTTACCGTGCCAACTCAATTCGAATCATGTTTGTATTCTACTTTTTTCGGGCGGGATCCATTTTCGATTGGAATAAAATTCTATATACATCATTTTTTATATATACTTTCAAAAGCACAACACCCTTTATACATAAATATGGTTTACAAATGGCATGATCTCAGTTTCATAAGGTTGTATCCATCAATTTGGATTTTCAAATATTTGAAACCACTTTATGTTGAAATCCAATGTATGCATTCCTCGCTAACTGTCTCCAATTAATGTGTGTTTAATGCGGGTTTTTTTTTACTTCTCAAACATGTATAATGTGTTTCACACACGCAACATATCGTGTAATCCCGTTTAGACATTAATTGCATACAAACCATGCATTGTTTCTAATTAAAGAATCTATGGATCACCAATATTGATAAACTATATAACATTACACATGTCCCCAAATTCAAATGAATATGCATGTCTGATACACCAATTTGTGTTATGATATTATCGATGTCGTGATCTCCAGTTTAAATATTTGAATCCCATTAAATCCAGATATTCGTCTCATATAACTATCACTAATGCTTATATAGGACTATCTCTCTAACCTATACGCGTTCATCGTCTCTCGGGTATCTCTCGTTCTACCTGTATGTCAACAATGATCTTTTATCTTCGTAACACACTGACGGTACTCTCTCCCTCAACCTTCATCGATCTATCTCTCTCTAAGTATAACTCGCTCCCTGCTATGTGTCTCTAACTATGATTCTCCATGTGGAATCTCTTTCTCTCACACAAACACAAAACTTTGTCTTCTGGGGTCTCATTTCTCTCTACTATTCCCCTGTGTGCCACTCGCACACCCCTCATACAGAGATGTCTTTCTCTCCTTAGGTATGAGAACCTACAACTCTTCCTCTTAAATATCTCTTTACCAGACACAAACACAAACTCTGTCTCCTAGGGTCTCATATTTCTCCACTGTTCTCTTGTATGTCGCTCACACACACTCTCTCTCCCTAGAGATATCTTGCGTTCCCTCATATGTTTCTCTAGCTATCACTCTCGTTTTGAAATATCTTTCTCTCTCGCAGACACAAAACTCCGTCTCTCAGGATCTCATTTCTCTCCGATATTTATTTGTATGTGAGTCAGACGCACCCTTTCTTCATCTCTCTCACACCCACACCCATAACTCAGCCTTCTGATCCACTCGACTCCTATATCTAACGCACACTAGCTAGCATCTTTATCTTTCTATTTATCTGTTTCTCCATCAACCTTCTTTCATTTATAGGTTGATCTCTTTTGCACAATCGTTGTGCCTCACTCCCCCTGCTCGCCATAGATGCATGCTCCAGCCCACACCACTATCTCTTAAAGACAAAAACACATGCTCAATTGTCGGGCCTTCTTCCCTGCATTCTCGCATGCATGCATATTGTCATACCGATCCGTCTCTCCCATGTCGTTGATCTTAGCTTATGACTTATGTCTTCTTTCTTTTATCTCGATCATGGGCGCGCGCGCACACACACACACACACACACACACACACACACACACACACACACACACATCCCACATATACATGTATACCTCTCACACATGCATGTTGAAGGTCTCTATGTCTCCATACGTAGTTAATTACCCTCAACCCCAACGCCACATCGAATCGTTCTCTTCTTGTGCGCACATAACTTCCGCCTGGATGGGTAAAACACACACTCACACTTAACAATCTCCTTGTAGCTACCCCCCCCCCTCTCACTCTTCCCCTATATCTCCGAAACCAATAAGACCATCCCTTCGTTTAATTCCCGCCTACATGCACCATCGATATATAGTAGTCTTCCTCGGTGTCTCTCGAACAAACACGTTCTCTCAATGTCGACTACTCTCACGTGCACACACCTTCTCTTCCCTCTCTACGGGCATTTTCTCTCTCGCACCCCATCGTTAGTGGCCTCTGCCATACACATCACCTCTCTATGATGAAACCATGCACACTTAAATTACATCCACCACCGAGGACCCCGCGACACACACGCACACACCCACGCACGCACGCACGCACCCACCCACCCACCCACAAACACGCACACACACACACACACAGTAAGACTCCATCACACACACACACTAAGACTCCATCTCTCTCTCCCCCCACACACGCTGAGACTCCATCTCACACACACATGCTCTACGCGGAGCATTTGTTCCTACCACCCTTCATCCACCCTTACCCGTATGATAAACAATCACCTTAATTTACTTATATAACATGGACAAATTCCACTTTACTTTAGTAGTTACAAACTTATCATCTGTACCCTTATAAAAAAACCGAGTTGGCGATGATGGTGTGCCTGCCATCTTGTAATATAGACCGTCTGATCTATATCTGACGGATAGAAAGCTAACTATGATAATTTTACAAAAGATAGCCGCACCTCTCTCCACATCCTTATCTCCCACACCTCATTGCTGAGCAATTAAAAAAGAAAGTCTCCGGAACAATCTAGCATGGTGGCCGCTGCCGCCTGCCGGCGCCGTCCATCCCCATGCCTCCGCCCATTCCGACTACCAGTCACCACCACGCTCCACTCCTCCTCACCTTATCTCTCATCTTTCATTGTTTCGATGACATTCTCGAGATACCAGTTTTCCGATAAATTTATCAAAATATCATTAGTTTTTACACATGGGATTACTCCTGCATGGGTAAATCACAACATGTGTTTTGTAAAAAAATGCATATTGATGTTCCGTGCAATGCACGAGCATTTTGCTTGTAATTATATAACGCAAATCATGAGCAGGAAGTGACATTTTTTTACACAACCACGTTAACATGGCCACGTAAATCACCCGCAAAAAAAACATGGCCACGTAGATCACTAGCTAAAGTAAATACAATTATACTTATATCCCGATGCAAAAGGTTGAGTACATGTCCGAAGAGTAGAGTCGCACACACTCACTCTGTCTCTCAGAATCTCACACACACACACACACACACCAGTTACGTGACGCCCACTTAAGCAGACACGTATGTTACAATTTGTGCACCCGCGAGTACACGTGATGCTGCACATTTATTTAAGCCGGACGGCAAACCCAAACAGTAGCTGCATTCATTCCCCTCCCGCCGCCTCTTCTCTGGTCGCTGTCGCACGGAAGCCAAGATATATGGTGATAGTGTGGGTTAGCCGTGTACTAGTATGATGTAACTACACTGGGCTGCCATGTTTCGTACTCTTCCAGTCATATAGGAGTGGTCAATATTGTGCACCGCGACCAAGGCGGAGAGGAAAACGAGAGAACTACATAATTAATGCATGAGTTTAATTAGGGTAGTTTTGTAAAGTACAAGATACATTCCTCCAATCGCAAAATGCCTTGGTTGATGAGATTTGAGATTTGAGCCCTATAAACCAGAAGGGAGATTTGAGATTTGAGATTTGAGATATTGCACGCGGTGTAGTCACTTGTTGGAATCTCTAGAAAGACTTAAACCGCATGATTCTTTGCTTCTTCTTACTACTACGTACTACTTCGCCGACATATTAGACAACCAACAGCATCCAGGTCGACGTAATATGTGTCATGCACCAGATTAGAGTGCAGAACGGAAGGGGGGCATCACCCCGGTCATACCGCCTGGCCTTGTTTGGATACTCTAACTCAGTTAAAGGTTAGAGTTAGATTTTTTTGGGTTAGTTGAGTTCAAACTAACCCAAACTAACTCTAACACATGGATCCAAACAGTAACCCAAACTAACCCTCTTGTTTGGATATTTTTGGGTTAGTTGAGTTCAAACTAACCCAAACTAACTCTAACACATGGATCCAAACAGTAACGCGTTGTCAAATCGCACAGTTCGACCTTTCCAGCAGTAAGTAAGTTGAATCCGCTACTCCCTCACCCTCCTCACCTCTCTTTCAAACCGCCTACGCGAAAACTGCCGCGCGTACTGCCCGGGAAAAGCCCCGCCCTCAACTTTTAAGTACGCGAAAATAATTCGAGCTTGTTCGTTCTATATAAATACTAGTACTGTATCTTTATTCACCCGTGGGGTTGTTCAATGAATGGAGGGCCGGGGAGCACAAGTGAACAATACTACTACTAGTAGTAAGTAGGAGTCGTACAGGTAGTCACCTTAAATAGAGAGTTTCTTTTATTTAGTGCCATGTACACAAATTGAAACGCTTGTTGTGGAGAGAAAAAGATAATCACTCCGCTATATATGTACGCAGGGGCATGAGCGCTTGCTTTACTAGCGTTGCTCTCTTCATTCTCTCATCCTCTCCAGATCTAAACAAGACGGCGGTAGCGACATTTTCTCTCTGCTCACCGCTCATCACAGATCCGGCCAGATCCCTTTGGCCGGTGTGTGTAGAGGACTAAAAGGTGCATCGTTCACGCGTTCATCACTGACGAGGGAGGAAACTCACAGCTGTCGGAGGGGCCTGATCCTCTGCCCGTGCTGTTCTCTCTGACACAACGCCGGCTCGGGAGGTCCTCCGACCCTTCTTCCTCCCTGCCGTATTGTCCATAGATCCGACCTGCCACACCCGACATCCCGACGACCCTCAGGTATAAGTTCTTCGAAAGCGGCTTTGCTCTACTGCCCCAGCTCCCCACGTGTCTGCATGTGCATATTTTTCTACTCCCATCAGCTCTCCCAAAGCCACCTAAATTTTAGTATTATTGGAGGTAAAGCTACTTCATGCATTCGAATCTAGGGCTTTGTTCAAACAACAAAGAAAGGGGGGAAAGTTGTAGCATGAATCTAGGACTTGATTCAAAGAGGAAATAATATGGTGAAAGTAGTAGAGATCGGATACCCAACCGGTCTCTTGGTTGAAAAGGGAAATAATGGGAAAACGCAGTACAGACTGGATAAGGAACAGATCTATTATTGGTTAAAAAAAGGATAGAAAGTGGCAGCTTGTGCACAAGTTGACAGAGTAAAAGGTCTCATGATTAGATTTGCTGCCCTCACATAGTAAAAGGTCTCCACGATTAGAATTGCTGCCCTCGCATAGTAAAAGGTCTCATGATTAGATTTGCTTCCCTCACATAGTAAAAGGTCTCCAGGATTAGGTTTGCTGCCCTCACATAGTAAAAGGTCTCCAGGATTAGATTTGCTGCCCTCACATAGTACAAGGTCTGCAGAATTAGGTTTGCTGCCCTCACATAGTAAAATGTCTCCAGGATTAGATTTGCTGCCCTCACATAGCATGAACAAACTCGGCATCACCATTTATGCCTCCTTGTAGGTACATTGTGCTGATGCGTCCACTGTCGCATGTCCTTATACCAACCTTTTGTTGTTGTTAATGTAAAGGCGCATGTAAAATGAAGCGATCACACTGTTACCGTAGGGACATGTCTAACCAATGTTATTGTTAATCTAATGCCTCCAGTGATAAGATGCAATTAAACTGTGTTACAAATGGCACTCCTACTGTTTTCCCCAGTATGATAAGTAAGTTGCTCCTTTACGCTGCTGAGTGTCCTGGTCTCCCCATGGTCCCATGCCCTTAAACCAACTCTTTAGCTGCTGTTGATTTACTGTATCCGGTAAACAAGCAATGCCACCATTAAAGTAATCCCATATTTGAGGAATCTCGTTGGTGATCGTAATGCTTCTGGTAGCATGAAGCATTGCTGACGTTTTAAAATTTCTACTGTCCTTGCATGATTGCCATGATCATAATTAAGATGCTTCTTTTCATTTCGTATATGTTTCGTATATTCTTATTGACCAACAACTGTTTACTTTCTATCTTTTTGTGCAGATAGGGATATCCATTTCACCTTGTTGCTATTGTGACCTTTTGGTGAACTGCACAAACCACTTTTTTTTGGAATGTGTGTCTTGTGTAGTTCAACTAAAATGACACGTGGGCAACATCTCTCAATTTTGGTGGAGCTGCACAAAATGGTGATTGGAGTTTCCAAAATCTCCGTCAAATTCTGCTGGTAATCTCGTGCAACATTTTATTAGTCTTTGCAAACTCACTGTCACCACAATGTCCCTTTATTTTAGTGGGACTGCACAAAAGGACAACCAACCCTAATTTTGCTCAATTTTTGTGTAACTACTAAAGAAGAACCTGCCATCTCACAAGAGCGAGTACTTCTTGCTAGCTCAATGATGCAATATTTGCTTCATTTTAGGTGAACTGCACAAAAAGGCGCATGAATTGAATCATGGATATGCAGGTTGGCCTAATCCGAGTGGATTTGCAGGTTCACCACATCGAGTCGTGGCAGCATAGGGCCCCTCACACCGGTCAGTACTGTCCTTTATCAACATGATTGTGCTTTGTCATACTGTGCTAATATTCTATTTTTAATTAAAGCTATTCTATCGCAATTTTTTCTCGTTTTGGAAATAAAGTTTGCTTCAACTAGTGCCACTATTATAGTAATCATGCTCTTTCTTATCTGTGCAAATAGGAATACTCAATTACAGATGTTGTGATGGTCAAGAGCATTTGCCAAGTTCTTGGGTTGTATGACACGGCTAGCCAAGATGGATTTAATCCCAATATTCACTTTATCAAAAGGCTCTAATGGGTTGGTTCTGAGTCTTGCAAGCTGGGAATCAATGAGATGTGTAGGCATCTTATTTGTACTTATTATTGGATCTTATTTGTTGGTTCAAAATCTTGCAAGCTGGGAATCAATGATATGTGTAGGCATATTTGTTGTACTTATTATTTGGATCTTATTTGTTGGTTCTGAATCTTGCAACCTGGGAAACACGGCATGATGATGCAGAGGACAACAACCATAACAAACAATTCAAACTTGGTAGTATTATCTTTGTGAAAGTGCGACAAATGTGCTGATCGTGTGCGTCCTGAGAATAATAATTCTAATTGTTGTGCATGTTGATCATGTTGCACTGATAGAACGAGCCAATGCATTGCTTGTTTTAAGTGCAATTTTCTACTAAAGCTAATTAAATTTAAGTAAAGTGACCACTAACTCCTGTTATTACAGCACCAATACAGACCCGCTCGTGAACCGACGTGTGGCCGGAGTAGGTGTTTCTTAATGGAGGCGTTTGAATGCGCTGAGGGTGCATCTTCTGCCGGGCGTGCAGCGGACGAGGGAGGGGTAGTAACTGTTGTCGCCTGTACACACTCGGTTTACTGTTGAATCCAGTTCCCCTAGAGCTGAAAAACGAACTGCTATCGCCACCTACACACTCGTTCACTTGAAGAGACTCCAATGGCGATCCAAGGGGTGAGCCTGCTGGATATGGACTTCAGCAAGGAGTTCCCCTTTGAGTTCGCCGTTCAGTCCTATAGCTGCACCAAGTTGAATGTGGTGTACACCAACAACCCGGACTCGGTGAAGCTCTGCCTTGCCGATTTCAAGCAGTACCTACAGGACGAGAAAGCACAAGGTTGCAGGACTAGACCTTGTGCCCATCCATTCGTCTCCTGACAGGGACCAGCGGATCACCTTGGCCAAGGAATGTGTGCGGGACGAGGTTCTCATCTACCACTTCTGTAGGGCCATCAGAGGTTCTGGAGCATTCGCCCGTTTCATCGGCAGCTCCGACTGCACCTTCGCTACGGTGGAGAGAAGGAAGAACACGACGATTCGGCCATCTGGTGCAACAAGCTTGTCGACATCCAGAAGAAATACAAGATCATCAGCAACGGGCAGGAGAAGGACTCCATGGTTGACCTCGCCGAGACCATCATCGACCCGTGTTACGCCAACATGAAAGAAGACAACGATACCAATGACCTGAACACGTGGGAGGTACCTTTGAATCTAGCCTATATAACCTACGTGGCCAGGAGGGCATGGGAGGTACCTCTGAATCCACCCTACACCCGAACAAGTCAACCCTCGTACTCCCCTCCGCCTGCGTCTTCCCCCGCTCCGGTTCGTTCGGTCTGAGGTCTCGACGTCGTCCTCCGCCTTGGTGCTCTAGCCGCGGCGCCGCCGTTTGTCGTTCCCAACATGGTCAGCAAAACAAGAGGAATCGGGAGACAACTGTTCGTTGAGAGGCTGACAGTCCTGGGCCCACTAGGTCCATGGCCTAGGTTTTGTTGTTTAACATGGGCAGCTCACGACATGTTTCAACATTTTTTGGATCCAGCAGGTATCAAGCGGCCTCTGGGCCTCCCAACCTAGCTTGTCTATAACATCAGCAACCCAAGTTATGTTTGTTTTTTCAAGACGACGCACAGCTCAGTTCTATTTTTCGTTTTCATTAATCATATATATCTGAATTTTCTCCCACTTTCTTTTTCGATGTAAACTGAGTTTTCTCCCAGTACTTTTCCCTAGAACCAACTCAACTGTCCCACGTCTAGCCTCAAAAATAATAATACCCCATGTACTATTAACTCATCAAATTTAAATGATATTTTATTTCGTAAGTTTTTTTTGTGAGGGATTTTATTTTATTTCGTAAGTTGAAAGTTTCTTACAAAATAATAATAATAATTGTTTATATATAACTTGGCAAGTTAACTCCTAGTGATTGCGTACATAAGTTTGCAAAGATTTTACTGACCAATGCAGTAATAGACGTGCAATCATGTGTTTATGTTTTTATAACATTTCTCCGTCTAGCCCAACATGATATTTTCACCCAGCCCAGCAAGTCCGCGGATTTCGAGAAAAATGCAAATGGGCTTTAAATTCTACCATATATATAAACGGGCTGCATAGATGCTACGTCATTGTTTCACCCAGCCCACCAAATGGACTAAAAAACAAATGGACTGGCTGACATGGCCTCGCCGTCGTCCATCGCCTCGACGCGCTCGGCGCGGGGTGGTCAACATACGAGAGTCATCGGAAGAGGACTGTACGTGGAGAGCCTGACGGCTGGGACCCACGAGGTCCATGGTCACACGCAAGGAAAGTTCCTCCTTATTACGCATTGTACGTGGACTGTACGTGGGAAGGGCTTCTGTATTTCGCGAAAAAAGGTTCCCCCCGCTGACAGGTTGGACCCACCAGCTATATCTTCGCACGCAAGGAAGTGCCTCCTTATTACGCACACAAAAATGAATACCCCCTGCTAGCTGGGGGCTGACTTGTGGGCCTACTAAGTTGACGGGGACGGAGGGCTTTGTCAACTTAGTCAATATGAACGATTCTGGCTCCGGTGACCGTACGATGTCCATCCAACGGCCATAGCGCTTCTTCAACCTTTGGTCTTCTTGCTCCAGCCGCCCAAAGCAGCACCAGTCGTGTCGCGTGCTCCTGCCTCCCGTGGCCGGCTGTGATGCCGCGGAGGCCTCACCGCCCCCTACTACTCCCACCGCTGGCCAGGGCATCCCTCTACTCACCCACACTCCCTGTTATTCTGCGGCGACGGCACCCTCACACCGCAGCCGAACCAGTGAACCCTTGTACTCCTCTCCGCGTGGGCATCCACTGCCACGTTTTCCCCGGCTCCGCGTCGTCCCCTTCCTAGGCCTCGCCGTCGTCCACCGCCTTGGTGCTCTCGGCGCGGCGTGGTCAATGTGGTCAAAGACCGACTTCCATCAGAAGAGTACTGTACGTGGAGAGCTGACAGCTGGGTCCACGGCCACAGCCCAGTTTCTTTGTGATTTGCCAAGTAAGTCGCATTGTCAGGCCTGTTGGGCTGCAAATCTTTCAAGACGAGGAGAGCATTATTGGGCTGGCCGAGAAAATGGCCTATCGGTAATGAGAAATGGGCTGTACATTTTTAAAACACATCAAACCGGCAATTAGTTTCAAATTTCTTTTTTTCATTTCGAGATTTTAAATTGCATTGATTTTTGTGCGTGGACAATTTCTTGGATTTTATATTGATATACATTTATTTTTAAAATCAGTTTGAATGTGACTCAAAATTTCGGGATTAAAAACAGTTCGGACCGCACCGAAATATGCAAAATTTCGTATAATTTTCTAACCCTGGCCACAATATGGGCTGTAATGCTAACAAAAAGAATATGGGCTACAAAAAAGGCTTAAGAATTAGCAAATGGGCTGTAAATTATTGTTAATAATGCCAGATGGGATGTATGATGTTTTCCACAGATTTGAGGCTTTCCTAAAAAAAAGGTTGACGCACAAGCAGTGACTGTTGGATGTCCATCCAACGGCCGTCGTGCTTCTTCAATCTATGCTCTTCCTGCTCCAGTCTCTCAAACAAGCATCGGCGGGACTGCCCGCTCTCTCCTCCCCGCGGCCGGCTGTGCTGCCGCGCATGCCTCACCGCCCCACTGTACTCCCATCGCTGGCCTAGCCATCCCTCTACTCACCCACACCTGCTGTTTTCTCCGGGGACGGTAGACGAATCAGTAAACCCTCGTACTCCTCCGCGTGGGAAACAACTGCCGAGTCTTCCCTGGCTCCGTGTCGTTCCCTTCCTAGGCCTCGCCGTCGTCCACCGCCCTGGTGCTCTCGGCGCAGCCTGGTCAACGTGGTCAACGACCGACATGCATCTGAAGTGGAATGTATGTGGAGAGGCTGACAGCTGGGTCCACGGCCGCACGCAAGGAAATGCCTCCTTATTACGCTCAAAATAATGATTCCTCCACCTGACATCTGGGACCCAGCCTCTGTATTTCGCAAAAAAAATGTTACCGCCGCTGACAGCTCGGACACACCAGCTATATCTTCGCACGTAAGGAAGTGCCTCATTATTACGCACAAAGAAAATGAATACTCCCCCTGTTAGCTGGGACCTAGTACAGTGGCAGGCTGACTTGTGGGCCTACTAAGTTGACGGGGACGGAGGGCTTTGTCAACTTAGTCGATATGCACAATTCTAGCTCCAGTGACCGTATGATGTCCATCCAACGATCGTAGTGCTTCTTCAACCTCTGGTCTTCTTGCTCCAGCCGCCCAAAGCAGCGCCGGCGTGTCGCGTGCTCCTGCCTCCCATGGCCGGTTGTGCTGCCGCGGAGGCCTCACCCCTCCTACTACTCCCACCGTTAGCCAGGCCATCCCTCCACTCACCCACCACCCTGTTATTCTACGGCGATGGCAGCCACACACCGCAGCCGAACCAGTGAACCCTCGTACTCCTCTCCGCGCGGGCTTCCACTGCCGCATCTTCCTCGGCTCCGCATCGTCCCCTTCCTAGGCCTCGCCGTTGTTCACCGCCCTGGTGCTCTTGGCGCGGCGTGGTCAATATGGTCAAGGAACAACTTCCATCGGAAGAGTACTGTACGTGGAGAGGCTGACAGCTGGGTCCACGGTCGCAGCAAGGAAGTGCCTCCTTATTATGCGCAAAATAATTATTCCTCCACCTGACATCGGGGACCCACCGGACGAGCCACCGTATTTCGCGAAAAAACGTTTCCCCCTGACTGCTGGGACCCACCAGCTACATCTTCGCACGCAAGGAAGTGCGTTCGGGCAAAAAAAAAAACGATTCGCCCCCCTGACTGCTGGGACCCACCAGCTACATCTTCGCACGCAAGGAAGTGCCTGACAGTCGGGACCCACCTGGTCGAAGCGTACGTAGCGTTGTCATTCTGGTCGCGAACGTGTACATACATACTGGTCGATGTAGAGGCGCGCACGTGTCGTAGTAGAGGCACGCACGTAGCATGTACACGTACGTACAACGGCAAGTGTGCAAGAAAGAAAATACGGCCACGTACGTACATACATGCTGGGTCTCGAACGCCTACTCGCGCATACGTACGGCCAGGACTCGTGTACATGGCTGGGTCGGAACGGAGAAACAACGTCGTCGTCGTGTTCATGGGGAGCCAACCGGCTGGGTCGGAACAGAATGCGTCATCGTTTTCATCGGGAGGGCTTGGATGGAACAGCCGATGGAAACGAGGCATGGCGTACCGTAGAACGGAGGAAACGGCCTTGTGTTCGACTGACCACGTTCGAAACGGGATCTTGTTCATCGGGAGGGGTCTGGCGTACCGCAAAACGGAGGAAACAGACCTCCTACGGTCGAAACGAGGGTCCTGTTGATCGTGAGGGGTGTGGCGTACCGCAAAACGGAGGAAACGGACTTGTGTCGGAGCGCTACAGTCGAAACGGGGGTCCTACTCATCGGGAGGGGTGTGGCGTGCCGCAAAACGGAGGAAACGGACTTGTGTTGGAGCGCTACGGTCGAAACGGGGGTCCTGTTCATCGGGAGGGGTGTGGCGTACCGCAAAATGGGACTCCACGAGATACTGTTCATCACCACCGTCGACCCCCTCCAGCCTCCACGGGCTACTGTTCATCCACCATCGACCTCCTCCAGCCTCCACCTGCGACTGTTCAGCCTCCACCGGTAACGACCAAACCTCGAAGGATTTGAGTCTCTGTGCTTACCGTGCTAGTCCCTGGATCGAACTCGCTAGCACACACAGCATATATGAATACCAGAATACAAGTGCATCATTTATTACAATGTATGATCCAGAGTATATAAAATAAAACAATCTGCATAGCTCATGGCTAGCTCTTATTCAATCACACATCGGAAAGTAGCAGAAAAAAACGATGAGTCCCATCATAGCCCAACTGGCGATGCTGAGTGCAAACTCGCGACCCTAACGGTACCTTACTCCTCGTCTGAAAATCCTGCAACATGAGACGTTGCAGCCGTATAGGTCAATACATTGAATGTATTGGCAAGTTACACAGGAGAAGTAATAAAGCAGACCTACATGTGTATGCATAGAACAACAAATGAAGGCTTGGGGGTTTATTTTGCAGAAAGCTGATTTTGTCCTCATAACTACCTATTAGTCAATTTTTCATTTAGTTGTTTTAATACTACAATTAAATGCACAAGGTTGAGTTGGAAAAATCAACTCCAACCTACCCATTTATTAAGTTGCCCACACATATTATTAAGTGTCACATCTGTCAAGATCATCCAACAACTGTAATGGCATAGTGGCTCAAAATATCCATAACCGGGGACACAGCTAATCATGATTAGTTTTTAATACTCTGCAGAGTTTTGCACACTTTACCCATTAGACTCAACCCGAAGATTGAGACGAAGTCTTTCAGAAGTAGTCACCTCCACCCCCGGCAGCCGGTACACCTATCCATATCTACATCTGCTAGCATACCTGGGCGAGGATCCCACAACCTACACAACTAAGCCAGAGCCCATTTAGCTAGTGGTCGTGCATGGAAACTACTAGTCATTAAGCCTGTCTGATCTTTTTGAGCCTGGGCGGCCGTCCACTTACATTCACAGGGTATAAACCATGATGTTCTTGAAACCACCCATCAATACCACTTCCGCCCAGAGGTGAGTTAAGCCCTGAATTACTACTCAGTTTGTTAAATATTAATAATCGTCACATAAGCTCAATGTATACAGGAACCAACCCCGTCTACAAGCATAGCAAAACTATACCTACCACGATTTGCAAAGACGGGAGATAGCTCAACACTATAGTTCAAATTATAACAATCCTATAATGCATAAATTTATAGTGTGGCATAACCTACAATGCATAGGAAAACAATAGTTAAAGGATGATCAACATGTAACTTGCCTTGGTTCTGGTTCAAAAAGTCACACTCCTGACAATAGCTCGCGTCGCACTCCGGACAATCTACACGTTTCACACAATATAACAAATCAATCACCGAAACTCCAATAAAGCCAAACTAAAGCCAACAGCAATAAAATCATTTTCAAATTCAAAAACAACAGCAAAACAACATGCACAGATCACCTATATTGCACTACGGTCACAATGCAAAAAGAATCACTCGATTCCGACACACGGTTTAAAAGATACGGCCTCCAGAAGATTTGATTCGAATTCAAATGAATTCAAATTTGAATTGTGCAAACATGTGCAAAATTGGTTCTGTGAGGAAAAGCTGAATTTTGTGAGTGCACGGGAAAAAGAATTTCCTAAATTGGATCTACAGAATAAAAACTACAGCTATATGAAGTTTAGTTGAAAATCTAAAAAAACAAAAAGTGCAACAGAGAACTCCTGGCGCTGTAGCAACACATGTGCGTGTCCTGTAGCGAAGTGCCATGTGGCATTTTGTGATAGGTCTGAGGCGTGTGGCTCACCACGCGACAAAAGAACGGCGGCGGCGATCGGGCGACGGCGGCGGCGATCGGGCGACGACGGCGGCGTGCCTCCGGCGAGTATCCGGCGACGGTGGGGGTATGGGCGGACGCGGAGTCGAGTGGCGGAGGCAGTGGTGAAGTCGGACGGTGACGGGGCGAGCTGTAGCAGCGGCGGGGACGAAGTGAACTCCGGTGGTGCTCCGGCGGCGGACGAAGTCGTTCCCGGCGACTTGCTGCGATCCCAGCGACAAAACATTTTCAAAAGCGATACTAGTGGAGGGGGAGATCGAACGGAGCGAACAGTGCGGACGGGGATGGTCTTACAGCGACGACAACGTCTGGCGAAGACGGCGGCGGCTGAAGCTCTGTGACGAGATCCATTCTGCCCTAGCTCGCGCGTGCGGCAGCGGAGAAGATCGAGAAAAGGATGCAGGGGTGTGTCTGGGGCTCGGGTATACACCAGACAGGTCGGGCGCGCTCGGAGCGGACTGAGTTGGCCTCGGTGTGCGTGCATGCGTGCGGCGCGACGGTGTCCCAGTCCGGCTAGGGGAAGGGGAAAGATGGCGCGGGGCCCGCTGGCAGTGAGAGGGGGCACCGGGTCGGGTGCTGTGCGGGTCGAGTCGGGCGGCGGTGCGTACCGCTTCGCAGGAGGCGACGCTGCTGGGCCGCAGCGGCTCGGTACTGGACCGCGGCTGGCTGGCTTGCTAGGCTGGCTCGCCGGCTTGCTGCTGCCCCCTTTTTTGTAAACAACAGCAGAAATAGAAATAAACAAAATAAAATACACAGGATAAAATCTAACTAAACATACCTAGACATACAATAAATAGCTCTACAACTATAAACTATAGGAACATTAGTTCCAGCACTAATGCAATTTTGTAAAATCATTTTGATGCAATTGGCCACTCAAACAGCAATAAAACAATCAAATAAAATATTTTCGAGATTAATAAAAATACTAGAACATAACAGATGATCTGGAAAGATTATTCTGGACATTATGAACATTTTAAAACAGGGAAGAAGTCATGTTATCTCCACTCCAATAATTGCCTTTATAGTTGCATAATGATCCAAATAATCAAAAAGAGCAAATGATGCAATAAAAAAATATGAGATGCATATGAATGATCTAATAACATCCTAATTTAGCAAATATTGGGATGCTACTCCACCGGCTACTGTTCAACAAGCCCTCTCCACGGGCTCCTGTTCAACCACCCCTCAACGGGCTACTATTCATCCAGCCGCCCTCCACCGTCTATTGTTCATGTAGCCCTCCACGGGGTGGTCCTGTTCATGCAGCCCTCCACGGGGTCCTGTTCATGCAGCCCCAACCGGCTCGATCGAACGGGGTCCTATTCATGCAGAGGCAACACCACGGGGTCCTGTTCAGCCACCCCCACCGGGAACTGTTCATCCAACCCCCCCCC
>LR738713.1:606527880-606546988 GCA_902687465.1 Secale cereale | reverse complement strand
AGAAAAAAGTTTCGTTCGTCCCAAAATGTCACGATGTGTCTTTTTTTTGTAGTGTACCAAGAAATTATGAATGACATTGAACTCGCTGAAATAGAGGACATAGCCGATGTTACTATTAAACTTGCAAATAAAATGGATCTTTAAGAGGAAGACTGACGCCGATGGTAATATTACTGTCTACAAAGCTCGACTTGTTGCGAAAGGTTTTCGACAAGTTCAAGGAGTTAACTACTCATGTCTACTACGCAACCTTCTTCTTGTAGACGTTGTTGGGCCTCCATGTGCAGAGGTTTGTAGGAAAGTAGCAAATTTCCCTTAAGTGGATGACCTAAGGTTTATCAATCCGTGGGAGGCGTAGGATGAAGACGGTCTCTCTCAAACAACCCTGCAACCAAATAACAAAGAGTCTCTTGTGTCCCCAACACACCCAATACAATGGTAAATTGTATAGGTGCACTAGTTCAGCGAAGAGATGGTGATACAAGTGCAATATGGATGGTAGATATAGGTTTTTGTAATAAGAAAATATAAAAACAGCAAGGTAGCAAGTGGTAAACGTGAGCATAAACGGTGTTGCAATGATAGTAGAGAAGGCCTAGGGTTCATACTTTCACTAGTGCAAGTTCTCTCAACAAGGATAACATAATTGGATCATATTACTAGCCCTCAACATGCAACAAAGAGTCACTCCAAAGTAACTAATAGCGGAGAACAAATGAAGAGATTATGGTAGGGTACGAAACCACCTCAAAGTTATTCTTTCTGATCGATCTATTCAAGAGTCTGTAGTAACGTTCAATATATCATAGAGTTCGTACTAGAATAAGACCTTAAGACACAAATCAACCAAAACCCTAATGTCACCTAGATACTCCATTGTTACCTCAAGTATCCGTGGGCATGATTATACGATATGCATCACACAATCTCAGAAACATCTATTCAACCAACACATAGAACTTCAAAGAGTGCCCCAAAGTTTCTGCCGGAAAGTCAAGACGAAAACGTGTGCCAACCCCTATGCATAGATTCCCAAGGTCACGGAACCCGCAAGTTGATCACCAAAACATACATCAAGTAGATCACATGATATCCCATTGTCACCACAGATAAGCACGTGCAAGACATACATCAAGTGTTCTCAAATCCTTAAAGACTCAATCCGATAAGATCACTTCAAAGGGAAAACTCAATCCATTACAAGAGAGTAGAGGGGGAGAAGCATCATAAGATCCAACTATAATAGCAAAGCTCGTGATACATCAAGATCGTGCCATCTCAAGAACACAAGAGAGAGAGAGATCAAACACATAGCTACTGATACATACCCTCAGCCCCGAGGGTGGACTACTCCCTCCTCGTCATGGAGAGCGCCGGGATGATGAAGATAGCCACCAGAGAGGGATTCCCCCCTCCGGCAGGGTGCCAGAACGGGTATAGATTGGTTTTCGGTGGCTACAGAGGCTTTAGGCGGCGGAACTCCCGATCTAGGTTAATTTCCGAAGGTTTCAGTATTTATAGGATTTTTTGGAGTCGGGGCCAAGCAAAGGGGGGCTACAGGCCATCCACGAGATAGGAGGGCGCGCCCCCCTGCCCAGGGCGCGCCCCCACCCTTGTGGGCAGCCCGTGGCTCTCCTGGCCCAACTCTTTTGCTTCGGGGGCTTCTTTTGGTCGAGAAAAAATCATCAAAAATTGGCTCGTCAATTGGACTCCGTTTGATATTCCTTTTTTGTAAAACCCTAAAATGGGAGAAAAACAGAAACTAGCACTGGGCTTTGGGTTAATAGGTTAGTCCCAAAAATCATATAAAAGTGTATATAAAAGACCATAAGACATCCTAGAAGGATAATATAATAGCATGGAACAATAAAAAATTATAGATACGTTGGAGACGTACCAACTATGATGAGACTTTCTCACTCATAGCGACGCTTAAGTCTGTCCAAATAATGTTAGCAATTGCTGCATTTTATGATTATGAAATCTGGCAAATGGATGTCAAAACTGCTTTCCTTAATGGATACCTCAAAGAGGAGTTGTATAATATGCAACCGGAAGGTTTTGTCGATCCTAAAGGTGCTAACAAAGTGTGCAAGCTCCAGCGATCCATCTATGGACTGGTGCAAGCATCTCGGAGTTGGAATATACGCTTTGATGAGGTGATCAAAGCATATGGATTTATACAAACTTTTGGAGAAGCCTGTATTTACAAGAAAGTGAGCGGGAGCTCTGTAGCATTTCTGATATTATATGTGGATGACATATTGTTGATTGGAAATGATATAGAATTTCTGGATGTCATAAAGGGATACTTGAATAAGAATTTTTTAATGAAAGACATCGGTGAAGCTGCTTATATATTAGGCATCAAGATCTATAGAGATAGATCAAGATGTTTAATTGGACTTTCACAAAGTGCGTACCTTAATAAGGTTTTTAAGAAGTTCAAAATGGATCAGTCAAAGAAGGAGTTCTTGCCTGAGTTGTAAGGTATGAAGTTGAGTAAGACTCAAAACCCGACCATGGCAGAAGATAGAGAAAGAATGAAAGTCATTCCCTATGCCTCAGCCATAGGTTCTATAAAGTATGCCATGCTGTGTACCAAACCTGTTGTGTACCTTGCCATGAGTTTGGCAAGGAGGTACAAAAGTGATCCAGGAGTAGATCACTGGACAACGGTCAAAACTATCCTTAGTTACTGGATGACTAAGGAGATGTTTCTCGATTATGGAAGGTGATAAAGAGTTCGTCATAAAGAGTTACACCGATGCAAGCTTTGACACTAATCCAGATGACTCTAAGTATCAATCTAGATGCGTATTGAAAGTGGGAGCAATTAGCTAGAGTATCTCCATGCACAGCATTCTAGACATAGAAATTTGCGAAATACATACGAATCTGAATGTAACAGACCCGCTGACTAAACTTCTCTCACAAAGCAAAACATGATCACACCTTAGTACTCTTTGGGTGTTAATCACATGACAATGTGAACTAGATTATTGACTCTAGTAAACCCTTTGGGTGTTGGTCACATGGCGATGTGAAGTGTGGGTGTTATTCACATAACGATGTGAACTATCGGTATTAGATCACATGACGATATGAACTAGATTATTGACTCTAGTGCAAGTGGGAGACTGAAGGAAATATGCCCTAGAGGCAATAATAAAGTTTTTATTTATATTTCCTTATATCATGATAAATGTTTATTATTCATGCTAGAATTGTATTAGCCGAAAACTTAGTACATGTGTGAATACATAGACAAAACAGAGTGTCCCTAGTATGCCTCTACTTGACTAGCTGGTTGATCAAAGATGGTTATGTTTCCTAACCATAGACATGTGTTGTAATTTGATGAACGAGATTACATCATTAGGAGAATGATGTAATGGACAAGACCCATCTGTTAGCTTAGCAACTTGATCGTTTAGTTTTACTGCTATTGCTTTCTTCATGACAAAGGAAACAACACATATTGTTATGCGGTTTGACCGATAAAGATCTTCGTAGAATATGTAGGAACCAATATGAGCATCCAGGTTATGCTATTGGTTATTGACCAAAGATGAGTCTCGGTCATGTCTACATAGTTCTCGAACCCGTAGGGTCCGCACGCTTAACGTTCGATGACGATTGGTATTATGAGTTTATGTGTTTTGATGCACCGAAGGTAGTTCGGAGTCCCAGATGTGATCACGGACATGACGAGGAGTCTCGAAATGGTCGAGACATAAATATTGATATATTGGAAGGTTATATTCGGACACCGAAAGGGTTCCGGGGGTCACCAGATAAAAACCGGAGTACCGGGAGGTTACCGGAACCCCCCGGGGAGTCAATGGGCCTTATTGGGCCGTAGTGGAGGAAGAGGGCAGCAAGGGAAGTGTGGGGCACGCCCCCCTAGGCCCAAACCAAATTGGTTTGGGGCTAGGGAGGCGGCCCCCCTTTTCCTTCTTCTCCTCAACTCTTTCCCTCCTTTATATACGTGGGGAGGGGGCACCCCATAGACACACAAGATTTGCAAGCCGTGTGCGGTGCCCCCCTCCACAGTTACACACCTCGGTCATATCGTTGCAGTGCTTAGGCAAAGCCCTGCGCCGGTAACTTCATCATCACCGTCACCACGCCGTCGTGCTAACGATACTCTCCCGCAATGCTCAACTAGATCAAGAGTTCGTGGGACGTCATCGAGCTGAACGTGTGCTGAACGCGGAGGTGCCGTACGTTCGGTGCTTGGATCGGTTGGATCGCGAAGACATTCGACTACATCAACCGCGTCACTAGATGCTTCCACTTTCGGTCTACGAGGGTACGTGGACACACTCGCCCCGCTCATTGCTATGCTTCTCTTAGATAGATCTTGCGTGATCGTAGGATTTTTTTTTTTGAAATACTACGTTCCCCAACAACCCCCATTGTTGACCTTCTTAGAGCTTGCTATCTCTCAATCCCTCCAATGATTCTTGCTAGTTCTTGAGGGAAAAGAGAGAGGAGATTTAGATCTATGTTTCCACCAATCACTTTCCCTTCTATGTGAGGGGAACCCCTTGGATCTAGATCTTGGAGGTCTTTGTGTTCTCTTCTTTGTTCTTCCTCTCATTTTCCTCCATAATCATTGGTTGTTGTGGTGGGATTTGGGAGAGAAGGACTTGGACACTCCGTGTGCCCTTGCCATTGCATTTGGTGCATAGGTTTGAGTTCTCCACGGTGATACGTGTAAGTGAAAAGTTGAGAAGCTTATTACTCTTGGGTGCTTGGGCGCCCTAGATGGTTGGTGGTGTCTCGGAGCTCAATCATCATTGTGTAAAGCTCTGGGCTTGTGTCGGGGTCTCGAATTAGGTTGTGGAGATTGCCCCGAGCAATTTGTATGAGTTTTGGTAACCGCCCCAAGGATTTCCAAAGTGTACGGGTTCGGTGACCGCCCGAAGGGTTGCTATTTGTATGAGTTCGGTGACCGCCCTCAAGGGTCCCTTAGTGGAATCACGACATCTTGCGTTGTGTGAGGGTGTGAGGAGATTACGGTGGCCCTAGTGGCGTTTTGGGGGAGCATTGTGCCTCCACACTACTCCAAAGGGAGATTAGCATCCAGAAGGGTGCGAACTTTGGGATACTAAAGCTATCAAACTATCATACTATTGTGCTACTAAACACTTTGCTACAGATATTTAGTTCTTCACGTGTGGTTGAATTGACAACTCAACTATGGATACTCATAAATATTCTTGGGCTCCCCTTGTGCAGAATCAATAAATTTGGGTGAAATAGTACCCTCGAAGACTGTCGCGACCCCTTATACTTGTGGGTTATTAGATACTCTCATGGTCGAAGGAGCAAGGTCACATGTTAACACTCCGTGTTATTACAATTGATTACAAACGATTAACTCAATTCAAATCAAACAAGTTTGGGTCGATTCAATATGATCTCTCTTCTAACGTCATAATCTCAATGTTATTTTAGGACTATCGTTACACTTAACGATATTCTAAGATCCGTAAAATGTGATCACCAAAAACACTTGAGCTAGTCGTAGAGGCAAGACTAGGAACTTTTTATTTACCGTTTATCATTCCACACGTGCATATGAGTTTCCCGTTGAATCACATATTCCTGGATCATAGCAGTTATAGCATAGAATATAAACTCTATAATTATGAATATAGAAATATAATAATATAAATATTATTTCCTCTAGGGCATATTCCCAACAATTTTTAGTATCTCTTGGTATATAATACCGGATCAGTTATTCACATATGCAACTTGATGCATGGGTTAAGAATATGTCGCAAGAGGAGAAGTTGACATACGCGTCGGGAATAGAGCAAGAGTTTACGCATTAGCTTAAGGTTGAGGGAGGTCATCACCACTACTACATCAAGATGTGGCAGTATTATTTGAATAATTTGTAATGAGGTTGTACTCAAGCTCTTAGAGCTTCAAAACACTTGTGTTGGTCTGTTCCAACACTTTGCTTTCATTTTTTTCTTTTGCGATTTTTCATTTGCAAGTTAGTTTTCAAAAAACTCGAAACCAAAATAATAGCCCTTGAGTTTGTTTGCATTTTTGTTTTTAGAGGAGTTGATCTACGCTGGACAACGAGGAATGCAAGAATAAGGAAGAGAAGTGTGTTATTTCACAACCGTGGAGGTATGTCCTATGACTCTCGTATTTTGCACTTGAAATACTTAAGAGTAGTTGTTGTAGTTGTATGTGTGATATGTGCAAGAGGGGGTAAGTCTTGATAATTAAGACAAAGGTTTTGTTCTAGTAGCTGAAATAATTTTGTAGTCTTTGTTATGTTTAGTTTAGATAACCAAGACTTGTCGTGGGATTCTTTTAAAATGAAATGATCTTAACTAAGAATAACCATGCACAAGAGAAAGTCTTCAAAGACTTGGGTGTTGAGAAAAATTGTAGAGAAGATGATGTTTGAAATGCTCAACCCCATGTTGTTAATTTTAATAGACTTGATAACACTTGTGGATTAAATTGTCTAGAGGAATTTAGTTGAAGGGTGAACGAGATTATGCCAAAAATATGTGTTTGTATCTCTTAAATGGTGCTTCAG
Organism: Secale cereale; assembly: GCA_902687465.1. Taxonomy (NCBI): domain Eukaryota; kingdom Viridiplantae; phylum Streptophyta; class Magnoliopsida; order Poales; family Poaceae; genus Secale; species Secale cereale. The sequence goes on along the minus strand of LR738713.1, from coordinate 606,540,411 downwards.
CTTCTCGGTGGTGCCATGACCTTGCTACTATATGCACATGTACATGTGTAATGTGTCATCATCGCCCTTCTAAATGTTATGCCGAGGACTCCACTGGCCAATGCACGATCCACCAGAGCTACAACTCAGATTTTGGCTATGAGTTTGTTACCGTACGTAGTGACAACACTACAAACCAATATTATTCGGCTTTCTCTTGAATGGGTGTGTATGTGGTAAATAAAGGGGTCTAGTCAAAAGAGATCAAAAGAGACATATATCAGAGGTACATAGTGTGACACCCCGAGACCGATGCGCCAGGTGTCAGCCAGCTATTCGCCGTTGTTGCCATGTCATCTGCTTGCGTGTTGCATCTTTGCCTTGTCATCATGTGCATTGCATCCTCATGTTTTCAAAACTTGCATCCGTCCGAGTCCGTCCGTCCTCTCCGTTGTCCGTTCTGAGCCCAAACACACTTGCACGCGCCCGCGGCGCCTCCGAATATTTATTTTATGAGTGGCCGGAAAATGTTCTCGGAATGGGATGAAACTTGGCGTGTGGTCTTATTATAGCATAGGTAGACCGCCTGTCAATTTTCGTCGCATTCGGAGTTCGTTGGATAGCCCAACGGTTAACCGTGTTAACCCCCGGAAGCCTTTTTCTCTTTTGGCCCAACACCCCTTCACACAGCCCCAAGCCTATTCTAACCCCCTCCATGCTCTCGGTCGTTGGATCGTGATCGCGTGGCCGAAAACCGCTCCTCATTTGGACACTCCTAGCTCCCTCTACCTATATATTAGTCTCCCCTGTCCAAAATCGCAGGCAAACCCTAGCTTCTTCCTCCTCCGCGCGCCGGACATGTCCATCCACGCCGGACATGTCCAGCCACCCACCTTACTCCGACTAATCCGCCGCCGCCACATCAGCTCCACCGCCGCCGCCGGCCACTCCCCTCGTGACACGTCACCGCCGCCAGTTCCCTCCCAGCGCGTGGGCCCGCGAGCCCATCCGAGGCCCGCCGGACCCCGGATCCTGCCGCCGCCCGCTCGAGCCTCCCTGGCTCGGCTCCGCCCCGCTCCCGCAGGCTCTGCGCCGCCTCTCGCCGAGGCACCCGCCGGAGCACCGCCGGACGAGCCCGCTTCCCCCCACCGTCGTTCGTCGCCCCAGACCCTGCCGTGCCTCCGTGTCGAGCTCCTCCGCATCTAGGTCGCCGCTCAGCCCCGCGGGCTCGCCTCCGCTCCTCCGCCTGCCGCATGCCACAGCTGCGGCGCCGCTCCGCCGCCCCAAACGCGCCGCCGGTCGTCTCCCTCCCCGGATCCGGCCTCCTCGCCCCTCGCCTGAGCGAGCTCCCTCGCCGGAGCCGAGGCGCGCCGCCGCCCTCCCTGCCTCGTCCCCGCGAGGAGGACGGCCGCCCCGACCTGCCCATGTGGGCCCGGCCCAGACCGCCTCCTCGGGCCGGCCCGCGCCCACCAGCCCATCTGCCTCGCCCACCTCGCCTCTCCTTCGTTTGGGCCAGGCCCGCTTGGTGAGCACCTATCCCTCGCCATATGCGTAATTTAGCTATCCTACGTCCACTCTGTTTTTTTCCTAAAAACGGCTAAGTCATCAGAAACTGTAATTTTTGTTGCATCTTCGTGTGGCTGTAGCTTTTTGTGTGGTGATCCAAATTAAGCAAATAATATGTTGAAATATTTGTTGTGATATGCTCTTCATATTGTTCCATTGTGGCATGCTTGTTTGAGATCATCTTGATGCCCCAATCTCTGTTGCAAGAGTGCTATATGTTTAAAAATTGTTGTTAACTGTAATTTTGTTAGCATGTTTGAGATGTGATATCTTTGTACATGTATATCCAAATGGAGTGTGTGATATGTCAAAATGTTCATTGTGAAGTGATACGTCCAAAATGCATCACTATTTTGTATTATAATTTATCCTCATTCATTGATATATTCCACGTTATGATGATGTTCTTATGTTGTTTTGGTCTATTTTACACAGTTTGCAACTTTCCGATGCCGAAACAGCAGACGCAGGATTCAGCAGGAAAAAGTGGATACTGAGTTGCTGAAGAAGAACACCTCCAAATTACCTGAAAATTGACGGGACGTGTTTTTCAGAAGAATAACGAAGACACGCAAAAGGGGAGTCAGAGGGGGGCCACAGGGTGCCCAGGCGGCCTGGGGGCGCGCCCCCCCCTAGCCGCGCCGGGGGGGCGCCTGGAGCCCCTGGCCCACCTCTGGCCGCCCCCTTTTGCATATATGCTCTCCGTCTCCCGAAAACCCTAGGACGGGACTTTTTTCGGAGTTCCGCCGCCGCTTCGAGGCGGAAACCTACAGAGAAGAAAAGGGCATCTCCGGCGGGCAGATTCCGCCGGGGAGATCACCTCCCGGAAGGGGAGATCGTCGCCATCGTCATCACCATCATCACGGGCATCATCGAGATCATCATCAACATCATCCCCAACACCAGCACCATCTCCATCTTCATCCAAATCTCATCTTTCCATCGCAACTCGTGTTGTAACTTGTACTACCTATCATCTCTACTCCATCGGTGTTGATTACTACCTTGTGGTGAATGCTATTGAGTTTTGTTGGAGAAATATTATTATGTCCAGATTGTTTATCACATATTTATCCCCTCTGATCATGATCTCTTTTATGTCTTGTGAGTAGTTACTTTAGTTCTTGAGGGCATGGGGAAAGTCTTGTTGTTAGTAGTCATATGTTGTTGAAGTAATATGTGTTGTTCGATACTTAAGTTGTGTTGTCATTCTACTAGTGGTGTTGTGTGAGTCGAACACCCAACACTTCGCCTTATTAAGGACCTAGGGGAATGCATTGTGTATAAAGAATGCTTATGGTGGGTTGCCGGAGTGACAGAAACCTGAACCCCAGTTCGCACGCTTTTGCATAAGGGAATAATGGATCCTTGATCGTATTGCTATGGTTAGGCTTTTGCCTTAAATTCTATCTTGTATTTGCGGATGCTTGCAAGGTGTTTAATCATAAGAGTGCATTCATCTTGGTCTAGAGAGTGCACTAGCATAGATCCACCCACCAACACTTATCAACACATAACATAGTATCGATACGGAATATGGCGAAAGCACCTGACTACCTCTCCCGTGTGTCCTCAAGAACGCTTTAGTCTTTATAAGTTCAGTTGCTAGGTCTCTCCTTTGCTAAGAAAGGATTGGGCCACTTGTTACTTTCAGTACCTTTTACATTACTTGCCATTACATTCCTGTTGCTTATATCGAGAAAACCCCTAAAAGTTATCTTTCAGTGCTTGCAGTAATTTCTTGCTCAGAATCGCTTATCAATACCTTCTGCTCCTCGTTGGGTTCGACACTCTTACTTATCGAAAACGCTGCAACAGATCCCTTACGGTTGAGGGTCATCAAGTACCGTTTTCTGGCGCCATTGCCGGGGAGCGTAGCGCTATTGGTAAAGTGAAACTGGTAAGAAAGTCTTTTTATAATTCTGTTTTTATTTTTACTATTGTTGCTCTTTGTCCTTATGGATAACCCTATTATTGGAGCGTTGCTTGCGGGAAGACACCCCACACCTGTGGTGGTTGATCCTCCCCCTACTGAAATTGTGCCTTATAAAATACCAGCTGGCATTATCGATTATGTTTTGACTAATCGTTATGCAGGAGACAGACATCCCGGTGAACACTTGCTGTATTTGTCACGACTATGTTCATTATTTAAGCTTGCAGGTGTATCGAGGGAGTTTGTCATGAGGAAATTGTTTGTCGTATCCCTTACAGATAAAGCTTCAGATTGGTATGGGCTTCTTGATAACCCACACTTGCTGGACTGGCAGGAGCTTATGTCTCTCTTTTATACTAAATTTTATCCTCTTCACGAAATTCATCGAGACAGGAATTATATCTATAACTTTAGGTCTCGTGACGGAGAAAGCATTGCTCAAGCTTGGGGGAGATTGAAGTCTCTAATGCTCAAATGCCCTATTCATAAGCTTCCCAAGGAAATTATACTTACAAATTTTTATGCCAGGCTTTCTCGTCAGGATAAGGAGATGCTGGATGCCTCCTCTAGTGGGGTATTTCAGAAGAAGAGTGTTGAACAAAGGTGGGATCTCCTTGAAAGAATCCAGAGGAATACTGAAGATTGGGAAATTGATAAAGGTATTGAACCCGCTATAAATTATGAACATGATTATATTGAGAGCTATGTAGAAACTGATTACTTCAATACTTTTTGCTCTAAGATTGGTCTTGATTCCCATCTAGTGATTGATTTATGTAAGAACTTTGCCTCTCATGTTGATTCTTTTAAAAAGAATAGAGACCAGCACCATGCACCTTTTAAAGAACAACCTATTGATATTTATGTTGCTGAGCCTGTTTTGCCTGCAGTCATATATGAAAAGCCTCCTTTTCCCACGAGGATAAAGGAACACTCTCTTGTAACAGGCATAATAAATAAAAGTGAGAGAAGAGTTGATGAACCCGAGGACCAGATCAGGGTCGATCCTCGAGTTGCATTGATTAAAGACCTTGTTACTGATGATGTTTTGGATTCCAATATAACTTTTTGTGCTGTTTCCACTAACCTTGTCACAGCCAAGAACAAAGGCCCAATTTCAGGTACTCCGGTGGTATCTGTTAAAATAGGAGACCACAATTATTATGGGCTATGCGATTTGGGATCGAGTGCAAGTGCTATTCCTTATTCACTCTATAAAGAAATCATCGGTGAGATTTCCCCTTGTGAACTTGAAGAAGTTGATGTTACTATTCATCTTGCAAATAGATCAACTATCTCTCCTATCGGAATTGTGAGGGACGTTGAAGTCCTATGTGGAAAGGTAAAATACCCTACCGACTTTTTGGTACTTGGTTCAGCCAGGGACGATTTTTGTCCCATCATTTTTGGTAGACCTTTTCTTAGAACTTGTGGAGCTATAATAGATTGCAAGAAAGGTAAAGTTTCTGTTGAATTTAATGGTGAGCCATATGAATTTAATTTTTCTAAGTTCTCTAAGCAGCCTCGAGGTACTAATTTACCTAGTGATGATAAAATTATTGAAAGTATTGCCTCTATTGCTATTCCCCCTGATGATCCTTTGCAGCAATACATGGAGGACCATGAGAATGATTTACATATGCAGGAAAGAAATGAACTAGATGAAATATTCTTGAGGCAGCCTGCTATCCTGAAGCACAACCTTCCGGTTGAACCTTTGGGAATTTTGTCAAAACCGAAAGAAGACCCGGTGTTCGATCTTAAACCTCTTCCCGATACGCTCAAGTATGCTTATTTAGATGAAAAGAAAGTATATCCTGTTATTATCAATTCTAACCTTTCAGGATATGAAGAAGAGCGATTATTGGAAGTACTTCGTAAACACCGAGGCGCGATTGGCTACACCCTTGATGACCTTAAGGGGATTAGTCCATCTATCTGTCAACATACTATCAACCTTGAGCCTGATGCTAAACCAGTTGTTGATCATCAACGATGGTTGAACCCGAAGATGATGGATGTCGTGAGAACTGAGATTCTCAAGCTTCTAGCCGCAGGTATTATCTACCCTATAGCTGATAGTAAGTGGGTAAGTCCGGTACATTGTGTTCCTAAGAAAGGAGGTACAACTGTAGTTCCTAATGATAAAAATGAACTAATACCTCAGAGAATTATTATTGGATACAGAATGTGTATTGATTACAGGAAGTTGAACAAGGCCACCAGGAAGGATCACTACCCGTTGCCGTTCATCGACCAAATGCTTGAAAGGTTATCCAAAAATACCCACTTTTGTTATCTCGATGGTTATTCTGGCTTCTCTCAAATTCATGTTAACACTGTCGATCAAGAGAAGACCACTTTTACTTGTCCTTTTGGTACTTATGCCTACAGACGTATGCCTTTCGGTTTATGTAATGCCCCTGCTACTTTTCAAAGGTGTATGTCTGCTATCTTTCATGGTTTCTTCGGGGATATTATGGAAGTCTTCATGGACGATTTCTCCGTCTATGGAACTTCATTTGACCATTGTCTTCACAACCTTAATAAAGTTTTGCAGAGATGCGAGGAGACAAATTTGGTACTCAACTGGGAGAAGTGCCACTTTATGGTTAATGAAGGAATTGTTCTTGGTCACAAGATTTCCGAAAGGGGAATTGAAGTGGACAAAGCCAAGATCGAAGCTATTGAAAGGATGCCCTATCCAAGGGACATCAAAGGTATTCGTAGTTTTCTCGGTCATGCAGGTTTTTATAGAAGATTTATTAAAGACTTTTCTAAAACCTCGAGACCCCTCACTAACCTTCTCCAGAAGGATGTTCCTTTTGCGTTTGATGAAAATCATTTTGATGCAATTGGCCACTCAAACAGCAATAAAACAATCAAATAAAATATTTTCGAGATTAATAAAAATACTAGAACATAACAGATGATCTGGAAAGATTATTCTGGACATTATGAACATTTTAAAACAGGGGAGAAGTCATGTTATCTCCACTCCAATAATTTCCTTTATAGTTGCATAATGATCCAAATAATCAAAAAGAGCAAATGATGCAATAAAAAAATATGAGATGCATATGAATGATCTAATAACATCCTAATTTAGCAAATATTGGGATGCTACTCCACCGGCTACTGTTCAACAAGCCCTCTCCACGGGCTCCTATTCAACCACCCCTCAACGGGCTACTATTCATCCAGCCGCCCTCCACCGTCTATTGTTCATGTAGCCCTCCACGGGGTGGTCCTGTTCATGCAGCCCTCCACGGGGTCCTGTTCATGCAGCCCCAACCGGCTCGATCGAACGGGGTCCTATTCATGCAGAGGCAACACCACGGGGTCCTGTTCAGCCACCCCCACCGGGAACTGTTCATCCAACCCCCCCCCAGCAACGCTCACTGTTCATGCAGAGGCAGCATCGATCGGCTTCAGTTAACAACAGTAGCGAAGGAATCGCTCGGTCGGGTTCAGTTAACAGCCATCGATCGATCGCTCGGGTTCAGTAACGCGTAGCCTGCAGTGCAATCGCTCGGGTTCAGTTAGAGCCCAACGCCTCGCTCGGGTTCAGTTAGAGCCCAACGCCTCGCACCCACGCGCGTGCGTGTACGAGAGAAACGCGCATCGCTCGGCCCCGACCACCCATCGTAACCGGGAACACCCCGATATTTTCCTCGCCCTCGCTTCTACCACGGTTTTTTCCGTCATGGACGGCCCAAAGAATGTCATGCAGCTGCGTCTCCGGCCCGCCCAGGACGAAAAGCCCATTTTCTGTCACGATTTTTTGTCATAGAAGTAGGACCAAACCACATCTATGATGATACCGTGTTTTGTCACAATTATTGTCATAGAAGTGTCATAAGTATGACAGAAAAAAGTTTCGTTCGTCCCAAAATGTCACGATGTGTCTTTTTTTTGTAGTGTACCAAGAAATTATGAATGACATTGAACTCGCTGAAATAGAGGACATAGCCGATGTTACTATTAAACTTGCAAATAAAATGGATCTTTAAGAGGAAGACTGACGCCGATGGTAATATTACTGTCTACAAAGCTCGACTTGTTGCGAAAGGTTTTCGACAAGTTCAAGGAGTTAACTACTCATGTCTACTACGCAACCTTCTTCTTGTAGACGTTGTTGGGCCTCCATGTGCAGAGGTTTGTAGGAAAGTAGCAAATTTCCCTTAAGTGGATGACCTAAGGTTTATCAATCCGTGGGAGGCGTAGGATGAAGACGGTCTCTCTCAAACAACCCTGCAACCAAATAACAAAGAGTCTCTTGTGTCCCCAACACACCCAATACAATGGTAAATTGTATAGGTGCACTAGTTCAGCGAAGAGATGGTGATACAAGTGCAATATGGATGGTAGATATAGGTTTTTGTAATAAGAAAATATAAAAACAGCAAGGTAGCAAGTGGTAAACGTGAGCATAAACGGTGTTGCAATGATAGTAGAGAAGGCCTAGGGTTCATACTTTCACTAGTGCAAGTTCTCTCAACAAGGATAACATAATTGGATCATATTACTAGCCCTCAACATGCAACAAAGAGTCACTCCAAAGTAACTAATAGCGGAGAACAAATGAAGAGATTATGGTAGGGTACGAAACCACCTCAAAGTTATTCTTTCTGATCGATCTATTCAAGAGTCTGTAGTAACGTTCAATATATCATAGAGTTCGTACTAGAATAAGACCTTAAGACACAAATCAACCAAAACCCTAATGTCACCTAGATACTCCATTGTTACCTCAAGTATCCGTGGGCATGATTATACGATATGCATCACACAATCTCAGAAACATCTATTCAACCAACACATAGAACTTCAAAGAGTGCCCCAAAGTTTCTGCCGGAAAGTCAAGACGAAAACGTGTGCCAACCCCTATGCATAGATTCCCAAGGTCACGGAACCCGCAAGTTGATCACCAAAACATACATCAAGTAGATCACATGATATCCCATTGTCACCACAGATAAGCACGTGCAAGACATACATCAAGTGTTCTCAAATCCTTAAAGACTCAATCCGATAAGATCACTTCAAAGGGAAAACTCAATCCATTACAAGAGAGTAGAGGGGGAGAAGCATCATAAGATCCAACTATAATAGCAAAGCTCGTGATACATCAAGATCGTGCCATCTCAAGAACACAAGAGAGAGAGAGATCAAACACATAGCTACTGATACATACCCTCAGCCCCGAGGGTGGACTACTCCCTCCTCGTCATGGAGAGCGCCGAGATGATGAAGATAGCCACCAGAGAGGGATTCCCCCCTCCGGCAGGGTGCCAGAACGGGTATAGATTGGTTTTCGGTGGCTACAGAGGCTTTAGGCGGCGGAACTCCCGATCTAGGTTAATTTCCGAAGGTTTCAGTATTTATAGGATTTTTTGGAGTCGGGGCCAAGCAAAGGGGGGCTACAGGCCATCCACGAGATAGGAGGGCGCGCCCCCCTGCCCAGGGCGCGCCCCCACCCTTGTGGGCAGCCCGTGGCTCTCCTGGCCCAACTCTTTTGCTTCGGGGGCTTCTTTTGGTCGAGAAAAAATCATCAAAAATTGGCTCGTCAATTGGACTCCGTTTGATATTCCTTTTTTGTAAAACCCTAAAATAGGAGAAAAACAGAAACTAGCACTGGGCTTTGGGTTAATAGGTTAGTCCCAAAAATCATATAAAAGTGTATATAAAAGACCATAAGACATCCTAGAAGGATAATATAATAGCATGGAACAATAAAAAATTATAGATACGTTGGAGACGTACCAACTATGATGAGACTTTCTCGCTCATAGCGACGCTTAAGTCTGTCCAAATAATGTTAGCAATTGCTGCATTTTATGATTATGAAATCTGGCAAATGGATGTCAAAACTACTTTCCTTAATGGATACCTCAAAGAGGAGTTGTATAATATGCAACCGGAAGGTTTTGTCGATCCTAAAGGTGCTAACAAAGTGTGCAAGCTCTAGCGATCCATCTATGGACTGGTGCAAGCATCTCGGAGTTGGAATATACGCTTTGATGAGGTGATCAAAGCATATGGATTTATACAAACTTTTGGAGAAGCCTGTATTTACAAGAAAGTGAGCGGGAGCTCTGTAGCATTTCTGATATTATATGTGGATGACATATTGTTGATTGGAAATGATATAGAATTTCTGGATGTCATAAAGGGATACTTGAATAAGAATTTTTTAATGAAAGACATCGGTGAAGCTGCTTATATATTAGGCATCAAGATCTATAGAGATAGATCAAGATGTTTAATTGGACTTTCACAAAGTGCGTACCTTAATAAGGTTTTTAAGAAGTTCAAAATGGATCAGTCAAAGAAGGAGTTCTTGCCTGAGTTGTAAGGTATGAAGTTGAGTAAGACTCAAAACCCGACCATGGCAGAAGATAGAGAAAGAATGAAAGTCATTCCCTATGCCTCAGCCATAGGTTCTATAAAGTATGCCATGCTGTGTACCAAACCTGTTGTGTACCTTGCCATGAGTTTGGCAAGGAGGTACAAAAGTGATCCAGGAGTAGATCACTGGACAACGGTCAAAACTATCCTTAGTTACTGGATGACTAAGGAGATGTTTCTCGATTATGGAAGGTGATAAAGAGTTCGTCATAAAGAGTTACACCGATGCAAGCTTTGACACTAATCCAGATGACTCTAAGTATCAATCTAGATGCGTATTGAAAGTGGGAGCAATTAGCTAGAGTATCTCCATGCACAGCATTCTAGACATAGAAATTTGCGAAATACATACGAATCTGAATGTAACAGACCCGCTGACTAAACTTCTCTCACAAAGCAAAACATGATCACACCTTAGTACTCTTTGGGTGTTAATCACATGACAATGTGAACTAGATTATTGACTCTAGTAAACCCTTTGGGTGTTGGTCACATGGCGATGTGAAGTGTGGGTGTTATTCACATAACGATGTGAACTATCGGTATTAGATCACATGACGATATGAACTAGATTATTGACTCTAGTGCAAGTGGGAGACTGAAGGAAATATGCCCTAGAGGCAATAATAAAGTTTTTATTTATATTTCCTTATATCATGATAAATGTTTATTATTCATGCTAGAATTGTATTAGCCGAAAACTTAGTACATGTGTGAATACATAGACAAAACAGAGTGTCCCTAGTATGCCTCTACTTGACTAGCTGGTTGATCAAAGATGGTTATGTTTCCTAACCATAGACATGTGTTGTAATTTGATGAACGAGATTACATCATTAGGAGAATGATGTAATGGACAAGACCCATCTGTTAGCTTAGCAACTTGATCGTTTAGTTTTACTGCTATTGCTTTCTTCATGACAAAGGAAACAACACATATTGTTATGCGGTTTGACCGATAAAGATCTTCGTAGAATATGTAGGAACCAATATGAGCATCCATGTTATGCTATTGGTTATTGACCAAAGATGAGTCTCGGTCATGTCTACATAGTTCTCGAACCCGTAGGGTCCGCACGCTTAACGTTCGATGACGATTGGTATTATGAGTTTATGTGTTTTGATGCACCGAAGGTAGTTCGGAGTCCCAGATGTGATCACGGACATGACGAGGAGTCTCGAAATGGTCGAGACATAAATATTGATATATTGGAAGGTTATATTCGGACACCGAAAGGGTTCCGGGGGTCACCAGATAAAAACCGGAGTACCGGGAGGTTACCGGAACCCCCCGGGGAGTCAATGGGCCTTATTGGGCCGTAGTGGAGGAAGAGGGCAGCAAGGGAAGTGTGGGGCACGCCCCCCTAGGCCCAAACCAAATTGGTTTGGGGCTAGGGAGGCGGCCCCCCTTTTCCTTCTTCTCCTCAACTCTTTCCCTCCTTTATATACGTGGGGAGGGGGCACCCCATAGACACACAAGATTTGCAAGCCGTGTGCGGTGCCCCCCTCCATAGTTACACACCTCGGTCATATCGTTGCAGTGCTTAGGCAAAGCCCTGCGCCGGTAACTTCATCATCACCGTCACCACGCCGTCGTGCTAACGATACTCTCCCGCGATGCTCAACTAGATCAAGAGTTCGTGGGACGTCATCGAGCTGAACGTGTGCTGAATGCGGAGGTGCCGTACGTTCGGTGCTTGGATCGGTTGGATCGCGAAGACATTCGACTACATCAACCGCGTCACTAGATGCTTCCACTTTCGGTCTACGAGGGTACGTGGACACACTCGCCCCGCTCATTGCTATGCTTCTCTTAGATAGATCTTGCGTGATCGTAGGATTTTTTTTTTGAAATACTACGTTCCCCAACAACCCCCATTGTTGACCTTCTTAGAGCTTGCTATCTCTCAATCCCTCCAATGATTCTTGCTAGTTCTTGAGGGAAAAGAGAGAGGAGATTTAGATCTATGTTTCCACCAATCACTTTCCCTTCTATGTGAGGGGAACCCCTTGGATCTAGATCTTGGAGGTCTTTGTGTTCTCTTCTTTGTTCTTCCTCTCATTTTCCTCCATAATCATTGGTTGTTGTGGTGGGATTTGGGAGAGAAGGACTTGGACACTCCGTGTGCCCTTGCCATTGCATTTGGTGCATAGGTTTGAGTTCTCCACGGTGATACGTGTAAGTGAAAAGTTGAGAAGCTTATTACTCTTGGGTGCTTGGGCGCCCTAGATGGTTGGTGGTGTCTCGGAGCTCAATCATCATTGTGTAAAGCTCTGGGCTTGTGTCGGGGTCTCGAATTAGGTTGTGGAGATTGCCCCGAGCAATTTGTATGAGTTTTGGTAACCGCCCCAAGGATTTCCAAAGTGTACGGGTTCGGTGACCGCCCGAAGGGTTGCTATTTGTATGAGTTCGGTGACCGCCCTCAAGGGTCCCTTAGTGGAATCACGACATCTTGCGTTGTGTGAGGGTGTGAGGAGATTACGGTGGCCCTAGTGGCGTTTTGGGGGAGCATTGTGCCTCCACACTACTCCAAAGGGAGATTAGCATCCAGAAGGGTGCGAACTTTGGGATACTAAAGCTATCAAACTATCATACTATTGTGCTACTAAACACTTTGCTACAGATATTTAGTTCTTCA
>LR738713.1:606396326-606522842 GCA_902687465.1 Secale cereale | reverse complement strand
CGGGGAGATCACCTCCCGGAAGGGGAGATCGTCGCCATCGTCATCACCATCATCACGGGCATCATCGAGATCATCATCAACATCATCCCCAACACCAGCACCATCTCCATCTTCATCCAAATCTCATCTTTCCATCGCAACTCGTGTTGTAACTTGTACTACCTATCATCTCTACTCCATCGGTGTTGATTACTACCTTGTGGTGAATGCTATTGAGTTTTGTTGGAGAAATATTATTATGTCCAGATTGTTTATCACATATTTATCCCCTCTGATCATGATCTCTTTTATGTCTTGTGAGTAGTTACTTTAGTTCTTGAGGGCATGGGGAAAGTCTTGTTGTTAGTAGTCATATGCTGTTGAAGTAATATGTGTTGTTCGATACTTAAGTTGTGTTGTCATTCTACTAGTGGTGTTGTGTGAGTCGAACACCCAACACTTCGCCTTATTAAGGACCTAGGGGAATGCATTGTGTATAAAGAATGCTTATGGTGGGTTGCCGGAGTGACAGAAACCTGAACCCCAGTTCGCACGCTTTTGCATAAGGGAATAATGGATCCTTGATCGTATTGCTATGGTTAGGCTTTTGCCTTAAATTCTATCTTGTATTTGCGGATGCTTGTAAGGTGTTTAATCATTAGAGTGCATTCATCTTGGTCTAGAGAGTGCACTAGCATAGATCCACCCACCAACACTTATCAACACATAACATAGTATCGATACGGAATATGGCGAAAGCACCTGACTACCTCTCCCGTGTGTCCTCAAGAACGCTTTAGTCTTTATAAGTTCAGTTGCTAGGTCTCTCCTTTGCTAAGAAAGGATTGGGACACTTGTTACTTTCAGTACCTTTTACATTACTTGCCATTACATTCCTGTTGCTTATATCGAGAAAACCCCTAAAAGTTATCTTTCAGTGCTTGCAGTAATTTCTTGCTCATAATCGCTTATCAATACCTTCTGCTCCTCGTTGGGTTCGACACTCTTACTTATCGAAAACGCTGCAACAGATCCCTTGCGATTGAGGGTCATCAAGTACCGTTTTCTGGCGCCGTTGCCGGGGAGCGTAGCGCTATTGGTAAAGTGAAACTGGTAAGAAAGTCTTTTTATAATTCTGTTTTTATTTTTACTATTGTTGCTCTTTGTCCTTATGGATAACCCTATTATTGGAGCGTTGCTTGCGGGAAGACACCCCACACCTGTGGTGGTTGATCCTCCCCCTACTGAAATTGTGCCTTATAAAATACCAGCTGGCATTATCGATTATGTTTTGACTAATCGTTATGCAGGAGACAGACATCCCGGTGAACACTTGCTGTATTTGTCACGACTATGTTCATTATTTAAGCTTGCAGGTGTATCGAGGGAGTTTGTCATGAGGAAATTGTTTGTCGTATCCCTTACAGATAAAGCTTCAGATTGGTATGGGCTTCTTGATAACCCACACTTGCTGGACTGGCAGGAGCTTATGTCTCTCTTTTATACTAAATTTTATCCTCTTCACGAAATTCATCGAGACAGGAATTATATCTATAAATTTAGGTCTCGTGACGGAGAAAGCATTGCTCAAGCTTGGGGGAGATTGAAGTCTCTAATGCTCAAATGCCCTATTCATAAGCTTCCCAAGGAAATTATACTTACAAATTTTTATGCCAGGCTTTCTCGTCAGGATAAGGAGATGCTGGATGCCTCCTCTAGTGGGGTATTTCAGAAGAAGAGTGTTGAAGAAAGGTGGGATCTCCTTGAAAGAATCCAGAGGAATACTGAAGATTGGGAAATTGATAAAGGTATTGAACCCGCTATAAATTATGAACATGATTATATTGAGAGCTATGTAGAAACTGATTACTTCAATACTTTTTGCTCTAAGATTGGTCTTGATTCCCATCTAGTGATTGATTTATGTAAGAACTTTGCCTCTCATGTTGATTCTTTTAAAAAGAATAGAGACCAGCACCATGCACCTTTTAAAGAACAACCTATTGATATTTATGTTGCTGAGCCTGTTTTGCCTGCAGTCATATATGAAAAGCCTCCTTTTCCCACGAGGATAAAGGAACACTCTCTTGTAACAGGCATAATAAATAAAAGTGAGAGAAGAGTTGATGAACCTGAGGACCAGATCAGGGTCGATCCTCGAGTTGCATTGATTAAAGACCTTGTTACTGATGATGTTTTGGATTCCAATATAACTTTTTGTGCTGTTTCCACTAACCTTGTCACAGCCAAGAACAAAGGCCCAATTTCAGGTACTCCGGTGGTATCTGTTAAAATAGGAGACCACAATTATTATGGGCTATGCGATTTGGGATCGAGTGCAAGTGCTATTCCTTATTCACTCTATAAAGAAATCATCGGTGAGATTTCCCCTTGTGAACTTGAAGAAGTTGATGTTACTATTCATCTTGCAAATAGATCAACTATCTCTCCTATCGGAATTGTGAGGGACGTTGAAGTCCTATGTGGAAAGGTAAAATACCCTACCGACTTTTTGGTACTTGGTTCAGCCAGGGACGATTTTTGTCCCATCATTTTTGGTAGACCTTTTCTTAGAACTTGTGGAGCTATAATAGATTGCAAGAAAGGTAAAGTTTCTGTTGAATTTAATGGTGAGCCATATGAATTTAATTTTTCTAAGTTCTCTAAGCAGCCTCGAGGTACTAATTTACCTAGTGATGATAAAATTATTGAAAGTATTGCCTCTATTGCTATTCCCCCTGATGATCCTTTGCAGCAATACATGGAGGACCATGAGAATGATTTACATATGCAGGAAAGAAATGAACTAGATGAAATATTCTTGAGGCAGCCTGCTATCCTGAAGCACAACCTTCCGGTTGAACCTTTGGGAATTTTGTCAAAACCGAAAGAAGACCCGGTGTTCGATCTTAAACCTCTTCCCGATACGCTCAAGTATGCTTATTTAGATGAAAAGAAAGTATATCCTGTTATTATCAATTCTAACCTTTCAGGATATGAAGAAGAGCGATTATTGGAAGTACTTCGTAAACACCGAGGCGCGATTGGCTACACCCTTGATGACCTTAAGGGGATTAGTCCATCTATCTGTCAACATACTATCAACCTTGAGCCTGATGCTAAACCAGTTGTTGATCATCAACGATGGTTGAACCCGAAGATGATGGATGTCGTGAGAACTGAGATTCTCAAGCTTCTAGCCGCAGGTATTATCTACCCTATAGCTGATAGTAAGTGGGTAAGTCCGGTACATTGTGTTCCTAAGAAAGGAGGTACAACTGTAGTTCCTAATGATAAAAATGAACTAATACCTCAGAGAATTATTATTGGATACAGAATGTGTATTGATTACAGGAAGTTGAACAAGGCCACCAGGAAGGATCACTACCCGTTGCCGTTCATCGACCAAATGCTTGAAAGGTTATCCAAAAATACCCACTTTTGTTATCTCGATGGTTATTCTGGCTTCTCTCAAATTCATGTTAACACTGTCGATCAAGAGAAGACCACTTTTACTTGTCCTTTTGGTACTTATGCCTACAGACGTATGCCTTTCGGTTTATGTAATGCCCCTGCTACTTTTCAAAGGTGTATGTCTGCTATCTTTCATGGTTTCTTCGGGGATATTATGGAAGTCTTCATGGACGATTTCTCCGTCTATGGAACTTCATTTGACCATTGTCTTCACAACCTTAATAAAGTTTTGCAGAGATGCGAGGAGACAAATTTGGTACTCAACTGGGAGAAGTGCCACTTTATGGTTAATGAAGGAATTGTTCTTGGTCACAAGATTTCCGAAAGGGGAATTGAAGTGGACAAAGCCAAGATCGAAGCTATTGAAAGGATGCCCTATCCAAGGGACATCAAAGGTATTCGCAGTTTTCTCGGTCATGCAGGTTTTTATAGAAGATTTATTAAAGACTTTTCTAAAACCTCGAGACCCCTCACTAACCTTCTCCAGAAGGATGTTCCTTTTGCGTTTGATGAAAATTGTAAGGAAGCTTTTGAAGTCCTTAAGAAAGCTTTGATAACTGCTCCTATAGTACAACCACCTGACTGGAATTTACCTTTTGAGATTATGTGTGATGCAAGTGATTTTGCTGTTGGAGCTGTTTTAGGACAAAGGGTTGATAAGAAATTGAATGTTATACATTATGCTAGTAAGACCCTTGATAGTGCTCAAAGAAATTATGCTACTACTGAGAAGGAATTCTTAGCTGTAGTTTTTGCTTGTGATAAGTTTAGGCAGTACATTGTTGATTCCAAAGTTATTATTCATACTGATCATGCTGCCATTAAATATCTTATGACAAAGAAGGATGCCAAGCCAAGGCTTATCCGATGGGTGCTCCTTCTCCAAGAATTTGATTTGCACATTGTTGATAGGAAAGGAGAAGACAATCCGGTAGCGGACAATCTTTCAAGAATGGAAGATATACCGCATGACCCCATCCCAGTTAACGATAGTTTTCCAGACGAGCAACTTGCCGTTGTAAAAGTACAACCTCTCTCCGATCCTTGGTATGCAGATTATGCTAATTTTATTGTTGCAAAGTATTTGCCTCCAGGTCTAACGTTTCAGCAAAGGAAGAAGTTCTTTCATGATTTGAGGCACTACTTTTGGGATGACCCACATCTTTTCAAAGAAGGTCCCGACGGGATCGTAAGAAGATGCATTCCGGAACATGAGCAGAAGGACGTTCTCCGACGGTGTCATGATAGTCCTTATGGAGGACATCATGCCGGTGAGAGGACCACACATAAGGTTCTTCAATCAGGTTTTTATTGGCCTACTCTCTTTAAAGATGCTAGAAATTATGTTTTAGCCTGTGATAAATGTCAGAGAGTTGGTAACATTAGTAGAAGGAATGAGATGCCTATGAATTACTCACTAGTGATTGAACCTTTCGATTGTTGGGGTTTCGATTTTATGGGTCATTTTCCTTCTTCGCACAAGTACACTCACATTTTAGTAGCTGTTGATTATGTGACCAAGTGGGTTGAAGCAATCCCCACTGAAAGTGCTGATCACAAAACATCCCTGAAAATGCTTAAAGATGTAATTTTTCCTAGGTTTGGTGTACCAAGGTACCTCATGACCGATGGAGGATCACACTTCACGCACGGAGCTTTTAGAAAAGCTTTGGCTAAATACGATGTTAATCATAGAATTGCTTCACCTTATCATCCTCAAACTAGTGGGCAGGTTGAGCTCACCAATAGAGAGATTAAGTTGATCTTGCAAAAAACAGTAAATAGAAATAGGAAGGATTGGTCAAATAAATTGGGAGATGCTTTGTGGGCATATAGAACTGCTTACAAAAACCCCATGGGCATGTCTCCCTATAAGATGGTGTATGGCAAGGCTTGCCATTTGCCATTAGAGCTAGAGCACAAAGCTTTCTGGGCTATTAGAGAGCTTAACGCTGACCCAAAACTAGCTGGTGAGAAGCGTCTCATGAACTTGACTTCTCTAGATGAATGGAGAAGTGAAGCTTACGAGAGCGCTAAAATGTTCAAAGAAAAGGTAAAAAGGTGGCATGATAGGAAGATTCTGAAATGTGAATTTAATGTTGGTGATAAAGTTTTGTTGTTTAGATCCCGTTTCAGGTTTTCTCCAGGTAAACTACTTTCCAGGTGGGAAGGACCATTTCATATTGAAGAAGTTTATCGGTCTGGTGCAATTAAGATTAATAATTTTGAAGGCACCAAACCTCAAGTTGTGAATGGGCAAAGACTTAAACACTACATAGCAGGAGACCCTGTCGATGTTGATGTGAATATAATATACACAACAACCCATGAAGAACATGTTGCAGCCCTGTTTCAGACGCCAGCAGAAGCAGAATAAAGAAAAGGTACGTAGTACGGTAAGAAAACACCGCAAAACATCATAAAAGTTCCGTATTACGTGTTTTTGAAAAATTAGTAAAATTCCGAGTCGAAGTGGATCCGGAGACAACCACCAGGGAGTCCAGGCGCCCCCTGGCGCGCCCCCCCTGGGCCGCGCCGGCAGGCCGCCTGGACACCCTGGTGCCCGTCTCCGACCCCGCTTTGATCCGTTACCTTCCTGTCTGTGCATAAATTTTTCCTATATATTTGCCCGGGTTGTTCCGGCAACGTATCTTGCGATTTCGCGTGTTTTCTCTTCAATCTGTTTCTGCCAGGAAATCTTTCAGCTAAATTTAGGTGCCATGGCTTCTCCAAGTTCCCCCAAGGACACGTTCGTCGTCAACGTCATCAACCCTTACCTCACTGAGGTGAAGAAGCACCCTCAGGTGGTTCAGATGAAGGAAGGCGCCCTTCATCAAGAAGATCTGAAGGGACCTATCAAGGAGGGGAGCGTCCAGGCCAGGCTGGAAGAGGTGGAGCAGGAAGTCTTCAAGTACAAGAAGATGATCGAGCGTGGTGTCGAAGCTAACTTTGACATCACCAACGAGCTGAAGAACTACTTCCTAAAGGAGATGAAGGAGATGTGGGAAAGAATCGCCGCATCTGAAGACAGAATCATAGAACTCCAAGGGCAAATTAATGATCTACATAACCAGAACTTTGAGTATGAACTAAGGTTTCTACGCATGGGTTTGGGTGCTGAATGCAGGATCCAGGAGACGAGCTTCTCGTATGAGACCGGAGAACCCCTTCCATGGAAGAGCTTCGCCAAGAACTACTTGATCAACGCCAACAAGGATGATGAGTGAAATCTCCATGGGTAATGGCATTCCCTTGGCTTGTTCCAAGCTTGGGGGAGTGCCGGTATCTTTATCTTTTACCTTTTGTCTTTCAGGAGTCAAGTAGAGTCGTATTGTCTAGGGAAGTTATTATATGAGATAGGTGTGTGCATTGAGGTCTATCGCCCCCTTGGTGAAGAATTGTATCCGTGTGTGTGGAGTCGTCTATGATGGAATATTAATGAGAAGTTTATCGGTTCCTTTTTGCTGCACTCGGTATTCTCTTCATGCAATCGACCTTATATGATGACTCTTATGGGGAGTATTGACCTTATGTCAGGTATGGCTATGAAACTTTATTTAATCTTGGCAAACATAGCTTTGGTCATAACAACAAGCATGATTCTCTTAGAGTATCAACATAGCCAAAACCTTTATGTTATTATGCTTGAAGTGTTATGTTGACAAGGAAGACAACTTGATGTGTTATGCTTATTTCAATGTTCATGCTTTATATTGCTTTGCATCTTAGTCATCATCAATTGTCTGCTCTCTCAAAACCTTTGCTAGCCTAACTCTGTACTAAGCGGAATTCTGCTTGTGCATCCATACCCTTAAGCCAATACCTTCCATATGAGTCCACCATACCTACCTACCCGTGGTACTCCACTACCACCTCCTAAAAGTATATAATTTATGTGTTATCCTTAAATGTTCAAAATCTTTTATTTTGTGCCTCTGCTTTAGCTCATGAGGAAGTAGTAGCTAATTCATGACCTTTTTGAGTTGAACAAGCTTCTCCCCGGGATTGCATGTATAATGTGCAAACCCATAATATGAAAAGGAACTGGCATTGAGTGCGCCCGGCTTAAAAATAATATAACAAACAAACCCTCCTTCACGCTTTGTTCATGAGAAATCAGAAAACTTTGGCAGTGATAAACAAAGGAGAATAAGAGGATGTTATCGTCCTCATACGGGAGCCGTTCCTCGAAACTTGTCCAGTTCAAGAAGCAATTGAGTTATCTATTAGCATTCGTTGACAAATCATGCACCTCTCAAAAATTTGTTTTCATTCTGTTTGATTTGAGGATAGCACATGAGTTTTTCCTACTACCCTAGAGCAGGGCCTATCTCTTAATTTTAAGTTGAGTCAGTTATTCCTACTTCCTTCTATTTCTCAAAGAGAGCAAACGTTTGATGTTGATAAGGATTCATGCATATAAAGCTGCATTAAGATTTGTCATATCATATCCTTGTTGACATTATCATTTGATAAGTAAGTTGTTTGTCATGCCCAGCTAAGGCAAATATCTTCCTTTGTGTTAACACTTTCACTTCTTGCTTATTAACTTGTTATTTCAAAAAGCTTCAATTAATCCCATCAAAAGCAAAAGTTAAAATTATTTGTTGTTCCTTGACCAAAGGACATGTTTGCCATGATATAATGAGTTTCTATTGGTCCTACTTTCGAATATAAGTGTTGACACTCTTTCATAAAAGCCTTATGAGTTGAAGATTGTTGCTGAGGATATTTGAGTTGGTTAAGAGACTATGATGCTTCTTGTCCGTATTCTATTTATCGACACTTCACTCTCTAAACTTGTGGACAGGTTTACCGAGTTCATTTTCGCTTGGGGACAAGCGAGGTCTAAGCTTGGGGGTGTTGATACGTCCAAAATGCATCACTATTTTGTATTATAATTTATCCTCATTCATTGATATATTCCACGTTATGATGATGTTCTTATGTTGTTTTGGTCTATTTTACACAGTTTGCAACTTTCCGATGCCGAA
This sequence comes from Secale cereale, assembly GCA_902687465.1. NCBI lineage: Eukaryota > Viridiplantae > Streptophyta > Magnoliopsida > Poales > Poaceae > Secale > Secale cereale. Next base: position 606,514,395 of record LR738713.1, on the reverse strand, counting down.
ACAGCAGACGCAGGATTCAGCAGGAAAAAGTGGATACTGAGTTGCTGAAGAAGAACACCTCCAAATTACCTGAAAATTGACGGGACGTGTTTTTCAGAAGAATAACGAAGACACGCAAAAGGGGAGTTAGAGGGGGGCCACAGGGTGCCCAGGCGGCCTGGGGGCGCCCCCCCCTGGCCGCGCCGGGGGGGGCGCCTGGAGCCCCTGGCCCACCTCTGGCCGCCCCCTTTTGCATATATGCTCTCCGTCTCCCGAAAACCCTAGGACGGGACTTTTTTCGGAGTTCCGCCGCCGCTTCGAGGCGGAAACCTACAGAGAAGAAAAGGGCATCTCCGGCGGGCAGATTCCGTCGGGGAGATCACCTCCCGGAAGGGGAGATCGTCGCCATCGTCATCACCATCATCACGGGCATCATCGAGATCATCATCAACATCATCCCCAACACCAGCACCATCTCCATCTTCATCCAAATCTCATCTTTCCATCGCAACTCGTGTTGTAACTTGTACTACCTATCATCTCTACTCCATCGGTGTTGATTACTACCTTGTGGTGAATGCTATTGAGTTTTGTTGGAGAAATATTATTATGTCCAGATTGTTTATCACATATTTATCCCCTCTGATCATGATCTCTTTTATGTCTTGTGAGTAGTTACTTTAGTTCTTGAGGGCATGGGGAAAGTCTTGTTGTTAGTAGTCATATGCTGTTGAAGTAATATGTGTTGTTCGATACTTAAGTTGTGTTGTCATTCTACTAGTGGTGTTGTGTGAGTCGAACACCCAACACTTCGCCTTATTAAGGACCTAGGGGAATGCATTGTGTATAAAGAATGCTTATGGTGGGTTACCGGAGTGACAGAAACATGAACCCTAGTTCGCACGCTTTTGCATAAGGGAATAATGGATCCTCGATCGTATTGCTATGGTTAGGCTTTTGCCTTAAATTCTATCTTGTATTTGCGGATGCTTACAAGGTGTTTAATCATAAGAGTGCATTCATCTTGGTCTAGAGAGTGCACTAGCATAGATCCACCCACCAACACTTATCAACACATAACATAGTATCGATACGGAATATGGCGAAAGCACCTGACTACCTCTCCCGTGTGTCCTCAAGAACGCTTTAGTCTTTATAAGTTCAGTTGCTAGGCCTCTCCTTTGCTAAGAAAGGATTGGGCCACTTGTTACTTTCAGTACCTTTTACATTACTTGCCATTACATTCCTGTTGCTTATATCGAGAAAACCCCTAAAAGTTATCTTTCAGTGCTTGCAGTAATTTCTTGCTCAGAATCGCTTATCAATACCTTCTGCTCCTCGTTGGGTTCGACACTCTTACTTATCGAAAACGCTGCAACAGATCCCTTACGGTTGAGGGTCATCATGAAGTGCTCTACATGATGGTTGCTGTAGCACTCATGTTAGGTGCCATATTGCCATGTTAATCTCTGTTGCAAAAGTGCATTTGGCTGTTAATTGCTGAAACTTGTTATGAGATGCTGATTTCACTTGTTCATTGCTATTGATGTGTTTGCCTTCATGCCACATGCCTATATGTTTTAGAAGCACAATCATATGGTCTTTGCTGTGGTGCAATCCACTTTTCATGATATGCCTTGTGGTGTTTGCAACAAGCTTGTAAACATGCCATGCCAATGTTGTTGTTTTATACTTAGTGAAAAAACGGTTAAGTCTGAATCTGTTAAACCTGATGCTATGTTTGCTTGATGCCTCACTCAAAACCATGCTTGTTTTGGGGTATCTAATGATCATGTCTTGTTGTCCATGTTATGCTCTATCCATCCATGCCCTTGTTTGCATATATGGCCTGATGTAGCTTATTTATTTCTTGCTCTCAAGTTGCTATAAATGTATATGTCAGCTTGTTATCAGCATGATCAATTTGGTGGAGCTTGTTGTTATTGATCCATGCCTCCTATGTAATTGCTCCAATGGAGTTGTTTGATGTATGCTATTGTATTCATTGCGTGATGTGGCGAGTGTAAGCCAACTATCTTTTCTATTTCATCCCTGAATTTTACATGAGATGTGCAAAGATACCATACTTGAGATCATTCTAGTATGCGCTTATGTCTTTAAGTCGTGCCTCGACACGTGGGAGACATAGTCGCATACTGGGCATTACACATAGTTCCCCAAAATTAACCCACAACGGAACTCTATGCATGATCACTTATTTGGCATAATCCCTTCATGTGACAACCAAAGTTTAAGCAAACAATGATTGAAATGAAGTTCTTGCGAGTCTTGATGATGAGATAATTGTGGGTATGTTAATGATCACTTTAGCATAATGTTTTTCTACATGCTTTTCATTCCCTAACCTATGTTTTAATGGCTCTATCAAAGAAAAACTCTTCTATGCATTCCTGACAAGCAAGTGTTGTCTAGAATAAATGGAATTGAGTGTTGCAAAGTTGTTTTATCTAGTAGATCAAAAAAATTATGCTGATTGTCTTTGCTTCACTAACATTTGCATAATTACCATGCCAACGCTACAACTATACTAAGTTTTCAGGTCAAGAAGAGGAGGGCTATGATACGTCCAGAACGTATCTATAATTTCTGGTTGCTCCATGCTTCTTTTGTGTGATATTGCTATGATATTGTTGCACTTCCATACACTTTTGATCATATTTGGACTAACCTATTAACTCAGTGCACCACAGTGTCAGTTCCTGTTTTCTGCTGTTTTTCTATTTCAGGTTTCCCCCATATTAAAAGTGCTCCAAAAATTCCAGGAAAAATATAGGAAAAATCAGCGTACAGGAAGCTTCACGAAGAACCAAAGATGGGCCAGAGGGGAGCCAGGGGAGGCCCAGGCGGCCACCTAGCGCGGCCCCACCCCTGGCCGCGCCAGGGGGGCGCCTGGGGCCCCTGCTCCGCCTCTGGCTGCCCCCTTCGCATATATATCCCTCTCGTCCCGAAACCCTCGAGGACAGAACCCTTTTTCGCGATCTCGCCTCTGTTCCGCCGCCGCAGCGCTTCCAAGATCGGGAGCATCAGGAGAACTCTTCCCGGCACCCTGCCGGAGGGGAGAACCACCACCGGGAGCTTCTCCACCACCATGGACGCTTCCCGGATGAGTCGTGAGTAGTCCACCTTGGACCATGGGTCCATGATCAGTAGCTATGTGATGTTCTCCTCCCCTCTTTGCTCTTCATGGTTTAGACCTCGTGAGCTGCCCTACATGATCGAGGCACATATGTAATCTTTCTGCTGTTGCTTTGCTGAGTTTGCTGGGATCTGATGGATTATGAGACTATGTTCAGATTGTGTTTGAGTAATATATTTGACTCACCTCTTTTATATATTTGTTCTTGAGTAATTCTTGCATGTTCTTCGTTGCTGTTTATTGCTTTGGCCGAGTAGTAGGTAGTAACTCCAAGAGGGAGCGTTATGCTTGATTGTGGGTTCATGCCCCCTGATGACTAGCTTGAGTGACAGAAACATGAGTCTAGGGGATGTGATGTTGCCACAAGGGAGAAAACAACGGTGCTTGTACTTGCGGGTGCAAGGATTGTTTACTTTACGCAAAGTTCTTTTAATGCAGTTGTCTGTTGCTTTGAGTTTACACTTTGGGTGGGATTCACAACTTAATACCAGCGAGATATTCTGGATAGATATCTCATGGTGGATGATTAGTAGTAGATGCAGATGGATTTCGGTCTACTTGCCTTGGCGTACCGCCCATGCTTTTGAGCCTCTACCTTTCTTTGCAGCATAGTTAGCATTGGTTTGCGCACATAATCCTGTCAATTGCCCAGCTGTAATTTGTTTACCTCGCTTTGCTGTTTTATCGTCTTTTGGGAGAGAGACATCACTAGTGAACATCATGGGACCCCGGTCCATATTACCACCGCTGATCACACCTTCTATTTACTTCCTGTTTTTATTTCCTAGTTGCAGTCATAGCTATCATTATTATCTCTTGTGTTTGATCCTTTGTAAACAACAAGGCCGGAGGGATTGACAACCTCTCTGTACTCGTTGGGAGCAAAGTTATCTGTATCTGTGTGCAGGTCCCGTCAACCGCTAAGTTTCTGGCGCCGTTGACACCTACTTGTCGACCCTCGGAGTCTCACGGGATTCGATCCTTGGTATCTTTGCCAAGGGAAATTTGCCGCTACGCTACATCTCAACCTTCCACTTGGGGTAACCAACGAGGGGCGAGAAGCCATCAAGCAAGTTTCTGGCGCCGTTGCCGGGGACTCCACTCTTCAAGATAGGGGAGTTGCACGCTATATTTTATCTTTGCTTTTTAGTCTTGTTAGTTTACCTTTCAGTTTTTGCTTCAGTGTCCCTTACCAAAAATCACAAAAATAGTTATCTTGCTTTTAGTTGGCATTATGTCTGGTCCTTTTGCCTTTGGTGAGGCAGAAGTGCTCACCTTTAAACAAAGAGGTGGTGAAAGTCTAAATGATGCTTGGTATAGAATTAATGATTCTCAAAAAAGAGCCACCAAGAAGCAATCTACTACTATCCTGCTTAGAAATTTTTATGTTGGAATTACTTCTTGGAATAGGTTTATTCTAGATTCTGCTATCAATGGAAATTTCCTAGAAGCCCCAGTTTGGGAATCTCTTAGTATTATGGAAAATCTTGTTGGAAATCCCCCTGTTGTTAGCATTCAAGAGGACATTACCCTAGCTCACATTATGAAAAAACTTGAAAAGATAGAGCTAGAGATGCCAAGCATTAATAAGATAAATGAGTTGGACTGTAAGATCCAAGGGAATTTGAATAGGCTTGATAGCTCCATGCATAAAATTCTCAAAACTTTGGAGACCATCAAATCCCATGACTTGGATTCTTCTAGGATAGACAAGATTGAGGAAATCTTTGACACTTTAGGAACTACTTTCTCCTCAATCAAATCCAAAAAGGTAGAAACTCCGGCAAAGAAGGAACCTAAGTTCGTTTACGTTCCAAAGGTTCCTCATTCCAAAAGTAATCCATCTATTGCCAAAGGGGTTGAAACTGTGAAGACTTTGGAAGAAATACCTCTCTTTGATAAATTTATAAATGAATCTCCCATTGACTTTCCACCTTTTGGTTTTCTCCCTAGAAGTATCTTTATTAGGCCTTTATTTGAAAGTCCTCTTAAGACTAGTTGTACTATTGAAGAGCTTTTTGATGATCTTGATGATGGTTCAATTGATACAACTTGATCTTTTTGCATCATGCCTAGCTTAAAGGCATAAAAGAAAGCGCTTTTGGGAGGCAGCCCACAACGAATTAGGTTTTATTTTGCTTTTGTTGTGTCTTGATGTTTGTTACTACAGTAGCATCATCATTGTATCTTTTCTTTTCAGCTTTGTGCCAAGTTTAGCCTTCGATTGCAAGAAAGTTCAAAAGTTGTGACGTGCTGTCCAGAAAACAAATTCTGTCATTGGACAGAAAAATTCGGATAAAATCACCAGATCATCTATTTGATCTGATTTTTTTTGACAGCGTGCTCTATACAATTGGCTTTCGAGCGTCTGTTCTGGGTTTTTTGATTTGAGTTGCAGAAGTGCCCCAAAAAAATTATTTACTACCTGCTGGTCTGTTTTTCACAGATTCTGTCCTGTTTTGCCTTTTCTTCGTTTTGCAAAAACCTTTTGGCAATCTTGAGAAACAGTAGCTCTTCAAGATTATCTTTATTTCCAGTAGGGAAAAATTATTTTATTGTGGGTACTAACCTCGCTAATCAGATTATGATGAGTTATGTATGAAGGGAGTTTTCAAGTGTGCGAGGGAAGATGATAAAAGAAGATTCAGGAGTGTCAAACGCTCAAGCTTGGGGATGCCCCCGTGCACCCCCAAGAAATATTCAAGAAGACTCAAGCGTCTAAGCTTGGGGATGCCCCCATGCATCCCCATCTCCATCAACAATTATCAGTTCGTCTTTCGTTTCACTATAATTTTATCACTTCATGCGTTATGTGCTATGCTTGGAGCGTCTTGCTCTTAGTTTCTTTTTTTTAGTTTTCTTTAGCTTTGCTTGCTGTTCATAACAAGTTAGAACCCAGCTTTCTTTGTGTGGGAGAGAAACACGCTCCACTTCAACCTAGAACACAACATAGGATTTTCATGCTTATCTTTGCTGTGTGTGTTCTTTGTCTTTCCATAGCTGCTGTCATGTTTAGCTCTTAGTTTTCATGCTTTTCTTTTTAAAGAGATTTTGTTTAGTTGGTTGCTGAACTCTCTTGAGTTTTCATGTTTATCTTGTTAAAAGATTTTGCCTGTTGCACTGAGTTGTGTGTCTTAACTTAAAGTAGGTAACTGAGGTTGCTATTTAATTTTAGTAGTAACTTGCAATAGTTTTGAGGTATTGCCATGAGTAATGTCTGAACTTTTGGTGTCAAGAGCTTTAGCCTATTAGTGATAGATGTCGTATTTTGGGCAATCCGTGTTTATTTTCGAAAACCTACAAAATAGTTGAGAACTTTAGCTACTAGATGGATCACTAATCTTTGGAGGGATCGAATATTAGAGTACACTCACGTACCATGAGTCGAGGATGCGCAAGGATAACCAAACCCCCATACACTCCTCCTCGGGGTACTTGTCTCTTTGTGAACCTCCTAATTAGATTGAGAGTTACCGATAATAAGTGCATGAGTTCTTCAGACTAATGTGAGTATTCGAAAGTTGACACTTCCACCTAGCCATATTTTTCTAGCCTCTTCGGTACCGTGCATTGCCCTTTCTCACCTCGAGAGTTGGCGCATACTTCGCTGGTGCATCCAAATCCTTGGCACGATACGCTCTGTCATCATAAGCCTCATTATATCCTTCCTCAAAACAGCCACCATACCTACCTATCAAGGCATTTCCATAGCCTTTCCGAGATACATTGCCATGCAACATCCATCTTCTCATGACTTGATCTTCATGTCATACATGCTTTTTGCTTGATCGATGAGCCGCATGCTAGTTGGGCCTTGCCCTAATCATTGCTACATGACGCGCTAGTATCATTGCATATCCTGCTACACCGGCAGAGGCATACATTTGCATACATCATGATAGTTTCATTTTCTTTATGTTGAGTACTTTTGTAAAGTGTGAAAGATCTTCTATACTTCTTGTAATATATAGAGTGTTGCCCCTAAAGTGAGGAAAAGATCCCAAAGAGGACAAAATCAAAAGATCCCAAAGAGGACAAATGAGAGTTAAATAGAAAGAGCCATTGAGGCCACAAAAAAATAAAAATATATAGAAAAAAGAGAAAAAGAAATAAAAAGAGAGAAGGGGGCACACTACTATCCCTTTTGAGAGATCCACACTCGTACTTCATCTTATACCTTGTACTCCATAGAGATTATCATTCATGCATATAGCTATGTGGGGACCTTCACACTATAGAACTTGGCTTGTATATTCCAATGATGAGCCTCCTCAAAAGAGCTCTAGGTCTTCTTGAGCGAGCAAGTTGGATGCACCCCACTAGTTCCATTGGAGAGCTTACCTTAGCTCATATGTGCATCCGTTGCATGGCAATCCCTACTCCTCACATCATATCTATCATTTGGCTTTCTCTCGCCTATGATTGTCCTCATTGATGTGAGCCTTTCACACCTTTTTTGTCTTCCCCCTTCATCATTTTTCTCTCTTTGCCATCCTAAGTGTCAACTTTCTTTCTTACGCTCATCCATTGCATGAGTGCTCAAAATATCGAAAGGGAGTGGATCATTTTGACTTGTACCTGGCTAGTGGTCTGGGGATGAGTCAAGATAAGATTCCAAAGAAGACCAAGTGTGAAACTTTAGTAGATTAAGTTCTCAACAATAAAAAAACTATGTTTTACTCTCTCGTATATCCCTATCCCCTTTCTTGCACGCAAACACCATTTGGAGACATTCGAGTCACGGACAGTGAGAGCTCTTGCACCTTTATGTTCTTATGTTGCTTGTTACAATGCTAATATAGACTCTTGCTTGTTATGACTTCAATTGAATTACATGCCTTGATTGCTTTACTTAAAAAGTTCTTATATGGTTGGTAGCATGTCACCAAAGAAATTATGCTTGTTATCATTTACCTACTCGAGGACGAGCAGGAATTAAGCTTGGGGATGTTGATACGTCCAAAACGTATCTATAATTTCTGCTTGCTCCATGCTTCTTTTGTGTGATATTGCTATGATATTGATGCACTTCCATACACTTTTGATCATATTTGGACTAACCTATTAACTCAGTGCACCACAGTGCCAGTTCCTGTTTTCTGCTGTTTTTCTATTTCAGGTTTCCCCCATATTAAAAGTGCTCCAAAAATTCCAGGAAAAATATAGGAAAAATCAGCATACAGGAAGCTTCGCGAAGAACCAAAGATGGGCCAGAGGGGAGCCAGGGGAGGCCCAGGTGGCCACCTGGCGCGGCCCCACCCCTGGCCGCGCTAGGGGGCGCCTGGGGCTCCTGCTCCGCCTCTGGCTGCCCCCCTTCGCATATATATCCCTCTCATCCCGAAACCCTCGAGGACAGAACCCTTTTTCGCGATCTCGCCTCTGTTCCACCGCCGCAGCGCTTCCAAGATCGGGAGCATCAGGAGAACTCTTCCCGGCACCCTGCCGGAGGGGAGAACCACCACCGGGAGCTTCTCCACCACCATGGACGCTTCCCGGATGAGTCGCGAGTAGTCCACCTTGGACCATGGGTCCATGATCAGTAGCTATGTGATGTTCTCCTCCCCTCTTTGCTCTTCATGGTTTAGACCTCGTGAGCTGCCCTACATGATCGAGGCACATATGTAATCTTTCTGCTGTTGCTTTACTGAGTTTGCTGGGATCTGATGGATTATGAGACTATGTTCAGATTGTGTTTGAGTAATATATTTGATTCACCTCTTTTATATCTTTGTTCTTGAGTAATTCTTGCATGTCCTCCGTTGCTGTTTATTGCTTTGGCCAAGTAGTAGGTAGTAACTCCAAGAGGGAGCGTTATGCTTGATTGTGGGTTCATGCCCCCTGATGACTAGCTTGAGTGACAGAAACATGAGTCTAGGGGATGTGCTGTTGCCACAAGGGAGAAAACAACGGTGCTTGTACTTGCGGGTGCAAGGATTGTTTACTTTACGCAAAGTTCTTTTAATGCAGTTGTCTGTTGCTTTGAGTTTACACTTTGGGTGGGATTCGCAACTTAATACCAGCGAGATGTTCTGGATAGATATCTCATGGTGGATGATTAGTAGTAGATGCAGATGGATTTCGGTCTACTTGCCTTGGCGTACCGCCCATGCTTTTGAGCCTCTACCTTTCTTTGCAGCATAGTTAGCATTGGTTTGCGCACATAATCCTGTCAATTGCCCAGCTGTAATTTGTTTACCTCACTTTGCTGTTTTATCGTCTTTTGGGAGAGAGACATCACTAGTGAACATCATGGGACCCCGGTCCATATTACCACCGCTGATCACACCTTCTATTTACTTCCTGTTTTTATTTCCTAGTTGCAGTCATAGCTATCATTATTATCTCTTGTGTTTGATCCTTTGTAAACAACAAGGCCGGAGGGATTGACAACCTCTCTGTACTCGTTGGGAGCAAAGTTATCTGTATCTGTGTGCAGGTCCCGTCAACCGCTAAGTTTCTGGCGCCGTTGACACCTACTTGTCGACCCTCGGAGTCTCACGGGATTCGATCCTTGGTATCTTTGCCAAGGGAAATTTGCCGCTACGCTACATCTCAACCTTCCACTTGGGGTAACCAACGAGGGGCGAGAAGCCATCAGGCTACCGATCATAAGTGAACCAAAACCTTCTTGTTATTTTGGTTTGAACAACTGAGTTCCTTAGGCTTTAGATTTATCTTTGTGTTTCTTGAGGACGATCAAGTTTACGCCCGGGGAGAGTTGATGAGTGATATTTTTACAATCATTCGCCCTTTGTTTAAACTGAGATGTTTCATTAAAACTGATATATTCGCTTTGCTATTGCTACTAATGACTAATGAATGCAACATATTCCACAAATACTCTCTTCGATGTGTTTCCACAATAAATGAGATAAAAAGGGAAGAAATCATGTGAGAACAAGGAAAGGAGTGGAATAGGAGATCGAAGAAATCATCAGGAGGCGCACCAAAGAAACTAGTACAAAATACGGTGTTTCACACGACTACAAGCGTCCGTATGGCGTGGATTTCGAGGCTCCTCGTCCACCTGAACAACTTTTATAAATGGGTCCATGCCAAAGTGTCAACAAAACATCATCGAGCGAAGCCAGAACAGAACCATCGTCATCCCCTCTCATCAACCTTAGTCGCTGCCATTTCCATCTCCATAGCCGCCATCACCACCATAGACTATCTCCCTCTAGTTCATACTTGTAATCGTGCATCGACAAGGCATCCATTGTAAGACATATTTGCAACCAATCAATCTTCAAGAGGACATATTTGCAACCAATCAATCTTCAAGATGTGTTCTTCTTGCGATCTGATCTGCATGTGTGAGTAGTTCGGTAAGGTACGGGTTGACGCATAGGCCTTGCAATCCTCTGTATTTGCTGGAGGGATCGATGGAAGGGCTATGAATTAACATCCCGTATGTGTGAAATAAAATTGTTCCATATATGTCTCTTGTCTAGTCTGCGATCTTCATCCTTGCAGATACCAGGATCATGGAGGTCGAGTAATGATGAGGCTAAGTGCAGGGAGAACGTGAAGTGTGACTCCGAAAACCAGTGATAGAAATCTTTAGTACGGTAACACAAACCCAATCCTTGGGGATCCATGAGGTGTAGTCATTAAACGCCTAAAGTTATTGTCTGATTACTGTAATCTTAATTACCGAGGCAACGTCACGCGACAGATAGGGCCCGCGGTAGGACAATCGGTTCTTGATGCAGGATGCATGCCTGTCAAGATGTTATTTAGACACATCTCCCACTTCGGTTCGTAACAAGCGCGCACAAATTAAGATCATATCTGGTCCCAACACAAATACATGGTTGTAAGCATTAAGACCTCATACTCGTACCTTTTTTTATACACAATTTGCTTGATTCATCTGGTGAAAAGCTAGAGTTAATCCTTTAACTAAAGCTTGGTAGAAACCATCACTTCAAGGAGACATTCCTCTAATGGGTTCGATAACCCAGGGTCACCTCTGAGAAAATAGGTGCGGGATACTTTATGCTCCTTTACCGGATCACTAAAATGAGGTATCACTGATCTTCATTGGAGAGGTCCCGATGCCAAAGCTACGGCGCGACACCAAGTGAATCACCTTATTCTCCGTTTAAGTCACCCTCAACGGATGAACATCAAATCACTCAAGGTTGGACTTGAAGGCAACCAACACTGTATTACAAAACTTTCTGGAGCACACCAGAAGCAACGAATGAAGCTTCCGAACCTTGACTCCTACCACCTAGTAGCCTAGATTTCCAAGAGTGACAATTTTTCAATGAAATGATTGGGGAACTCAAATCGTTTTTTTAGGGGTCAAATCGGTTTGTTGGAAGTATAGATCAGGCGATCCTCTCTTTTCCCTCAAAGGAGTTGAGTGGTTAGGTGGAGGGATGAAGAGGATATGGAACTTTTGAGTTCTAAAAAACGGTGTAGGAAAGAGAAACATCTCAACTTGAGTCAGTGGGGAAGGATACTCCTCGGGGAAGATAAAGTGGGCCTTTATATCCCACTTTAAAAGTCTCCTCGTTGAAGCGCCCAAACACTTTCCAGAAATACACTGCAAAAAATCCAAAGCAAACTTCTAGTGTGTTCGGATTCCAGGATTAGTTCCGGAGCATACTTTCGGCAGTCATCAAAGACACAAATGTCAAGCCGGAACACGTTGGGAAGGGACGCCAAATTCCGAGGTTGTTCCGAGGGCATTGGATTTTCTAAGTAGCGTCTGGTGCGAAACGAGATCCGCTCCACCGCGAGCCGCGAGGTCTCATCGGAGGACACACGGGGTTGGTCTGCGTGGGCCTTGACGGGAGCGGTGGAAGAGCTTGAGCCGAAATCATGGGGGTCATAATACCAGGTTACATAGTAAAATTCTTTTGAGCTTGGGGGATGGCCAGGTTGGCACCACCAAGCTCCACCACGAGGCTACACCGGCGAGCAGCCGAAATATGGGCCGGTCGACCGATGGCTAGGGTGAACCTTGATTTAACTCGTGTAAAAAGTTCGTCCGAAATTCGTGCGTTTCACGTGACAGTTTGTATATTTTTGGTTCACTCCTCTCCCTCGGGCTCCTACAACTTTATCACTCCCCCGCCCCACTCCTCCCCATGGGCGGCGAGAGTGAGAAACCGAGAAAGCAACGGGCCACCTCAACAAGAACGCACCACCCACCCACGCGCCGCGCTGCGCAACACGAGGAGCAGGAGGAGGCTTCGCACAGTCCCTCCCTCGCCGCCGCTGCTGGCGTCGCGTGTTGTCAGCTCCCTGCTCTGCTACGGGCGGTTACTGCTAGCCCCTAGGCCCGAGCCCCACCACCCTCTCCTCCCCCCGCCCCGCCCAACAAGAGAAGAGAGAGAGAAGCCAGCCACGAGACCGCCACCAGTTGGTCTCCGTTCCACTCTCTCTCCCCTCCCTTTCCTTTCCCCCTCCACCGTCCTCTCCGTTCGAGCTCCTTCTCCCCTTTCCCCCGTGCGCGGCCCAACGCAGCGCGCCGCTCTAGAACCAGCCAAAGTGGGAGGGAGGGAGGGAGGGATCTTCTCGCCCGACGACGCGTCCCCTCACTGACTCGACCTGCCCTGCGGCCGGACGCTGCAGGATCATCGATAGGTTTGGACTCTTGCGGCAGCAGCAGCGGCGGAGCAGAGCGCGCACGCCTGCCACGCACGAGCGCGCGGCCCGGAAGGTGCTCCAGTGCCCCCGGGGGCCGCCTCCCCGATTCATTCCCTCACTCACTCTCCCGCGCGGTTCCGCCAGAGCGAGCGGGAGCACTCAGAGCGGCGGAGCGGCGGAAACTGGTTCCCGCCGGCGCCCACGGATTTCCGGCAGAGGTTGGTTTTGATTCCCCACCGCTGCCTCAATCTATTCTATTTGTGTTTATTTACCTGCCTAGTAGCTTCTTCCAGCGCTCTGCTTGTTTCGCGCCCCCCTCCCCGTTCCCCACTTTTTGATTTCTCAGTTTGTTCGAGAGGGCTCGGCGCCGAAGCACGGGCGCTCCGGCCGGCCGGCCGGCCGGCTCGCCGCTCCCTCTTCCTCCACCTCGGAGGAGGAGCGCCATGAGCTAGAAGGGTTGCCGTTCGAGGTGCCCGGGCGTCCTCTGCCCTCCGCTCCCGATTGGCATTCGTTTAAGGTTTCGGCGGAATTGATTAGCGGTACTTCGCGCACGAGATTTGGCTGGTCCTTCCGTCGGTTGGCTGGCTCGCTGGCGGTGCTCATCTGTTTCTTCTGCTCCCCGCATATTTTTTTCCCTCGCCGAGGAAAAATCCGCTGGGTTGGGGGAGCGAGGACAAGGACCACCGCCCACATTGATGCCATGATGCGACTTTCTGGTGGTATCTGCTTGTTCCGTGGCGTTTGTTGAGCTTGTCTCCCACCTCCAGCCCTCCCTCCGCCTCATGGCCGGGTCCCCTGTTTGCTTTGGACCGAATCCACTTCCTTGCAAGCAAGCAATGGCACGGCAGCTTTCCCCTTCCCTTCCCTGCACTGCATAATTGCGTTCTTGGCACCGGCAGTTCCTGCATACATAATCGTTTATGTGGATTATTACCTGCTGTTTTGCCATGTTACTGCTACTGTTGGATAGGTGTTTGCATCATTTTCTCCAACCTTAGCTGTCGTTGTTATCACTGGAATAATTATTGGGTCACAGGCACCAATGATTCTGTGGAGCCGTCCCTTTTTAATAATCACCGATTACGTATTTGACAGCGGCGCGGAGAGTGATTTTTCACTTTGCGTTGTTAATTCATACCTGTTGATTAAACTCTCAACGATGGTACTACCGTAGAGAACATGCGGTGAATGTGCGGTTCCTGCTTTAAGTTCCTTGTGACCCAGGTTTCTCTGTAAATACATTCACGAAAAGTTGCAGCCATTATTGTAACGGTTAATTGCTTTCACTTTTGAACAGGGGCAGCCGGCCAGGTTGTCCAGCAGTGAATTGATAACTAACTCGGCCACTTAGGTTGGTTCTGATTCTTCATACACTCATGTGATTATCTAACTGCTGAATCTCTTTGAACATCGCAGAGTAATGCGCTTAAGGAGTTGCATCAATGGCGTCGTTGGTGCCCGGTGTCCTCGTCAAGCTCCTCCAGCATATGAACACGGATGTCAAAGTCGCAGGAGAGCATCGGTCGTCCCTTCTTCAGGTTGTCAGCATTGTGCCGGCACTTTCCGGGAGTGATCTTTTCACCAACCAAGGGTTCTACCTCAAGGTGTCCGATTCGTCGCACGCCACGTATGTGACCCTTCCCGAGGAACAGCATGATCTAATCTTGAGCGACAAGATTCAGTTAGGGCAGTTCATCCATGTCGATCGCCTTGAGGCGGCCACTCCGGTACCCATCCTTTGGGGAGTTCGGCCAGTTCCTGGCCGTCACCCTTGCGTCGGCAACCCCGAGGACCTTGTGTTAACTAGCTCTTCCAAAGTTGCCGGCAGCAAGAAAGCACAACCGGCCAATGGATCAAAACCCGCCAATGGATCGAAACCGACCAATGGATTGAAAGATGCTGGCGTCTTGTCGCTAGAGAAGGAAAAGAGCAAGTTAGAGAAAATTAATGCTCCCCACAAAACCCTTGGGACAGAAAATAAGAAACCGGTGCTGACCAAATCAAAATCTTCCCTGTCAAAACAGGCTTTGAATGGGGTTACTGAGAAGAAGGAAACAGTGAAACCAAAGGCAAGACCTGCTCGTGTTAGATCAACACCTTCATCCCCAACTAGTGTCTATTCTCTACCTGCAACATTTGACAGATTTTCTAGTGATCTAAGACAGAGACATGGGGTAAAAGGACCAGAGAAAGCATCATCTTCTAGGCTCTCCTTGTTAGAAAGGGCAGCTTCAGTTCTGAAGGTCACTACTGCAGGGAGAAGGTCCTCTGCGGTTAACTCAATCAGTAGCTCTGTGCTGGGTATTGGATCAGGACCAAAGGCATTGCGAAGAAGCTGGGAAGGAGCTGTAGATACAAAAGCAAAAAATAATTCAGACTCAAAGACGACCAAAGCTGACAGGAAACCTGAGAACAGGGGCCCAACGGTATGTACTATTTTTACTACCCTACTGATAGATGCATTTGATGTTTCAATTTTCTGTTATCACCATCTTCTCTTTAGGATAGTATTACCTTTTGTGTTTTTTGGAGAACATGGTGATATGCTATAAACCTATTCATGATATTTATGTAAACCAACGGAATGTGATGGCACTGTTTCTTTCTATAAACTGATTTTGCTCCAAAGTAACTTCGCTAATCCTGTTATTCTTGTATGCAGACTCCTAGAAGAAAGCCACCAGTGAACGAGAAGGTGATACATAAAGACGACAGTAAGATTCATAATCCTGCTAGAAAGAGCACATCAAGTGCTCCTGCTCCTCCAGTCGACGCTGACAAAGCACCGAAGAAGCATCCTCCTACTCTAAAGAGGACATCTGGGGGTTTAAGCAACCCAAATGTTACAAATTTGGTTAAGATTCCACCAAATAGCAAAAAACTGACAGATGTCGGCAGTTCATGGACATCACTTCCTCCATCACTTGCCAAATTAGGAAAGGTATGACTAAGTTCATTGACATGATCAGTATGGTTTTACTGTACACTAGAAATTTAGCTATATTGTTTTATCGTACATTAATATGGTGGAAACCATACGGTACACCAGTGTCTATGAATATTGACAAATTCTGTCCATTATCTGTGAGAAATTTTTTTGCAAAAGGTTTTTGTACCTGATGTTATGTTTTGTGGCATAATTCTGTGACAGGAGCTTCTGAAGTACAGAGAATCAGCACAGGTGGCTGCTGTTGAAGCCATGCAGGAAGCTTCTGCTGCAGAAAGCTTGCTGAGATGTTTGAGGTACCTTTCTTCCAGACACCAGCCTTGTGATGTGATCATCACAAAAGTTATATTATGTTGTCATTCGTTGCTAAATGATTTCCATGGGCATTTTCTTATTTATTTTTCAGTCAACTTTAATCTATGTCTTGCAAGTCATTTTGGGCAATATAGTTTCCAGATAAATAGTGTGTGCATGTTGAATACTTTGATGGAATCACATGCTTTGCCCATTAAGATAATAATAGAAGAGAATCTTTTGGTCTGATTGGGTCCTACCATAACCTGGCATGTTTTGGTAGCATTATCCAAGCATGCACAGATATGGCAGTAAATACAAATTCTATTTGGGTATACGCTGCAGCTTATTATTAGTTCAAAATTAGCAAATTTTGGGATGGATTCATCTTCACCTGCTAGTACCACATGCCAATGTTTTTGAAATCCTACCATGTTGACAGTTCAACTCAACCATTCATTAAAGACTTGTCCCGTCTGATGAGCTTTATGAGACCCCCAGAGCTCCACATGGCCTGAGGCCGTGGACAGCCTTGACTGCATGTTCCTGTGCCGATCATAACATGCTAGATACAGGACATTATCAGCACACCAGGACAGACTGGTATCCACAATGTTTTTTAGCAAAGCCTGCTGCCGTTCATGTGGCATGCTTCCTTTGCGCTCGCACCTCACAAGGGCGAAGATCATTAATTCCCCGTTGGTATCATGCTCCAAATGTCCCGGGTCTAGCTGTTCTGCATGCTGCAATAATGCTATCAACCCAGCTCGTTTCTGCCCTTTGAGACCCCACCCGTGTGGTCCGACCCTGCCATATTTGTGTAGAGATCTGAGTGCAGTTGGAACCTAGCTGCATAGTTTTACCAAACCAGAATTAACTTCCAGAACTTTAACTGCATCTCTCATAAACTGAAAGATTGAAAGCTGAAACACAGCTGAAGTTCATAACCATCTTATCGGCGGTGTAAATTTTGCCAATTTTGCCGTGCTAGAAAGTACAAAACTCTACAGGGCAAACGGATCGAATCAAATGGAGGTATTAGCATGCAGGCACAGGGTGCGCCCCAAATAACGAGATCCCCGGCTATTGCTCTATGTTCATGCTGTGTCGCGTAGGGTATTAACCTTGACACTCACAGTGTTTTGGTTTACATATGGACGACCATTTTTCTGAACTGTGTCTGTTGATGCTGTGTATGGATGGCCTGTTGTTTACCTATCATTGCACTGTACTTGCGCCTGCGTCTTGTTTCCTCTTCTACCATCATCATCTGGACAGCTCCACTGCTCTCTACTGTCAATCTCATCATTGCTAATGTACAGCATTTCCAAACCACTGCTGGAAAATGTCAGCATTTCACTCAATTGCTGGAAAATTTACCGTCTTTTGTGACAGAACTCTGTTAGCAAATTAAAATGTACTACTAGTGCAAAGCTAGTACAAAGTTGAGTCACTTATTTTGGGACGGAGGGAGCACTTGATTTCCTAACTCTGCAGAGAAAACGTCAGGGTTTTACTGCATAGTTACCATGGGTGCCGTATACTTGTACAGTGCCATGTTTATTGTGATTTTGTTTGTATTTTAGCTGTATTTCATAATTTGAGTTATGTGGCGAGATTGATTCTTACTTTCTTGTTTTTGTGGGAGCAGCTCCTATGCCGAGGTGAGCTCGACGGCGGAGGAGCAGAACCCGCAGCCGACCGTTGAGCAGTTCCTCGCCCTCCACAGCTCGCTGTCCCGCGCCACGGTGATCACTGACACCCTCACCAAGTCAGCAGCCCCGCCGGAATGCTCAGCGGTCAGCGACGCTGGGACGGTGGTCTCTGCCACGGATGATGAGGCCGCTGCTGCAGTCGCAGCGGAGCGGCAGCGCCGAGCTAAATCCTGGGTTAACGCCGCGCTCGCCACGGACCTCTCTGGGTTCGGCCTCTACAACCTCAAGCCCGTCCCAGCCACGGTGTCATCGCCGCTAGCGGTGGTCATCGTCGACGAGTCGGTGAAGCCGGTTGCGGCGTCCCCCAATGCCGTGAAGTCGTTGTCTCCGGCGGCGAAGTCGCGGATGTCCCCTGCGAAGGGGAAGCCGAGGACGGGCCCAGGGGCTACGGCAGCTGCGGTGACGCCCGCCCCGCCGGAGTGGGAGAGGGGAGTAGGCGCGGAGGAGAGGGGCCAGCTGGCTCGGCGGCTCGGGGAGGAGTCACGGGGGTGGTTCCTCGGGTTCGTGGAGCGGTTCCTGGACGCCGACGTGTCGGCAGCGGCGCCGTGGGACCGTGAGCGCGCGGCCAGGATGCTCCCGCAGCTGAAGCGCGTCAACGACTGGCTCGGCGAGATCGGGACGCGCGGCGAGGCGCCTCCGCCGCCACCGCAGCAGGACGGGGACGAGGAGGCCGCGGCCACCACCGCCGCGGCTGCCTCGGCCAACGGCTGTGGCGTGCCGGAGGAGACGATCGAGCGGCTGAGGAAGAAGATCTACGAGTTCCTCCTCACCAACGTCGACTCAGCTGCCGCGGTGCTCGGCGGCGCGGCAGCCCCGCCGGCCCCGGCGCCGTCGAGCGGGAAGAAGTCGTGACCCGTGACGTGGTCAACGCATTGATTGACGTGGTGATTGTGAGGCCCAATTGGGCCTCGTCGCAGCTTTGGATTTGTTTGGGCCAAGGAGAATGGTCTTGGTTTGCTAATGTAGCTTGTAGGGTTTTTGTTGGGCTTTGGTTCCTTTAACCCTCTTCTCCTTCTTCCTCTGTTTCGGTTCAAGGAAAAAAAAGGTGATTTGATGAATTGACCTGTATTTATAACTGATGTTTTTTCTTTTCTTGGATTTGTATTTATTGCTGATGTTGATTGGGTAACTTGAATCTGATTTGCGAGCGGTATGGCCTTGCTGGATTTGTGAGGCCTGCAAGTGATTTGTGCTTAAATACGATCGATGCATCCCGATCTTGTCTTTTTTTTTTCAAATGGGTCCAAAGATCTTATCGGCAAAGCGAAGATCATGGAACGGTGATATTCAATGATACCAACCTAAAAGTTTCGAGAGCCACTCCCCTCCATGTCATAACCGTGTCATTTGTTCGACATTGACATCTGTCAACGAGTCATCAAAGGCGATATATTGGTTATATTTGAATTCATTTGATTTTGATTTTATTTATTTTTGTTCTGAGAGGTTTGAGTCCACAGCTATGGAAGAGTCGTCAGATGACAATTGAAGTAGGGGTCTGCCTCTTTCAAAGGGAAGATATTCATTTGCTTTGCTCATAGCATTTTGGGCATACACCTTGACCCTATCATCAACAAGTGACACATTTCTAGTTGGGCTCATAGCATAACATACAAGTGACACGCTTTAGTTGGGCTCATATCATCACATACAGGGACACACAGCGGCGTAGCCAGCCCCAAATATCTGTGCGGTCAGTGGGATATTTTTTTTGGCTATTTTCTTCACAATGAACAGTAGTTGTATAGTGTTTTTAGCCCGTGTTTCACAAAAACTGTGGGGTCAGTTGACCCCACAACTTATGCCTGGCGCCGCCACTGGGGACACACCAATTCAAGTCAACATACAATTGAGGACCTTCGACCTTCGTGGCAAATAATTCAAGAGACTTATCTTGAGAGGCCGCAACTACCTCTTTCCATGCCCCTCAATCCAACTCCGATGTCGGAGATGATTCCGGCAGATCCCTCGGTAGGGTATTCCGATGTGCTGATAAGGTCGGGGCGGAAACAAGGAGACGAGTTTACCCAGGTCCAGGTCCTCTGGTATAGGTAAAACCCTACTTTTGCTTTGTTTGGTTTTTGAAAAGAAAACCTTTTATTGATCGTTTTAAAGTCCATCATCTTATCACAATAAAATCCAACAAAAAATGTCATCCATGGATCCAGCTCATCTCCCATTGGTTGCACCCAAAGACCGTGGGCACCCGATCCTCCTCCTTGCATAGTAACGACACCATATGGATCCAGCTGATGACCTTGAAGATAACATGTAATTTTTTTAGAACTTCTGTTGTGTTAAAAATACAATCATTATGAGTGTTCTAAATGACCGAAAGTAAAGCACAAATTCTCACATGGATCTGAGACCTCAACTTTGGATGCACCCCCACTAGCCAGTTTCTGAACATATTCGTACTGCTTGTGGGTGGCGGTATATTAAAAGCTATATGGGCATATCACCATAATAGCTCAACGAGTGGGAAATGAAGGAATAGATATTGAATCGACTCCTCATTGCCACAAAAGCAACACTTAGTGCATCCTTGTTAATTTCTTTTTTTGGATTATCTTCTGTCAGGATGACCTTGCGATCTAAAAACCACATGACGATTTTTATTTTCAATGGAACTTTCATTTTCCAAATATTTATGGTGAAAAGGTTGCCCATGATTGATGAGGTCCATATACATGGATTTTACTAAGGCACGAGAAGTAGTCAACTTCCAACGGAATGTGCCCAGTTCATGTGAAAGGTTGACCGTCATCAACCCTTTCACAAGGTTTAACCAGTATGTCCATTTGTCCCTGATCAGTGGTCTTCGGAAGGCAACATTCAATGGTACGTGGCCCATCGCAGAGGCAACATAGACATCTTTTCGCTGCATAATATGGTAGAGGTGCGATTTTTGCATGGCTAGTGGCATATCCCCTAGCCATCTATCTTCCCAGAACCTAGTAGTTAGGTCATTGCCTACCGCAAACGTCGCTCTGCAAAATAATAATAATTGCTTTTTACCCCATGAGGTCCTTTGAGAAAGGCGAGTTGGTTTGTTCTGCCTGAACCTCAGAGAGGGTTTTAGAATGAAGGTACTTATTTCTAAGCATGCCAAAATTCCATCCTCAATAAGTATCTTGTATAGCCATTTGCTCAACAAACACTTATTTTTAATCTCGAGGTCATCCTTGGTCTTTAGGGCAATAGATCGCATCGCACCTCGTCATGCGGTATTTATGCTTATGTTCATTAGACAGCCAGAAAAATCTTAATATGTAGCAATCCAATCTTTTCCTTACCCCGTTAGGTATTTGAAAGACAGATAGCATGGACATAGGTAAACTTGTGAGAACAACATTGATTATGGTGAGCCATGCCCCATAAGACATAAGCTTACCAATCCAACAACTCAACATTTTCTCAAAGCGGTCCTTAATACCTTTTCATTATTTATTAAGAAGTTTACGGAAAAGCATTTGGATACCAAGGTATCTAAAAGGGAAAGAGCCATGCTCACAACCAAACAATTGTTTGTACCGATTCTGTTCTTCTTTACCTTTCCAAAGCAGAAGATTTCTCTCTTGTGAAAGTTAATCTTGAGACCAGATAGCTGCTCGAATAAACAAAGAATATGTTCATAGTTTTTGCCTTCTCAATGTCATGTTCCATGAATATAATGGTGTCATCGGCACACTAAAGTACCGAAACCCCGCCATCGACCAGATGAGGAATAAAGCTCACAACATAACATACTTCCTTGACTCGGTTAATGAGCACCGCTAGAAGATCTGCTACAATGTTGAAAATAATAAGCGAGATAGGGTCTCCCTGTTCTAATCCCTTTCGTGTTTGGAAATAGTTATCAATGTCATTATTTACCTTGATCCCCACGCTACCCTTGTGACAAATGAGTCAATCCATTGACACCATTTTTTCGGGACAAATGAGTCAATCCATTGACACCATTTTGTCGGGATCCTTTCATGCACATATATTGTTGCAAGAATAGCCATTTAACTTTGTCGAAGATAACTCCATCAAGTTTCTTTGAGTGTAGCTCGTGAATCGTCTCATGTAAGGCAATAACTCTATCTACGATGTGTCGCTCTGTTATGAATGTCGCCTGCGTCAGTCTCGCCACTCTGTGAGCGATCAACCCAACACGATTAGTTGCAACTTTGATGAATACATGGAAGCTTACACTTAGACGACAAATTGGACAAAATTCTCGAATCTTAATAGCCTCTTCGAAGGGTGAAATACCTAGTTTTAACTTATACAAAGCTAAATTCCCATTATACAACTCAAAAAACTTGTATAGAACCAAGATTGGGTATCTAAGATTGTTTTCTATCGACTAGCTCAGCCACATCTTATATAGGATATCGCCCCTACCGTTACATGAGTCCTAGTTGGCTATGTCGGTGGAGAGGAGTCCTAAGTGGATCTAGCTTGCTTGTCTTGAATAGCAAGGCTTCATGCATCTTCCTTCTACATGGCTTGTAGGCCCGCATGATGGCACAGGGCTGACAACCAGCAAGGTGAGGCACCCCTGGGCCGTAACACTGTCCAACATGATAGGCATTATCTTCATTGTAGAACTAGGTTTTAGACCAACATTATACATTCCTTCTAGTTCAAATGAACATTCCTTACTATTTCCACAACCTCGTCATAACTAGGACTTCTCACAAATGCATGACTTTCCCCTCGTCGCCAACATTCTCGACATTGTTACTTAAAAAATGTTGCCTTGTTCACATAATGAACACTAACAATTCGCGCCATCTAAATAAAAATGGAAAGTAACATAATGCACCAATAAAAATTCAATGGCGTAATACCTAAAGTGCATCACAAAAAACATATCAGAAGTAGAAAACCATCTAAAATAGGTCATGCCCTTACATGTCTTCTTTTCTCCAACATACACCCGAGCCCTAACCCTAATCCTAGTTCATCCATGTAAACAAATCACAAATATATGACTAATCCTAGTGCTAGGGTTTGGGCAGACATGAACAAATGGATTTGAGCGAAATCCCCAAACTAGAGTTGAGACGGACATGAACAATGCCATCAAAACACACAATTCCAACCGATCAAATCATGTGATATGAGAGAGGTCACCTCAAATGATGAAGGGGAATGAATCCACGAAAAAATCACACCTATTTTTCGGGATTTTGTGAAAAGACTATGTGTGTGTGTGTTGGGGAGAGGCTACAATTTGGGTGGGAGAGGCAGAAGAAAGGTGGTGTAAGTGGTTGAGAGGCCCACCAATGCCCTGACCACTTGCTCCTTCAGGAGGAAACACTAGAAGCCGTGGTGTTTTGGTTGGGAGCACAACGATCCCCTATGGTATTTGGGCTCGACCACGCCAACCCGGTGAACAACAACTGGTTGGGTGCGAACCATGGTGCAAACACTATTGATCATGGTGTTTCCACGCACACCCAAAACACCGAGATGTGTGGCGTTTGAAAAAAATCATCATATTTGGCTAAACTTTCAAAATAGACATTTTATGTTAAACTTTAAACTCAAGGTCAATTTTGTAAACAAATTGCCATGCAAAGCAACAACCATCGTAGTTACCACAGTGATTGCAACAACTAACATCTTGGATTTGTTCACTCCACACGAAATGGGTTTGGCAATATATCTCGCTATTTGTCGAGTACTCAAAGGGTAAATGCCTCTTTGATTCACATGAATTACAAAATGTTGGACAAAAAAAATAAAGGATCGAAATGGCCCGCGCATTTGAATCCGAAAGGATTAGCCCACAAGAATTTAAACTAGAGAATGTTTGATGTCACCGAGAAAAAACAAAGAAATTGTAAAGAACAGTTGGGTGGAGGCTAGATGTTCTATGGAATGGAGTATAAATGACTCATTACTAAAATTTTCAATAGATGCAATCCTACCAACCAAACAACCAACATAGAAAAAACAATTTTGTTAAAACACATCTAGATGTGCCCTAAGTACTTGATACGTCCCCAACGTATCTATAATTTTTGATTGTTCCATGCTATTATATTATCATTCTTGGATGTTTTACAATCATTTTATAGTTATTTTATATCATTTTTGGTACTAACCTATTGACATAGTGCCAAGTGCCAGTTGTTGTTTCCTGCATGTTTTTTACTTCGCAGGAAATCAATATCAAACGGAGTCCAAATGCAACGAAACTTTACGCGGATTTTTTATGGACCAAAAGACACCCAATGGCCAAGGCAACACCTGGGGGGGAGCTCCAAGGGAAGCACAACCCACCAGGGCGCGCCCTGGTGGGTTGTGCTCCCCTCGGGTGCCCCTGGACTGCCTCTTAGCTTTATAAATACCCAAATATTCCATAAACCCTAGGGGAGTCGACGGAATTTTGATCCAGACGCCGCAGAGTCCAGAACCACCAGATCCAATCTAGACACCATCACGGAGGGGTTCACCACTTTCATTGGTGCCTCTCCGATGATGCGTGAGTAGTTCCTTGTAGACCTACGGGTCCGTAGTCAGTAGCTAGATGGCTTCATCTCTCTCTTTTGATTATCAATACAATGGTCTCTTGGAGATCCATATGATGTAACTCTTTTGCGGTGTGTTTGTTGGGATCCGATGAACTTTGAGTTTATGATCAGATCTATCTTTTTATATCCATCAAAGTTATTTGAGTCTTCTTTTGTTCTCTTATATGCATGATTACTTATAGCCTCGTATTTCTTCTCCAATATTGGGTTTTGTTTGCCCAACTTGATCTATTTATCTTGCCATGGGAAGAGGTGCTTTGTAGTGGGTTCGATCTTACGATGCTTGATCCTAGTGATAGAAGGGGAACCGACACGTAAGTATCGTTGCTACTAAGGATAAAATGATGAGGTCTATTTCTACATAAATAGATCTTGTCTACATCATGTTATCATTCTTATTGCATTACTTCGCTTCTCCATGAACTTAATACACTAGATGCATGGTGGATAGCGATCGATGTGTGGAATAATAGTAGTAGATGCAGGAAGGAGTCGGTCTACTAATCTTGGACGTGATGCCTATGTAATGATCATTTCCTGGATATCGTCATGATTATTTGAAGTTCTATCAATTGCGCAACAATAATTTTTTCCCATCGTTTGCTATTTTCTCGAGAGAAGCCACTAGTGAGATGTACGGCCCCCGGGTCTCTTTCTCATATTATTTGCCTTTGCGATCTATTTTCCTTTGCTTTTATTTTCAGATCTACTAAACCAAAAACCCAAAAATACTTTGTTGCAATTTATCTTATTTATCAATCAATCTATCAATATTTACAACTCTATCACGTCCGTTACCCGAAAGGGATTGACAACCCCTTTTACACGTCGGGTTGCGAGTATTTGTTATTTGTGTGCAGGTGTTGTTTACGTTGTGTTGCTTGGTTCTCCTACTGGTTTGATAACCTTTGTCTCATCTCTGAGGGAAATACCTACCGCTGCTATACTGCATCATCCCTTCCTCTTTGGGGAAATACCGACATAGTTCTAGCAGTCATCAGTACTTCTTGCACATCTAAGTCTTATATTCATTGACTTACATCAAGATCGGTGTGGGTAATTTTGTTCTTTTTTATATTTTTATTGAGGTACTTAAATATGCAATAAGTAGGGCACATCGAGATGTGCGCTAGACAGACCTAGAAAAAATGGGTAAGAACATCTCTAGCAGATCCCGCGAACGCGCGGCCCGACAAAAAACATGTAAGGGCCCCTGAAGATAGTTTTTATAGTGCGGCGAGCGCTCCGGTCGAACAGATCCTGCAAATGCGTCCCGCAAAACATTGAGGGATGCGTTTGCGGGATCCGTTCGACCGAAACGCTCGCCGCACTGTAAATTTTTCATAGAACATCAAACAAATTGCACATTTCATGATATCCACTGAATGAAAACTAAAATAAATTTAACATACAAATATATAAATAGTCAAGCATCACAATACAACAGTAATCATCATTACAACAAATGTGCGAATTCAAATAATTGTTACAACACCAAATTGCTCAAATCTCACAAGGATAGAAATTGATAGAAATGGGGATCTATCTCCCCCATGGAGCTGCCACCGATGCTCAATAAGATCATGCTGAAGTTGGTTGTGCAAATCAGGGTCCTCGATCTTTTGGTAGGTATCAAGAAATGCATTTGTTCTCATCTGCATCCATGGCCGGCTTCGCATGGCTACAAACATTATCATAGTTGAATTCAAAGTACAAATCCCTCTCATCCTCGACAATCATGTTGTGTAAAATTACACAAGTAGTCATGATGATTCGAAGGGATCTTTTATCCCAGAAGCGGGCATGACCTCGAACAATGGAAAACTGATCTGGCAACACACTGAATACCCTCTCAATATCCTTTTGGCAAGCTTCTTGTGCGTCGCCAAATTTTTGTGCTTATGTCACTAATGGTCTTGACAAATATGGACCATGATGGATAAATACCGTCGGCAAGATAGTACCCCATGGTATAGTCATGGCCGTTAACGGTATAGTTGCAAGCCAGAGCTTTGCCACTAGCTAGCTGAGCAAAAAAACGAGACCTTTGCAAAACATTGATATCATTCAAAGATCCCGGCAAACCAAAGAATTAATGCCAAATCTACAGACCATGTGAGGCCACGGCTTCAAGCACAATGGTGGGTTTGCGTTTGTGGCATGTGTGTTGCCCTACTCAAGCCATCATACAGTTCTTCCTCCTCCAATGCATGCAATCTATACTACCTAGCATGCCTGACCATCCCCTTGCTTCGTTCATTGCCATGAGCTTCTTTATGTCCTCTTCGTTTGGAGCGCGAAGATACTCCAGGCCGAAAACTCGGATTATTGTCTTCGCAAAGACACATATACTTTTGATGGTGGTATCCTTGCCAATGCAAATATATTCATCCGCATAGTCGGGCGGCACACCATATGCAATCTCTCCCATAGCCATCAATTTTTTTATGTGCACTGATATGCCCATTTTGCATCATGTCTTATGTTGATATTTATTGCATTATGGATTGTTATTTCACTTTATGGTACAATTCTCATACCTTTTCTATCTTATTTTACAAGATTTACATGAAGAGGGAGAATGCCAGCAGCTGGAATTCTGGACCGGAAAGGAGAAAATCTGAGATACCTATTCTGCACAATGCCAAATGTCCTGAAACTTCACGGAGATTTTTTTGGAATATATAAAAAACATTGGGCAAAGAAAGATCAGAAGGGGACCCACTAGGTGGCCACAAGCCTGGGGGTGTGCCCTACCCCCCAGGGCTCTCCCCCTGAGCTTGTGGGCCCCCTAGCCAAGCTCCGGTGCCCATCTTCTGGTATATGAAGGGTTTTGACCTAGAAAAAAATCATAAGGAAACTTTTGGATGAAGCGCCGCCGTCTCAAGGTGGAACCTGGGCAGAAGCAATCTAGAGCTTCGGTGGAGCGATTATGATGGAAATATGCCCTAGAGGCAATAATAAAGTTCTTATTATTTTATATTTCCTTATTCATGATAAAGGTTTATTATTCATGCTAGAATTGTATTGACTGGAAACTTAAATACATTTTTGAATACATAAACAAATACTGTGTCCCTAGTGAACCTCTACTAGAGTAGCTCGTTGATCAAAGATGTTAAGGTTTTCTAACCATGGACATGAGTTGTCATTTGATAATGGGATCACATCATTAGGAGAATGATGTGATGGACAAGACCCTTCCGTTAGCTTAGCATTTGATCATACAGTTTATTTCTACTACTTTCTTGTATGTCAAATACATGTTCCTTGGACCCATGAGATCATGCAACTCCTCAATACCGAAGAAATACCTTGTGTGCTATCAAACGTCACAACGTAACTGGGTGATCATAAAGATGCTCTACAGGTATCTCCAAAGGTGTTTGTTGAGTTGGCATGGATCGAGATTAGAATTTGTCACTCCGAGTATTGGAGAGGTATCTCTGGGCCCTCTCGGTAATACACATCATATGAAGCCTTGCAAGCAAATGACTAATGAGTTAGTTATGAGATGCTGTATTACGGTATGAGTAAATAGACCTGATAGTAAAGAGATTGAACTAGGTATAGAGATACCAACGATCGAATCTCGGGCAAGTAACATACCGACAGACAAAGGGAATTACGTATGTTGTCATAATGGTTCGATCGATAAAGATCTTTGTAGAATATGTAGGAACCAATATGGGCATCTAGGTTCCGCTATTGATTATTGACCAGAGAGGTGTCTCGGTCATGTCTACATAGTTCTCGAACCCGTAGGGTCCGCACGCTTAACGTTCGTTGACGATATAGTGTTATATGAGTTATGTGATTTGGTGACCGAATGTTGTTCGGAGTCCCGGATGATATCATGGACACGACGAGGGGTCTCGAAATGGTAGATAGGTAAAGATTGATATATAGGACGATGGTATTCGGACACTGGAAGTGTTTCGGAGGGTACCGGGTACTTATCAGGTCACCCGAAGGAGTTTCGGGCATCACCGACAAATGTATGGGCCTTGTGGGCCAAGAGAGGGAACACACCAGCCCACAAGGGACTGGTGCGCCCCCTATAGAGGCCGACCCTATGGGGAGGGAAAGGAAAGAGGTGAGGGAAAGGAAAGTGTGGAGTAGGACTCCCCCTTCCTTCCCTCTCCCCCTTCTTTCCTCCCCCCTTGTTCATACAAAGAATGTGGGCGCAGGAGGGTAGGAGCCCTAGGGCCGGCGGCTATCCCCTAGGGGTGCGCCCTGTCTGTCTCCCTCTCCCCTCCCACCTATATATACACGGAGAGGGGGGCGCCACACAAGGACACACCATTGTCTTAACCGTGTGCGGCTCCCCCGTCCACCGTTTACTCCCTCGGTCGTATTTTTGTAGTGCTTATGCGAAGCCCTGCAGAGATTGCATCACCATCACCGACACCACGCCGTCGTGCTGCCGGAACTCATCTACTACTTCATCCATCTTGCTTGATCAAGAAGGTGAGGACGTCACCGAGCTGAACGTGTGCTGAACGCGGAGGTGCCGTACGTTCGGTACTTGATCGGTTGGATCGCGAAGAAGTTCAACTACATCAACCGTATTGTCTAATGCTTCCGCTTACGGTCTATGAGGGTACATAGACACACTCTTCCTCTCGTTGCTATGCATCTCCATGGATAGATCATTGAGTGTGCGTAGAATTTTTTTATTTTCCATGCAATGTTTCCCAACAGTGGCATCAAGAGCCAGGTCTATGCGTAGATGATATGCACGAGTAGAACACAAAGAGTAGTCGGCAGTGATCGTCATAGTGCTTACCACCAACGTCTTATTTTGATTCGGCGGTATTGTAAGATGAAGCGGCCCAGACCAAACATACATGTCTACGTACATGAGACCGGTTCCACCGACAAACATGCAACTTGTTTTGCATAAAGGTGGCTGGCAGGTGTCTGTTTCTCCTACTTTAGTTGAATTGAATTTGACTATGGCCGGTCCTTGTTGAAGGTTAAAAATGCAACCTTGATAAATCACCGTTGTGGTTTTGTACCGTAGGTAAGAACGGTTCTTGCTAGAAGCCCGTAGCAGCCACGTAAAAATTGCAACAACAAAGTAGAGGACGTTTAACTTGTTTTTGCAGGGCTTGTTGTGATGTGATATGGTCAAGATGTGATGAGTTATACGTTATTGTATGAGATGGTCATGTTTTGTAATATCGACAACCGGCAAGAGCCTTATGGTTGTCTCTTAATTATGGTATGAAATGCAAGCGCCATGTAATTGCTTTACTTTATCGCTATGAGTTAGCAATAGTCGTAGAAGAAATAGTTGGCGAGACGACCACAATGCAACGATGGTCATAAAGGTGTCGAGCTGGTGACGATGGAGATCATGATGATGCTTTGGAGATGGATATCGATACAAGATGATGATGTCCATATCATGGCACATATTTTGATTGCATGTGATGTTTATCCTTTATGCATCTTATTTTGCTTAGAATGGCGGTAGCATTATAAGATGATCCATTCACTAAATTTGAAGATAAATTTGTTCTCCCCGAGTATGCACCGTTGCTACAGTTTGTCGTTTCGATACACCACATGATGATCGGGTGTGAAAGACTCTACGTTCACATACAACGGGTGTAAGGCAGTTTTACACATGTGGAATATTTGGGTTAAACTTGACGAACCTAGCATGTACAGACATGGCCTCGGAACAGGGAGACCGAAAGGTCAAACATAATTCATATAGTAGATACGATCAACATAGAGATGGTCACCATTGATGACTACCCCATCTGACGTGATGACATGCGTTAGTTGATTTGGATCATGTATCACTTAGATAACATGAGGGATGTTAATTTAAGTGGGAGTTCAATAGTAATTTGATTAATTGAACTTAATTTATCATGAAATTAGTCTTGATAGTATTTGCATGTCTATGTTGTAGATCAGTGGCCCGTGCTACCGTTCCCTTGAATTTTAATGCGTTCCTAGAGAAAGCTAAGTTGAAAGATGATGGTAGCAACTACACAGACTGGGTCCGTAACTTGAGGATTATCCTCATTGTAGCACAAAAGAATTATGTCCTTGATGCACCGCTAGGTGACGCACCTGCTGCAGGAGCTGAAATAGATGTTATGAACGTCTGGCAAGCTCAATCTGATGACTACTCTATAGTTCAGTGTGCCATGCTTTACGACTTAGAACCGGGACTTGAAAGATGTTTTGAATATCATGGATCATACGAGATGTTGCAGGAGCTGAAATTGATATTTCAAGCTAGTGCCCGGGTTGAGAGATATGAAGTCTCCAACAAGTTCTATAGCTACAAGATGGAGGAGAATAATTCTATCAGTGAACTTATACTCAAAATGTATATCATAACCACTTGACTCAGCTGGGAAATGATCTTCCACCTCAGAGTGTTATTGACAGAGTTCTTCAATCACTGCCACCAAGCTACAAAGCCTTCATGATGAACTATAATATGCAAGGGATGGAGAAAACAATTCCCGAGCTCTTCGCGATGCTGAAATCGGCGAAGGTAGAAATCAAGAAGGAGCATCAAGTGTTGATGGTTAACAAGAACACTAGTTTCAAGAAGAAAGGGAACTTCAAGAAGAACGACAAACAGGTTGACGCTCCTGTGAAGAAACCCAGAGCTGGACCTAAGCCTGAAACTGAGTGCTTCTACTGCAAACAGAGTGGTCACTGGAAGCGGAACCGCCCTAAGTATTTGGCGGATAAGAAGGATGGCAAAGTGAACAAAGGTATATTTGATATACATGTTATTGATGTGTTACTTACTAGTTCTCATAGCAATGCCTGGATATTTGATACTGGCTCTGTTGCTCATATTTGTAACTCGAAACATGAGCTGCGAATTAAACGAAGATTGGCTAAGGACGAGGTGACGATGCACGTCGGGAATGGTTCCAAGGTCGATGTGATCGCCGTCGGCATGCTACCTCTACATCTACCTATGGGATTAGTTTTAGACCTGAATAATTGTTATTTGGTGCCTCCGTTGAGCATGAACATTATATATGGATTTTGTTTTATGCGAGACGATTATTCATTTAAGTTAGAGAATAATGGTTATTCTATTTATATGAGTAATATATTTTATGGCATGCACCCTTGAGGAATGGTCTATTCTTATTGATTCTCGATCGTGGAAATACACATATTCATAATATTGATGCCAAAATATGCAAAGTTGATAATGATAGTGCAACATACTTGTGGCACTGCTGTTTAGTTCATATTGGTGTAAAGCGCATGAAGAAACTCCATGCTGATGGACTTTTGGAATCACTTGATTATGAATAATTTGATACTTGTGAGCCATGCCTCATGGGAAAGATGACTAAAACTCCGCTCTCCGAAACAATGGAGCGAGCTAATGACTTGTTGGAAATAATACATACCGATGTATGCGGTCCAATGAGTGTTCAAGCACGCGGCGGGTATCGTTATTTTCTCACCTTCACAGATGATTTGAGTAGGTGATACGTCTCCAACGTATCTATAATTTTTGATTGTTCCATGCTATTATATTATCCTTCTAGGATGTCTTACGGGCTTTTATATACACTTTTATATGATTTTTGGGACTAACCTATTAACCCAGAGCCCAGTGCCAGTTTTTGTTTTTCTCCTGTTTTAGGGTTTTACAGAAAAGGAATATCAAACGGAGTCCAATTGACGTGACAATTTTTGATGATTTTTTCTGGACCAAAAGAAGCCCCCGAAGTAAAAGAGTTGGGACAGGAGAGCTACGGGCTGCCCACGAGGGTGGGGGCATGCCCTCCTATCTTGTGGACAGCCCAGAAGCCCCCCTGACTTGTGCCCTACGCCAAAAAATCCTATAAATACTGAAACCTTCGGAAATTAACCTATATCGGGAGTTCCGCCGCTGAAAGCCTTTGTAGCCACCAAAAACCAATCTAGACCCTGTTCCGGCACCCTGTCGGAGGGGGAACCCCTCACCCGTGGCTATCTTCATCATCCCGACGCTCTCCATGACGAGGAGGGAGTAGTCCACCCTCGGGGCTGAGGGTATGTATGAGTAGCTATGTGTTTGATCTCTATCTCTCTCGTGTTTTTGAGATGGCACGATCTTGATGTATCGCGAGCTTTGCTATTATAGTTGGATCTTATGATGCTTCTCCCCCTCTACTCGCTTGTAATGGATTGAGTTTTCCCTTTGAAGTTATCTTATCGGATTGAGTCTTTGAGGATTTGAGAACACTTGATGTATGTCTTGCACGTGCTTAGCTATGGTGACAATGGGATATCATGTGATCCACTTGATGTATGTTTTGGTGATCAACTTGCGGGTTCCGTGACCTTGGAAATCTATGCATAGGGGTTGGCACACGTTTTCGTCTTGACTCTCCGGTAGAAACTTTGGGGCACTCTTTGAAGTTCTATGTGTTGGTTGAATAGATGTTTCTGAGATTGTGTGATGCATATCGTATAATCATGCCCACGGATACTTGAGGTGACAATGGAGTATCTAGGTGACATTAGGGTTTTGGTTGATTTGTGTCTTAAGGTGTTATTCTAGTACGAACTCTATGATAGATTGAACGTTACTACGGACTCTTGAAAAGACCAATCAGAAAGAATAACTTTGGGGTGGTTTCGTACCCTACCATAATCTCTTCGTTTGTTCTCCGCTATTAGTGACTTTGGAGTGACCCTTTGTTGCATGTTGAGGGCTAGTAATATGATCCAATTATGTTATCCTTGTTGAGAGAACTTGCACTAGTGAAAGTATGAACCCTACGCCTTGCCTACTATCATTGCAACTTCGTTTATGCTCACGTTTACCACTTGCTACCTTGCTGTTTTTATATTTTCAGTTTACAAAAACCTATATCTACCATCCATATTGCACTTGTATCACCATCTCTTCGCCGAACTACTGCACCTATACAATTTACCATTGTATTGGGTGTGTTGGGGACACAAGAAACTTTTTGTTATTTGGTTGCACAGTTGTTTGAGAGAGACCATCTTAATCCTATGCCTCCCACGGATTGTTAACTTAGGTCATCCACTTGAGGGAAATTTGCTACTGTCCTACAAACCTCTGCACTTGGAGGCCCAACAACGTCTACAAGAAGAAGGTTGTGTAGTAGACATCACGCTCTTTTCTGGCGCTGTTGCCGGGGAGGTTAGTGCTTGAAGGTATATCTTTATATCTTGCAATTGAATCTTTTAGTTTCTTGTTTTATCACTAGTTTAGTTTATAAAAGAAAACTACAAAAAAATGGAATTAAGGTTACCTGATATGTTTCATCTTTTTAATATCTTTCATGAAAATGATGGGAAGGAAAATTGTGCTCAAGTACTAGAAGAATAATTACATAGAATGCTTGGCATGAAATATGTGCATGATGAGCATGATTGCAATGTTGTTAGTATGAATTCTTTGAATACCCATGGTGCTAATGATATGCAAAGCCACAAGCTTGGGGATGCTATGTATGATGAAGATGATATTTTTAGTCCCCCAAGTTTTGATGAGCAAATTTATTATGATGAAATCATGCCTCCTATTTATGATGATTA
Source organism: Secale cereale (assembly GCA_902687465.1). Classification (NCBI taxonomy): domain Eukaryota; kingdom Viridiplantae; phylum Streptophyta; class Magnoliopsida; order Poales; family Poaceae; genus Secale; species Secale cereale. The sequence continues at coordinate 606,480,600 of LR738713.1, read as the reverse complement.
TATTGATGAAAGTGGATTTGGAGAGGTCATGACTTTATTTAGTGATGAATCCACTATTTCGGAAGATGTTCCAATTGATTATGAGAACAAAGTTGCTATCTATGATGATTATTGTGATGACTTGTATGCTATTAAGAATAATGATAAACATGAAACTTGTCATCATGATTTTAGTTTTCAATTGGATTATGCTTCACATGATAGTTGTTTTGTCAAATTTGATGCTCCCACTATTCCGAATGAGAAGAATTTTGTTTATGATGGGAGTAGTAAAATTTCTATGCAAGTAGATCATGACAAGAATGCTTTATGTGCTGGTTATATTGTTGAATTCATTCATGACGCTACTGAAAATTATTATGAGAGAGGATCATATGCTTGTAGGAATTGCAATAATATCAAGTTTCCTCTCTATGTGCTTAAAATCTTGAAGTTATGCTTGTTTTCCATCCCTATGCTAGTTGATTATTGCTCCCATAAGTTGTTTGATTACAAAATCCCTATGCATAGGAAGTGGGTTAGACTTAAATGTGCTAGCCATATTCTTCATGATGCTCCCCTTATGTTCGAGTTCTAATCTTTTATGCGAGCATCATTGAAATCATCATGCCTAGCTAGGGGCGTTAAACGATAGCGCTTGTTGGGAGGCAACCCAACTTTATTTTTGTTCCTTTGCTTTTGCTTCTGTTTAGGAATAAATGTTGCATCTAGATTCTGTTTAGATGTGGTTTTATGTTTTAATTAGTGTTTGTGCCAAGTAGAACCTTTGGGAAGACTTGTGTGAAGTCTATATGATCATGCTGTAAAAAACAGAATCGTTAGCACTCGCTAGAATGGTCATCAGATTTTACTGGAGTGTGCTATTTAGTTGATTCTTTTTGAAGATGATTAATAGAAAAATTTCTCACGTTTACCAATTTAGTTTGAATTTTTTGGAGTTACAGAAGTATGCGAAACCTGCAGATTACTACAGACTGTTCTGTTTTTGACAGATTCTGTTTTTCGTGTGTTGTTTGCTTATTTCAATGCATCTATGAGTAGTATTGGGAAGTATGAATCATAGAGAAGTTGGAATACTGTAGTTTTAACACCAATATAAACAAAGAATGAGTTCATTGCAGTACCTTTGAGTAGTGGTTTGTTTTCTTATACTAACGGAGCTCACGAGATTTTTGTCTAAGTTTTGTGTTGTGAAGTTTTCAAGTATTGAGTATTGCTTTGATGGACTATGGAACAAAGAGTGGAAAGAGGCTAAGCTTGGGGATTCCCAAGGAACCCCAAGGTAAAATTGAAGGACAATCAAAAGCTTAAGCTTGGGGATGCCCCGGGAAGGCATCCCCTCTTTCGTCTTCATCCATCGGTAACTATACTCGGAGCTATATTTTTATTCAACACATGATATGTGTTTTGCTTGGAGCGTCAATTTTGTTTATTTTGTTTTTCTTGCTGTTTGAATAATATCCCCAGATATGAAATTCTTAAATGTTAGAGAGTCTTCACATAGTTACATAATTATACAACTACTCATTGATCTTCACTTATATCTTTCGGAGTAGTTTGTTATTGCTCTAGTGCTTCACTTATATCTTTTAGAGCACGGTGGTAGTTATATTTTGAAGAAATAGATGAACTCTCATGCTTCACTTATATCCTTTTGAGAGTCTATTAAAACAACATGGTAATGTGTTTAGGCTATTAAACTAGTCTTCACATGATAGACATCCAATATCAATGTAGTAAAAACTTTCACACTAAGTGTATTGAATATGATGAGTGGTTGGATGCTTGATAATTGTTTTGAGATATGAGGATAGTGATATTAGAGTCATGCTAGTGGAGTTATTATGAAATTGGGAAATGCTTGTGTTAAGGTTAGTGATTCCCGTAGCATGCACGTATGGTGAACCGCTATGTGACGAAGTTAGAGCATGAGGTATTTGTAAAGTGTCAACCTTTGTGTGGAGGTCGGGGGCGCGCGATGGTTAAATCCTACCAACCTCACCCCTAGGAGCATGTGTTGATTTCTTTATTTTGATGACTCATAGATTTTTGCAATAAGTATATGAGTTCTTTATGACTAATGTTGAGTCCATGGATTATACGCTCTCTCACCCTTCCACCACTGCTAGCCTCTCTTGTACCGCGCAACTTTCGCCGGTACCATACACCCACTATATATCCTTCCTCAAAACAACCACCATATATATTCCTCAAAACAGCCACCATACCTACCTATCATGGCATTTCCATAGCCATTCCGAGATATATTGCCATGCAACTTTCCATCGTTCCGTTCATATGACACGCATCATATTGTCATATTGCCATGCATGATCATGTAGTTGACATCGTATTTGTGGCAAAGCCACCATGCATAATTTTGCATACATGTCACTCTTGATTCATTGCACATCCCGGTACACCGCCGGAGCCATTCATGTAGAGTCATACTTTGTTCTAGTATCGAGTTGTAATATCGAGTTGTAAATCAATATAAGTGTGAGGATCTTCATTATTAGAGCATTGTCCCGTGTGAGGAAACCAAAAAAAGATAAAGGCGAAACAAAAAAGGAGATGGCCCAAAAAAATAGAGAGGGGCTAAAAAAAAGAGGAAAGCCCCTCCAAAAAAATGAGAGAAAAGAGAGAAGGGATAATGCTACTATCTTTTTCCACACTTGTGCTTCAAAGTAGCACCATGTTCTTCATGATAGAGAGTCTCATGTTTAGTCACTTTCATATACTAGTGGGAATTTTCATTATAGAACTTGGCTTGTATATTCCAACGATGGGCTTCCTCAAATGCCCTAGGTCTTCGTGAGCAAGCAAGTTGGATGCACACCCACTAGTTTCTTTTGTTGAGCTTCCATACATATTTAGCTCTAGTGCATCCGTTGCATGGCAATCTCTACTCACTCACATTGATATCTATTGATGGGTATCTCCATAGCCCGTTGATACGCCTAGTCGATGTGAGACTATCTCCCTCCTTTTTGTCTTCTCCACAACCACCTCTCTATTCCACATAGTGCTATGTCCATGGCTCACGCTCATGTATTGCGTGAAAGTTGAAAGGTTTGAAAGAATAGAGTATGAAAACAAGTGCTTGGCTGAAATCGGGGTTGTGCATGATATGAATATTTTGTGTGATGAAGAGGGAGCATAGCTAGACAATATAATTTTGTAGGGATAACTTTCTTTATCCATAGTATTTTGAGAAGACATGATTGCTTTGTTAGTATGCTTGAAGTATTATTATTTCTTATGTCAATATAGACTTTTGTCTTGAATCTTTCAGATATGAGCATTCATGCCACAATTCTAAAAATTACATTGAAAAAAACTATGTTGGTTAGCATTCCACATCAAAAATTCTGTTTTTATCATTTACCTACTCGAGGACGAGCAGGAATTAAGCTTGGGGATGCTTGATACGTCTTCAACGTATCTATAGTTTTTGATTGTTCCATGATATTATATTATCCTTCTAGGATGTCTTATGGGCTTTTATATACACTTTTATATGATTTTTGGGACTAACCTATTAACCCAGAGCCGAGTGCCAGTTTCTGTTTTTCTCCTGTTTTAGGGTTTTACAGAAAAGGAATATCAAACGGAGTCCAATTGACGTGCCAATTTTTGATGATTTTTTCTGGACCAAAAGAAGCCCCCGAAGTAAAAGAGTTGGGCTAGGAGAGCCACGGGCTGCCCACGAGGGTGGGGGGCGCGCCCTAGGCAGGGGGCGCACCCTCCTATCTCGTGGACAGCCCAGAAGCCCCCCCTGACTTGTGCCCTACGCCAAAAAATCCTATAAACACTGAAACCTTCGGAAATTAACCTAGATCGGGAGTTGCGCCGTAGAAAGCCTCTGTAGCCACCGAAAACCAATCTAGACCCTGTTACGGCACCCTGCCGGAGGGGGGGGGGGAACCCTCACCGGTGGCTATCTTCATCATCCCGACGCTCTCCATGACAAGGAGGGAGTAGTCCACCCTCGGGGCTGAGGGTATGTATCAGTAGCTATGTGTTTGTTCTCTCTCTCTCTCTCTCTCTCTCTCTCTCGTGTTCTTGAGATGGCACGATCTTGATGTATCGCAAGCTTTGCTATTATGTTGGATCTTATGATGCTTCTCCCCATCTACTCTCTTGTAATGGATTGAGTTTTCCCTTTGAAGTTATCTTATCGGATTGAGTCTTTGAGGATTTGAGAACACTTGATGTATGTATTGCATGTGCTTATCTGTGGTGACAATGGGATATCATGTGATCCACTTGATGTATGTTTTGGTGATCAACTTGCGGGTTCTGTGACCTTGGGAATCTATGCATAGGGGTTGGCACATGTTTTCGTCTTGACTCTCCGGTAGAAACTTTGGGGCACTCTTTGAAGTTCTATGTGTTGGATGAATAGATGTTTCTGAGATTGTGTGATGCATATCGTATAATCATGCCCACAGATACTTGAGGTGACAATGGAGTATCTAGGTGACATTAGGGTTTTGGTTGATTTGTGTCTTAAGGTGTTATTCTAGTACGAACTCTATGATAGATTGAACGTTACTTCGGATTCTTGAATAGATCGATCAGCAAGAATAACTTTGAGGTGGTTTCGTACCCTACCATAATCTCTCCGTTTGTTCTCCGCTATTAGTGACTTTGGTGTGACTCTTTGTTGCATGGTGAGGGCTAGTAATATGATCCAATTATGTTATCCTTGTTGAGAGAACTTGCACTAGTGAAAGTATGAACCCTAGGCCTTGCCTACTATCATTGCAACACCGTTTATGCTCACGTTTACCACTTGCTACCTTGCTGTTTTTATATTTCAGTTTACAAAAACCTATATCTACCATCCATATTGCACTTGTATCACCATCTCTTTGCCGAACTAGTGCACCTATACAATTACCATTGTATTGGGTGTGTTGGGGACACAAGAGACTCTTTGTTATTTGGTTGCAGGGTTGTTTTAGAGAGACCATCTTCATCCTATGCCTCCCACGGATTGATAAACCTTAGGTCATCCACTTGAGGGAAATTTGCTACTGTCCTACAAACCTCTGCACTTGGAGGCCCAATAACGTCTACAAGAAGGTTGTGTAGTAGACATCAGTAGGTATCGGTATATCTACTTGATGAAACACAACTCTGAAACATTTGAAAAGTTCAAATAATTTCAGAGTGAAGTAGAGAATAATCGTAACAAGAAAATAAAGTTTCTACAATCTGATCGCGGAGGCGAATACTTGAGTTACGAGTTTGGCCTTCATTTAAAACAATGTGGAATAGTTTCATAACTCACGCCACCTGGAACACCACAACGTAATGGTGTGTCCGAACATCGTAACCGTACTCTATTGGATATGGTGTGTTCTATGATGTCTCTTACCGATTTGCCTTTATCATTTTGGGGTTATGCATTAGAGACAACTGCATTCATGTTTAATATGGTACCATCTAAATCCGTTGAGACGACACCGTATGAACTATGGTTTGGCAAGAAACCAAAGTTGTCGTTTCTTGAAGTTTGGGGTTGCGACACTTATGTCAAAAGGCTTCGGCCTGATAAGCTCGAGCCCAAATTGGAGAAGTGTGTCTTCATAGGATACCCAAAAGAAACTATTGGGTATACCTTCTACAATAGATTTGAGGGCAAGATCTTTGTTGCTAAGAATGGATCCTTTCTAGAGAAGGAGTTTCTCTCTAAATAAGTGAGTGGGAGGAAAGTAGATCTTGATGAGGTAATTGTACCTCTCCTTGAATTGGAAAGTAGCTCATCATAGAAAACCGTTCCCGTGATGCCTACACCAACTAGAGAAGAAGCTAATCATAATGATCATGAAACTTTGGATCAAGTTACTAATGAACCTCGAAGGTCGACCAGAACACGTACCGCACCAGAGTGGTATGGTAACCCTGTCCTGGAAGTCATGTTGTTAGACAACGACGAACCTTTGAACTATTAAGAAGCTATGATGAGCCCATATTTCGAAAAATGTCTTGAGGCCATGAAATCTGAGATAGGATCCATGTATCAGAACAAAGAGTGGACTTTGGTGGACTTGCCCGATGATCGGTAAGCCATAGAGAATAAATGGATGTTCAAGAAGAAGATTGAAGATGATGGTAATGTTACTATCTACAAAGATCGACTTGTCACTCAAGGTTTTCGACAAGTTCAAGGAGTTGACTACGATGAGACTTTCTCACTCATAGCGATGCTTAGGTTTGTCTGAATCATGTTAGCAATTACCGCATTTTATGATTATGAAATCTGGCAAATGGATGTCAAAACTGCATTCCTTAATGGATTTCTAAAGAAGAGTTGTATATGATGCAACCAGAAGGTTTTGTCGATCCTAAAGGTGCTAACAAAGTGTGCAAGCTCTAGTGATCCATCTCAGAGTTGGAATATACAATTTGATGAGGTGATCAAAGCATATGGTTTTATACAGACTTACAGTGAAGCCTGTATTTACAAGAAAGAGAGTGAGAGCTCTGTAGCATTTCTAATATTATATGTAGATGACATATTGTTGATTGGAAATGATAATAATTTCTGAATAGCATAAAAGGATACTTGAATAAGAATTTTTCAATAAAATACCTCAATGAAGCTGCTTATATATTGGGCATCAAGATCTATAGAGATAGATCAAGACACGTAATAGGACTTTCACAAAGCACATACCTTGACAAAGTTTTGAAGAAGTTCAAAATGGACCAGTCAAAGAAAGGGATCTTGCTTGTGTTACAAGGTGTGAAACTGAGTCACACTCAATGCCCGACCACTGCAGAAGATAGAGAGAAAATGAAAGTCATTTCATATGCCTCATCCATAGGTTCTATCATGTATGCTGTGCTGTGTACCAGACCTGGTGTTTGCCTTGCCATAAGTTTGGCAGGGAGGTACCAAAGTAATCCAGGAGTGGATTACTGGACATCGGTCAAGAACATCCCGAAGTACCTGAAAAGGACGAAGGATATGTTTCTCGTTTATGGAGGTGACGAAGAGCTCGTCGTAAAGGGTTACGTCGATGCTAAGTGGGGTACATAGCTGCTTCGGAAGGAGCACATGAAGGAGTCTGGATGAAGGAGTTCATATCCGATCTAGGTGTAATACCTACTGCATCGGGTCCAATGACAATCTTTTGTGACAACACTTGAGCAATTGCCTTAGTGAAGGAATCCAGGTTTCACAAGAGAACAAAACACATCAAGAGACGCTTCAACTCCATTGGTGAAAAGGACAAGGATGGAGACATAGAAATTTGTAATGTACATACGAATCTAAATGTGGTAGACCCGTTGACTAAGCCTCTTCCACGGGAAAAACATGACCAACACCAAGACTTCATGGGTGTTAGATTCATTACAATGTAATCTAGATTATTGATTCTAGCTAGTGCAAGTGGGAGACTGATGGAAATATGCCCTAGAGGAAATAATAAAGTTATTATTATTTTATATTTCCTTATTCGTGATAAAGGTTTATAATTCATGGCAAAATTGTATTGACCAGAAACTTAAATACATGTGTGAATACATAAACAAATACCGCGTCCCTAGTGATCCTCTACTAGACTAGCTCGTTGATCAAAGATGGTTAAGGTTTCCTAACCATGGACATGAGTTGTCATTTTAGAACAGGATCACATCATTAGGAGTATGATGTGATGGACAAGACCCATCCGTTAGCTTAGCATTTGATCGTACAGTTTATTACTACTACTTTCTTGTATGTCAAATACATGTTCCTTAGACCATGAGATCATGCAACTCCCAGATACCGGAGGTATACCTTGTGTGCTATCAAACATCACACCATAACTGGGTGATCATAAAGATGCTCTACAGGCATCTCTGAAGGTGTTTGTTGAGTTGGCATGGATCGAGATTGGAATTTGTCACTCCGAGTCTCGGAGAGGTATCTCTGGGCCCTCTCAGTAATACACATCATAAGAAGCCTTACAAACAAATGACTAATGAGTTAGTTACAAGATGATGTATTATGAATGGAGTAAAGAGAGTTGCCAGTAAAGAGATTGAACTAGGTATAGAGATACCGATGATCGAATCTCGGACAAGTAACATATCGACATACAAAGGGAATTGCGTATGTTGTCATAACGACTCGACTGATAAAGATCTTCGTAGAATATGTAGGAACCAATATGGGCATCCAGGTTCCTCTATTGGTTATTGACCAGAGAGGTGTCCCAGTCATGTCTACATAGTTCTTGAACCCGTGGGGTCCGCACGCTTAACGTTCGTTGACGATATAGTGTTATATGAGTTATGTGATTTGGTGACCGAATGTTGTTCGGAGTCCCGGATGAGGTCACGAACATGATGAGGAGTCTCGAAATGGTCGAGAGGTGTCGGTGTACTAAAGTAGGGGTACCTTAGTATCCCGACTTGTGCACGGGCAGTAGCAGCGTCCCGTGGCAGGGCTTGCCACGCGCCCGCCAAAGCCCGCTTGGGTTCCTTTGGAGCCATTCAAGAACAAAGTATTCAAGTCAACGAAACAAGGCCCCGGCAAGAGGAGCTTGCCAGGAAGGCCGCTCCAGGCTCAAAATCATACCTTTAGCACAAGACCCTGGCAAGAGGAGCTTGCCAGGAAGGCCAAAGCATGGCATTTCAGAAGACTCGCCGTGGCGCATCGCGCGCCCCGGCAAGGCCCGGAGAGCGACAAGCTTCCGGGCGCGGCAAGGTAGCGACCGCGACAAGGCACTTGCCGCGGCAAGCTTCCACTGTGTGCCCGCGCTCCAGCTCATCTAGCCACGCGTCGCCCTGGGGCCCTTCCAGGGGCACGTGGCGGAAGGCTGTGCAGCCTGGGGGACACGGTGGCAAGCCACGATGATGAGGCTACCGTCGTGGCGAACGGAGACGCCCGGACGGACGCTTTTTTGCACTATTTGGGGGCGACGGCGACGGGCATTCAATGCCCTTGTCCCCCACCGTCAGGGTTAGGTACAAAACACTGTACATACACTGTTACAACTACCACCATTTTTACGATTCTACCCTCACCTACGTTGCCACCTGTCGGTGACCCCTTGACCTATAAAAGGAGGCCCATGCACAACGTAGAGGGGGTTCCGACTCTCGATCACTCCCACGCTCAGTGTTGTAAGTGACAAGTACTGTAGATCTTCTCGCTCCCGAGCCAAGAACACAATACAAACCAAGGCAGGAGTAGGGTTTTACGCATCCGTGTGGCCCGAACCTGGGTAAACTGCTCGCGTGTGCGCCTCGATCCGCTCTTTGTGCTTCCTTCGCTCCCTTGCCGTACCGAAAAGGGGCTCCGGTCCCATAGGTGTTCGTGGGCGATCAGTTTCCCCGACATCTTTGGCACGCCAGGTAGGGGAGCGTCGAGGTTGTGCGAACCTGATCCGGCGTTCACGCGGGCGTAATCTTCAACAACTTCACCAACTTCGATAGCTTCATCGCCATGCCGCCGAAGAAGAAAGCTTCGGAGGTAGGAGGCCCGTCCGCGTCGATCCCACCACCACCAGAACCAACAGTTGGTGGGGGAGACGCTGGCGGAAGGACGGACGCCGGCGAGGAAACTCATGGCGCCGCCAAATCCAAGGACAAGACGGACGACCGAGCGCACTCCAAAACCTCGGCGTCCGTGCACGCACCGCGGCCCTCTCAAGAGGTGCCGGAACGGCAGCGGCGTGGTACGCAGGGTACCATCCGCTTGCTGGGCCAAGGACAAGTTGGCGGGTCGCGGGACGCTCAAGGCCAACGCGCTGGCACGAGCAAGGCGCGGTCGCCGGGGCGAGAACCTGCTCCTTCTAACGCGATTAGAAGTCCGAGCATATCTCGCTCCTCGCACCGCTCGCCACCGCTTCCCTCCACTCCAGCAGAAGCTCTGGCTAGAGCTCAGCTGCTCCTCGACTTCCCTCCAGCGACAGACAAGGCCGAAGACTGGAGGGCTACCATCCAAAGCCTCATCGCCTTCGCCAACAACGACACGCCGCAGCAGCCGGCAACGTCGCGGCCGCGGCAAGTCAGCCAGGCGCGGGCTGATGGAGACAAGACCGCCGGGGGTGCAACTACCGTGCACTCCCCGCCCCGAAGGCCGAAATCGCCGACTCGCCGGATCAACATCGACGACGACTCCACGGCGTCGTCGGATCCACGAGCTCGCCGCGATCAACGCCAAATCCTCGACGACAGGCGACAAGAAGACGCTCGAACTCGCATCGAGCGTCGAAGAGAAGCGCGGCGACAGTCCGACCAGCGCGCTGGGACCGCTGTCGACATGCACGTGCCCGGAGAACCGGGCGACTTGCCGTACGCGGCAGGTTGCCCTGCGTTCACCCATGAGCTGCGGCAAGTCCAGTGGCCCAGCATGAAGAACTTCAAGCCCGACGTACCCGAGAAGTACGATGGCAAGACCCATCCCTCGGAGTTCCTCAGTATCTACACCATTGCGGTGCAGGCTGCCGGGGGATGGGACGAGAAGATTCTGGCAAACTACTTCCCGCTCGTGTTCAAGCCAAATGTCAGATCTTGGCTCATGCACTTGCCGGAGAACTCCATCTCTTCTTGGGCCGACCTATGCCACCAGTTTGTCGGCACCTTCACGGGCGGCCACAAGCCCCATGGCCAGGAAAGTGATTTGCATATACTTGCCCAGAAGGAAGGAGAGTCCCTGCGAAAGTACATCCAGAGATTCAGCCGCGTCCAGCACAACATCCCGGACGTCCACCCTGCCGCGGTTATTAGCGCGTTCCATCAGAACGTGCGTAACCGCCGGATGAGGGAGGAAATGGCGATGTGCAAGATACGAGACGTCAGTGAGCTTTATGCCCTGGCCGATAAGTGCGCACGCGCTGAAGAAGAGAGGAGAATCCCCGGAGAGGATGTTGGAGCAGGAGGAACGGACAGTGAGGATGCCGCCCCGGCAAGGAAAAACCGGCGGCGGAACAATAAGAAGAAGAAGAACAAGGAAGTACTGGCCGTCGAGCAGTCCGGCAAGGAGGCAGGCGCCAAGAAAGCTCAGGCTGGTGGCTCAAGGAAGCCACCACTGTAGCGGCCGCCGACAAGCAGGACGGCTCCGACAAGCAGTACTGCAAGATCCACCGTACCAAGGGCCATGATCTCCAGAACTGCAAAAGGGTCGAATACCTCATCGAGCAACAGAAGGCTGAGTACGAGCGACGCGACAAGGAGAAGGCCCAGGGAGGCGGAGGAGAGTCCGGCAAGAAGCGGCCATTCAATGGCCGGGGAGGACGCCGCGGCAAGGCCAAGCAGCGGCAAGGAGATAGACCTCCCCGCGGCCGCGACAAGGACGAAGACGAGGACATGGACGACAGAGCAACAGCGAGCAGGAGTTCCAGAAGGCCACAGAAGTTCTGTGCGTCGATGGAGGTGCCTCTCTGCATACTTCCCACCGCCAACTCAAACAATGGGTGCGGGAAGTTAATGCAGCTGAGCCACCCGTCGAGTCGCGCAAACTCCTAAAGTGGTCCAGCACGCCCATCATCTTCGACATTGAGGATCACCCTGACCGCACAACTGCGGTCGGGTGCTTGCCGATGTTGGTATCACCAACCATCCGCAACCTTAAGGTTACCAAGATGCTGGTTGACGGCGGGGCCGGTCTGAACCTGATCTCCTCTGCTGTAGTCCGAAAGCTACAGATCCCCGACAGCGAGCTCGAGGAAACTGGAACTTTCCAAGGAATTAACCCGGGAAGGAGCAAGCCGAAGGGGAAGATCACGCTGCCAGTAACCTTTGGCAGAGAGCTGAACTTCAGGACTGAGAGGATCACCTTTGACGTTGCCGATATCCCATTGCCATACAATGGGATACTTGGCCGTCCGGCGCTCGCCAAGTTCATGGCAGCCTCTCACTATGCCTACAACATGCTCAAGATGCCGGGGCCGATAAGCGTCATCTCTGTCCCCGGCGACAAGAAGGACGCGCTTATCTGCGCCGACAAGATCTACCGGGACGCAACAGCTGCAACAAATAGCAAAACACTTGCCGCTGAAGCTCCCGGGGGGAAGAACAAGACCAATCCCGGCAAGAGCTCTAGGGCCCACTCCGACAAACGCACCTCCTCGGAGTGCTGCGCTGCCGTCGAGGACGCACCATCAAGCTCCACCGGCAAGTGCAAGAAAGGAATGGCAGCTCCACCTGCAACCAAGAAGGTGTCCGCCAAGGAGGACGGCACTGGTGGTACTTTCACCATCAGTGCTACGCTCGACCCTAAATAGGAAAGCACGCTCGTTGCTTTCCTGCGAGCGAATGTCGACGTGTTTGCATGGCAACCGTCTGACATCCCCGGTGTTCCCAGGAAAGTGATTGAGCACAAGCTTGCTGTTTGTCCTCATGCGCGGCCCGTCAAGCAGAAGGTCAGAAAGCAAGCGGTGGAGCGCCAAGAGTTTATCGCGGAGGAAATCAAGAAGCTGGAAGCAGCATGCCTTGTTAGAGGTGTACTTCATCCCACGTGGCTGGCCAACCCTGTTGTCGTGCGCAAAGCTAATGGGAAGTGGAGGCTTTGTATAGACTTCACTGATGTGAATAAAGCTTGTCCTAAAGATCCATTTCCCTTGCCGCGCATCGACCAGATCGTTGACTCCACGACTGGGTGTGAGTTGCTTTCATTCCTTGATGCATACTCCGGATACCACCAGATATTCATGGCTGAAGAGGATGAAGAGAAGACCGCATTCATTACTCTATGTGGCACTTACTGCTTCATACGCATGCCCTTTGGATTGAAGAATGCGGGCTCAACATTTGCAAGGGTGGTCCACACTGCTTTTGATCCACAGATACACATGAATGTAGAAGCTTACATGGATGATATAGTGGTCAAGAGCAAGGACAAGGATACCCTGATTCAAGACCTGGATGAAACTTTTGCGAATCTGCGCAAGATACAACTCAAGCTTAACCCCGAGAAGTGTGTGTTCGGAGTCCCTTCCGGCAAGCTTCTCGGGTTCTTTGTGTCCCAGAGGGGGATTGAAGCCAATCCTGACAAGATCAAAGCCATAGAGCAGATCGAAGCTCTGAAGCGCGTCAAGGATGTACGAAGGCTTGCCGGCTGCGTGGCTGCCCTCAGCAGGTTCATTTCTAAGTCCGCAGAACGCGCCCTACCGTTTTTCAAAATCTTGAAAAAGGCGGGTCCAATGAGATGGACTCCGGAAGCGGAGGCAGCGCTGCAGGATTTGAAAGGATACCTATCCTCCACTCTAATACTTATCGCACCTAGGCCACAAGAGAAGTTGCTGCTATACTTAGCAGCAACCAATCAAGTGGTTAGTGCTGCGTTGGTAGCGGAAAGGGAGGCGGATGAGGAGCCCACAGCCCCGACAAGCACATCCAGCGACAAGCAGGGGGCTTCCCCGACAAGCTCTGGCCCCGACAAGGATGAGTCTGCGTAGATGCAAGAAGAAGTGCGGAAGAAGATGGTGCAGCGCCCGGTCTATTTTGTCAGTTCCCTCTTGCAGGGGGCTAGGTCAAGATACTCTGGGGTGCAGAAGCTGCTTTTCGGCCTCCTCATGGCCTCGAGAAAGCTGCGCCACTACTTCCAAGCACATGAGATAACAGTGGTCACTCGCTTTCCGCTGAAGAGGATATTGCAAAATCCAGAAGCAACGGGCAGGATTGTCGAGTGGGCACTGGAGCTGTCAAGCTTTGGTCTTAAGTTTGAAAGTACTTCAACTATCCAGAGCAGAGCCTTGGCAGAGTTCATAGCAAAATGGACACCAACACCAGACGAAGAGATTCCAGAGACAAACATCCCCGTCAAAGAAGCGAGCAAAGAATGGATAATGTACTTCGATGGTGCCTTCTCGCTGCAAGGCGCCGGTGCTGGTGTGCTACTTGTCGCACCCACCGGGGAACACCTCAAGTACGTTGTCCAAATGCACTTTCCCAAGGAGCAAGCAACAAACAATACTGCAGAGTATGAAGGTTTGCTTGCCGGCCTCAGAATTGCAGCAGAACTTGGGATCAAGAAGCTGTTTGTGCGGGGAGATTCGCAGTTGGTTGTCCGACAAGTGAACAAGAGCTACCAGAGCCCATTGATGGAAGCTTACGTCGACGAAGTGAGAAAGCTTGAAGAGCACTTTGAAGGCATACAAATGGAGCACGTTCCAAGAGCTCAAAATGACGTCGCAGACGGCCTATCAAAGTGTGCTGCACTAAATCTACCTGTGGAACCAGGGATCTTCGTGCTCAAGCTAACTCAACCATCTGTTACACCATCAGTTGGGCAAAGCAAGAAGAGAAAGTTGATCTCCGGTGACTACTTGCCGGCGGATCTTCCTGAAGTCGCCGCCAAAGTCCCCAAGATCAACGCCCAAGTTGCTGAGGAACAGTCTGCTCCCGCGGACCCTAGGGCTCGTACAGTAGAAGCAGGCGTTCCCGACAAGTCTTGCCCCGGCAAGCTTGCCGGGGGACGTCCAGCTCCGGCCGAGCCGTAGGTTCTTGCCGTGGAAGCTAACGTTCCCGCAGCAGCAATGATGCCTTTAGTCCTTGTTGTTGAGCCTCAGGCTCCGGCATGGGCATAGCAGATCGTCCATTTCCTCCAAACTGGAGAACTTCCCGAAGAGCCAGAAGAGGCAGAAAGAATAACCAGGCAGTCAAGTATGTACCAGTTCGTCGGGAACGAACTGTACAGAAGAAGACTCAATGGTGTCAGGTTGAAGTGCATCCCCCGGGAAGATGGGCAGAAGCTGTTGGCAGAGATACATGGAGGCATATGTGGCCACCACATTGGTGCAAGAGCACTTGCCGGCAAGGCGTTCCGGCAAGGTTTCTTTTGGCCAGAAGCCCTCCAAGATGCAACTGCACAAGTAACCAAGTGTGAAGCGTGCCAGTTCCATGCCAAGCAAATACATCAGCCAGCTCAAGCTCTCCAGACGATCCCTTTGTCCTGGCCATTTTCGGTCTGGGGGCTCGACATCCTCGGCCCCTTTCCCCGCGCAGTCGGGGGCTTTGAGTACTTGTACATCGCCATCGACAAGTTCACAAAGTGGCCGGAAGTGGAGCTAGTGAGGAAGGTGACCGCGCAGTCAGCAGTCAAGTTCTTCGAGTCAATTGTTTGCCGTTTCGGAATCCCTAACAGGATCATCACCGACAACGGCACACAGTTCACAAGCCGCACCTTCATGCAATACGTCCAAGACCTTGGCGCCAAGGTCTTCTTTGCTTCTGTTGCTCACCCGAGGAGCAATGTTCAAGCGGAGAGGGCAAACGCTGAAGTGCTGCGCGGACTCAAGACAAGAACTTTCGACAGGCTGCACAAGTGCGGAAGAAACTGGATTGAGGAGTTGCCGGCGGCTCTTTGGTCAATCAGGACGACACCAAATCAAGCCACTGGACAGACACCCTTTGCTCTTGTCTATGGAGCAGAGGCAGTTCTCCCCACGGAACTCGTATACGGATCGCCTCGAGTGCTCGCTTATGATGAGCTCGAGCAAGAGCAGCTGCGGCAAGATGACGCACTGCTCCTCGAGGAGGACCGTCTTCAGGCTGCTGTACGAGCTGCTCGACATCAGCAAGCTCGCCGCTACCATAGCCGCAAAGTCAAGGCCAGAACTCTCGAGGAAGGCGACCTTGTTCTTCGGCGTGTTCAGTCCGCCAAGAATTCCAACAAGTTGACGCCTAAGTGGGAAGGCCCTTATCGGGTGAGACAAGTCACAAGGCCCGGCGCTGTCCGCCTTGAGACCGAAGAGGGCTTACCGGTGAGCAACTCCTGGAACATTGATCACCTTCGCAAGTTTCACCCATAAGGCGCGGTTGCCGTGATCCGCTCCGGCAACCACCTTTTGTACAAGTCTTGCCGCTGTTGCATGTAAACCTTCGTACAAAGCCGGGCGCAGACCCCGTGCATCAGTAAAGCTTTTGTGCCTTGCACAACTTGTCGTTTCATGCCTTTTTTGTTTTTCTTGCATGTGTTATCTGACACTTTGTGCAGCACACACCTCCGGTAAGCAATAACAAGCCGCAAGGCTCCATATATATGTTTCCTCCCTTACTCTTTTCTCTCAAGCAGAAGAAGTTTTTCCTCGCGCACAAGTTTGCCGGGGGGGAAGGAGACAGTGGTATGGACCAAGTGCCGTTCAAGAAAGCCTCGCCTTGCCGGGAAGCAAACCGCACACAAAAGCTAAGTTACCAAAGTTTGAGCATTCAAATTTTTAATTTTTAAATTCTTAGTTATCTTCCTTGAACGACCACACTTTGTATG
Organism: Secale cereale; assembly: GCA_902687465.1. Classification (NCBI taxonomy): domain Eukaryota; kingdom Viridiplantae; phylum Streptophyta; class Magnoliopsida; order Poales; family Poaceae; genus Secale; species Secale cereale. The sequence continues at coordinate 606,464,384 of LR738713.1, read as the reverse complement.
GAAAACCTGTGCACGGAGGAACTTACCCGTGGCTAGCCGCGCCCTTACTTTGTTTCGAGCACGCTCAACGGCTTAAGTGAGCTGCGACAAGTGTCACGCCCTTACTTCGTTTTCGAGTTCGCTCAACAACCTAAGTGTGCTGCGACTAGCTGCGGCAAGGTTTCTTGCCGGTAGAGGCATTGCCGGCAGGCTGCTGAAGTTCCGCACTCAGCGCTCGCGGCAAGGGTCCCTTTGCCGGCAAGTTCCCTAAAAGCGTAGGGTAAAAGCATACAAAGTAAAGGAGTCGAACAAAGGGAGTAACGCTGCATTAACTACCCAAAATAAAGTTATATTACAAGATGACTTGTCGCTGTTCTAATAAACTACTGTCCATGACTTAATTGGCAGCGACAAGGGAAGCGGAAAGAAAACAGCCTAGTCTACGCGGTCGCCGTCGACTCTTCTGATCTTGCCCACCTTGGCCACGATGGGGGCGACAAGAGCCTTCAGCGCTTCCTGGTTAGCGTCGGGCGGCAAGGTCCGGAGGACGTTGTCGAGATTGATCCCGGGGTTGCGGTAGACTATCTTCGTCAGCACTCTCTCCACAACTCCCGTGCAAAGCCTGCGCGCCTCGTTCGCCAGCTGCGTGGGGATCCTCTCCCGGAGCTGCTCAAGGGGCGGCGCCACTCCCCTGAAGAATAAGCTCAGCTTGGCGCTGTGAGGGAGGTTCGCGTCGGGGGAGTACCCGAGGTGCTCCGTCCCTAGCGCCGCCATCTCCCTGTCGATGTCAGCGGCGGCGGCGACGAGCTCCTCGGTCCACTGCTCCACCGTCTGCCTGAAGTTGTTTTGCGTGAGGGTGGCGCTGTCCAGCAGTGCCCTCTCAGCCCGGAGGTCCTCCTTCAGCTTCGTCTCCCGGTTTCTGGCGCTGTCAAGTGATTCAGTGAGGGTGGACAGCTTCAATTCCAAGTCCGCGATGGAATCCTTGGCGATGGCGAGCTCCTTGCCCTTGTCGGAGAGACGGACCTGCAGCTCCGAGTGGCTGTGGGCGTCTTTCTCCCTCTCTAGTGTGAGCGCGGCAACCTTCTCCTCGCTCGTCTTCAAGTTGAGCTCCAACTGTGCCACCCTCGCCTCCAAGTCTCTCTTGGCGGTCTCTGCAGCTGCAGCGGCGTCCCTCGCTTCCTGCAGAGCCCCGCCAAGGGACTGCTCGCGCGCGGTAAGGTCGTCCTCATGGCTATCGAGGTCGACCTTCCGCTGCCTCAGCTCTCCTTCCCGCCGAGACAGATCTTCGGCGGCGAGCCGTTGCTGCTCCTCTGCTTCGGCCTTTTCAAGGACGAACGCCTGGTGCGCCTCGGCGAGCTCCTCCCGCTCCTCCGCCAAAGACCGGAGGGCCGCCTGGTTGGCGGCGCGGAGCTCCTCGGCGCGCTTCTCCAAATCGACGCCTGCCTTGGCAGCCAGAGCCTCTCGGGACTCCAGCTTGTCCTGCCTGGCACGGTACAGGGCCAGAAGCCGGCGCAGAAGCTGCTCCTCCTCGGGCTCGTTGCTGCTGCCGGGCGCGTCGACAAATTTCAGCCCCGCGGAGGCGAGGACTTCCCCATCGAAGACCTCCCCCTCCGCGGGCGCCCTTGACGAAGAAGCCCACGGGATCTGAATGAAGACCCCGTTCCCAGCCTCCATGTAGGCACCGGTTCCAGCCGCGGCAGCGGCGGGGTCGGCGGTCGGCGCAGCGTCAAACGCTCCTGCGGCCTCGGGGCCGTCAGTGCGATCGCCGGTCCCCTCCTCAGCTTCCGCGTCGGCGTCCCTGGTTGCCTCTTCGACGGCGGGCTCCTCGGTGCCAATCACCTCCTCGGTGGCCGCGGCACCACTCGTGTTGCCGCGCGCGGCCTCCTCGGTGGCGGCCTCCGTCTCCATGGGCTCTGGAGCGGACGAGTCTGAATGCAAGAAAAAGAAAGAAGAATGGTCAAGCAAATATCCAAAAAGAAGAAGTCAAGAGAAGAAAAGTACAAGGGTTACCTGCGCGGGCCTCTTCCTCAACGGGGTTCCTTGCTAGGGAGTTCTCCCTTGGCGGCGTGGTAGTAGCCTCCGCCGGCGGAGGGCCGCTGGCGCCTTCCCTTGGCGGGGTGCTCACCCTTGGCGGGGTGCTCGCCCTTGGCGGAGTACCCGTCCTTGGCGGAGTATTCTCCCTCGCCGGGGAGCTCCTCCTTGGCGGGGAGATTGAGACGCGCCGCTCGTCGGGAGCAGTCTCTTGCCGCTCCTGGGGCTGTGGCTCCGCTTCTGTAACAAACCAACAAACAAGCAAAACGTTAATGAAGATAAGAAGCTCACGCGCGCCCGGCAAGCGAAGAAGCGAACAGAAAACTTACGCTGGGGGCTGCGCTGGGGGCTGCACTGGGGGCTGCTCTGCGGAGCAGCTCGCTGGTCCGGCAAGCCTGTCGCGGGCGCATCCCCTGCCGCTGCGACGGGCTCGTCCTCAAGATCGACCACCGGGATCTTGGCCTTCTTCGCCATCCTCTGGGCCAGGGTCCTGGAAGACAGACATCAAACAGAATCAGACAAAGAAGATTCAAGACAAGAACAACAAATTGAAGAAAACAAGAATTGCTTTACTTACTCTTCCTCCTCCTCGTCGGAACTGAGGACGGAGAAGTCGAAGTCCGCCTCGCGCGTCCTGGCGCGAGGAGCTGGAGGAGTAGGCTCCCTCAGGCGCTTGGCGGGCGCCGGAGCAGTGGTCTGAGAAGACCCCGCTCCGGTCGTCGCCGAGGCCCGAGGGGCGGAAGGAGCGGTGGATCCCGTGCGGGAAGATCCTCCCCCAGCCGCTGCGGAGGCGCGAGGTGCCCCCTTGACGGCCTTGCTCGTCGTGGTGGCGCGCGTCGAGCGACGCTGCGGCTGCTGGCCTGCCGGCTACTTCACCGTGTCCGCAGCCTTGCGGAGACGCTTCTTCGGTTGAGGAGGAGGACTTGGTGGTGGCGGAGAACTCCCCGAGGATGAAGAGGAGTCGTCAAGGCCCAGAGACCCGCCTGAGTCTTCTGAAGAGTCGCCCGATTCGGCGCCTTGCTCGGCGGGCTCGCTCGACTCTGTGCCTTGCCCGGCAGCCTCGCTCGTCTCGGCGGGCTGCCCGGCAGGCTTTATCAGTTTGAGGATCTCTTCCTCCTCGTCCCGACTCACCCCATCCGCTGCATCCGCCTCGTCCAAGGAGTACCCAAACTCGCCCGTGGCCTTGGCTACGGCTGCCTCCTCCATCCTGGTGGCGATATACGCCACCTTCCGGTCGGTGGTGTCGCGGGTGAGACCTTTCTTCTCATCGAGATCGATTGGCAGCTCCACCAAGTTGTTGAAGAAGGTTTGCGCGGCTTCGTGAGAAGGCGCCAGCCAAGTGAGGTCAACCCCGTGAGAGTCGCACAACGGCATCGCCGCGCGGATAGCACTAAGCGACGAATTGTTGCATAGTGGAACTACCCCCCGCGGCGAGGCGAACCACTCCGGGTGCTTGGCGTCGTGCTTGAACAGCTCACGGAGCATCCCTTTGAGCTCCAGGACAGTGAAGTTGTAGTTAAGGCCGGGGCGCAGCCTCATACAGTCTGCCGCATTGCCGAAATCCCAAGCAGGCCTCTTCCTCTCCTGCAAGGGAGCGATGCGCCGGCGAAGGAAATCTGCCCCGACCTCACCTACAGTGAGATTGGCTTGCCGGAGGCGAAGAATCCTAGTGAGAGCTATCTTCAGCTTCTCGTCCTCCGGGGCTAGATCACTCCAGTCCTTGACGCGCACTATTGCAGCTCGGCGCGGGGAAGTAAACTGCTGGGGTTCGTCCTCCACTCCTCCCACTTGCCGCGGAGCTCTCCAATCAAGTATGCCTCTTTCTTATTGAGCCTAAAGATCCAAGAAATCCCACCGGACAGGGGGGCCCAGACTCTATCCGAGGCGTAAAAAAATGGCGGAAGAGGGCTACATTGGGGTGGACTCCGACAAAGTTTTCGCACAGATGTGCGAAAACGGCCATGGGTAAGACTGCGTTCGGGGTGAAATCCAGAAGATGGAATCCATACGTGTTCCTAACATCGCAGAAGAATTCGGAGTATGGAGGGCAGAGTCCGCAATGGAAGAACATGGCAAAGTAAGGATAACCTCCCAAAAACATGTCGCAGGCTTCGGCGGGGAGAACCCTGGTGCGCGGGTGAGCTTTCGTTTCCCTCGACCAGAAGAGGTAGAACTTGTCCTTCAGCTCCCTCGCGCCGAGCCTCGGCGGGAAGACCACCATCCTCTTCTGCATTGCTGGAAGCTTCGCCGCCGTTCGGTCTTCGCGGCTTTCACCTTGTCACCCTTCGGGGCCATGGCGGGGACGGCGAGGGGGGCCGGCGGCGCTGGGGAGGCTCGCGGCGGCGGAAGAAGGGCGGAGCGCTGCTCTCTTTCAACCTTCGGGGAGGAGGGGAGCGGCGGGGGTTTCTGCAGGTTGAAGACGCAATGAAGCAATGGGGGAAACTGCCCCTGTTTCCTCTGCTTTTAAGGGGGAGAGGGGGACGTTCTGCATTTTCCCATTAAAGAAACAGGCCACGATTTCTCCCACGACGCCGCAATCGACGCGTGCCGTTAGGGAGGGATGCGGCGGATACGGAGTAGGCTGCGGCGCGCCGCGGGCCGCGTGTGCCCGTGCACTGTTTTGGGCCTGGCCCAACAGCGCTCGGCACCGTGTGTGGCCCAGGCCCGGGGGCTCCTGTCGGTGTACTAAAGTAGGGGTACCTTAGTATCCCGACTTGTACACGGGAAGTAGCAGCGTCCCGTGGCAGGGCTTGCCACGCGCCCGCCAAAGCCCGCTTGGGTTCCTTTGGAGCCATTCAAGAACAAAGTATTCAAGTAAATGAAACAAGGCCCCGGCAAGCTGGCCGCTCCAGGCTCAAAATCATACCTTTAGCACAAGACCCTGGCAAGAGGAGCTTGCCAGGAAGGCCAAAGCATGGCATTTCAGAAGACTCGCCGTGGCGCATCGCGCGCCCCGGCAAGGCCCGGAGAGCGACAAGCTTCCGGGCGCGGCAAGGTAGCGACCGCGGCAAGGCACTTGCCGCGGCAAGCTTCCAGTGTGTGCCCGCGCTCCAGCTCATCTGGCCACACGTCGCCCTGGGGCCCTTCCAGGGGCACGTGGCGGAAGGCTGTGCAGCCTGGGGGACACGGTGGCAAGCCACGATGACGAGGCTACCGTCGTGGCGAACGGAGACGCCCGGACGGACGCTTTTTTGCACTATTTGGGGGCGACGGCGATGGGCATTCAATGCCCTTGTCCCTCACCGCCAGGGTTAGGTACAAAACACTGTACATACACTGTTACAACTACCACCATTTTTACGATTCTACCCTCACCTACGTTGCCACCTGTCGGTGACCCCTTGACCTATAAAAGGAGGCCCATGCACAACGTAGAGGGGGTTCCGACTCTCGATCACTCCCACGCTCGGTGTTGTAAGCGGCAAGTACTGTAGATCTTCTCGCTCCCGAGCCAAGAACACAATACAAACCAAGGCAGGAGTAGGGTTTTACGCATCCGTGCGGCCCGAACCTGGGTAAACTGCTCGCGTGTGCGCCTCGATCCGCTCTTTGTGCTTCCTCTGCTCCTTTGCCGTACCGAAAAGGGGCTCCGGTCCCATAGGTGTTCGTGGGCGATCAGTTTCCCCGACAAGAGGCAAAGACTGATATATATATATATATATATATATATATATATATATATATATATATATATATATATATATATATATATATATATATATATGACTATGGTATTCAGTCACCGGAAGTGTTTCGGAGGGTTCCAGGTACTTATCACGTCACCGAAAGGACTTTCGGGCATCCCCGGCAAAGCTATGGGCCTTATGGGCCAAGAGAGGGAACACGCCAGCCCACAAGGGGCTGGTGCGCCCTCTATAGAGGCCGGCCCTATGGGGAGGGAAAGGAAAGAGGGGAGGGAAAGGAAAGTGTGGAGTAGGACTTCCCCTTCCTTCCCTCTCCCCGTCTTTCCTTTCCCCCTTATTCATATATGGAAAGGGGGGCAGGAGGAGATGAGCCCTAGGGCCGGTGGCCCACCCCTAGGGGCACGCCCTGGCTGTCTCCCTCTCCCCTCCCACCTATAAATACACGGGGAGGGGGCGCCACACAAGGACACAACATTGTCTTAGCCGTGTGCGGTGCCCCCGTCCACGGTTTACTCCCTTGGTCATATTTTTGTAGTGATTATGCAAAGCCCTGCATAGATCACATCACCATCACCGTCACCACGCCGACATGCTGCCGGAACTCATCTACTACTTCGTCCGTCTTGCTGGATCTAGAAAGTGAGGACGCCAGCGATCTGAACGTGTGCTGAACGCGGAGGTGCCGTGGGTTCGGTACTTGATCGGTTGGATCGCGAAGAAGTTCGACTACATCAACCGTGTTGTCTAACGCTTCCGCTTATGGTCTATGAGGGTACATAGACACACTCTTCCTCTCGTTGCTATGCATCTCCATGGATAGATCATTGCGTGTGCGTAGATTTGTTTTTGTTTTCCATGCAACATTTCCCAACAGATTCTGCCGGGGAAACTTCCCTCTGGGAGGGGGAAATTGAAGCCATCATCTTTACCAACGATCCTCTCATTGAGGGAGGGTCAATCTTCATCAACATCTTCATTAGCACCATCTCCTCTCAAACCCTAGTTCATCTCTTGTATTCAATCTTTGTCTCAAAACCTCAGATTGGTACCAGTGGGTTGCTAGTAGTGTTGATTAATCCTTGTAGTTGATGCTAGTTGGTTTATTTGGTGGAAGATCATATGTTCAGATCCTTAATGATATTCAATACCCCTCTGATCATGAACATGAACATGCTTTGTGAGTAGTTACTTTTGTTCATGAGGACATGGGCGAAGTCTTGTCATAAGTAATCATGTGAATTTGGTATTCGTTCGATATTTTGATGAGATGTATGTTGTATTTCCTCTAGTTTGTTATGTGAATGTCGACTACATTACACTTCACCATGATTTGGGCCTAGGGGAAGGCATTGGGAAGTAGCAAGTAGATGATGGGTTGCTAGAGTGATAGTGTTGAAAATGTGCCCTAGAGGCAATAATAAAGTGGTTATTATTATATTTCCTTAATCATGATAAAGGTTTATTATTCATGCTATAATTGTATTGATCGGAAACAGAAATACATGTGTGAATACATAAACAAATACCAAGTCTCTAGTAAGCCTCTACTAGACTAGCTCATTAATCAAAAGATGGTTAAGGTTTCCTGACCATAGACATGAGTTGTCATTTGATAACGGGATTGTAGGGTAACGCAACAAAAAACAAAAAAAATATGTATAGCAAGCACGCCCAGGACCACTATGAAGACTTCATACAAGGTTTGATCTGATCCGTACCGACTCGAAGCACAACGGAAGAAGAGTTGGTGTAGATCGTCGGTGCAGCTTCCCGTAGCTAGGATTTACAACCTCCCAACCGCAAGGACGATCTACATGGGTATGTAGATGCTCTCCCTCTGTCGTAGCTATGCTTCTCCATGGATAGATCTTGCGTGTGCGTAGAATCTTTTTTGTTTTCCATGCAACGTTCCCCAACAAATAGAAGCTTAAACCCTATAGTTTATGCGTTGCTTCGTAAGTGGCTGATTTGGATCCACATGTTTCATGCTATGGTTAGATTTATCTTAATTCTTCGTTCATAGCTGCGGATGCTTGAGAGAGGGGGTTAATCTTAAATGGGAGTCTTGTCTAAGTAAGGACAACACCCAAGCATCGGTCCACACACATATCAAATTATCAAATTAGCGAACATGAATCATATGAGCATGATGAAAACTAACCCGACGATAATTCTCACGTGTCCTCGAGAGCACTTTGCTTAATATAAGAGTGTGTCCAGGCTTATCCTTTGCTATAAAAAGGATTGGGCCACCTTGTTTCACCTTTGTTACACTTGTTGTTTGTTACCTGTTACGAATTATCTTACTACCAAACTATCTATTACTAATAATTTCAGTGCATGCAGAAAATACATTTCTGAAAACCGCTTGTCATTTCCTTCTATTCCACGCTGGGTTCAACCCTCTTACTTATCAAAATGACTACGATTGACCCCTTGTACTTGTGGATCACCATGCATTAAAACCAATTAACCAGGTGGCATTCCTACGCCGGGTGAAGAAACGACAATTTTGCTCGCAAGCATCGATGATGTGGACGAAAAGTGACTCATATGTATCCAACGTATCTATAATTTTTGATTGTTCCATGCTATTATATTATCTACCTTGGATGTTTTATATGCATTTATGTGCTATTTTATATGATTTTTGGGACTAACCTACTAACCCAGAGCCCAGTGCCAGTTTCTGTTTTTCTTTGTTTTTTGAGTTTCGCAGAAAAGGAATATCAAACGGAGTCCAAACGGAACGAAACTTTTTGGAGATTTTTCTAGGACCAGAAGACATCAGATGGACTTGGAGTACATGCCAGGGGATCCACGAGGCAGCCACAAGGGTGGATGCCGTGCCCTGGGGGTAGGGCGTGCCCCCTACCTTGTGGGCCCCTCGTGCCTCCCCCAACTGACTTCTTCCGCCTATAAATACCTATATATTCCAAAAACATCAGAACATCGATCGAAACCACTTTTCCGCCATCGTAACCTTCTGTTCTCGCGAGATCCTATCTGGAGGCCTTTGCTACCTCTTGAGCTGGCGTTGTATTCCCTCGAAGAGGAAAGGGAGATGCAACACAGTAGCGTAAGTATTTCCCTCAGTTTTTGAGAACCAAGGTATCAATCCAGTAGGAGACCACGCGCGAGTCCCTCGCACCTGCACAAACAAATAAGAATTTCGTAGCCAACACGATAAGGGGTTGTCAATCCCTTTACAGTCACTTACGAGAGTGAGATCTGATAGAGATGATAGTTTATATTTTTGGTATTTTTGGTTTAATAAAACATCAAATAAAAGCGGTAAAAGTAAAGTAGATGTAGATTGATATGTTGAGAATAGACTCGGGGGCCATAGTTTTCTCTAGTGGCTTCTCTCATGATAGCGATATTCTACGACGAGTAAACAAATTACTGTCGAGCAATTGATAGAAAAGCGAATAATTATAAGACTATCTAGGCATGATCATTGTATATATGCATCACGTCCGAGACAAGTAGACCGACTCCTGCCTGCATCTACTACTATTACTCCACACATCGACCGCTATCCAGTATGCATAAAGTGTATGGAGTTCATACAAACAGAGTAACGCCTTAAGCAAGATGACATGATGTAGAGGGATAAACTCAAGCAATATGATGTAACCCCCATCTTTTTATCCTCGATGGCAACAATACAATACGTGCCTTGCTGCCCCTACTGTCACTGGGAAAGGACACCGCAAGATTGAACCCAAAGCCAAGCACTTCTCCCATTGCAAGAATTATAGATCTAGTAGGCCAAACAAAATCGATAATTCGAAGAGACTTGCAAGGATATTATGAGCACACATAAAAATTTCAGAGAAGAACCAAATATCTTTCATAGATAACCTTGATCATAAACTCACAATTCATCGGATCTCGACAAACACACCGCAAAAAGAGATTACATCGAATAGATCTCCTTGAAGACCGAGGAGAACATTGTATTGAGATCCAGAGAGAGAAGAAGCCATCTAGATACTAGCTATGGACCCGAAGGTCTGTGGTAAACTACTCACAACTCATGGTGAGGGCGATGATGATGATGGTGAAGGCCTCCGTGATGGACCCCCCTCCGGTGGAGCTCCGGAACAGGCTGCAAGATGGGATCTCCACGGGAACAGAACCTACGGCGGTGGAATTATGGTTTTCTCTCTGCGTATGGAGTTTCTGGGGTACGTGTACTTATATAGGAAGAAGGAGGGCATCGTCGGCCACACAAGGAGGCCTCGAGGCAGGGGGGCGCACCCAGGGAAGGGGGGCGCGCCCCCACCCTCGAGGGAGGCTCCTCGATCCTCTAACGGGGTTCTCAAGCTTCCTGGGCGTAATTTTCTCCAAAAATATCTCTCGCGAAGGTTTCATTCCGTTTGGACTCCGTTTGATATTCTTTTTCTGCAAAACCCTGAAATAGGAAAAAAAAACAGCAATCTGGACTAGGCCTTTGGGTTAGTAGGTTAGTCCCAAAAATGATATAAAAGTGAACGATAAAGCCCATTAAACACCCAAGACTTCGTAAATAATAGCATGGAACAATAAAAAATTATAGATACGTTGGAGACGTATCACGCATCCCCAAGCTTAATTCCTGCCCGTCCTCGAGTAGGTAAATGATCAAGAAAGAATTTTTGATGTGAATGCTAACCAATATAGTTTTTCAATGTAATTCTCTTAATTGTGGCATGAATGTTCAGATCTGAAAGATTCAAGATAAAAGTCTATATTGACATAAGAAATAACAATACTTCAAGCAATACTAACAAAGCAATCATGTCTTCTCAAAATACCATGGCTAAAGAAAGTTATCCCTACAAAATCATATAGTCTGGCTATGCTCCCTCATCATCACACAAAATATTCATATCATGCACAACCCCGATTTCAGCCAAGCATTTGTTTTCATACTCTATCTTTTCAAACCTTTCAACTTTCACGCAATACATGAGCGTGAGCCATGGATATAGCACTATGAATGAAAGCTCAACAAAAGAAACTAGTGGGTGTGCATCCAACTTGCTTGCTCACGAAGACCTAGGGCATTTGAGGAAGCCCATATATTGTTCGAATATACAAGCCAAGTTCTATAATGAAAATTCCCACTAGTATATGAAAGTGACTAAACATGAGACTCTCTACAATGAAGAACATGGTGCTACTTCGAAGCACAAGTGTGGAAAAAGATAGTAGCAATTGTACCCTTTTTTCTTTTTTTTTCTTTTTTTTGGGCCTTTCTTTTTTTCTTTGGCCTTTCTTTTTCTTTCTTTTTTTTTATTTTTTTGCGGAGGGGTTTTATTGATTTAGCCTTTCCTCCCATGGGACAATGCTCTAGTAACGATGATCATCACACTTTCATTACAACACGAAATTACAACTCGATACTACAACAACAAAGTATGACTCTATATGAATGCCTCCGGCGGTGTACCAGTATGTGCAATGAAACAAGAGTGACATGTATAAAAATTATGCATGGTGGCCTTGCCACAAATACGATGTCAACTACATGACCATGCATGGCAATATGAATATATGATGCGTGTCATATGAACGGAACGGTGGAAAGTTGCATGGCAATATATCTCGGAATGGCTATGGAAATGCCAAGATAGGTAGGTATGGTGGCTGTTTTGAGGAACAATATGGTGGCTGTTTTGAGGAAGGATATATATTGGGTTTATGGTACCGGCGAAAGTTGCACGGTACAAAAGAGGCTAGCAATGGTGGAAGGGTGAGAGTGCGTATAATCCAAGGATTCAACATTAGTCATAAGAACTCATATACTTATTGCAAAAATCTACGAGTCATCAAAACAAAGAAATCAACGCATGCTCCTAGGGGGGAGGTTGGTAGGAGTTAACCATCGCGCGCCCCCGACCTCCACACAAAGGTTGGCACTCTACAAATACCTCATGCTCCAACTTCGTCACATAGCGGTTCACCATACGTGCATGATATGAGAACCACTAACCTTAACACAAGTATTTATCAAGTTCATAATAACTCCACTAGCATGACTCTAATATCACTATCCTCATGTCTCAAAACAATTATCAAGCATCCAACATCTCTTTCTATTCAATGCACTTGGTGTGATTTTTTTACTACATTGACATTGGATGTCTATCATGTGAAGACTAGTTTCTTTAGCCTAAACACATTACCATGATGTTTTAATAGAATCTCAAATAGATATAAGTGAAGCATGAGAGTTCCACAATTTCTACAAAATATTACCACCATCGTGCTCTAAAATATATAAGTGAAGCGTGTCGGTGTACTAAGGTAGGGGTACCTCAGTACCCCAACTTGTGCACGGACAGTAGCAGCTTCCCGCGGCAGGGTTTACCACGTGCTCGCCGGAGACCTTCCTGCAAAACCATTCAAAAACAAAGTATACAAGACAGAAGATCGAGACCCCGGCAAGCGGAGCTTGCCGGGAAGGCCGTTCCAGGCTCAAGGCTACCTCACTCACGCAAGGCCCTGGCAAGAGGAGCTTGCCAGGAGGACTAGAAGATTGCATCATAGAAGACACGCCTCGGCGCTATACGCGTCCCGGCAAGGGCCCGGGGAGCGACAAGCTCCCGGGCCCGGCAAGGTCAAGACCCCGGCAAGGTGCTTGCCGGGAGAGTTGCGCTGTGTGCCCGCGCTCCAGCTCATCGGCCCACGCGTCGCCCTAGGGTTTTTCCAGGGACGCGTGGCGGATGGCTGTGCAGCCTGGGGGACACGGTGGCACTCCACGGTGGTGAAGCCATCGCCGTGGCAAACGGAGACGCAAGGGCGGGAGCTTTTGGGGTCGACGGCGACGGGCATTAAATGCCCTTGTCCCCTACTGTCAAAGTAGGTAGCGACCACTGTTCACGCACTGTAGCTCCACTATTCCGCACTGTTACAACTACCACCTCTTTTACATTTTTACCCCTTTCTCCTACGTTGACACCTGTCGGTGACCCCTTGCACTATAAAAGGAGGCCCATGCACAACGTAGAAAGGGTTCGGAACCTAGATCGCTCATACGCTCGGTGTAGCTAGTTCTTCAAGCTCCCGAGCTCTCCAACTCAATACAAACCAAGCAGGAGTAGGGTTTTACGCGTTCATCGCGGCCCGAACCTGGGTAAAACTGCCCGCGTGCTCGCTACGATCTGCTCTTCGTGCTCCCTCCGCCCTCTTACCGCACAGACAAGGGGCTCCGGTCCCATAGGTGCTCGTGGCGGACAGTTTCCCCCGACATCTTTGGCGCGCCAGGTAGGGGGCGTCGAGGTTGTGCGAATCTGATCCGGCGTTCACGCGGGCGCGTTCTTCATCAACCTCTCCAGTTTCATCAGCAACTTCGTCGACAACAGCACCATGGCCCCGAAGAAGAAGGCTTCGGAGGTCGGAGGCCCGTCTGCGTCTCATCCGCCGCCACCTGAACCTACGGTGGGCGGGGGAGACGCCGTCGGAAGGGTGGTCGCCGGCGAGGACACTCGCGGCGCCACCAAATCCAAGGACAGAGCGGACGACCGAGACTCGGTCTCCGTGGACGCGCCACGTCCATCTCAGCATACGACAACCCAGCAGCGCCATACCACGGGAGGTGGTATACGCTTGCTGGGACAAGGGCAAACCGGAGGCTCGCGGGACGCTCCGGGCCATCGTCCGGGCACAAGCAAAGCGAAGGCGCCGGGGCGGGACCCTGCTCCTTCTAACGCCGTTAGGAGTCCGAGCATATCCCGCTCCTCGCACCGTTCGCCCCCGTTCCCCTCCACTCCAGCAGAAGCGCTCGCGAGGGCGCAACTGCTCCTCGACTTCCCTCCAGCGGCAGACAAGGCCGAAGACTGGAGGGCCACCATCCAGAGCCTGATCGCCTTCGCCAACAACGACTCTCCACAGCAGCCGGCGACCTCGCGGCCGCGGCAAGCTGAAAAGACGAAGGCCGACGGCGACAAGACTGCCGGGGGTGCAACCACCGTGCACTCCCCGCCGCAGAAGAAGAAGACGCCGCCCCGCCGGAACAACACCGACGACGGCTCCACGGCGTCGTCGGATCCGCGGGCTCGTCGGGACCAGCGCCAAGTCCTTGACGACCGGCGACAAGAAGACGCTCGCACAACGATCGAGCGCCGCCGAGAAGCCCGGCGACAATCAGACCAGAGGGCTGGGAACGCTGTCGACGCGCGCGCGCCCGGTGAACCAGGCGACTTGCCGTACGCGGCAGGCTGCCCTGCGTTCACCCGTGAGCTGCGGCGCGTCCAGTGGCCCAGCATGAAGAATTTCAAGCCCGACGTACCGGAGAAGTACGACGGCAAGACGCACCCCTCGGAGTTCCTCAGCGTTTACACCATTGCAGTGCAGGCTGCCGGGGGGCGCGACGAGAAGATTTTGGCAAATTACTTCTCGCTCGTGCTTAAGCCGAACGTTCGTTCGTGGCTTATGCACTTGCCGGAAGGCTCCATTTCTTCTTGGGCAGACCTTTGCCACCAGTTTGTGGGCGCCTTCACTGGCGGCCACAAACCCCACGGCCAGGAGAGCGATCTCCACATTCTGGCCCAGAAGGAAGGAGAATCCCTGCGCAAGTACATCCAACGCTTCAGTCGTGTACAACACAACATCCCCGACGTTCACCCTACCGCGGCTATCAGCGCGTTCCACCAGAACGTGCGTAACCGCCGCATGCGTGAAGAAATGGCCATGACCAAGATTCGGGATGTCAGCGAGCTCTACGCTCTGGCTAATAAGTGCGCACGCGCTGAAGAGGGGAGGAGACTCCCCGGGGAGGATGCTGGCGCAGGAGGAAGTGACAGCGACGACGCCGCCCCGGCAAAGAAGGGCCGGCGGCGGAATAACAGAAGGAAGAACAAGAAAGAAGTGCTTGCCGTCGAGAAGTCCGGCAAGGAGGCTCCCGCCAAGCAAACACAGGCTGGCGGCTCCGGCAAGGAGCCTGCCCCTGTAGCGGCAGCCGACAAGCAGGACGGCTCCGACAAGCAATACTGTAAGATCCACCGCACCAAGGGCCACGACCTCTCCAACTGCAAGCGCGTCGAGTACCTCGTCGAGCAGCAGAAAGCCGAGTACGAGAGGCGCGACAAGGAGAAGGCCCAAGGTGGCGGGGGAGAGCCAAGCAAGAAGCGGCCATTCAATGGCCGAGGAGGACGCCGCGGCAAGGCCAAGCAGCGGCAAGGTGATCGACCTCCCCGGGGCCGCGACAAGGATGAAGAGGACGACGACGAAGACATGGAGGACGAGGATAACAGCGAGCAGGAGTTCCAGAAGGCCACGGAGGTCCTGTGCGTCGACGGTGGCGCCTCTCTGCACACCTCCCACCGCCAGCTCAAGCAGTGGGTGCGCGAGGTGAATGCAGCAGAGCCGCCCGTGGAGTCGCGCAGGCTCCTCAAATGGTCCAGCACGCCCATCATTTTTGATCTTGAGGATCACCCTGACCGCACCACTGCGGTCGGGTGCTTGCCGATGCTGGTCTCACCCACCATCCGCAACCTCAAGGTCACCAAAATGTTGGTTGACGGCGGAGCCGGGCTGAACTTGATCTCCTCTGCTGTGATCAAGAAACTCCAAATCCCAGATGGCGAGCTCGAAGAGACCGGTTCTTTTCGAGGAATCAACCCAGGAAGGAGCAAGCCCAAGGGGAAGATCACTCTGCCGGTGACCTTTGGCGGGGAGCTCAACTTCAGAACTGAGCGCATCACATTCGACGTCGCCGATATTCCATTGCCATACAATGGAATACTCGGCCGTCCCGCCCTCGCCAAGTTCATGGCAGCTTCCCACTATGCTTACAACGTACTCAAGATGCCGGGGCCGATAAGCGTCATCACTGTCCATGGCGACAAGAAAGATGCGCTTGTCTGCGCCGACAAGATCTACCGGGATGCAGCAGCTGCGGCAGAAAAGGACACACTTGCCGCTGAAGCTCCCGGGGGGTAGAAGACGAGGATCAAGTCCGGCAAGTGCTATGGGGCCCACTCCGGCAACCGCACGTCTTCGGAGTGCTGCGCTGCCGTCGAGGACGTTCCATCGAGCTCCACCGGCAAGTGTAAGAAGGGGATGGCGCTCCTCCGGCAACCAAGAAGGTGTCCGCCAAGGAGGACGGCACTGGTGGTACCTTCACCATCAGTGCCACGCTTGACAGCAAATAGGAAAGCGCGCTCGTTGCCTTCCTACGGGCAAATGTCGATGTGTTTGCCTGGCAACCATCTGACATCCCCGGTGTTCCTAGGAAGGTAATTGAGCACAAGCTTGCTGTCTGTCCTCATGCGCGGCCCATCAAGCAGAAGGTGAGGAAGCAAGCCGTGGAGCGCCAAGAATTCAACAATGAAGAAATCAAGAAGCTAGAGGCAGCAGGCCTAGTTAGAGGTGTGATCCATCCAACGTGGTTAGCAAACCCGGTCGTCGTGCGCAAGGCCAACGGGAAGTGGAGACTGTGTATAGACTTCACCGATGTTAATAAAGCATGTCCCAAGGATCCATTCCCCTTGCCGCGCATTGACCAGATCGTTGACTCCACTGCCGGATGTGAGCTACTCTCTTTTCTTGATGCATATTCAGGCTACCACCAGATCTTTATGGCCAAAGAAGATGAGGAGAAGACTGCATTTATCACTCCATGTGGCACTTATTGCTTCATACGCATGCCATTTGGACTGAAGAATGCAGGATCAACATTTGCAAGGGTAGTGCACACTGCTTTCGAGCCACAGATCCACAGAAATGTAGAGGCTTACATGGATGACATCGTGGTGAAGAGCAAGAGCAAGGAAACCCTGGTCCAAGATTTGGAGGAAACATTTCAGAATCTACGCAGGATACAGCTCAAGTTGAACCCCGAGAAGTGCGTCTTTGGAG
This sequence comes from Secale cereale, assembly GCA_902687465.1. NCBI lineage: Eukaryota > Viridiplantae > Streptophyta > Magnoliopsida > Poales > Poaceae > Secale > Secale cereale. Next base: position 606,447,879 of record LR738713.1, on the reverse strand, counting down.
TCCCCTCCGGCAAGCTTCTCGGGTTCTTTGTGTCGCAGAGGGGGATTGAAGCCAACCCCGACAAGATTAAAGCCATTGAGCAGATCGAGGCCCCGAAGCGCGTCAAGGATGTCAGAAGGCTTGCAGGTTGTGTGGCTGCTCTCAGTAGGTTCATTTCGAAGTCTGCGGAACGCGCCCTACCCTTCTTCAAAATCTTGAAGAAGGCAGGTCCCATGAAGTGGACTCCGGAAGCGGAGGCAGCGCTGCAAGATTTGAAACGGTACCTATCCTCCACTCCAATACTTGTCGCACCTAGACCACAGGAAAAGTTGTTGCTATACCTAGCAGCGACCAACCAGGTGGTTAGTGCTGCGTTAGTAGCGGAGAGGGAGGCCGACGAGGAGTCTACACCACCGACAAGCGAATCCAGCGACAAGCGGGGGGCTGCTCCGGCAAGCTCTGGCCCCGACAAGGACAACTCTGCGCAAGAACAAGATGAAGTGCGGAAAAAGATGGTGCAGCGCCCAGTGTATTTTGTAAGTTCCCTTCTCCAGGGGGCTAGATCAAGATACTCTGGTGTGCAAAAGTTGCTTTTCGGCCTCCTCATGGCCTCGAGAAAGCTGCGCCATTACTTCCAAGCACATGAGATAACGGTGGTCACTCGCTTTCCGCTAAAGAGGATATTGCACAATCCAGAAGCAACAGGCAGGATCGTTGAGTGGGCACTGGAGCTGTCGAGCTTTGGACTCAAGTTTGAAAGTACTTCAACCATACAGAGCCGAGCTTTGGCAGAATTCATAGCTGAATGGACCCCAACGCCAGATGAGGAAGTCAAGGAAACAAGTGCACCCGTACAAGAAGCGACAAGTGAATGGGTAATGTATTTTGACGGTGCCTTCTCGCTGCAAGGCGCCGGTGCCGGCGTGGTACTCATCGCGCCCACCGGAGAGCACCTCAAGTATGTTATCCAGATGCACTTTCCCAGGGAGCAAGCAACGAACAACACTGCTGAATATGAAGGCTTGCTTGCCGGCCTCAGGATTGCGGCCGAACTTGGGATCAGGAAGCTGATTGTACGGGGAGATTCTCAGTTGGTGGTCCGGCAGGTTAACAAGAGTTACCAGAGCCCTTTGATGGAAGCTTATGTAGATGAAGTGAGGAAGCTTGAGGAGCACTTTGAAGGTCTGCAAATGGAACACGTCCCGAGAGCTCAGAATGAAATAGCAGATGGCCTTTCAAAGTGTGCTTCGATGAAGTTACCTGTGGAACCAGGGACCTTCTTGCTCAAGCTGACTCAACCATCCGTTACACCATCAATTGGGCAACCCAAGAAGAGAAAGTTGGTCTCCGGCGACTACTAGCCGGCGGATCTTCTTGAAACCGCCGCCAAGGTCCCCAAGATCAACAACCAGAACGCTGAGGAACAGTTTGCTCCTGCAGATCCTCGGGTCTGTACAGTTGAAGCAAGCATTCCCGACAAGCCTCGCCCCGGCGAGCTTGCCGGGGGACCATCAGCTCCGGCGGGGCCAGAGGTTCTTGCCGTAGAAGCTGAGGTCCCCGCAGCGGCCCTCATGCCTTTAGTCCTTGCCGTTGAGCCCCAAGCTCCGGCATGGGCGCAGCAGATCGTCCGCTTTCTGCAAACTGGAGAACTTCCCGACGACCCAGAAGAAATAGAGAAGATAACCAGGCAGTCAAGTATGTACCAGTTCGTGGATAACGAGCTGTACAGAAGAAGGCTCAACGGTGTCAGACTGAAGTGCATCTCCAGGGAAGATGGACAAAAGCTGTTGGCAGAAATACACGGAGGCATATGCGGCCACCACATTGGCGCAAGGGCGCTTGCCGGGAAGGCTTTCCGGCAAGGGTTCTTTTGGCAAGAAGCCCTCCAAGATGCAACTGCACTAGTAACCAAGTGTGAAGCGTGCCAGTTCCATGCAAAGCAAATTCATCAGCCAGCTCAAGCTCTCCAAACAATCCCTTTGTCCTGGCCCTTCTCGGTCTGGGGGCTCGATATCCTCGGCCCTTTCCCCCAGCCGTCGGGGGCTTTGAGTACTTGTACGTTGCAATCGACAAGTTCACGAAGTGGCCAGAAGTGGAGCCAGTGAGAAAGGTGACAGCACAGTCAGCGGTCAGGTTCTTCAGGTCGATTGTTTGCCGTTTCGGAATCCCTAACAGGATCATCACCGACAACGGTACACAATTTACTAGTCACACCTTCATGCAGTACGTCCAAGACCTTGGCGCCAAGGTCTGTTTCGCTTCTGTTGCTCACCCGAGGAGCAATGGTCAAGCGGAGAGGGCCAATGCTGAAGTGCTGCGCGGACTCAAGACAAGGACCTTTGACAGGCTGCACAAGTGCGGAAGAAATTGGATAGAGGAGCTACCGGCGGCTCTTTGGTCAATCAGAACGACACCAAATCGAGCCACCGGGCAGACACCCTTTGCTCTAGTCTATGGAGCAGAGGCAGTTCTCCCCACGGAACTCGTATACGGATCTCCTCGAGTGCTCGCTTATGATGAGCTCGAGCAAGAGCAACTGCGGCAAGATGACGCATTGCTCCTCGAGGAGGAACGTCTCCAGGCTGCTGTACGAGCTGCTCGATACCAGCAAGCCTTGCGCCGCTATCATAGCCGCAAGGTTAAGGCCAGGAGTCTCGAGGAAGGCGACCTTGTTCTTCGGCGTGTTCAGTCCGCCAAGAACTCCAACAAGTTGACGCCGAAGTGGGAAGGCCCTTATCGGGTGAGACAAGTCACGAGGCCCGGCGCTGTCCGCCTCGAGACCGAAGAAGGCTTACCGGTGAGCAACTCCTGGAACATAGAGCATCTTCGCAAGTTTCACCCATAAGGCGCGGTTGCCGTGATCCGCTCCGGCAACCACCTTTTGTACAAGCTTTGCCGCTGTTGCATGTAACCCTTTGTACAAAGCCGGGCGCAGACCCCGTGCATCAGTAAAGCTTTTGTGTTCGCACTATTTGCCTTTTACGTGCTTTTCCCCGCTATTTGCATGTGTTGTTTGGCATCTTGTGCAACATACATATCCGGTAAGCATTAGCACGCCAAAAGGCCATATACTTGTTTCCCTCTTCTTCTTTCTTGCCTCTTAAGCAGAAGGAATATTCCTCACGCACAAGTTTGCCGGGGGGAAGGGGATGGAAGAGGAACCAAGTGCTGTTCAAGAAAGAGAAGCCTTACCAAGAAGCAAGCAATATATGAAAGCTAAGTTATTAGAATTTGACCAGTTCAAATTTTTAAATTTTAATTGTCTTCCTTGAACAATCACACTTTGTATGGAAAACCTGTGCGCGGAGGAACCTACCCGTAGCTAGCCGCACCCTTGTCTTGTTTTCGAGTACGCTCAACGACTTAAGTGAGCTGCGACAAGTGTCGCGCCCTTGTTTCGTTTTCGAGTTCACTCAGCAAGCTAAGTGCGTTGCGACTAGCTGCGGCAAGGTTGCTTGCCGGTGAGACCTTGGCCAGCAGGCTGCTCAGAGTCCAGCACTCAGCGCTCGCGGCAAAGGCCCCTCGCCGGCAAGCTTCTCGGGAGCGTAGGGTGAAAAGCATACAAAGTGGATGACCAAGACAAGGAAGATAACATTGCACTGATTGATCGAAATAAGATAAGTATCTTACAAAGGATAACTTGTCGCAATGGATTAATGAGTTCATAACACCCTATGCAGCAACGAAAAGAGATAAAGATAAAGGAGGCCTAATCTACGCGGTCGCCTTCGATCCTGGAGATCTTGTTCACTTTAGCAATGATGTGGGCGACCTGCTCCTTCAACGCCTCCATGTTCGCGTCGGCCGGCAAGCTGCGAAGAACGTTGGTGAGGTTTATGCCGGGATTGCGGTATACAATCTTCGTCAGCACACGCTCCAAGGTTCCCGTGCAGAGCCGGCGCGACTCCTCGGCCAGCTGCGCGGGAATCTTCTTCCGAAGATCTGCAAGGGCTGGCGCGATTCCCCTGAAGAAGAGGCTGAGCTTGGCGCTGTGAGGGAGGTTTGGATTCGGGGAGTAAATGAGATGCTCCAGCTTCAGCGCCAGCAGCTCCTGGTCGATGTTGGACGCAGAAGATACCAGGTCCTCGGTCCATACCTCAACGGTGCGGCGGAAGTTCTCGGCCGCTTTGTTGGCGCTGTCCACCAAGGTTCGCTCCTTGCGGAGCTCCTCCTTCAGCTTGGTCTCCCGATCCCGGACGGCGTCAAGCGAGTCCTTCAGCGTGGAGACCTTCAGCTCCAGATCCTCGATGGAATCCTTGGCGGCCTTCAACTCGTCGCCCTTCTCAGAAAGACGCACCTGGAGTTCTGAGTTAGTGTGGGCGTCCTTCTCGCGCTCCGTGTTGAGCGCGGCGACCTTCTCCTCGCTCGCCTTCAGCGACTCCTCCAGCTACGCGACCTTGGCGGCAAGCTCCTCCTTGGCGGTCTCCGCGGCAGCCGCGGCGGCTTTCGCCTCCTTCAGCTCTCCACCAAGGGCCTGCTCCCGAGCGGTAAGGTCTTCCTCGTGGGAGTCGAGGTTGACCTTACGCTGGGCGAGCTCTCCTTCTCACCGGGACAGCTCCACCCCGGCGAGCCGCTGCTGCTCTTCGGCCTCGGCTTTCTCCAGCAACCATTCTTGATATTCGCCGGCGAGCCGCTCGCGTTCCTCCGCCACCTCGCGGAGGGCAGCCTGGTTGGCGGCACTGAGCTCCGCCGCGTGCTTCTCCATCTCGGCGGCGGCCTTGGCGGCGAGGGCCTCCCGAGAAGCAAGCTTCGCCTGCCTGGCCCGGTAAAGGGCCAGGAGCTGGTGAAGCAGCTTCTCCTCCTCGGGCCCTTCGCTTCCGCCGGGCGCCTCGACGATCTTCAGGCCCGCGGAGGCGAGGACCTCTCCATCAAAAGCCTCGCCCTCCGCGGGAGCTCGCGATGTAGAACCCCACGGCACTTGGATGAACACGCCGTTGGGAGCTTCAAGGTAGTAGCCCGCCTGCTCCTTTCCGGCGGAGGGGTCGGCGGCCGGTGCAGCACTTGATGCTCCCGCCGCCTCCGGGTCGGCGGTGCGGTCGCCGTCCCCCTCCCCGGCCGCTGCATCCGCAGCCGGAGCGGTCTCCTGCGCAGCCGGCTCGGCGGCTCCCGCCGCGTCCTCGGCGACAGGGGCGTCGCCGCCGCCGCCTTGCGCGCCCTCCTCCTCGATGACGATGACTTCCGTCTCCATCTGCTCGGGGGGAGGAGGATCTAGAAGAAGAAGAAGAAGCAAAGAAGTTCAAGCAAATATCCAAAAAGAGACAACGCCAAGAAGACAAAGTTACAGAACCTACCTTGGCGGACGTCGTCAGCGGCGGGCTCCCTCGCCGGGGAGCTCTGCCTTGGCGGAGTGGCCGCCCTCGCCGGGCTGCTCACCCTTGGCGGGGTACTCGCCCTCGGCGGAGTACCCGCCCTTGGCGGAGCGCTCTCCCTTGCCGGGGAGTTCGGCCTTGGCGGGGACGGCGGGGCCTGCGGCTCCTCGGGGGCGACCTCCGGACGCTCCTGCGGCTGTGGCTCCACCTCTGCTCAAGTCAACACAAAAGCATCAGAATATTAGAACAAGACAAAATCTCCAAGCGCGCCCGACGAGCGAAAGTACAGAATCCAGACTTATGCTGGGGGCTGCGCTGGGGGCTGCTCCTCGGAGCAGCGTTCGGGTCCGGCAAGCTTGGCTCCGGCGCGTCCCCAGTTGCCGCGGCGGGCGAGTCGTCCGCGACTTCGACCACGGGCACCTTGGCTTTCTTCGCCACGCGCTCAGCCAAGGTCCTGAAATCAAAGCAAGAAACAAGATTAGCATCAACAATAATCAAGACGAAATTTGAGAAGATGAAGGATATCAAGTTCTTACTCCTGTTCCTCCTCGTCGTCGTCGCTCAAGGCGGAGAAGTCAAACTCCACCTGGGGCGCGTCTGCGCGAGGAGCGGGAGGCGAAGACTCCCTCGGGCGCTTGGCGGTCCCTGGGGCTGGGGGCTGCGAAGACCCAGCCCCTGTGGTAGCCGGGGCCCGGGGAGCGGGCGGAGCCGCCGCTCCGCCCCGTGAAGACTCCTGTCGGCTCGGCGCCGGCTTGCGAGGCGCCTCTGTTGTGGCCTGCTTGCGGGGCGCCTCTGCCGTGGCCTGCGCGCGGGCCGCCTCCGCCGTGACTGGTGCGCCGGGTGCCCCCGGCGCAGTTTGGCTCCCCTGGGAGGCTCGCGTTGTCCGGCGAGTTGGTTGTTGCCGGGGCGCCTGCGCCCCCGCCCCCGTCGCCGTCTTCCGGAGACGCTTCAATGGAGAGCGCCTAGGGCTTGCCCGGGGCGGAGAGGTCTCCGACGACGAGGAGAGGTCGTCGGCGTAGAGCCCCAGAGACCCGTCGGAGTCCTCGGCGGCCTCGGCGTCGTCCTCCTCCTCCTCCTCCCCGGCAGGCTTGCTAGGCCCAGCACCCTGCGCTGCGGCCTCCTTTCCTCCGGTGCCTCCGCTCCCTCCGGCACCTCCGCTCCCTGCGGCGCCCCTGTTCCCTCCGACGGCGTTGCCTCTCGCCGCGGCCTCCGTCTGGATTCCAATAATCCCGGAGTGCCTCAAGGATGGGACCCCGGCGAGCTCGTCGGGAGGCAGCTTCAGTAGCCTGCGGATCTCCGCCTCCTCGGCTTGGCAGGACGTTTCCGCAGCATCTGCCTCCTCGGGCGTGTAGCCGAACTCTCCTGCCGCTGCGGCTGCAGCGGCCTCTTCAACCCGAGAAGCGATGTATGCTATCTCCTGGTCGGTGGTGTCCCGTGTCAGCTCCCGGGTCTCGTTCTTGTTCTTCGCCACCTCCACAAGGTTGTCGAAGAAGCTGAGGATGTCTGATGGCTTGGGCAGAATCCATGTGCGGTCCACGCCGTGCGAATCACACGCGGGCATCATGGCACGAAGAGGATCACAGGCCGTGCTGTTGCAAAGGGGCACCACTCCCCGGGGCCCCCTGAACCATTCCGGGTGGGCCGGGTCGTGCTTAAACAGCTCCCGGACCATCCCCTTCAGCTCCAGCGACGTGAAGTTAAAATTGAGCCCGGGGCACAGCCTCATGATATCCGCCGAGTTGCCGTACTCCCAGGCCGGCCTTTTCCTGTCTTGGTGGGGGGCGATGCGGCGGCGGAGGAAGTCTGTGCCTACTTCTGCGACAGACAGCCTTGCTACCCGGAGGCGGAGAATCCTAATGAGGGCGACGTCGAGATTTTTGTCGTCCGAATCCAGCTCGCTCCAGTCCCTGCCACGCACGATGGGCGTTGTGCGCAGCGCGGTGAAGGACTGCGGCTGGTCCTCGACGATCCAGCACCAATCAGCACACCATTCCTCCCACTTGCCGCGGAGCTCCCCCGGCAAGTAGGACTCCTTCTTGTTCAGACCAAAAACCCAAGATATTCCTCCGGAGAGGGGGGTGCCGGCCTCTGCTCTAGGGGTGAAGAAGTGCCTAAACAGCGCTACGTCTGGGTGTATTCCTATATAGTTTTCGCACATGTGTGCGAAAACCGCCATCGTGAGGATGGCGTTGGGGGTGAAGTCAAGAAGGTGGAGGCCGTAGGTGTGCATTATGTCACAGAAGAATTCAGAAAAAGGAGGGCAAAGACCGCAGTGGAAGAAGGCTGCGAAGAAATAGTACCCGCCGGGGTAGTTGTCCTTGGCGGCGGCCGGATAAGCTCGGGTGCGGGGGTGCGCCTTGGTCTTCTTGGACCAGAACAAGTAATACTTGTTCCAGAGCTCCCGCGCGCCGAGCCTCGGCGGGAAGACGAGGTTCCGCTTCCGATACGCGGTAAGCCTCGCCGCTTGCTCCGACTTCTCCTTCTTGGCCTTCTCCGCCTTCGCCTTCTCGGTCTTCGGGGCCATGGCGGAGGTGGCGGAGGAAGGGGGACGAAGAGCCCGGCGGCGCCGGAGATGCAGACGGTGGCGGCGGAGGTGTGGAGGCGGAGCGCAAAGGGGATCTCTGGGGATGGAAGAGGATGCAATGAAAGCGTAGGAGGGGAACCGCTCCTGCTTCCTCTGCTTTTATGGGGAAGTGGGGGGCGTTTCGCTCTTTCCATTAAAAGAACGTGGGCACGTCCCATCCCACGACGACGCAATCGACGCGTGCCGTTACGGGGGGACGCGGCGGATGCGGAAGTGGATTCGGCGCGCTGTGGGCCGCGTGTGTCCGTGCACTGTTTTGGGCCTGGCCCAACAGCGCTCGGCACCGTGTGTGGCCCAGGCCCGGGGGCTCCTGTCGGTGTACTAAGGTAGGGGTACCTCAGTACCCCAACTTGTGCACGGACAGTAGCAGCTTCCCGCGGCAGGGTTTACCACGTGCTCGCCGGAGACCTTCCTGCAAAACCATTCAAAAACAAAGTATACAAGACAGAAGATCGAGACCCCGGCAAGCGGAGCTTGCCGGGAAGGCCGTTCCAGGCTCAAGGTTACCTCACTCACGCAAGGCCCTGGCAAGAGGAGCTTGCCAGGAGGACTAGAAGATTGCATCATAGAAGACACGCCTCGGCGCTATATGCGTCCCGGCAAGGGCCCGGGGAGCGACAAGCTCCCGGGCCCGGCAAGGTCAAGACCCCGACAAGGTGCTTGCCGGGAGAGTTGCGCTGTGTGCCCGCGCTCCAGCTCATCGGCCCACGCGTCGCCCTAGGGTTTTTCCAGGGACGCGTGGCGGATGGATGTGCAGCCTGGGGGACACGGTGGCACTCCACGGTGGTGAAGCCATCGCCGTGGCAAACGGAGACGCAAGGGCGGGAGCTTTTGGGGTCGACGGCGACGGGCATTAAATGCCCTTGTCCCCCACTGTCAAAGTAGGTAGCGACCACTGTTCACGCACTGTAGCTCCACTATTCCGCACTGTTACAACTACCACCTCTTTTACATTTTTACCCCTTTCTCCTACGTTGACACCTGTCGGTGACCCCTTGCACTATAAAAGGAGGCCCATGCACAACGTAGAAAGGGTTCGGAACCTAGATCGCTCATACGCTCGGTGTAGCTAGTTCTTCAAGCTCCCGAGCTCTCCAACTCAATACAAACCAAGCAGGAGTAGGGTTTTACGCGTTCATCGCGGCCCGAACCTGGGTAAAACTGCCCGCGTGCTCGCTACGATCTGCTCTTCGTGCTCCCTCCGCCCTCTTACCGCACAGACAAGGGGCTCCGGTCCCATAGGTGCTCGTGGCGGACAGTTTCCCCCGACAAAGCGCTAGAGCAAAAACTATTCAACTGAAAAGATATAAGTGAAGCACATAGAGTGTTCTAACAATTCCTAGGCCATATTTAACTCTTTAAAATAGGTGTGTCCAGCAAGGATGATTGTGGCAAACTAACAAGCAAAGACTCAAATTTTACAAGACGCTCCAATCAAAACACATACCATGTTGCGAATAAAAATATAGCTCCAAGTATAGTTACCGATGGATGAAGACGAAAGAGGGGATGCCTTCCCGGGGCATCCCCAAGCTTAGGCTTTTGATTATCTTGAATTTAATTGGGGTGCCATGGGCATCCCCAAGCTTAGTCCTTTGCTACTCCTTGTTCCATAGTCCATCAAAGCAATACTCAAAACTTGAAAACTTCACAACACAAAACTTAGACAAAAATTCTCGTGAGCTCCGTTAGTATGAGAAAGCAAACACCTACTCAAGGGTACAACAATGAATTCATTATTTGTTTATATTGGTGTTAAAACTACTGTACTCCAACTTCTCTATGGTTCATATCCTCCAATATTACTCATAGATGCATCGGAATAAGAAAATAACACACGAAAAACAGAATCTGTCAAAGACAGAACAGTCTGTAGTAATCTGCAGGGTTCGCCTACTTCTGGAACTCCAAAAAATTTAAACTAAGTTGGTAAATCTGAGAAATGTGTCTACCAATCAGCATAAAAAATAATCAACTAAAAATCACGCTCCAGTAAAATACCACGACTACTTTAGCGAGCCCTAACGATTCTGTTTTTCACAGCAAGATCATATAAACTTCACACAAGTCTTCCCAAAGTTTCTACTTGGCACAAACACTAAAAAAAACATGAAACCACATCTAATCAGAGGCTAGATGCAATATTTATTCCCTAACAGCAACAAAAACAAGAAACATAAAATTGGGTTGCCTCCCAACAAGCGTTATCGTTTTACGCCCCTAGCTAGGCACGATACAAGATAGATCTAGGTATTGCTATCCTTGGAAGGCAATTCTTTAATTTAGCACTTGTGATTCTTGGGAACTTCTTTGTCCCTATGAATAATCAAACTCTTGGGCAAGAAATAAAGAAATTCTAAAGTGTCAAAAGGGTCTCTTGCAAAAGTAAGAAAATTAGGGTGAACACTTATGGATTTGAGATCCGCAAGTCTAGAAGTTTCACCCTTGTCTTTAGGGACATACATGAACTTAGATAATTTAGTGGAGGTATTTGGAGTAGTTTTTATAGCGGAAAGAGCGGAACCCACATTAGTGATAACATACTCGAGCTTATTGATTCTAGTAGAATCCTGATCTAGCTTTTCTTTAACTATGGGATCTTTTTCCTTAAGATTTTTCAGAATAACTCCTACCTTGGATCCATAATGGGTGATTTTATTATGAATTTTTCTATCCAAGTTTTCTACCACCATAGCAACATTGTTTTCAAAGATTTCTAAGCATTGCATAACATGCTCCAAAGTTAAAACGGTCCCATTAACCATAAGAGGTGGTGAGCCAAATAATTCAGTCACAGCTTTATAAGAATCAACGGTGTGGCTACCCAAGAAATTCCCTCCGGTAATGGTATCTAAAATAAATCTATTCCACGGAGTTACGCCAACATAAAAATTGGGAAGAAGCACATAAGTGGGAAGCTTCCTATTTGATCTATTTTGTGCATTGCAAATTCTATACCAGGCATCTTTTAAGTTTTCTCCCTCCCTTTGTTTAAATTTGAGGACCTCACTCTCATGAGTGGTGATAATGATAGGTGTGCTAGACATGATGACAAGGAAGCAAGCAACACACAAGCAAACAAGAAGCAAGCGAAAGATAAACACACGACGGAAGAAGGGCGAATAAAACGGCAAGGGTGAAGTGTGGGAGAGGAAAACGAGAGGCAAATAAATGTAATGAGAAGGATAAGGGTTTGTGATAGGTACTTGGTATATGACTTTTGCGTAAGCCTCCCCGGCAACGGCGTCGGAAATTCTTCTTGCTACCTCTTGAGCTTGCGTTGTATTCCCTCGAAGAGGAAAGGGAGATGCAACATAGTAGCGTAAGTATTTCCCTCAGTTTTTGAGAACCAAGGTATCAATCCAGTAGGAGACCACACGCGAGTCCCTCGCACCTGCACAAACAAATAAGAACTTTGCAGCCAACGCGATAAGGGATTGTCAATCCCTTTACGGTCACTTACGAGAGTGAGATCTGATAGAGATGATAGTTTATATTTTTGGTATTTTTGGTTTAATAAAACATCAAATAAAAGCGGTAAAAGTAAAGTAGATGTAGATTGATATGTTGAGAATAGACCCGGGGGCCATAGTTTGGCTTCTCTCATGATAGCAATATTCTACGGCGGGTAAACAAATTATCGTCGAGCAATTGATAGAAAAGAGAATAATTATGAGACTATCTAGGCATGATCATTGTATATAGGCATCACGTCCGAGACAAGTAGACCGACTCCTGCCTGTATCTACTACTATTACTCCACACATCGACCGCTATCCAGCATGCATCTAGTGTATTGAGTTCATACGAACAGAGTAACGCCTTAAGCAAGATAACATGATGTAGAGGGATAAACTCAAGCAATACGATGTAAACCCCATCTTTTTATCCTCGATGGCAACAATACAATACGTGCCTTGCTGCCCCTACTGTCACTGGGAAAGGACACCGCAAGATTGAACCCAAAGCCAAGCACTTCTCCCATTGCAAGAACTATAGATCTAGTAGGCCAAACCAAACTGATAATTCGAAGAGACTTGCAAGGATATTATGAGCACAGATAAAAAGTTCAGAGAAGAACCAAATATCTTTCATAGATAACCTTGATCATAAACTCACAATTCATCGGATCTCGACAAACACACCGCAAAAAGAGATAACATCAAATAGATCTCCTCGAAGACTGAGGAGAACTTTGTATTGAGATCCATAGAGAGAGAATAAGCCATCTAGATACTAGCTATGGACCCGAAGGTCTGTGGTAAACTACTCACAACTCTTGGTGAGGGCAATGATGATGATGGTGAAGGCCTCCATGATGGATCCCCCTCCGGTGGAGCTCCGGAACAGGCTCCAAGATGGGATCTCCACTGGAACAGAAGCTACGGCGGTGGAATTAGGGTTTTCTCTCTGTGCATGGAGTTTCTGGGTTACGTGAACTTATATAGGAAGAAGAAGGGCACCGGGGGCCACACGAGGAGGCCTCGAGGTAGGGGGCACACCCTGGGAAGGGGGGCGAGCCCCCACCCTCGAGGGCGGCTCCTCGATCCTCTGACGTGGTTCTCAAGCTTCCAGGGCGTGATTTTCTCCAAAAATATCTCTCGCGAAGGTTTCATTCCGTTTGGACTCCGTTTGATATCCTTTTTCTGCAAAACCCTGAAATAGGCAAAAAATAGCAATCTGGACTGGGCCTTTGGGTTAGTAGGTTATTCCCAAAAATGATATAAAAGTGAATGATAAAGCCCATTAAACATCCAAGACTTCATAAATAATAGCATGGAACAATAAAAAAATTATAGATACGTTGGAGACGTATCATCCTTTTCTGGTACTCTGCCGGAGGGGGAATCAACCACGGAGAAAGAGGTCAAAGAACCCAAAATAAATAAATAAAAATAAAAAAATGAGAGAAAAAGAGAGGAGAGGCAATGTTACTATCCTTTTCCAGACTTGTGCTTCAGAGTAGCACCATGTTCTTCATGATAGAGAGTCGCCTATGTTTTCATTTTCATATATCACTATTGGTAAGTTTTCGTTATAGAAATTGGCTTGTGTATTCCGACGATGGGCTTCCTCAAATGCCCTAGGTCTTCATGAGCAAGCAAGTTGATGCATACCCACTAGTTGTCTTTTTCGAGCTTTCATACACTTATAGCTCTAGTGCATCCATTACATGGCAATCCCTACTCACTCACATTGATATCGATTGTTGGACTTCTCCATAGTCCATTGATTTTCCTAGTTGATGTGAGACTTTCTCCCACCTTTTGTCTATTACCACCTCCATTCCACCCATAGTGCTATGTCCATGGCTCACGCTCATATATTGCGTGAAGAGTTGAAAAGTTTGAAAGAGTAGAGCATGAAAGGAATTGCTTGGCTGACTTCGGGATGGGCATGAGGGGTGCTTTGTGTTAAGAAAAGGGAGCATAAGGACTATATGATTTGTAGGGATAACATTCTTTAGCCATATTATTTTTGAAGCTTTATAGATTGCTTTTGGTATGATAAAAGTATTATTGTTTTGATATTGAGAAATTTTTATTTTGAGTCTTATCGATCTAAACATTCATGCCACAATAAATAATATTACATTGATATATATGTTGGGTAGCATTCCACATAAAAAAATTAGTTATATCATTTACCTACTCGAGGACGAGTAGGAATTAAGCTTGGGGATGCTTGATACATCTCCAACGTATCTATAATTTTTGATTGTTCCATGCTATTATATTATCTATCTTGGCTGTTTTATATGCATTTATATGCTATTTTATATGATTTTTGGGACTAACCTATTAACCCAGAGCCTAGTGCCAGTTTATGTTTTTCCTTGTTTTTGAGTTTCGCAGAAAAGGAATATCAAATGGAGTCCAAATGGAATGAAACTTTTTGGAGTTTTTTCTTGGACCAGAAGACATCAGATGGACTTGGAGTACATGCCAGGGGATTCACGAGGTGGCCACAAGGGTGGAGGGCGTGCCCCCTACCTTGTGGGCCCCTCGTGCCTCCCCCGACTGACTTCTTCGGCCTCTAAATACCTATATATTCTAGAAACATCAGAATATCGATCGAAACCACTTTTCCGCCGCCGTAACCTTCTGTTCTCGCAAGATCCCATCTGGAGGACTTTTTCGGTACTCTGTCAGAGGGGGAATCAACCATGGATGGCATCTACATCAACCCTACCACCCTTCCAATGAAGTGTGAGTAGTTTACCACAGACCTACGGGTCCATAGCTAGTAGCTAGATGGATTACTCTCTCTCTTTGATCTTCAGTACCATGTTCTCCTCATTGTTCTTGGAGATCTATCCGATGTAATCTTCTTTTATGGTGTGTTTGTCAAGATCCGATGAATTGTGGGTTTATGATCAGATTTTATGAATAATGTTTGAGTCTTTTCTGAATTCTTTTATGCGTCATCTTACATCTTAGTAGTTCTCTTTGAACTATCGGTTTTGTTTGGCCAACTAGATTGATAATTCTTGCAATGGGAGAAGTGCTTTGCTTTGGGTTCAACCTTGCGGTGCTCAATCCCAGTGACAGTAGGGGACACGACACGTATTGTATTGTTGCCATCGAGGATAAAAATATGGGGTTTTCATCATATTGCTTGACTTAATTCCTTTACATCATGTCATCTTGCTTAAGGCGTTACTCCGTTCTTATGAACTTAATACTCTAGATGCATGCTGGATAGCGGTCGATGTGTGTAGTAATAGTAGAAGATGCAGGCAGGAGTCGGTCTACTTGTCACGGACGTGATGCCTATATTCATGATCATTGCCATAGATGTCGTTATAATGATTCTCTTTTCTATCAATTGCTTGACAGTAATTTGTTCACCAATCGTAAACTTGCTATCATGAGAGAAGCCTCTAGTGAAACCTATGCCCCCGGGTCACTTTTACATTTTACTAGTTTCAGATCTACTATCTTGCAATCATTTACATTTTAATCTACAAACCTAAAACACAAAAAATACTTTACTTGTTTATCTATCTCTATCGGATCTCACTTTTGCAAATAACCTAGAAGGGATTGACAACCCCTTTATAGTGTTGGGTGCAAGTTGTTGATTGTCCGTGCAGGTATTTGGCGACTTGTGTGTAATGTCCTATTGGATTGATACCTTGGTTCTCAACAAACTGAGGGAAATACTTACTTCACTCTGCTGCATCACCCTTTCCTCTTCAAGGGGAACACCAACATTACCTCGGGAAAGAAGCAAGGAAGCAGAAGAATTTCTGGCACCGTTGCCGGGGAGATCTCCGCCCAGTCAAGAACTACAACGTACCCTTCATTAAACTCTCATCTCTCGGATTTACATTATTAGCCATTCGCCTCTCGTTTTCCTCTCCCCTCACTTCTAAAATGATTTTTGAAAGTTTTGCCTTTTTCTTCGCCCTTATTTCGTTCGTCTTGTTCGCTTGCTTCTTGTGTGCTTGTGTCTTGGATTGCTTACTTTGTCACGATGGCTCAATAAAATACCAAATTATGTGATTTCTCCAACACCAATAATAATGATTTTATTAGTACTCTGATTGCTCCTGCTACTAATGCGGAATCTTGTGAGATTAATGTTGCTTTATTGAATCTAGTCATGAAAGATCAATTCTCTGGCCTTCCTAGTGAAGATGCCGCATCTCATTTGAATAATTTTGTTGATTTGTGTGATATGCAAATGAAAAGAGATGTGGATAATGATCTTGTTAAATTAAAACTATTCCCATTTTCACTACAAAATCGGGCTAAAACTTTGTTTTCATCTTTGCCTACAAATAATATTGATTCATAGAATAAGTGCAAAGATTCTTTTATTGCCGAGTATTTTCCTCCCGCTAAGATCATCTTCCTTAGGAACGATATTATGAATTTTAAACAACTTGATCATGAGCATGTTGCACAATCTTGGGAGAGGATGAAACTTATGATAAGAAATTGTCCTACACATGCTTTGAATCTATGGATGATTATACAAAATTTTTATGCCGGATTAAACTTTGCTTCTAGAAATCTTTTAGATTCGGCCGCGGGAGGTACTTTCATGGAAATCACTTTAGGAGAAGCTACTAAACTCCTAGATAATATAATGGTTAACTATTCTCAATGGCATATCGAAAGATCTTCCACTAGTA
Organism: Secale cereale; assembly: GCA_902687465.1. Classification (NCBI taxonomy): domain Eukaryota; kingdom Viridiplantae; phylum Streptophyta; class Magnoliopsida; order Poales; family Poaceae; genus Secale; species Secale cereale. The sequence continues at coordinate 606,431,864 of LR738713.1, read as the reverse complement.
AAAAAATGCATGCAATTGAAGAGATTAATGTTGTGAGTGGAAAGATGGATGAACTTATGAAATTATTTACTAGAAAGGGTGCTAATATTGATCCTAATGATATGCCTTTGTCTACCTTCATTGAGAATACTAATGAATCTATGGATGTGAATTTTGTTGGTAGGAACAATTTTGGTAACAATGCTTATACATAAATTTTAATCCTAGGCCTTTTCCTAGTAATTCCTTTAATAATTATGTTAATTACTACAACAATTCTTATGGAAATTATAATAATATGCCCTCTAATTTTTAGAATAGTGTTAAAGAATTTATGAGTTCTCAAAATAATTTTAATGCTATGATTGAAGAAAAATTGCTTAAGATTGATGATTTGGCTAGGAGTGTGGATAGAATTTATCTTAATGTTGATTCTTTGAAGCTTAGATCTATTCCACCCAAGCATGATATCAATGAGTCTCTCAAAGCTATGAGAATTTCCATTGATGAGTGCAAAGAAAGAACCGCTAGGATGCGTGCTAAAAAAGAGTGGTTTATGAAAACATGTTCTTATCGTTCCCGTGAAAATAATGATAAATATCTTAAAGTGATTGATGTGACTCCAACTGAATCTTTGTTTTCTAAAATAAATCTTGATAAATATGGGATGGGAGATGAGTCTACTTTAGTTAAGAGGCATCCTGATGATTCAGAGTTTTTAGATCTTGATGCAAAAATTGATAAAAAGGGATCAATGAAGTCAAAACCATAAGTAGTGATGAACCTGCTAGATTGGATCTCAAAGAATTTAATTATGATAATTGTTCTTTAATAGATTGTATTTCCTTGTTGCAATCCATGTTGAATTCTACTCATGCTTATAGTCAAAATAAATCTTGCACTAAACATATTGTTGATGCTATAATGCAATCTTTTGAAGAAAAGCTTGAATTGGAAGTTTCTATCCCTAGAAAACTTTATGATGAGTGGGAACCAACTATTAAAATCAAGATTAAAGATTTTGAGTGCCATGCTTTGTATGATTTGGGTGCTAGCGTTTCTACGATTCCAAAAACTTTATGTGATGTGCTAGGGTTTCGAGAAATTGATGATTGTTCTTTAAATTTGCATCTTGCGAATTCCACTATTAAGAAACCCATGGGAAGAATTAATGATATTCTTATTGTTGCAAATAGGAATTATGTGCCCGTAGATTTCATTGTTCTTGATATAGATTGCAATCCTACATGTCCTATTATTCTTGGTAGACCTTTCCATAGAACGGTTGGTGCAATTATTGATATGAAAGAAGGAAACATTAGATTTCAATTTCCATTAAGGAAGGGTGATGGCTTCTCGCCCCTCGTTGGTTACCCCAAGTGGAAGGTTTGAGATGCAGTGTAGCGGAAGTTTTCCCTTGGCAAAGATACCAAGGATCGATTTCCCCTGAGACTCCAAGGTTCAACAAGAAGGTGTCAACTGCTAACGGCGCGAGATACTTAGCAATCAACTTGGACCTGCACACAGATACAAATAACTTTGCTCCCAACGAGTACAGAGAGGTTGTCAATCCCTCCGGCCTTGTCGTTTACAAAGGATCAAACACAAGAGATAATAGTGATAGGTATTGCTGCAACTAGTAAGTAAAAGCGGAAAGTAAATAGCGGATGTGATCAGTGATGGTAATATGGACCGGGGTCCCATGGTGTTCACTAGTGATGTCTCTCTCCCAAAAGACGATAAAACAGCTATGTGAGGTAAACGAATTACAGCTGGGCAATTGACAGAATTATGTGCGCAAACCAATGCTAACTATGTTGCAAGAAAGGTAGAGGTTCAATGCATGGGCGGTACGCCAAGGCAAGTAGACCGAAATCCATCTGCATCTACTACTAATCATCCACCTTGAGATATCTATCCAGAACATCTCGCTGGTATTAAGTTGCGAGTCCCACCCATAGTGTAAACTCAAAGCAACAGACAACTGCATTAAAAGAACTTTGCGTAAAGTAAACAATCCTTGCACCCGCGAGTACAAGCACCGTTGTTTTCCTCCTTGTGGCAACATCACATCCCCTAGACTCATGTTTCTGTCACTCAAGCTAGTCATCGAGGGGCATGAACCCACAATCAAGCATAACGTTCCCTCTTGGAGTCACTACCTACTACTCGACCAAAGCAATAAATAGCAATGGAGAACATGCAAGAATTACTTAAGAACATAAATATAAAAGAGGTAAATCAAATATATTACTCAAACACAATCTGAACATAATCTCACAATCCATCGGATCCCAGCAAACTCAACATAGCAACAGCATAAGGATTACATATGTGCCTCGATCATGTAGGGCAGCTCACGAGGTCTAATTAGTGAAGCACAAGAAGGGGAGGAGAACATCACATAGCTACTAGTCATGGACGCATGGTCCAAGGGAGACTACTCACAACTCATCCGGGAGGCGTCCATGGTGGTGGAGAGGCTCCCGGTGGTGATTCTCCCCTCCGGCAGGGTGCCGGGAAGAGTTCTCCTGGTGCTTCCGATCTTGGAAGCGCGGCGGCGGCGGAACAGATATGAGATCGCGAAAAAGGGTTCCGTCCTCGAGGGTTTCGAGACGCGTGTTAAATATACGCCAAAGGGGGGCATCAGCGGAGGCCTGGGGGGCCCAGGCGCCCCCCCGACGCGGCCAGGAGGGGGGCCGCGCCACCAGGGCGCCTGGAGCCCTGGTGGCCCCCCTCCGGCCCTACTTCGGCCGTGTGGAAGCTTCCGAAACGCTGATTTTTTATATAATTTTTCCGGGGATTTTCTGGCAGTTTACGTGACGGGAAAACCTGAAATACAAAAACAGCAGAAAACAGAAACTGGCACTAGGGTGCACTGAGTTAATAGGTTAGTCCAAATATGATCAAAAGTGTATGGAAGTGTATAAATATCATAGCAATATCACCCAAAAGAGGCATGGAGCAAGCAGAAATTATAGATACGTTTTGGACGTATCAACATCCCCAAGCTTAATTCCTGCTCGTCCTCGAGTAGGTAAATGATAACAAGAATAATTTCTGTGGTGACATGCTATTAACCATATAAGGACCTTTCATAGTCATATGACAAAAGCTTACTGAGACAATGAATCTGTAGTAATTAAGTTGCCTCATGAGTAAATCACAAAGAACTGAAAGTTTTACAATATGATACTGAAACATCAAATAGATTTGTAATGAGCATGGTGTGCAAATATGATAAAGTGGTATCTCGCTTGCCCCCTTTAGTGAAGCAAAACATAAATGCAGGGGCACCTTCAAGGTTTAAGTGATGACTAGATAAAATGATTTCAGAATAAACGATATCATGATCATGCAAAAGACAATGCTACTTTGGGACAATGCACATTACACTCAGAATGACAATCATGCTCTCAGTAGTTGGTACTTTAAAAGAAGGTGGAGACTCTCGAACCGTGGCTTTTGTTGGCAAAGTTGAAAACTCGTGGTCGGAAACAAAGACAAAACATGTACCAGAGCTCTTGGTTTTAAAAACAGAGGTAATAATTTTTTTTGGATATGCATGTTTCGTCAACGAATGCTAGCAGATAACTCAATTACTTCTCGAGCTGGACAAGTTTCGAGGAACGACTCCCGAATGAGGACGATCACATCCTCTTAATCTCTTTTGTTTATCACTGCCAAAGTTTTCTGATTTCTCATGAACAAAGCGTGAAGGAGGGTTTGTTTGTTATATTATTTTTGAGCCAGGCGCACTCTTTGCCAGTTCCTTCTCGTATTATGGGTTTGCACATTAGACATGCAATCCCGGGGTGAAGCTTGTCCAACTTAAAAAGATCATGAATTAACTACTACTTCCTCATGAACTAAAACAGAGGCACAAAATAGGAATGCTTTTTTGAATAATTTCGAGATGGTACATGAAAGTCTTCGTTAGGAATGGCAGGTAAATACCATGTATAGGAAGGTATGGTGGACTCATATGGCATAACTGGTTTAAAGGATTTTGGATGCACAAGCAGTCAGTCCGCGTAGTATAGGTGGATGTTAGCAAAAGACTGGGAGTGACCAACTAAAAGAGCAATGACAGTCATAATCATGCAGAGCGACAAAGCAACATTGAATCAGGCATGGAAGTTATATCGCTACTCAGAAACGAAAGATCATCAAGGCTTGACAGACTTTCTTTACAGTCTTAAATATGCGTGCGCATACGCCAAGTCAATCAAAATTAATTCTCGAAGGAAGAAATCACTAAACCATACCACATCATAGGCAAACAAATCATGTTGGTACTCCAATAACACATTGGGAACCCCCCCAGCTATTTGAGACTAACCATAAGAAAACATGAACTACTAAGCATCATTATGCACGTAGCATTTTTATCATAGACATATAGACCAATGCAACAGAAGCCAACTCTCTTAACAATATAAGCATGATAAATAAAGAGAGTTCCAACGACCAACTAAACAAAAGCTCTTTAAAAAGATAAGCATGAGAACTAAGAGCTAAACATGATAGTAGCTATTAAAAGACAAAGAACACACACATCAAGGATAGACATGAAAATTCTATGTTATGTTCTAGGTTGAAGTGGAGCGTGTTTCTCTCCCACACAAAGAAAGCTGAGTTCCGACTCGTTATGAAAAGCTAAAGAAAACTGAAAAGGAAACTAAGAGCAAGACGCTCCAAGCATAGCACATAACACATGAAGTGATAAAAATATAGTGGAACGAAAGACGAACTGATAATGTTGATGGAGAAGGGGATGCACGGGGGCATCCCCAAGCTTAGACGCTTGAGTCTTCTTGAATATTTCTTGGGGGTGCATGGGGGCATCCCCAAGCTTGAGCGTTTGACACTCATGAATCTTTTTATCATCTTCCCTCGCACACTTGAAAACTCCCTTCATACATAACTCATCATAATCTGATTAGCGAGGTTAGTACCCTTAATAAAATAATTTTTCCTTGCTGGAAATAAGGATATTCTTGAAGGTCTACTGTTTCTCAAGATTACCAAAAGGTTTTTGCAAAGAAAAAGCAAGCTCAAGGTTTGCAAAATGAAGGAAAGGCAAAGCAAGACAGAATCTGTGAAAAACAGACCAGCAGGTAGTAAATGATTTTTTCGGGGCACTTCTGCAATTCTAATAAAAAAACTCAGAACAGACGCCCGAAAGACAATTGTATAGAGCGCGCTGTCGAAAATATTCAGACCAAAAAGATGATCTGGTGATTTTATACGAATTTTTCTGTCCAAGGATAGAATCTGTTTCCTGGATAGCACGTCACAACTTTTGAACTTTCTTGCAATCAGAGGCTACAATTGGCACAAAACTGGAAAGTAAAGATACAATGATGATGCTACTGTAGTAACAACATCAAGACACAACAAAAGCAGAATAAAATTTTATTCATTGTGGGCTGCCTTCCAAAAGCGCTTTCTTTTATGCCTTTAAGCTAGGCATAATGCATAGAGGAATCAATAATCATTATAATAATTGGAGTTATAAATTGCTTCAAATGGTTCCTCAACAAGTTCACTCTTGTTCCTTCTAGGAAAGGGGTACACACCTTTTGCCTTTCCGCGTAAGCGGATTTGTCCCTTACCTATATCGATGAAGCCTTTTACTGCTCGGAGGAAGTCCCTTCCAAGCACTATATTTCCTTGGTTTGGCTTCATGATGAAGAAATCAATCATTGCAATCCCTTTAAGGAATTTAACTGGCACGTCTTTTATTCTTCCCTGGATTTCAGAAATATCTCCATTAGTGTGTTCATGATAAGATGATAACCTATCCATGTCAAATTTTAAAGAATCATGAACAATTTTTGGCATAGTAGAAACCATAGATCCAATATCACAATAAGCAAGGAAGTCTTGATTAGAGATGCTAATCCTAACAAAAGGCTCCCAATCATTGTCTATTTCCAAAATATCTCTCTTATTGGGTTTGGGTTTCTCTACCTTCATTAAGTCTAGAGCATCCATTCTCTTCTCAACAGTAGCAAGTCTATCTATGACGGTATCAAAGTTATGATCATAAACAAAGTAACTAGATAGACCATGTATAATTTCAAGAGCTCTAGCTTCATCACACTCTAGAAAATCTCCTTCAGCTATAATATCAAGAGAGTGTTTACACCATTTAAAAAGACCATGGTAAAAATTTCTAAGCACAATTTTTATAGGTATCCAAGGCATAATTCTCCTATGTGCATCAGAAATTATGTCCGATGCCTTCTTCATATTTTCTCCATCCTTTTGATGGAAATCTAAAACTTCTGATTCCCTCAAAGCACCAAATCCTAACATGCTTGACTAAACAGAAAGGACTACTACCAAATAATTAATTTTTTTTGTGATTTTTGATAAAGGATACTAAAGCAAAACTGAAAGGTAAACTAACAAGACTAAAAAGCAAAGGTAAAAGATAGCGTGTAACTCCCCTATCTTGAAGAGTGGAGTCCCCGGCAACGGTGCCAGAAAACTTTGCTTGATGGCTTCTCGCCCCTCGTTGGTTACCCTAAGTGGAAGGTTTGAGATGTAGTGTAGCGGAAGTTTTCCCTTGGCAAAGATACCAAGGATCGATTTCCCCTGAGACTCCAAGGTTCAACAAGAAGGTGTCAACTGCTAACGGCGCCAGATACTTAGCAATCAACTTGGACCTGCACACAGATACAAATAACTTTGCTCCCAACGAGTACAGAGAGGTTGTCAATCCCCCCGGCCTTGTCGTTTACAAAGGATCAAACACAAGAGATAATAGTGATAGGTATTGCTGCAACTAGTAAGTAAAAGCGGAAAGTAAATAACGGATGTGATCAGTGATGTTAATATGGACCGGGGTCCCATGATGTTCACTAGTGATGTCTCTCTCCCAAAAGACGATAAAACAACTATGTGAGGTAAACGAATTACAGCTGGGCAATTGACAGAATTATGTGCGCAAACCAATGCTAACTATGTTGCAAGGAAGGTAGAGGTTCAAAGCACGGGCGGTACGCCAAGGCAAGTAGACCGAAATCCATCTGCATCTACTACTAATCATCCACCTTGAGATATCTATCCAGAACATCTCGCTGGTATTAAGTTGCGAGTCCCACCCATAGTGTAAACTCAAAGCAACAGACAACTGCATTAAAAGAACTTTGCGTAAAGTAAACAATCCTTGCACCCGTGAGTACAAGCACCGTTGTTTTCCCCCTTGTGGCAACAACACATCCCCTAGACTCATGTTTCTGTCACTCAAGCTAGTCATCGAGGGGCATGAACCCACAATCAAGCATAACGTTCCCTCTTGGAGTCACTACCTACTACTCGGCCAAAGCAATAAATAGCAACGGAGAACATGCAAGAATTACTTAAGAACATAAATATAAAAGAGGTAAATCAAATATATTACTCAAACACAATCTGAACATAATCTCACAATCCATCGGATCCCAGCAAACTCAACATAGCAACAGCATAAGGATTACATATGTGCCTCGATCATGTAGGGCAGCTCACGAGGTCTAATTAGTGAAGCACAAAAAGGGGAGGAGAACATCACATAGCTACTGGTCATGGACCCATGGTCCAAGAGAGACTACTCACAACTCATCCGGGAGGCGTCCATGGTGGTGGAGAGGCTCCCGGTGGTGATCCTCCCCTCCGGCAGGGTGCCGGGAAGAGTTCTCCTGGTGCTCCCGATCTTGGAAGCGCGGCGGCGGCGGAACAGAGATGAGATCGCGAAAAAGGGTTCCGTCCTCGAGGGTTTCGGGACGCGTGTTAAATATACGCCAAAGGGGGGCATCAGCGGAGGCCCGGGGGGCCCAGGCGCCCCCCCCCCCCCGACGCGGCCAGGAGGGGGCCGCGCCACCAGGGCGCCTGGAGCCCTGGTGGCCCCCCTCCGGCCCTACTTCGGCCGTGTGGAAGCTTCCGGAACGCTGATTTTTTATATAATTTTTCCGGGTTTTTTCTGGCAGTTTACGTGACGGGAAAACCTGAAATACAAAAACAGCAGAAAACAGAAACTGGCATTGGGGTGCACTGAGTTAATAGGTTAGTCCGAATATGGTCAAAAATGTATGGAAGTGTATAAATATCATAGCAATATCACCCAAAAGAGGCATGGAGCAAGCAGAAATTATAGATACGTTTTGGACGTATCAAAGGGCATGGAACACTTTCCAAGAAGGGAAATTAAATTGCCTTATGAATCTATTATGAGAGCTACCTATGGGTTGCATACCAAAGATGATATGATTTTTTTACATCTGTGCCCCTGGTTCCTTAGCTCTACTCATTCATCCGCACGCTCTTAACTTTTGCTCAGTTTTCCCCACTCCCTTGCCCGAAACCCTCAAAAGAGATCACAACGGCCGTCGCCGTCGGGTTAGTCCTTTGACCGTTAACTCTAACGAGTGGGGCCGCGTTGGGTGATGTAGCTATTCGACTATTGGGCCGTGGTTTCGTTGGGCCGTCCCTTGCATTAAAGACCTGCGTGTGCCGCCATGACTGAAGCCTGCTATGCATGCACCCAACAAGCTTGCCTGCATGCGTCGATGCGCGCCGCCACGATGCGCCGACCGAGCCTGCATGCGCCGACCGAGCCTGCATGCGCTGATGCGTGCCACCACGATGCACTGACCGAGCCGCTTTCGTGCACACCAGCCGCCACGGATGCTGCGATGGTCGCTTTCGTTGGTTCCTCTCTTCTCGCACGCTTGTCTCCTCGATTTAGAGCATCGTTTTTTACGATTAGTTGCGGCCTTTTCGATTCACTCGCATCTGCACCTGTTTTGCTACGACAAATAAATTGAATAAACTTGTTGTGGCTGCATGCACTAGCTAGGTGGCTACATATTTGTGGCTTGTGTAAAAAAACAAGGGTTCGTTGTGGTTGCATGCACTAGGTGGTAACTAACAAAACGAGCTCTCTAAGAAAATAATCAACAAACATGTAGATAGGGCCAACAAGCCCATAGCACGATCACATAGTTGAAACTAGGAAGAACTTCATAATAGAATAGATAGAAAACTTAATAATAGAACTTGATAAAATGGCCAATGTCGGTGTCAAAACCGGCGGATCTCGGGTAGGGGGTCCCGAACTATGCGTCTGAAGATCGATGGTAACAGGAGGATGGGGACATGATGTTTACCCAGGTTCAGGCCTCTCGATCGAGGTAAACCCCTACTTCCTGCTATATTAATATGAGTGAATATGTGTACAAGAGTTGATCTACCCCGAGATCATAAAGGCTAAACCCTAAGTCTAGCCTATGAGGATTGTATGATTCTGATTCTAGCCTCTACGGACTAAAACCCTCCGGTTTATATACACACCGGAGGGGCCTAGAGTTTGTACATGTTGTCTTACAGAGGAAGGAAAGTCTACACCCGAGCCTAAAACCTGCCATCACAAGAGTACTGGAGTCTTATCCGGATACGAGAGATGATATTCTATAACAATCTTCATGGCCCACCAGTTCGGCCCATCAGGAGCTTATCCGGCCACATGAGGACCCCTCGATCCAGGACTCCCTCAGTAGTCCCTAAACCTGTCTTCGATGATGATGAGTTCAGCTTCCGTATTGTCTTCGGCATTGCAAGGCGGGTTCCTCCTCTGAATATATCTTCTACAAATAGATGGACTGTGTTCGGTTCTGCAAGATTAGTACAACCCTTAGCCTCAAAGGCAAGGCTTTTTTTAAAGAAAATAAATAATATGTCTCTACTGACAACTTTTGGGTGAAGCGTCGCGTCCAACCCACTAATATATCGAACCATTTTATTTGGTCCTAGTTTTGTGTTTCGGGGCATATCCTCATTGACACATCCCGCCAGAATAGAGATCGTGCCCGCTTATTGTGGGATTCTTATCATTGTGACGTGAGCGCCCGCGCCGCGCATTACGCACGACCGCTTTGGGAACCGGCGAGTTTTATGCCTAAGGTGGGGGGACGCTCTGTATTCGCAGCATTATAAAAGGACTCCAATCCCTTTCATCAGCCCCATGCCTTCCTCAAGCTCAAGCTCTCCAATCTCCCTCGCCCCGTACTCCCATCTCCTGCGCCCACAACTCCTCGTTCCTCAACCACCACTCCCCTTCCCAGCAATGGCTGGATCCGGTGCCAGAGGCAAGTGGGAGGCTTCCACGGTCACCGAAAACACCGTGGAGGATCTACAGAGCGCGGGGTATCTCGCCAGCGACATCGCACACCGAGTCCCCCCTAAGGGCCAGGTGATTCCCGTTCCTAAGGCGGGCGAGAGGGTAGTTTTCACCTCTCATTTTGTTAGGGGACTAGGGTTTCCACTCCACCCGTTTGTTCGGGGTCTTTTGTTCTTCTACGGGCTAGATTTCCACGATCTAGCCCCAAACTCAATTCTCCACATATCCGCTTTCATAGTGATGTGTGAAGCCTTTCTCCGCATCCCCCCACACTTCGGCCTATGGCTTAAGACCTTCAACATGAAGCCGAAGGAGGTGGATGGGGAACACGTAGAATGCGGGGGCGCTATGATTAGTAAGCTCCCGAACGCAACTTGACCCAAGGGCTCGTTTGTGGAGACGAACAAGCTCTGGCAGCAGGAGTGGAGACGAACATCACCGAACCCCGCGACACCAACTGGGCGGCGGAGCCTGCTTTCAGATCCGGACCCCCAGAGAGGCTAACCTCCTGGACCAAAAAGGGTCTGGACTGGGGGTCGCACACTGAGGGGACGACTCTTGTGAGCCGTGTGTCCGGCATGATCTCCAAGGGGCACCTGCTCTCCTTCAACAAGTGCTATCAAATTGGGTTGCCTCCCAACAAGTGCTATCGTTTAACGCCCCTAGCTAGGCACGATAATGTCGATGATGCTATCATGAAAGACAAGACTTGAAGCACAAAAAGAGCATAATAAAGCATGTGAAAATGACATCTAAGTCTAACATACTTCCTATGCATAGGCATCTTATAAGCAAACAAATTATCAAGGCAAGCAAAAACTAGCATATGCAAGGAAGCAGAAAGGAATGATGGCAATCTCAACATAACGAGAGGTAATTTAGTAACATCAAAATTTCTACAACCATATTTTCCTCTCTCATAATAATTGCATGTAGGATCATAAGCAAATTCAACAATATAGCTATCACATAACATTTTCTCAACACGATCAACATGCACACGAAGTTGACACTCTTCCAAAATAGTGGGATTAAAATTAACTAAAGTAATGACCTCTCCAAACCCACTTTTATCAAATAATCATAAGATTGAATATTCTCCAAATTTGTGGGATCTAAAGTCGACACTCTTCCAAACCCACTTTCAATATTATTGAAAACATTATTATCAATCTTACATTCATCATGGGATCAAATAAATTTTCAAGATCGTAAGAAGCATCACCCCAATCATGATCATTGCAACAAGTAGTAGACATAGCAATACTAGCATCCCCAAGCTTAGGGTTTTGCATATCATTAACACAATTGACATTAATAGAATTTATAATAACATCATTGCGATAATGATTTTTATTTAAGGAGCTATCTTTTAGCAATTCCTCACAATTTTCAGATTCATGAATTTCAAGCAAAACCCCATAAAGATAATCTAGTGCACTCAACTCACTAGAAATAGGTTCAACATAATTGGATCTTTTAAAAAGATTAGCAAGTGTATGACGATCCATAATTTAGCAAGCGAAGATGCAACTTAATAGAGGGCACATAGCAACACAAGCAAACAAGAGGCAAGCAAACGGTAAACACACGGAAAAAGAAGGGCGAATAAAATGGCAAGGGTGAAGTGGGAGAGAGGAAAACGAGAGGCAAATAAATGTAATGCGAAGGATAAGGGTTTGTGATAGGTACTTGGTATATGACTTTTGCGTAAGCCTCCCCGACAACAGCGCCATAAATTCTTCTTGCTACTTCTCGAGCTTGTGTTGTATTCCCTCGAAGAGGAAAGGGTGATGCTGCACAGTAGCGTAAGTATTTCCCTCAGTTTTTTAGAACCAAGGTATCAATCCAGTAGGAGACCGCGCGTGAGTCCCTCGCACCTGCACAAACAAATAAGAACTTCGCAGCTATTATTTATGATGTTTAATGGGCTTTGTCATACACTTTTATATTATTTTTGGGACTAACCTATTAACCTAGAGCCCAGTGCTAGTTTCTGTTTTTTTTCTTGTTTTTCAGTTTTACAGAAAAATAATATCAAACGGAGTCCAATTGACGTGCCAATTTTTGGTGATTTTTTCTGGTCCAAAAGAAGCCCCCGAAGTAAAAGGGTTGGGCCAAGAGAGCCATGGGCTGCCCACGAGGGTGGGGGGCACGCCCACTCCAAGAGGACGTGTGCCCCTGTCTCGTGGACAACCCGGAGGCCCCCCTGACTTGTGCCCTACGCCAAAAAATCCGATAAATACTGAAACCTCCGGAAAATAACCTGGATCGGGAGTTCCGTCGCCGAAAGCCTCTGTTGCCACCGAAAACCAATCTAGACCCGTTATGGTACCCTGCCGGAGGGGGGGATCCCTCTCCGGTGGCTATATTCATCACCCCGGCGCTCTCCATGACGAGGAGGGAGTAGTCCACCCTCGGGGCTCAGGGAATGTACCAGTAGCTATGTGTTTGATCTCTCTCTCGTGTTCTTGAGATGGCACGATCTTGATGTATCGCGAGCTTTGCTATTATAGTTGGATCTTATGATGCTTCTCCCCCTCTACTCTCTTGTAATGGATTGAGTTTTCCCTTTGAAGTTATCTTATCGGATTGAGTCTTTAAGGATTTGAGAACACTTTATGTATGTCTTGTGCGTGTTTATCTGTGGTGACAATGGGATATCATGTGATCCACTTGATGTATTTTTTGGTGATCAACTTGCGGGTTCCGTGACCTCGGGAATCTATGCATAGGGGTTGGCACACGTTTTCATCTTGACTCTCCGGTAGAAACTTTGGGGCACTCTTTGAAGTACTTTGTGTTGGTTGAATAGATGAATCTGAGATTATGTGATGCATATCGTATAATCATGCCCACGGATACTTGAGGTGACAATGGAGTATCTAGGTGACATTAGGGTTTTGGTTGATTTGTGTCTTAAGGTGTTATTCTAGTACGAACTCTATGATAGATTGAACATTACTACGGACTCTTGAATAGATCGATCAGAAATAATATCTTTGAGGTGGTTTCGTGCCCTACCATAATCTCTTCGTTTGTTCTCCGCTATTAGTTACTTTGGAGTGACTCTTTGTTTCATGTTGAGGGCTAGTAATATGATCCAATTATGTTATCCTTGTTGAGAGAATTTGCACTAGTGAAAGTATGAACCCTAGGCCTTGTTTTTTATCATTACAACATCGTTTATGCTCACGTTTACCACTTGCTACCTTGCTGTTTTTATATTTTCAGATTACAAAAACCTATATCTAATATCCATATTGCACTTGTATCACCATCTTTTCGCCAAACTAGTGCACCTATACAATTTACCATTGTATTGGGTGTGTTGGGGACACAAGAGACTCTTTGTTATTTGGTTGCAGGGTTGTTTAAGAGAGACCATCTTCATCCTATGCCTCCCACGGATTGATAAACCTTAGGTCATCCACTTGAGCGAAATTTGCTATTGTCCTACAAACCTGTGCACTTGGAGGCCCAACAACGTCTACAAGAAGAAGGTTGTGTAGTAGACATCAAGCTCTTTTCTGGCGCCGTTGCCGGGGAGGTTAGTGCTTGAAGGTATATCTTTAGATCTTGCAATTGAATCTTTTAGTTTCTTGTTTTATCACTAGTTTAGTTTATAAAAGAAAATTACGAAAAATGGAATTAAGGTTACCTCATATGCTTCATCTTTTTAATACCTTTCGTGAAAATGATGGGAAGGAAAATTGTGTTCAAGTACTAGAGGAAGAATTACATAGCATGCTTGGCATAAAATATGGGCATGACGAGCATGATTGCAATGTTGTTAGTAAGAATTCTTTGAATACCCATGATGCTAATGATATGCAAAGCCACAAGCTTGGGGAAGCTATGTTTGATGAAGATGATATGTTTAGTCCCCCAAGTTTTGATGAGCAAATTTATTATGATGAAAGCATGCCTCCTATTTATGATGATTTTAGTGATGAAAGTGGATTCGGAGAGGTCATGACTTTATTTAGTGATGAATCCACTATTTCGGAAGAGGTTCCAATTGATTATGAGAACAAACTTGCTATCTATGATGATTATTGTGATGACTTGTATGATATTAATAATAATGATAACCATGAAACTTGTCATCATGATTTTAGTTTTCAATTGGATTATGCTTCACATGATAGTTATTTTGTTGAATTTGCTCCTCCCACTACTATGAATGAGAAGAATTTTGCTTATGATGGGAGTAGTAAAATTTCTGTGCAAGTAGATCATGAAAAGAATGCTTTATGTGCTGGTTATATGGTTGAATTCATTCATGATGCTACTGAAAATTATTATGAGAGAGGATCATATGCTTCTACATATTACAATAATATCAAGTTTCCTCTCTATGTGCTTAAAGTTTTGAAGCTATGCTTGTTTTCCCTTCCTATGCTAGTTGATTATTGCCCCCATAAGTTGTTTGATTACAAAATCCCTATGCATAGGAAGTGGGTTAGACTTAAAGGTGATAGTTATATTCTTCATGATGCTCTCTTTATGTTTCAATTCTTATCTTTTACGCGAGCATCATTGAAATCATCATGCCTAGCTGATACGTCTCAAACGTATCTACTTTTCCAAACACTTTTGATATTGTTTTGACCTCATTCTTGCATGATTTGAACTAAACTAACCCGGACTGACGCTGTTTTCAGCAGAGCTGCCTGTATGGTTTTATTGTGTGCAGGAAAACGGATTTTTAGGTATCTCAGAAAAATCCACGAAAAATCACAGAAAATCCACGCACCCGAAGGAACCAGGGGCCAGAAGAGGGGCCAGAGGGGGGCCAGGGTGTGCCCAGGCGCCCTGTGGGCGCCCCCCCCCCTAGGCCGCGCCGGGGGGTCGCCTGGGTGGGGCCCACACCCCCTGGTGCCCTACTTTGCCTCGTATTTTTACTCGCGACACGAAAACCCGAGATCAGAAGTTCTTTTCGCAGTTTTCCGTCGCGGAGCCGCCGCCACCCTCTGTTCTTCCTCGGGAGGGCAAATCTGGAGGCTGAATTGGCCTCCGGAGAGGGGAGATCGTCGCCATCGTCATCATCATCACCACTCCATCATCCCTCCATCACTTCTCCCTCCATGTGTGAGTAATTCCCCTGCTGTAGGCGAAGGGGATGGTAGGTATTGGATGAGTTAGATCATGTAATAGTTTGTCAGATCGTTGGGGGCATGTTGCCTATCATCTACTATGGTGTTTATCATCTTTGCTTCAACTTGTTATTCTTAATGCTTGACACTTAGGGCCCGAGTGCCATGATCTCAGATCTGAACCATATGTGTTTGCATGAATATATTTGTGTTCGTGATCCTATCTATGAGTTGTTTGCACCTATTATGGTTCGGAACCGGCGATCCCAAAAGTGACAACTTGGGACACCAAAGGGGATGGTCCGTAGTTTGAGGATTACATGTATCCATTGAGTTCATTGCTTTGTTCCGGTGCTCTTTGACAGGAGCACCTTAATCTCCATAAGTTCCTTTTGGCCCCGTTCGTAGCGGGATGGTAGGACAAAAGATGTTGTGCAAGTTCTTATTGCAAGCACGTACAACTACCTACAGGATACATGCCTAATGTTTGATATTTGCCTAGATGATCATTACTTTTCCGTGTGCCGTGCCCCAAGTTAGAATCTATCTCATCCATGCAGCGCCCAACCATCCATCTCCCTAGCCTACAGTGTTTTAAACCCTGCTTGTCACTAGTTGCTACTTTTGCCATTTACCTTCACTATTTACATTTGCTGTTTACTTTTACTATCACTATTATCACTATCATATCACTGTTACCACTTATCTTTTGTTGCAAGTAAGTATATTTCAGGTGCGGTTGAATTGACAACTCAACTGTCAAAGCTTATAAATACTCTTTGGCTCCCTGTGTGTCGAATCAATAAATTGGGTTATTCTTACCCGCGAAGACTACCTCGATCCCTTACGGTTGAGGGTTATCAAGTACCGTTTTCTGGCGCCGTTGCCGGGGAGCATAGCAATATTTACAAGTCTACTTGAGGTATCCTACCTGCTGCACTTCATCCACTATGGGTAAGAAAGGAGACCCCAAGGTTCCGATCTTACTATCCACTACAAGAAGAGGTACTGCTCTGAGCACTAGTGCTACACTTGATTCACCTTCTGTTATGAGTAAGTTTGCCTCACCACCACCGCATGATGCTCCTACTGAATCTGTTACTATGTCCGATACTCTTGATGATGCCTCTACTACTTTTGATGATATTAGTTCGCTTGGTTATGCTCTTGAGAAACAAATTGCTGCTGCTGCTAAAAAGTCTGGAATTGAACTTCCTGTTACTCGCTACCCTATTGGTGAAACTTATGATTATCCTGATTTGAGTAAACTCAAAGAGAGGCTCCTTGATGATGATTACTATATGCTTGATGAAGATTTATGCAGGGAACTGACAGAGTTTTCTGGCTCTGACCCTGAAGTTATTAAGAAACTATTTGAAAAACACTCTTTGAAGAACAAAACCGTTCCTGATCCTGAATTTGCTACATCTCCTATATGCATTGATGATCCTGATTATGATTTCTCTGTTGATCTTTCACTTATACCTATGGTTGAAGCTGACCCCTTTTATGGCAGAGAAAATGATGATGCTATTGCACACCTGACTAAACTCGGTGAGTTAGGTGGCCTGTTTACCACAGATGAGAAGATATGATACTTTTATATCACCAAGCTTCTTCCTTTCTCCTTGAAGGAAGGTGCTAAAGCATGGTATGATTCACTCCCATGTGGTTCCATTAAGAGTCCTCAAGACTTAGCTCACTCTTTTGTTGATAAGTACTTTCCTGCTCACATGCAACATGCTGCTTTACAAAGAATTTATAACTTTAAACAGTTGCAGGATGAGTCCCTCCCTAAAGCTTGGGCGAGGTACTGCGGTCTGATTCGGGCTAGACCAGGACATGAAATTCCTAAGAATGAATTAATCGACATATTCTATGCTGGTCTAACGGATGAATCCAGGTCCTATTTGGACGGTTGTGCTGGTTGTGTTTTCAGGAAAAGAACACCGGACGATGCGGAGGATTTGATGGGCAGGATTGCCAAAAACCATGAAGATTGGTCCGTCCCTGAACCACCTCCACCACCGAAGAAGAGGGGCATATTTGTTCTAAGCCCCGAAGATATGCGAGAAGCAAAGAAGTCTATTAAAGAGAAAGGTATTAAAGCTGAAGATGTGAAGAATCTACCCCCTATTGAGAAGCTGTGTGAGCCTACTACTCACCCTCCTATGGTAGAGGTACACTCTCTTTTAGATTTCAACGCAAGTGACATCCCTCATGGTAAGCCTCCTGATCAATGTTTAGATGAGTTTGATAATTTTATTATGAAACAAAACCATTTTAATGAGAGGATACAAAGTCAATTGCATGATAATTCTCTTGCTATCAAAAAACTGCTTGATGTTTTAGATAGAACAGCTAATGATGTTCAATGTCTTGTGAAGCATTTTCATATGGTTCAAACTCAGCTTGACCAAATTTCTAATGTGCAAAGAGATCTGCTTGCTAACAATGCCAAACAAGATAATTTGCAGGCTTTCGGGATTAAGACCCGAGGAGCAACTAGGACTCAAGATCCTCTCTATCCAGAGGGACATCCGAAGAGAATCGAGCAGGATTCTCAAATGCAGGAAGAAGAAATTGTTGGCTCTCCAAAGAAAAAGAAGAAACATAAGGAGACTGACAATTCTAATGATCCTATTGCAGATGAAGAGCCAGCTGTTGATCCCAACAGTGTATCTATATCCGATGCTGAGACTGAAGACGATGCTGAACCTGAAGGTAAGGATAGTGAGAAGAATGATCCGCCTGAAGTTCGAGAGGAAGAAGCACCTGACAAACATAAGAGGTACACTAAAGAAGACTTCATCGCAAGAAAACATGGGAAAGAAAGAGAACCATGGGTACAGAAACCCATGCCCTTTCCAGGTAAGTCCATCAAATCTAAAGAAGAAGAGCATTACAATAAGTTTTGTGAGTGGATTAAACATCTTTTTCTTCAAATCCCTTTGACTGATGCTATTAAGTTACTTCCTTATTCAAAATATATGAAAGATATTGTCACTAATAAAAGAAAAGTTCCTAATGATGCAATATCTACTATGCTTGCTAACTACTCTTTCAGTGGCAAGATTCCTGAGAAGCTCGGTGATCCAGGTATACCCACCATTCCTTGCTCCATAATGAATAATTATGTCAAAACTACTTAATGTGATCTTGGAGCAGGAGTGAGTGTTATGCCTCTCTCTCTCTTTACGAGAGGCTTTGTTTAGAGAAACTAATTCCTACAGATATCTCCCTTCAGATGGCTGACAAGTCAACCGCTGTTCCGATAGGTATTTGTGAGGATGTTCCCGTAGAGGTTGCTAATTGTTTAATTCTTACTGATTTTGTTGTGCTTGACATGCCCGAGGATGGGAGCATGTCCATTATTATTGGTAGACCTTTCCTTAACACCGCAGGTGCTATTATTGATTGCAATAAAGGGAAGGTTACCTTCCATGTGAATGATAAAGAACACACGGTATATTTTCCGAAGAAGATCGATAGGAGGCATGCCCTCAACTCTATAGAGAATATAGAGACCGTGAAAATTGGAGAATGGGACTGTCCACTACATGTGCCTCACAAATATAAAACTATCATGGTGGGGACAATGTCCATCAAATTAAAGGTTTAGTAACTACTTCGTAGGAGGTGAGACTTTTTGCTCTATATATCGCCTGTTTGTTGGTAAGACTTGATCAACCTTACTAGTAAACATGTTTTATATAGATACAATGTTGAGCTTGTTATGTTTTCATTTGTTTTTAGTTTTTGTCCTACTTGCTGTACCAAGTATTTATGTTTTGAAGCTTCACAATACTACTCACTACTTCAAGTTTTCAGAGAGTTCCGCAGCTTTTTGAACTTCGAAAAAATTTCAACAGTGAAGTTTTCAGAAAAATTCCAGAAAAATTTAAATAAAAATTTCCACATCGGGAGAGACCCAGAAAGTCCTGGGGCCAGCCAGGGGGACCCACCAGTGGCCCAGGCGGCCAGCTGGCGCGGCCCAGCCCCTGGCCGCGCCCATAGGGCGCCTGGGGCCCACAGGACCCCCCTCCAGGTATGTCTTCTTCCTCTCTCTCTCTCTCTCTCTCTCTCTCTCTCTCTCTTTCTCCAAAAACGCGAGTTCTGCACTTGTTCTTGTGTTCTTGCTGTTCTTGGAGGCGATTCTTCGATCTCTCTCTACAGCCCCTCATTTGAGCTGAATTTTTGAGCAAATACTCCCTGGTATGTGACTCCTCCACCCCTCCAATTAGATTTTTGATTGGTGGCCTCATTTGTGAGTATTCAGTAGTTCTTGGTGCTGTAGAGATGAGCTTGCATGCATGTGTAGAAAGTTATTTTCCAAGTTTTGATGCAAGTTTATGCCTTGGGCAAGTGAGTTGAGTAGTCTGCCTTAACTCATCTTGTTTTAATCCTCATTTTTGTAAATTGCAAAAAAAATTCAGAAATGAGTTTGTTAGGAAGGGCAAAAGGGTGGCTTGAGAAGAGGAGGCCCGCACACTCCGATCGAGTTACTAGAGCCGCAGCTTCACCATCGACTGCTAGGGTGAGCTATAATGAAGATCATGTGCCCCTGGAGTTGTTGGAAGACAGAAGTCCAGCACGTGCGATGACATTTCCATGTGATGAATTCCTCGAAGCTGCGGGAATCAAGGATGAGTTTTAATCTTTGTGCTAATGCAGGTTTGACATGACTCGTCACGAGCCGTGTTACCCAGTATCAAAAACTCACCTCCAGTTTCATTAACAGTTTTAGATATAATCCTGATTCAGGTGCTATTGAGTTTAAAATTTACAATGATCTTATCACCATGACTTTGGGAAATTTTTGTGAAATAATAGGTGTGCCGAACATTGGGAGGACGACTAGGATGGCCACTCAGCCCTCCGAGCTGAAAACCATCATCAACTCTCTCTGCAGCATGGGTACGAGGGATATTCATCGGTCGAAGATCTCCAGCATCTTATTTCCTCACCTCAGGTATTTTGCATATTATATTGCCAGAGGGGTGTTAGCTCGTGACAACACGAGCAGTATTTCTGCTCCAGATATTGCTATCCTGGCAGCAGCCCTCTCAGGGAGGTCTGATTATAATCTGGGTGCCTTAATTGCTCGACGCCTTGCTATGAACGGTAACAAGGGGGACTTATATGGTGGCGTTTATGCCACACTTATCTTAGAACATCTTGGAGGCACCCCACACCCTGATGATAATCCTTTTACTTATTTAAGCTTTGATCTTGCTGCTATGAAAAGGCATAAGTTTGTCACCATGGGTTCTGAGCTTGATAATCTTGTTTATATCTTGCGTTTCGGAATTACCGCGGAACGCGAGATCCGTCTACCTACACCTCTTTTGTTTGATTTATCTCGCAGGAACAGATGGTCCTTTGATGTTGTCTAGTTCGATGAGTTCATGGTCCAGCATCAGTTTCATAACCCCATGGAGGGGGTTGTGCCCGACGAGGAGAAGCACGGTGAGTTACCACATTTTTAGGAAGAGACCGCCACCGAGTTTGGTGAAGGTTCTTCCTCTGTTTGGCGCTCGGAACCTTCCTCGTGCGAGACTCCGAGGAGTTCGGTGTACGCGCGAGCATCCTTCTGCGACCCTTGGACTCACCACCATACCCCCGGAGCAGGAGGCTCCTGGGGTCAGTAGCTGCTACCAACTTAGGCCAAAAGCCTAAGCTTGGGGGAGTACGTGCCCCTCTTACTTTTCCATTGTATTATCCATTTTATTCACTTTGATCTTTTCGAAGTTTTTGCCCGTTCTTCTTTATTTCTCTCTTTGCAAAAACAACAAAAAGATTTTCTCTTTCTTTTGCTTTTATTCAACCTTTGAAAAATCCAAAAAGATTTCCTTTCTCTCTTTAGTTTGCTTTGTTTTCAGAGTTCAGCTCGAGTCCGTGATGGCATTTAATTATATTTCCTACGTTCGATCGTGCAAGTGACAAGCAGTAATGACGAAGATCGACTGAAGGGAAGCAACAAGGAAGACCGATATGAACTCTTTTTGTTTCTACTTTTGTACATATGCCTGTACTTATGATCTAGAGACCAGCTTGTAGCGACATAGTGCTATGTTTACAATGCTCTTTCAGTGGTTCATGCTTTACTTGTGGCTAGTCTCGAATAACTAGAGTATATAATGTGTTATTGAAATGATCTACATGCATTGCACTGTTCATAGTCTGGTATACTAAGGTGGTATTTCCCTTTAGAGAATTTTTGGATTGACTTGGCACATGCTTACACATGTTAAGACTAAAAAGTCTACTCTGCCTTGATGATCTTTGAGTTTCAGAATAGTTATATCACTTTCATGCCCGATTCAATGTTGCTTTGTCGCTCTGCATGATTATGACCGTTATTGCTCTCTAGTTGGTCGCTTCCTAGTCTTTTGCTAAACTTCCACCTGTACTAAGCGGACTGACTGCTTGTGCATCCAAAATCCTTAAAACCAGTTATGCCATATGAGTCCACTATACCTTCCTATACATGGTATTTACCTGCCATTCCTAACGAAGACTTTCGTGTACCATCTCGAAATTAATCAAAAGCATTTCACTTTTTGTGCCTATGTTTTAGCTCATGAGGAAGTAGTAGTTAATTCATGATCTTTTTAAGTTGGACAAGTTTCACCCCTGGATTGCATGTCTAATGTGCAAATCCTTAATACGAGAAGGAACTGGCATCGAGTGCGCCCGGCTCAAAAAGATAATATAACAAACAAACCCTCCTTCACGCTTTGTTCATGAGAAATCAGAAAACTTTGGCAGTGATAAACAAAGGAGATTAAGAGGATGTGATCGTCCTCATGCGGGAGCCGTTCCTCGAGACTTGTCCACTCAAAAAGTGATTGAGTTATCTACTAGCATTCGTTGACGAAATATGCACCTCTCAAAAACGTTTTTACCTCTGTTTCTAAAAACCAAGAGCTCTGGTACATGTTTAGATTTTGTTTCCGATCACGGGTTTTCAACTTTGCCAACAAAAGCCACGGTTCGAGAGTCTTCACCTTCTTTCTTCAAAGCACTAACTAGGAGAGCATAATTGTCATTCTGAGTGTAATGTGCATTGTCCCAAAGTATTGCATTGTCTTCTGCATACTTGTGATATGATTTATTCTGAAATTCTTAGTTCTAGTCTCCTTTAAAACTCTGGAGGAGTTTCTGCATTTATGTTTTGCTTCACTCATGGAGACTAGCGAGATACCACCCTAGTATGCTCAAGCTATGTGCAATGTAATCTTGTCTTGATTTTCAGTAGTATATTATTTACTTTTAAGTATTTGTGACTAGTCACTTGAAAGAAGGATTTCTCCTTGCATTGTCCTCATAGTACTGTTTTAATACTTGCTAGACTCTTTTCGTAGTACATGCTTATATACATCTAATGAAGCAAAAGAGTTTGTCAAAGTTTTCTTTGTCGCGTCCAGTTCGTTGAACTGAATTGCTTGAGGACAAGCAATATGCTAAGCTTGGGGGAGTTGATACGTCTCAAACGTATCTACTTTTCCAAACACTTTTGATATTGTTTTGACCTCATTCTTGCATGATTTGAACTAAACTAACCCGGACTGACGATGTTTTCAGCAGAGCTGCCTGTATGGTTTTATTGTGTGCAGGAAAACAAATTTTTAGGTATCTCAGAAAAATCCACGAAAAATCACAGAAAATCCACGCACCCGAAGGAACCAGGGGCCAGAAGAGGGGGCAGAGGGGGGCCAGGGGGTGCCCAGGCGCCCTGTGGGCGCGCCCCCCTGGGCCGCGCCGGGGGGTCGCCTGGGTGGGGCCCACACCCCTTGGTGCCCTACTTTGCCTCGTATTTTTACTCGCGACATGAAAACCCCAGATCAGAAGTTCTTTTCGCAGTTTTCCGTCGCGGAGCCGCCGCCAACCTCTGTTCTTCCTCGGGAGGGCTAATCTGGAGGCTGAGTTGGCCTCCGGAGAGGGAAGATCGTCGCCATCGTCATCATCATCACCACTCCATCATCCCTCCATGACTTCTCCCTCCATGTGTGAGTAATTCCCCTGGTGTAGGCGAAGGGGATGGTAGGGATTGGATGAGTTAGATCATGTAATAGTTTGTCAGATTGTTGAGGGCATGTTTCCTATCATCTACTATGGTGTTTATCATCTTTGCTTCAACTTGTTATTCTTAATGCTTGACACTTAGGGCCCGAGTGCCATGATCTCAGATCTGAACCATATGTGTTTGCATGAATATATTTGTGTTCGTGATCCTATCTATGAGTTGTTTGCACCTATTACGGTTCGGAACCTGCGATCCCAAAAGTGACAGCTTGGGACACCAAAGGGGATGCTCCGTAGTTTGAGGATTACATGTATCCATTGAGTTCATTGCTTTGTTCCGGTGCTCTTTGACAGGAGCACCTTAATCTCCATAAGTTACTTTTGGCCCCGTTCGTAGCGGGATGGTAGGACAAAAGATGTTGTGCAAGTTCTTATTGCAAGCACGTACAACTACCTACGAGATACAAGCCTAATGTTTGATATTTGCCTAGATGATCATTACTTTTCCGTGTGCCGTGCCCCAAGTTAGAATCGATCTCATCCATGCAGCGCCCAACCATCCATCTCCCTAGCCTACAGTGTTTTAAACCCTGCTTGTCACTAGTTGCTACTTTTGCCATTTACCTTCACTATTTACTTTTGCTGTTTACTTTTACTATCACTATTATCACTATCATATCACTGTTACCACTTATCTTTTGTTGCAAGTAAGTATATTTCAGGTGCGGTTGAATTGACAACTCAACTGTCAAAGCTTATAAATACTCTTTGGCTCCCCGTGTGTCGAATCAATAAATTGGGTTATTCTTACCCGCGAAGACTATCTCGATCCCTTACGGTTGAGGGTTATCACTAGCTAGGGGCGTTAAACGATAGCGCTTGTTGGGAGGCAACCCAACTTTATTTTATTTTCTTTGCTTTTAATTCTGTTTAGGAATAACTGTTGCATCTAGCTTCTATTTAGATGTGGTTTTGTGTTTTAATTAGTATTTGTGCCAAGTAGAACCTTTGGGAAGACTTGGGTGAAGTTTATATGATCTTGCTGCGAAAAACAGATTCGTTAGCGCTCGCTAGAATGGTCACCAGATTTTACTGGAGTGTGCTATTTAGTTGATTCTTTTTGCAGATGATGAATAGACAAATTCCTCACGTTTACCAATTTATTTCAATTTTTTTGGAGTTACATAAGTATGCGGAAGTTACAGATTACTACAGACTGTTCTGTTTTTGACAGATTCTGTTTTTCGTGTGTTGTTTGCTTATTTCAATGCATCTATGAGTACTATTGGGAAGTATGAATCATAAAGAAGTTGGAATACAGTAGTTTTAATACCAATATAAACAAAGAATGAATTCATTACAGTACCTTTGAGTAGTGGTTTGTTTTCTTATACTAACAGAGCTCACGAGATTTTTTGTCTAAGTTTTGTGTTGTGAAGTTTTCAAGTTTTGAGTATTGCTTTGATGGACTATGGAACAAAGAGTGGCAAGAGCCTAAGCTTGGGGATTCCCTAGGCACCCCAAGGTAAAATTCCAGGACAACCAAAATCCTAAGCTTGGGGATGTCCCGGGAAGGCATCCCCTCTTTCGTCTTCATCTATCGGTAACTATACTCGGAGCTATATTTTTATTCACCACATGATATGTGTTTTGCTTGGAGCGTCAATCTATTTTATTTTGTTTTGCTTGTTGTTTGAATTAAATCCCAAGATCTGAAATTCTTAAATGTTAGAGAGTCTTCACATAGTTACACAATTATTCAACTACTCATTAATCTTCACTTATATCTTTCGGAGTAGTTTGTTATTGCTCTAGTGCTTCACTTATATCTTTTAGAGCACGGCGGTGGTTTTATTTTGAAGAAATAGATGAACTCTCATGCTTCACTTATATCCTTTTGAGAGTCTATTAGAACAGCATGGTAATGTGCTTTGGCTATAAAACTAGCCTTCACATGATAGGCATCCAAGATCAATGTAGTAAAGACTTTCATACTAAGTGCTGATACGTCTCCAACGTATCTATAATTTTTGATTGTTCCAAGCTATTATTTATGATGTTTTGGATGTTTAATGGGCTTTGTCATACACTTTTATATTATTTCTGGGACTAACCTATTAACCTAGAGCCCAGTGCCAGTTTCTGTTTTTTCCTTGTTTTTGAGTTTTATAGAAAAGGAATATCAAACGGAGTCCAATTGACGTGCCAATTTTTGGTGATTTTTTCTGGACCAAAAGAAGCCCCCAAAGTAAAAGGGTTCGGCCAGGAGAGCCACGGGCTGCCCACGAGGGTGGGGGCGCGCCCACTCCAGGAGGGCGTGTGCCCCTGTCTCGTGGACAGCCCGGAGGCCCCCCTGACTTGTGCCCTACGCCAAAAAATCCTATAAATACTGAAACGTCCGGAAAATAACCTAGATCAGAAGTTCCGCCACCGAAAGCCTCTTTTGCCACTGAAAGCCAATCTAGACCCGTTCTGGCACCCTGCCGGAGGGGGGAATCCCTCTCCAGTGGCTATCTTCATCATCCCGGTGCTCTCCATGACGAGGAGGGAGTAGTCCACCCTCGGGGCTGAGGGTAAGTACCGGTAGCTATGTGTTTGATCTCTCTCTCTCTCTCTCTCTCTCTCTCTCTCTCTCTCTCTCTCTCTCTCGTGTTCTTGAGATGGCACGATCTTGATGTATCGCGAGGTTTGCTATTATAGTTGGATCTTATGATGCTTCCCCCCTCTCTACTCTCTTGTAATGGATTGAGTTTTCCCTTTGAAGTTATCTTATCGGATTGAGTCTTTAAGGATTTGAGAACACTTGATGTATGTCTTGCGCGTGTTTATCAGTGGTGACAATGGGATATCATGTGATCCACTTGATGTATGTTTTGTTGATCAACTTGCGGGTTCCGTGACCTTGGGAATCTATGCATAGGGGTTGGCACACGTTCTCGTCTTGACTCTCTGGTAGAAACTTTGGGGCACTCTTTGAAGTACTTTGTGTTGGTTGAATAGATGAATCTGAGATTGTGTGATGCATATCGTATAATCATGCCCACGGATACTTGAGGTGACAATGGAGTATCTAGGTGACGTTAGGGTTTTGGTTGATTTGTGTCTTAAGGTGTTATTCTAGTATGAACTCTATGATAGATTGAACTTTACTACGGACTCTTGAATAGATCGATCAGAAAGAATAACTTTGAGGTGGTTTCGTACCCTACCATAATCTCTTTGTTTGTTCTCCGCTATTAGTTACTTTGGAGTGACTCTTTGTTGCACGTTGAGGGCTAGTAATATGATCCAATTATGTTATCCTTGTTGAGAGAACTTTCACTAGTGAAAGTATGAACCCTAGGCCTTGTTTCTTATCATTGCAACACCGTTTATGCTCACGTTTACCACTTGCTACCTTGCTGTTTTTATATTTTCAGATTACAAAAACCTATATCTACTATCCATATTGCACTTGTATCGCCATCTCTTCGCCGAACTAGTGCACCTATACAATTTACCATTGTATTGGGTGTGTTGGGGACACAAGAGACTCTTTGTTATTTGGTTGAAGGGTTGTTTGAGAGAGACCATCTTCATCCTACGCCTCCCACAGATTGATAAATCTTAGGTCATCCACTTGAGGGAAATTTGGTACTGTCCTACAAACCTTTTCACTTGGAGGCCCAACAACGTCTAAGAGAAGAAGGTTGTGTAGTAGACATCAGCAGCCAACGCGATAAGTGGTTGTCAATCCCTTTACGGTCACTTACGAAAGTGAGGTCTGATAGATAGGATAGTTTGATATTTTTGGCATTTTTGGATATAATAACAGAAAGTAAAAACAACAAAGTAAAGTAGATTGTAGATTGATATGTTGAGAATAGACCCGGGGGCCATAGGTTTCACTAGTGGCTTCTCTCATGATAGCAAATTTCTACGGTGGGTGAACGAATTACTGTCGAGCAATTGATAGAAAAGCGAATAATTATGAGAATATCTAGGCATGATCATTATATATAGGCATCACGTCCATAACAAGTAGACCAAAACGATTCTGCATGTACTACTATTAACCCACACATCGACCGCTATCCTGCATGCATCTAGAGTATTAAGTTCATAAGAACAGAGTAATGCTTTAAGCAAGATGACATGATGTAGAGGGATAAACTCAAGCAATATGACTTAAACCTCATCTTTTTATCCTCGATGGCAACAATACTATACGTGCCTTGCTTCCCCTGCTGTCACTGGGAAAGGACACCACAAGATTGAACCCAAAGCCAAGAACTTCTCCCATTGCAAGAACTATCGATCTAGTAGGCCAAACCAAACCGATAATTCGAAGAGACTTGCAAGGATATTATAATCATACATAAAAGAATTCAGAAAAGAACCAAATATTTCTCATAGATAATCATGATCATAAACCCACAATTCATCGGATCTCGGCAAACACACCGCAAAAAGATTACATTGAATAGATCTCCTCGAAGACCGAGGAGAACTTGGTATTGAGATCCAAAAAGATAGAAGAAGCCATCTAGGTACTAACTATGGACCCGAAGGTGTGTGGTAAACTACTCACAACTCATGGTGAGGTGATGGTGTTGATGTAGAAGCACTCCGTGGAAGATCCCCCCTCTAGCGGAGCTCTGGAACAGGCCCCAAGATGGGATCTCACGGGAACATAAGGTTGCGGTGGTGGAATTAGGGTTTTCTCTATTGCTTCGATGTTTTCAGGGTACATGGGTATATATAGGAGGAAGGAGGGCATCGGGGGAGCAACATGGGGCCCACGAGGCAGGGGGCGCGCCCAGGGGGAGGGGCGCGTCTCCCACCCTCGGGGACGCCACGTGTGCCCTCTGCCGTGGTTCTCAAGTCTCCCGTGAAGATATCGTTCCAAAAATATCTCTCCGGAAGGTTTCATTCCATTTGGACTCCGTTTGATATTCCTTTTCAGTGAAACCCTGAAATAGGCAAAAAATAGCAATCTGGACTAGGCCTTTGGGTTAATAGGTTAGTCCCAAAAATAATATAAAAGTGTATAATAAAGCCCATTAAACATCCAAAACATCATATATAATAGCATGGAACGATAAAAAATAATAGATACGTTGGAGACGTATCAAGCATCCCCAAACTTAATTCCTGCTCGTCCTCGAGTAGGTAAATGATAAAAACCAGATTTTTTGATGTGGAATGCTAACCAACATAATTTTCAATGTAATTTTCTTTATTGTGGCATGAATGTTCACATCCGAAGATTCAATACAAACGTCTATATTGACATAAGAAATAATAATACTTCAAGCATACTAACAAAGCAATCATGTCTTCTCAAAATAACATGGCCAAAGAAAATTATCCCTACAAAATCATATAGTCTGGCTATGCTCCCTCTTCATCACACAAAATATTCATATCATGCACAACCCCACTTTCAGCCAAACAATTGTTTTCATTCTCAATTTTTTCAAACCTTTCAACTTTCACGCAATACATGAGCATGAGCCATGGATATAGCAATATAGGTGGAATAGAGTGGTGGTTGGGGAGAATACAAAAAGGAGGAAGATAGTCTCACATCGACTAGGCGTATCAACGGGCTATGGAGATGCTCGTCAATAGATATCAATGTGAGTGAGTAGGGATTTCCATGCAATGGATGCACTAGAGCTAAAAATGTATGGAAGCTCAACAAAAGAAACTAAGTGGGTGTGCATCCAACTTGCTTGCTCACGAAGACCTAGGGCATTTGAGGAAGCCCATCGTTGGAATATACAAGCCAAGTTCTATAATGAAAATTCCCACTAGTATATGAAAGTGACTAAACATAAGACTCTCTATCATGAGGAACATAGTGCTACTTTGAAGCACAAGTGTGGAAAAAGATAGTAGCATTGTCTATTTTCTTTTCTTTCTTTTTCTTTTTTCTTTTTTTTCTTTTTTTGGGCCTTTCTTTTTCTTTGGCCTTTCCTTCTTTTTTTCTTCTTTTTTTGGGGACAATGCTCTAATAATGATGATCATCACACTTATATTGATTTACAACTCGATATTACAACTCGATACTAGAACAAAGTATGACTCTATATGAATGCCTCCGGCGGTGTACCGGGATGTGCAATGAATCAAGAGTGACATGTATGAAAAATTATGCATGGTGGCTTTGCCACAAATACGATGTCAACTACATGATCATGCATGGCAATATGACAATATGATGCGTGTCATATGAATGGAACGGTGGAAAGTTGCATGGCAATATATCTCAGAATGGCTATGGAAATGCCATGATAGGTAGATATGGTGGCTGTTTTGAGGAAGGTATATGGTGGCTATTTGGGGGAAGGTATATCGTGGGTGTATGGTTGTCGGGGGAAACTGTCCACCACGAGCACCTATGGGACCGGAGCCCCTTGTACGTTGCGGTAAGGGAGCGGAGGGAGCACAAAGAGCGGATCGAAGAGCACACACGGGCAGTTTACCCAGGTTCGGGCCGCGCGGACGCGTAAAACCCTACTCCTACTTGGTTTGTATTGCGTTTGTGGGCTCGGGAGCTTGAAGAACTAGCTACACCGAGCAAGAGAGCTATCTAGCTTCCGAACCCTTTCTACGTTGTGCATGGGCCTCCTTTTATAGCTCAAGGGGTCACCGACAGGTGTCAACGTAGAGGAGGGCAAAAATGTAACTTTGGTGGTAGTTGTAACGGTGCGGGAATAGTGCGTGAACAGTGGATGAACAGTGGTCGTCACCTAACTTGACAGTGGGGGACAAGGGCATTAAATGCCCGTCACCGTCGACCCCAAAAGCACCCGTCCATGCGTCTCCGCTCGACACGGCGGTAGCCTCGTCACCGTGGATCGCCACCGTGTACCCCAGGCTGCACAGCCTTCCGCCACGCGTCCCTTGAAGGGCCCCAGGGCGACGCGTGGGCAGATGAGCTGGAGCGTGGGCACACAGCGTAACTCTCCCCCGGCAAGCACCTTGCCGGGGCCTTGACCTTGCCGGGCCCTGAAGCTTGCCGCTCCCCGGGCCCTGCCGGGGCGCATGTTG
Source organism: Secale cereale (assembly GCA_902687465.1). NCBI lineage: Eukaryota > Viridiplantae > Streptophyta > Magnoliopsida > Poales > Poaceae > Secale > Secale cereale. Next base: position 606,401,552 of record LR738713.1, on the reverse strand, counting down.
CGCTGAGGCGTGTCTTCTGAGATGCAGTCTTCTGGTCTTCCTGGCAAGCTCCTCTTGCCAGGGTCTTGTGTTAATGTGATAGTTTTGAGCCCGGGACGGCCTTCCCGGCAAGCTCCACTTGCCGGGGTCTTGATCTTCTGTCTTGTATACTTTGTTCTTGAATGGCTTAATAAGGACCGGAAAGGTCTCCGGCAAGCACGTGACAAACCCTGCCGCGGGAAGCTGCTACTGCCCGTGCACAAGTTGGGGTACTAAGGTACCCCTATCTTAGTACACCGACAGGAGCCCCCGGGCCTGGGCCACACACGGTGCCGAGCGCTGTTGGGCCAGGCCCAAAACAGTGCACGGGCACACGCGGCCCACGGCACGCCGAATCCCCTTCCGCATCCGCCGCGCCCCTCCCTAACGGCACGCGTCGATTGCGGCGTCGTGGGAGAGATCGTGGCCTCGTCCTTTAATGGGAAATGCGGAGCGTCCCCCACTCCCCCCCCCTTAAAAGCAGAGGAAGCAGGGGCAGTTTCCCTCTTCCATCTTCATTGCGTCTTCAACCTCCAGAGCCCCTCCGCTACTCTCTGCCTCCACCCTTCCTCCGCCGTCTTCCGCATCCGCAGCGCCGTCGAGCTCCTCGCCCCTTGCCCCGCCGCCTCCGCCATGGCTCCGAAGACCGAGAAGGCGAAGGCGGAGAAGGCCAAGAGGGAGAAATCCGAGCAGGCGGCAAAGCTTGCCCTCCTGCGGAAGAGGAACGTGGTCTTCGCGCCAAGGCTCAGCGCGAGGGAGCTGTGGAACAAGTTCTACCTCTTCTGGTCCAAGGAGACCAAGGCTCATCCCCGGACCAGAGTCTATCCCGCCGTCGCCAAAGATCTAGTTCCCGGCGGGTATTTCTTCTTCGCTGTCTTCTTCCACTGCGGCTTGTGTCCTCCGTTCTCGGAGTTTTTCTGTGACATTATGAACACATACGGCCTCCATCTTCTAGACTTTACCCCCAACGCCATCCTTACGATGGCGGTTTTCGCACATCTGTGTGAAAACTATGTAGGAATCCATCCCAATGTAGCGCTCTTTCGCCATTTCTTTATGCCTAGAGTAGAGGCTGGCGCTCTCCTCTCCGGAGGCATCTCCTGGATCTTCCGATTGAACAAGAAGGACTCATATCTGAAAGGAGAGCTCCGCGGCAAGTGGGAAGAATGGCGCGCAGACTGGTGTTGGGTAGTGGAGGACCATCCGGAGCCCTTTACTGCGCCGCGCACAACAGCCATAGTGCGCGGCAGAGACTGGAGCGAGTTGGCCCCGGAGGACGGCAAGCTCAACATCGCCCTTATCAGGATACTTCGTCTCCGGGTAGCTAAACTGACCATCGGAGAGGTAGGGGCAGACTTCCTCCGCCGCCGCATTGCCCCTTTACAAGAGAGGAAAAGGCCAGCATGGGAATTTGGCAACGCGGCGGACATTATGAGGCTGCGCCCGGGACTGAACTTCAACTTCACGGCTTTGGAGCTGAAGGGGATGGTCCGGGAGCTTTTCAAGCACGACCCGGCCCATCCGGAGTGGTTTAGGTCTCCCCGGGGAGTGGTGCCGCTGTGCAACAGCACTGCCCGGGACTCCTTGCGCGCAATAATGCCCGCGTGTGACTCTCACGGCATCGACCCCACCTGGATAGAGCCTCCGCCGGACGCGATTCTGAGTTTCTTCGACAATCTGGTCGAGGTGCCCAAGAACACCAAGGAGAACAAGGGTCTCACTTGGGCTACCACAGAGCGGGACATAGCCTATATTGCTTCCCGGATGGAAGAGGCCGCCGCAGCTGCAGCAGCAGGAGACTTCGGATTCACCGTCGACGAGGCGCAGGCCGCGGACGAGGTGTGCCAAGCAGAGGAGGCTGAGATCCGCAGACTGCTCAAGCTTCCGCCCGACGAGCTTGCCGGAGTTCCTTCCCTGAGGCATGCCGGGATTCCCGGGGTCGTGAGTGAGGCCGCGGCAAGCGAGGTTGCCGGAGGGAGCAGAGGTGCCGGAGGGAGCGGAGGTGCCGGAGGGAGCGGAGCCGACGGGCAGGATGCTGGACCCAGCGGGCCCGCTGGGGAGGAGGAGGAAGACGTTGAGGCCGACGAAGACACCGGCGGATCTCTAGGGCTCGACGACGACGCCTCCTCGTCGTCGGAGAACTCCCCACCTCCGGCAAGTCCCAAGCAAGCGCCGGGGAAATGCCTCCGCAAGGCGGCCACAGCGACGAGGACGTAGGCGCCTCGACAGCAGCCTGCTCGCCGGGCGGCGCGCGCCACCAGGCCGAGCCAAGCCGCGACGGAGGCGCCCCGCGCACCAGCGCCAAGCGGAGGGGGATCCTCCCAGAGTGGAGCAGCCGCTTCGCCTGCTCCTCGGGCCTCGGCGTCAGCGGAGGCTGGGTCTTCGCAGCCCCCAGCCCCGGGGACCGCCAAGCGCCCGAGGGAGCCTTCTCCTCCTGCTCCTCGCACGGGAGCACCTCAGGTGGAGTTTGATTTCTCCGCCCTTAGCGACGCCGACGAGGAAGAGGAGTAAGCACTTGTAACTTATGGCTTCTTCAATTCTGACTTGGTCTTTCTTCGTGATTCTGATCTTGTTCTTGCTTTGATTTCAGGACCCTGGCCCAGCGGACGGCGAAGAGGGCCAAGGTCCCGGTGGTTGAGGTCGAGGACGACTCGCCCGTCGCGGAGACGGGGGACGTGCCGGCGACGAACTTGCCGGATCCAACCGCTGCTCCGAGGAGCAGCCCCCAGCGTAAGTCTGGTCTTGAGCTGTTTGCTCGTCGGGCGCGCTTGAGGTTTTTGCTTTGTACTAATACCTTGTTGTCTTGTTTGTCTTGTGCAGAAGTGGAGCCGCAGCAGCAGGAGCAACCGGAGGTCATTCCCGAGGAGCTGCAGATTCCACCCTCCCCGCCAAGGGCGAACTCCCCGGCGAGGGAGGACGTTCCGCCAAGGACGGGTTCCCCGCCAAGGGCGGGTAGCCCGACAAGGGTGGCCACCCCGCCAAGGGAGGGCACGGGCGGCCCTCCGCCAGCAGGGGCCACCGCTCCACCGCCAAGGGAGGAGTCCCCGGCGAGGGAGCCTGTCGTCGACAAAGTCCCCGAAGGTAAGTCTTGTAGCTTCTTCTTCTTGGACTTGTCTTTTTGGATATTTGCTTGAACTTTTCTTTTCTTCTTCTTCCGCTAGATCCTCCTCCCCCGGAGCGGATGGAGACGGAGGTCATCGTCGAGGAGGAGGGCGCGCAGGGCGACGCCGGCACTGACACTGTCGTTGAGGACATGGCAGGAGCCGACGAGCCTGCCGCTGAGGAGACTGCTCCAACCGCAGACGCCGCGGCCGGGGAGGGGGACGGCGACCACACTGCCGGCCCGGAGGCAGCAGGACTGTCGAGCGCTGCACCGATCGCCGACCCCTCCGCCGCTAAGGAGCAGCCAGGCTTCTATCTTGAGGCCCCCAATGGCGTCTTCATACAAGTGCCGTGGGGGTCCTCGTCGCGAGCCCCCATGGAGGGAGAGACCTTTGATGGAGAGGTCCTCGCCTCCGCGGGGTTGAAGATCGTTGAAGCGCCAGGCGGGAGCGACGAGCCCGAGGAGGAGAAACTGCTTCGCCGGCTCCTGGCCCTTTACCGGGCCAGGCAGGCGAAGCTGGACTCCCGAGAAGCCCTCGCCGCCAAGGCTGGAGCAGACTTGGAGAAGCGCGCCACGGAGCTCCGCGCCGCCAACCAGGCGGCCCTCCGCGACTTGGCGGAGGAGCGCGAAAGGCTTGCCGGAGAGCACCAAGAGTTCCTCCTGGAGAAAGCTGAGGCCGAGGAGCAGCAGCGACTAGTTGGTGAAGAGCTGTCCCGGCGAGAAGGAGCGCTCAACCAGCGGAAGGTTGAGCTCGACGCCCACGACGACGAGCTCACCGCTCGGGAGCAGGCCATGAAGGAGGCGAAGGAAGCCGCAGTCGCCGCAGAAACCGCCAAGAGGGAACTGGAGCTCAAGGTTGAACAGTTGGAGCAGTACCTGAAGGCCAGCGAGGACAGGGTCACCGCGCTCAACGTAGAACGCGAGAAGGACGCCCATACCAACTCCGAGCTTCAGGTACGCCTCTCCAAGAAGGGCGACGAGCTTACTGCCGCCAAGGACTCGATCGCTGACTTGGAGTTGAAGGTCTCCACTTTGAAAGACTCACTCGACGCCGCCCGGGACCGCGAGACCAAGCTGAAGGAGGAGGTCCGCAAAGAGCGGGAGCTGGTGGAGAGCGCTGCCACCTCCGCAAACAACTTCAACCGGGCGGTGGAGCAATGGACGGAGGACCTGGTCACCTCCGCCGCCAACATCGACAAGGAACTAATGGCGCTGAGGGTGGAGCACCTTGTGTACTCTCCGGACCCGAATCTCCCCCACAGCGCCAAGCTGAGTCTCTTCTTCAGGGGGATCGCGCCGGCGCTTGCACGTCTGCAGGAGAAGCTCCCCGCGCAGCTGGCCGAGGAGTCGCGCCAGCTCTGCGCGGGTACCTTGGAGCGCGTCTTGACGAAGATTGTCTACCGCAACCCTGGTATTAATCTTGTCAACGTCCTCCGCAGCTTGCCGGCCGACGCAGATCAGGAGGCACTGAAGGCGCAGATCGCCCACATCATCGCCAAGGTGAACAAGATCTCCAGGCGTGAAGGCGATCGCGTAGATTAGGCCTCTTTCTTTTTATCTCCTTTGCTGCTGCAAAGTGTGCCATGAACATGAATCTATTAGTCATTGCGACAAGTTATCTCTGTAATATATTATCTTATTTCCGAGCAATCGATGCAATGTTATCTCCCTTGCTTTGGTCCTTTACTTTGTATGCTTTTACCCTACGCTTTTTAGGGAACTTGCCGGCAAGGGACCCTTGCCGCGAGCGCTGAGTGCTGGACTCTGAGCAGTCTGCTGGCAAAGGCCTTACCGGCAAGCAACCTTGCCGCAGCTAGTCGCAACGCACTCAGCTTGCTGCGCGAACTCGAAAACGAAGTAAGGGCGCGACACTTGTCGCAGCTCACTTAAGCCGTTGAGCGTACTCGAAAACAAGGTAAGGGTGCGGCTAGCCATGGGTAGGTTCCTCCGCGCACAGGTTTTCCATACAAAGTGTGGTTGTTCAAGGAAGATAACTAAAATATAAAAATTTGAACTGCTCAAATTCTGGTAACTTAGCTTTCATAATCTGTTCGTTCTCCGGTAAGCTTCTCTTTCTTGAACAGCACTTGGTTCGTCCTCCACCT
>LR738713.1:606328505-606396157 GCA_902687465.1 Secale cereale | reverse complement strand
CCCCCCCCCCCGGCAAACTTGTGCGCGAGGAAAGTTTCTTCTGCTTAAGAGGGAAAGAAAAGGAGAAAAGAAAACAAGTGTAGGGCCTCTCGGCGTGGTAATGCTTACCGGATACGTGCGTTGCACAAGATGCCAAACAATGCATGCAAATAACGAAGAAAGGCATGTAAAAATGGCAAATAGTGCGAAACACAAAAGCTTTACTGATGCACGGGATCTGCGCCCGGCTTTGTACAAAGGATTACATGCAACAGCGGCAAGACTTGTACAAAAGGTGGTTGCCAGAGCGGATCACGGCAACCGCGCCTTATGAGTGAAACTTGCGAAAATGCTCTATGTTCCAGGAATTGCTCACCGGTAAGCCTTCTTCGGTCTCAAGGCGGACAGCGCCGGGCCTTGTGACTTGTCTCACCCGATAAGGGCCTTCCCACTTCGGCGTCAACTTGTTAGAATTCTTGGCGGACTGAACACGCCGAAGAACAAGGTCGCCTTCCTCGAGACTCCTGGGCTTGACCTTGCGGCTATGATAGCGGCGCAAGGCTTGCTGGTATCGAGCAGCTCGTACAGCGGCCTGGAGACGTTCCTCCTCAAGGAGCAATGCATCATCTTGTCGCAGTTGCTCTTGCTCTAACTCATCATAAGCGAGCACTCGAGGAGATCCGTATACGAGTTCCGTGGGGAGAATTGCCTCTGCCCCATAGACAAGGGCAAAGGGTGTCTGCCCGGTGGCTCGACTTGGTGTCGTTCTGATTGACCAAAGAGCCGCCGGCAACTCCTCTATCCAGTTTCTTCCGCACTTGCGCAGCCTGTCGAAGGTTCTTGTCTTGAGCCCGCGCAGCACTTCAGCATTTGCCCTTTCCACTTGACCATTGCTCCTCGGATGAGCAACATAAGCGAAGCAGACCTTGGCGCCAAGGTCTTGGACGTACTGCATGAAGGTGCGACTAGTGAACTGTGTGCCGTTGTCGGTGATGATCCTGTTAGGGATCCCGAAACGGCAAAAAATTGACCTGAAGAACCTGACCGCTGACTGTGCCGTCACCTTTCTCATCGGTTCCACTTCTGGCCACTTTGTGAACTTGTCGATCGCAACGTACAAGTACTCAAAGCCCCCGACAGCACGGGGGAAGGGGCCGAGGATATCGAGCCCCCAGACCGAGAAGGGCCAGGACAAAGGAATCGTCTGGAGAGCTTGAGCTGGCTGATGAATTTGCTTGGCATGGAACTGGCACGCTTCACACTTGGTTACTTGTGCAGTTGCATCTTGGAGGGCTTCTGGCCAGAAGAACCCTTGCCGGAACGCCTTCCCGGCAAGTGCCCTTGCGCCAATGTGGTGGCCACATATGCCTCCATGTATTTCTGCCAACAGCTTCTGTCCATCTTCTCTGGAAATGCACTTCAACCTGACACCATTGAGTCTTCTTCTGTACAGCTCATTGTCAACGAACTGGTACATACTTGACTGCCTGGTTATTTTCTCTATTTCTTCTGGGTCGTCGGGAAGTTCTCCAGTTTGCAGAAAACGGACAATCTGCTGTGCCCATGCCGGAGCCCGAGGCTCAACAGCAAGGACCAGAGGCATGAGGGCTGCTGCGGGAACCTCAGCTTCTTCGGCAAGAACTTGCGTCTCCGCCGGAGCTGATGGTTCCCCGGCAAGCTCGCCGGGGCGAGGCTTGTCGGGAACGCTTGCTTCAACTGTACAGACCCTAGGATCTGCAGGAGCAAACTGTTCCTCAGCGTCTTGGTCGTTGATATTGGGGACCTTGGCGGCGGTTTCTGGAAGATCCGCCGGCAAGTATTCGCCGGAGACCAACTTTCTCTTCTTGTTTTGCCCAATTGATGGTGTAACGGATGGCTGAGTTAGCTTGAGTAGGAAGGTGCCTGGTTCCACAGGTAACTTCATCGCAGCACACTTTGAAAGGCCATCTGCAATATCATTCTGAGCTCTCAGGACATGCTCCATTTGCAGACCTTCAAAGTGCTCTTCAAGCTTCCTCACTTCATCTACATAAGCTTCCATCAAAGGGCTCTGGTAACTCTTGTTAACTTGTCGGACCACCAACTGAGAATCTCCCCGCACAATCAGCTTCTTGATCCCAAGTTCGGCCGCAATCCTGAGGCCGGCAAGCAAGCCTTCATACTCAGCAGTATTGTTTGTCGCTTGCTCCCTGGGAAAGTGCATCTGGATAACATACTTGAGGTGCTCTCCGGTGGGCGCTATGAGTACTACGCCGGCACCGGCGCCTTGCAGCGAGAAAGCACCATCAAAATACATCATCCATTCGCTTGTCGCTTCTTGTACGGGGACGCTTGTCTCTGGAACTTCTTCATCCGGCGTTGGGGTCCATTCAGCTATGAATTCTGCCAAAGCTCTGCTCTGTATAGTTGAAGTGCTCTCAAACTTGAGACCAAAGCTCGACAGTTCCAGTGCCCACTCGACGATCCTGCCTGTTGCTTCTGGATTTTGCAGTATCCTCTTCAACGGAAAGCGAGTGACCACTGTTATCTCGTGTGCTTGAAAGTAATGGCGCAGCTTTCTCGAGGCCATGAGGAGACCGAAAAGCAACTTCTGCACCCCACAGTACCTTGATCTAGCCCCCTGCAAGAGGGAACTCACAAAATACACCGGGCGCTGCACCATCTTCCTTCGCACTTCTCCTTGCTCCTGCGCAGAGTTGTCCTTGTCGGGGCCAGAGCTTGCCGGTGGAGCCCCCTGCTTGTCGCTGGATCCGCTTGCTGGTGGTGTAGACTCTTCCTCTGCCTCCCTCTCCGCTACTAACGCAGCACTAACCACTTGATTGGTTGCTGCTAAGTATAGCAGCAACTTCTCTTGTGGCCTAGGTGCGACAAGTATTGGAGTGGAGGATAGGTATCCTTTCAAGTCTTGCAGCGCTGCCTCCGCCTCCGGAGTCCATTTCATAGGACCTGCCTTCTTCAAAATTTTGAAGAAAGGCAGGGCGCGTTCTGCAGACTTTGAAATGAACCTACTGAGGGCAGCTACACAACTTGCAAGTCTCCTGACATCCTTGACGCGCTTTGGGGCTTCGATCTGCTCGATGGCTTTTATCTTGTCGGGATTGGCTTCAATCCCCCTTTGGGACACAAAGAACCCGAGAAGCTTGCCGAAGGGGACTCCAAAGACGCACTTCTCGGGGTTCAACTTAAGCTGGATCTTGCGCAGATTTGCAAATGTTTCTTCCAAGTCTTGGATCAGGGTATCTTTGCTCTTGCTCTTCACCACTATGTCATCCATGTAGGCCTCTACATTTCTGTGGATCTGTGGCTCAAAAGCAGTGTGCACCACCCTTGCAAATGTCGAGCCTGCATTCTTCAATCCAAAGGGCATGCGTATGAAGCAATATGTACCGCATGGAGTGATAAATGCAGTCTTCTCTTCATCTTCCTTGGCCATGAAAATCTGGTGGTAACGTGAGTATGCATCAAGGAAGGAAAGCAGCTCACATCCGGCGGTGGAGTCAACAATCTGGTCAATACGCGGCAAGGGAAATGGATCCTTGGGACATGCTTTATTCACATCAGTGAAGTCTATACACAGTCTCCACTTTCCGTTGGCCTTACGTACGACGACTGGATTGGCTAACCACGTTGGATGGATGACGCCTCTAACCAGGCCTGCTGCTTCTAGCTTCTTGATCTCTTCGGCAATGAATTCTTGGCGCTCCACGGCTTGCTTTCTGACCTTCTGCTTGACGGGCCGCGCATGAGGACAAACAGCAAGCTTGTGCTCAATCACCTTCCTGGGAACGCCGGGGATGTCAGATGGTTGCCATGCAAACACATCGATATTCGCCCGCAGGAAGGCAACGAGCGCGCTTTCCTATTTGTTATCAAGTGTAGCACTGATGGTGAAGGTACCACCAGTGCCGTCCTCCTTGGCGGACACCTTCTTGGTTGCCGGTGGAGCGGCCATCCCTTTCTTGCACTTGCCGGTGGAGCTCGATGGAACGTCCTCAACAGCAGCGCAGCACTCCGAAGAGGTGCGTTTGCCGGAGTGGGCCCCAGAGCATTTGCCGGACTTGGTCTTGGTCTTCTTCCCCCCGGGAGCTTCAGCGGCAAGTGTGTCGCTCTCCACTGCGGCTGCTGCATCCCGGTATATCTTGTCGGCGCAGATAAGCGCGTCCTTCTTGTCGCCAGGGACAGAGATGACGCTTATCGGCCCCGGCATCTTGAGTACGTTGTAAGCAAAATGGGAAGCTGCCATGAACTTGGCGAGGGCAGGACGTCCAAGTATCCCATTGTATGGCAATGGGATATCGGCAACATCGAAGGTTATCCTCTCCGTCCTGAAGTTGAGTTCCCCGCCAAAGGTCACTGGCAAAGTAATCTTCCCCTTGGGCTTGCTCCTTCCCGGGTTTATTCCTTGGAACGAACCGGTTTCTTCGAGCTCGCCGTCTGGGATCTGGAGTTTCTTGATCACAGCCGAGGAGATCAAGTTCAGGCCGGCCCGGCCGTCAACCAACATTTTGGTGACCTTGAGGTTGCGGATGGTTGGCGAAACCAACATCGGCAAGCACCCGACCGCAGTGGTGCGGTCAGGGTGATCCTCAAGATCAAAAATGATGGGCGTGCTGGACCACTTCAGCAGCCTGCGCGACTCAACGGGCGGCTCTGCTGCGTTTACTTCCCGCACCCACTGCTTGAGTTGGCGGTGGGAAGTATGCAGAGAGGCGCCACCGTCGACACACAACACTTCTGTGGCCTTCTGGAACTCATGCTCGCTGTTATCTCCTTCCTCCATGTCGTCGTCGTCGTCTTCTTCCTCATCCTTGTCGCGGCCCCGGGGAGGTCGATCTCCTTGCCGCTGCTTGGCCTTGCCGCGGCGTCCTCCCCGGCCATTGAATGGCCGCTTCTTGCTTGGCTCTCCCCCACCACCTTGGGCCTTCTCCTTGTCGCGCCACTCGTATTCAGCTTTCTGCTGTTCTACGAGGTACTCGACTCGCTTGCAGTTTGAAAGATCGTGGCCCTTGGTGCGGTGGATCTTGCAATATTGCTTGTTGGAGCCGTCCTGCTTGTCGGCTGCCGCCACAGGGGCAGGCTCCTTGTCGGAGCCGCCAGCCTGTGCTGTCTTGGCGGGAGCCTCTTGCCGGACTTCTCGACGACCAGCACTTCCTTGCTCTTCTTCTTTCTGTTGTTCCGCCTCCGGCTCTTCTTCGCCGGGGCGGCGTCGTCGCTGTCACTTCCCCCTGCGCCAGCATCTTCCCCAGGGAGTCTCCTCCCCTCCTCGGCACGCGCTCACTTGTCAGCCAGAGCGTAGAGCTCGCTGACATCCCGGATCTTTGTCATGGCCATCTCCTCCCGCATGCGGCGGTTACGCACGTTCTGGTGGAACGCGCTGATAACCGCGGCGGGGTGGACGTCGGGAATGTTGTGCTGCACGCGGCTGAATCGTTGAATGTACTTGCGTAGGGGTTCTCCTTCCTTCTGGGCCAAGATGTGGAGATCACTCTCCTGGCCGTGGGGTTTGTGGCCGCCCGTGAAGGGGCCAACAAATTGATGGCACAGATCTGCCCACGAAGAAATGGAGCCTTCCGGCAAGTGCATAAGCCAAGAACGGACGTTTGGCTTAAGCACCAGCGGGAAGTAGTTGGCCAATATCTTCTCGTCGCGCCCCCCGGCAGCCTGCACCGCGATGGTGTAGATGCTGAGAAACTCCGAGGGGTGCGTCTTGCCGTCGTACTTCTCGGGTACGTCGGGCTTGAAATTTTTCATGCTGGGCCACTGGACGCGCCGCAGCTCACGGGTGAACGCAGGGCAACCTGCCGCGTACGGCAAGTCGCCTGGTTCACCGGGCGCGTGCGTGTCGACAACGGTCCCAGCGCGCTGATCCGATTGTCGTCGGGCTTCTCGTCGGCGCTCGATCGTCGTCCGAGCGTCTTCTTGCCGCCGATCGTCAAGGACTTGGCGCTGGTCCCGACGAGCCCGCGGATCCGACGACGCCGTGGAATCGTCGTCGACGTTAATCCGGCGGGGTGGCGTCTTCTGCTTCCGCGGCGGGGAGTGCACGGTGGTTGCACCCCCGACGGTCTTGTCGCCGTCGGCCTTCGCCTGGTCGACTTGCCGTGGCCGCGAGGTCGCCGGCTGCTGCGGCGTGTCGTTGTTGGCGAAGGCGATGAGGCTTTGGATCGTCGCCCTCCAGTCTTCGGCCTTGTGTGCCGCTGGGGGGAAGTCGAGGAGCAGTTGCGCTCTTGCGAGTGCTTCTGCTGGAGAGGAGGGGAGCGGGGGCGAGCGGTGCGAGGAGCGGGATATGCTCGGACTTCTAACAGGGTTAGAAAGAGCAGTCTTCCGCCCCGGCGACCGTGCCTTGCTCGTGCCAGGACGGTGGCCCGGAGCATCCCGAGAACCTCCGGTTTGTCCTTGGCCCAGCAAGCGGATGGTACCTCCTGTACCACGGCGCTGCTGGCCAGTCGTCTGCTGAGATGGGCGTGGTGCATCTACGGAGACCGAGGCCTTGGAATTGGTCCGGTCGTCCGCCTTGTCTTTGGATGTGGCGGTGCCGTGAGTTTCCTCGCCGGCGACCACCCTTCCGCCGGCGTCTCCTCCACCCACCGTTGGTTCTGGTGGCGGGGGAATCGACGCAGACGGGCCTGCGACCTCCGAAGCTTTCTTCTTCGGGGCCATGCTGTTGCTGGTGAAGTTGATGCGGCTGGAGACGTTGATGAAGAATGCGCCCGCGTGAGCGCCGGATCAGGTTCGCACAACCTCGACGCCCCCTACCTGGCGCGCCAAAGATATCGGGGGAAACTGTCCACCACGAGCACCTATGGGACCGGAGCCCCTTGTACGTTGCGGTAAGGGAGCGGAGGGAGCACAAAGAGCGGATCGAAGAGCACACACGGGCAGTTTACCCAGGTTCGGGCCACATGGACGCGTAAAACCCTACTCCTGCTTGGTTTGTATTGCGTTTGTGGGCTCGGGAGCTTGAAGAACTAGCTACACCGAGCAAGAGAGCTATCTAGCTTCCGAACCCTTTCTACGTTGTGCATGGGCCTCCTTTTATAGCTCAAGGGGTCACCGACAGGTGTCAACGTAGAGGAGGGCAAAAATGTAACTTTGGTGGTAGTTGTAACAGTGCGGGAATAGTGCGTGAACAGTGGATGAACTGTGGTCGTCACCTAACTTGACAGTGGGGGACAAGGGCATTAAATGCCCGTCACCGTCGACCCCAAAAGCACCCGTCCATGCGTCTCCGCTCGACACGGCGGTAGCCTCGTCACCGTGGATCGCCACCGTGTACCCCAGGCTGCACAGCCTTCCGCCACGCGTCCCTGGAAGGGCCCCAGGGCGACGCGTGGGAAGATGAGCTGGAGCGTGGGCACACAGCGTAACTCTCCCCCGGCAAGCACCTTGCCGGGGCCTTGACCTTGCCGGGCCCTGAAGCTTGCCGCTCCCCGGGCCCTGCCGGGGCGCATGTTGCGCTGAGGCGTGTCTTCTGAGATGCAGTCTTCTGGTCTTCCTGGCAAGCTCCTCTTGCCAGGGTCTTGTGTTAATGTGATAGTTTTGAGCCCGGGACGGCCTTCCCGGCAAGCTCCACTTGCCGGGGTCTTGATCTTCTGTCTTGTATACTTTGTTCTTGAATGGCTTAATAAGGACCGGAAAGGTCTCCGGCAAGCACGTGACAAACCCTGCCGCGGGAAGCTGCTACTGCCCGTGCACAAGTTGGGGTACTAAGGTACCCCTATCTTAGTACACCGACAATGGTACCGGCGGAAGTTGCGCGGTACAAGAGAGGCTAGCAATGGTGGAAGGGTGAGAGTGCGTATAATCCATGGACTCATCATTAGTCATAAAGAACTCATATACTTATTCCAAAAATTTACGAGTCATCAAAACAAAGCAATCAACGGATGCTCCTAGGGGCGAGGTTGGTAGGAGTTAACCATCGCGCGCCCCCGACCTCCACACAAAGGATGACACTCTACAAATACCTCATGCTCTAACTTCGTCACATAGCGATTCACCATACGTGCATGCTACGGGAATCACAAACTTTAACACAAGTATTTCTCAATTTCATAACAACTCCACTAGCATGACTCTAATATCACTATCCTCATATCTCAAAACAATCATCAAGTATCAAACTTCTCATCATATTCAACGCACTTAGTATGAAAGTTTTTACTACATTCATTTTGGATGCCAATCATATTAGGACTAGTTTTATAACCAAAGCACATTACCATGCTATTCTAAAAAGACTCTCAAAAGGATATAAGTGAAGTATGAGACCTCAACAGTTTCTACAAAATAAAATCACCACCGTGCTCTAAAATATATAAGTGAATCCCTAGAGAAACTATTTAGATCAAAAGATATAAGTGAAGCACATAGAGTGTTCTAACCAATTCTAGACCATATTTATCTCTATCAAAAAGGTGTGTCCAGCAAGGATGATTGTGGAAAACTAACAAGCAAAGACTCAAGTTATACATGACGCTCCAAGTAAAACAGATATCATGTGGTGAATAAAAATATAGTCCCGAGTATAGTTACCGTTAGATGAAGACAAAAGTGGGGATGCCTTCCCGGGGCATCCCCAAGCTTAGGCTCTTGGTTGTCCTTTAATTTTACCTTGGGGTGCCTTGGGAATCCCCTAGCTTAGGCTCTTGCCACTCTTAGTTCCATAGTCCATCAAAGCCATAGTCAAAACTTGAAAACTTCACAACACAAAACTTAGCCAAAAATCTCGTGAGCTCCGTTAGTATAAGAAAACAAACCACCACTCAAAGGTACTGTGATGAACTCATTCTTTGTTTATATTGGTGTTAAACCTACTGTATTCCAACTTCTCTATGAGTCATAACCTCAAATACTACTCATAGATTCATCAAAATAAGCATACAACACACGAAAAACAGAATCTGTCAAAAACAGAACAGTCTGTAGTAATCTGTAACTTTCGCATACTTCTGTAACTCCAAAAAAATTGAAATAAATTGGTAAGCCTGAGGAATTTGTCTATTAATCATCTGCAAAAAGAATCAACTAAATAGCACTCTCCAGTAAAATCTGGCGACTATTCTAGTGAGCGCTAACGTTTCTGTTTTTTTACAGCAAGATCATATAAACTTCACACAAGTCTTCCCAAAGGTTCTACTTGGCACAAACAATAATTAAAACAAAAAACCACATCTAAACAGAAGCTAGATGCAATATTTATTCTTAAACAGAAGCAAAAACAAAGAAAATAAAATTGGGTTGCCTCCCAACAAGCGCTATCGTTTGACGCCCCTAGCTAGGCACGATAATTTCGATGATGCTATCGTGAAAGACAAGACTTGAAGCACAAAAAGAGCATCATAAAGCATGTGAAAATGACATCTAAGTCTAACATACTTCCTATGCATAGGCATCTTATAAGCAAACAAATTATCAAGGCAAGCAAAAACTAGCATATGCAAGGAAGCAGAAAGGAACGATGGCAATCTCAACATAACGAGAGGTAATTTACTAACATGAAAAATTTCTACAACCATAATTTCCTCTCTCATAATAATTGCATGTAGGATCATAAGCAAATTCAACAATATAGCTATCACATAACATTTTCTCAACATGATCAACATGCATACGAAGTTGACACTCTTCCAAAATAGTGGGATTAAAATTAACTAAAGTCATGACCTCTCCAAACCCACTTTTATCAAAAAAATCATAAGATTGAATATTCTACAAGTTTGTGGGATCTAAAGTTTACACTCTTCCAAACCCACTTTCAATATTATTGAAAACATTATTGTCAATCTCATCATGGGGATCAAATAAATTTTCAAGATCGTAAGAAGCATCACCCCAATCATGATCATTAGAACAAGTAGTAGACATAGCACTAGCACCCCCAAGCTTAGGGTTTTGCATATCATTAACACAATTGACATTAATAGAGTTTATAATAACATCATTGCAATCATGCTTTTTATTTCAGGAGCTATCGTGAGTCACTTTTTCTTCTAGCAATTCCTCACAATTTTCAGATTCATTAATTTCAAGCAAAACCCCATAAAGATAATCTAGTGCACTCAACTTACTAGAAATAGGTTCAACATAATTGGATCTTTTAAAAAGATTAGCAAGTGGATGACGATCCATAATTTAGCAAGCAAAGATGCAAGCTAATAGAGGGCACATAGCAACACAATCAAACAAGAGGCAAGCGAACGGTAAACACACGGAAAACGAAGGGCGAATAAAACGGCAAGGGTGAAGTGGGGGAGAGGAAAACAAGAGGAAAATAAATGTAATGCGAAGGATAATGGTTTGTGATAGGTACTTTATATATGACTTTTGTGTAAGCCTCCCCGGCAACGGCGCCAGAAATTCTTCTTACTACTTCTCGAGCTTGCGTTGTATTACCTCGAAGAGGAAAGGGTGATGCAGCACAGTAGCGTAAGTATTTCCCTCAGTTTTTGAGAACCAAGGTATCAATCTAGTAGGAGACCACGCGCGAGTCCCTCGCACCTGCATAAACAAATAAGAACTTCACAGCCAACGCGATAAGGGGTTGTCAATCCCTTTACGGTCACTTACGAAAGTGAGATATGATAGATAGGATAGTTTGATATTTTTGGATATAAGAACAGAAAGTAAAAACAACAAAGTAAAGTAGATTGTAGATTGATATGTTGAGAATAGACCAGGGAGCCATAGGTTTCACTAGTGGCTTCTCTCATGATAGCAGATTTCTACGGTGGGTGAACGAATTACTGTCAAGCAATTGATAGAAATGGGAATAATTATGAGAATATCTAGGCATGATCATCATATATAGGCATCACGTTCGTGACAAGTAGACCGAAATGATTCTGCATCTACTACTATTACTCCACACATCGACCATTATCCAGCATGCATGTAGGGTATTAAGTTCAAAAGAACAAAGTAATGCTTTAAGCAAGATGACATGATGTAGAGGGATAAAC
This sequence comes from Secale cereale, assembly GCA_902687465.1. Taxonomy (NCBI): domain Eukaryota; kingdom Viridiplantae; phylum Streptophyta; class Magnoliopsida; order Poales; family Poaceae; genus Secale; species Secale cereale. The sequence goes on along the minus strand of LR738713.1, from coordinate 606,385,217 downwards.
TCAAGCAATATGATATACACCCCATATTTTTATCCTCGATGGCAACAATACTATACGTGCCTTGCTTCCTGTGCTGTCACTGGAAAAGGACACCACAAGATTGAACCTAAAGCCAAGCACTTCTCCCATTGCAAGAACTATAGATCTAGTAGGCCAAACCAAACCGATAATTCAAAGAGACTTGCAAGGATATTATAATCATACATAAAAGAATTCAGAAAAGAACCAAATATTTCTCATAGATAATCTTTGATCATAAACCCACAATTCATCGGATCTCGACAGACACACCGCAAAAAGATTACATCGAATAGATCTCCTCGGAGACCGAGGAAAACTTGGTATTGAGATCCAAAAAGAGAGAAGAAGCAATCTAGGTACTAACTATGGACCCGAAGGTCTGTGGTAAACTACTCACAACTCATGGTGAGGCGATGGTGTTGATGTAGAAGCACTCCATGGAAGATCCCGCCTCCGGCGGAGCTCCGGAACAGGCCCCGAGATGGGATCTCACGGGAACAGAAGGTTGCGGCGGTGGAATTAGGTTTTACTCTGTTGCTTCGATGTTTTCAGGGTACATGGGGATATATAGGAGGAAGAAGGGCATCAGGGAGCAACGTGGGGCCCACGAGGTAGGGGGCGCGCCCAGGGGGAGGGGCGCGCCCCCCATCGTCGTGGACGCCACGTGTGCCCTCTGCCGTGGTTCTAAAGTCTCGCGTGAAGATATCGTTCCAAAAATATCTCTCCCGAATGTTTCATTCTGTTTGGACTCCGTTTAATATTCCTTTTCAGCGAAACCCTGAAATAGGCAAAAAACCGCAATCTGGACTCGGCATTTGGGTTAATAGGTTAGTCCCAAAAATAATATAAAAGCATCTAATAAAGCCCATTAAACATCCAAAACATCATATATAATAGCATGGAACAAAATTATAGTTACGTTGGAGACGTATCAAGCATCCCCAAGCTTAATTCCAGCTCTTCCTCGAGTAGGTAAATGATAAAAAACAGAATTTTTGATGTGGAATGCTAACCAACATAATGTTCAATGTAATTCTCTTTATTGTGGCATGAATGTTCAGATCCGAAAGATTCAAGACAAAAGTCTATATTGACATAAGAAATAATAATACTTCAAACATACTAACAAAGCAATCATGTCTTCTCAAAATGACATGACCAAAGAAAGTCATACCTACAAAATCATATAGTCTGGCTATGCTCCCTCTTCATCACACAAAATATTCATATCATGCACATCCCCGGTTTCAGCCAAGCAATTGTTTTCACACTCAATTTTTTCAAACCTTTCAACTTTCACGCAATACATGAGCGTGAGCCATGGATATAGCACTATAGGTGGAATAAAGTGGTGGTTGTGGAGAAGACAAAAAGGAGGAAGATAGTCTCACATCGGCTAGGCATATCAACGGGCTATGGAGATGCCCATCTATAGATATAAATGTGACTGAGTAGGGATTGCCATGCAACGCATGCACTAGAGCTAAAAATGTATGAAAGCTCAACAAAAGAAACTAAGTGGGTGTGCATCCAACTTGCTTGCTCACGAAGACCTAGGGCATTTGGGGAGGCTCATCATTGGAATATACAAGCCAAGTTCTATAATGAAAATTCCCACTAGTATATGAAACTGACTAAACATGAGACTCTCTATCACGAGGAACATAGTGCCACTTTGAAGCACAAGTGTGGAAAAATATAGTAGCATTGTCCATTTTCTTTTCTTTCCTTTTTTTCTTTTTTTGGGCCTCTCTTTTTCTTTGGCCTTTCCTTCTTTTTTTCTTTTTTGGGACAATGCTCTAATAATGATGATCATCACACTTTTATTGATTTACAACTCGACATTACAACTCGATACTAGAACAAAGTATGACTCTATATGAATGCCTCCGGCGGTGTACCGGGATGTGCAATGAATCAAGAGTGACATGTATGAAAAATTATGCATGGTGGCTTTGCCACAAATACGATGTCAACTACACAATCATGCATGGCAATATGACAATATGAAGGGTGTCATATGAATGAAACGGTGGAAAGTTGCATGGAAATATATATCGGAATGGCTATGGAAATGCCATGATAGGTAGATATGGTGGCTGTTTTTAGGAAGGTATATGGTGGCTGTTTTGAGGAAGGTATATAGTGGGTGTATGGTACCGGCGAAAGTTGCGCGGTACAAGAGAGGCTAGCAATGGTGGAAGGGTGAGAGTGCGTATGATCCATGGACTCATCATTAGTCATAAAGAACTCATATACTTATTGCAAAAATTTACGAGTCATCAAAACAAAGCAATCAACGCATGCTCCTAGGGGGGAGGTTGGTAGGAGTTAACCATCGCGTGCCCCCGACCTCCACACAAAGGATGACACTCTACAAATACCTCATGCTCTAACTTCATCACATAGCGGTTCACCATACGTGCATGCTACGGGAATCACAAACTTTAACACAAGTATTTCTCAATTTCATAATAACTCCACTAGCATGACTCTAATATCACTATCCTCATATGTCAACAAGTATCAAACTTCTCCTCATAATTAACGCACTTTGTATGAAAGTTTTTACTACAATCATTTTGGATGCCTATCATATTAGGACTAGTTTTATAACCAAAGCACATTACCATGCTATTCTAAAAAGACTCTCAAAAGGATATGAGTGAAGTATGAGAGATCAACAATTTCTACAAAATAAAATCACCACAGTGCTCTAAAATATATAAGTGAAGCACTAGAGCAAACTATTTAGCTCAAAAGATATAAGTGAAGCACATAGAGTGTTCTAACCAATTCTAGACCATATTTATCTCTCTTAAAAAGGTGTGTCCAGCAAGGATGATTGTGGAAAACTAACAAGCAAAGACTCAAATTATACATGATGCTCCAAGTAAAACACATATCATGTGGTGAATAAAAATATAGTCCCGAGTATAGTTACCGATAGATGAAGACAAAAGAGGGGATGCCTTCCCGGGGCATCCCCAAGCTTAGGCTTTTGGTTGTCCTTGAATTTTTACCTTGGGGTGCCTTGGGCATCCCCAAGCTTAGGCTCTTGCTACTCTTTGTTCCATAGTCCATCAAAGGAATACTCAAAACTTGAAAACTTCACTACACAATACTTAGCCAAAAATCTCGTGAGCTCCGTTAGTATAAGAAAACAAACAACCACTCAAAGGTACTGTAATGAACTCATTCTTTGCTTATATTCATGTTAAACCTACTGTATTCCAACTTCTCTATGATTCATAACCTCCAATACTACTCATAGATTCAATAAAATAAGTAAACAACACACGAAAAATAGAATCTGTCAAAAACAAAATAGTTTGTAGTAATCTGTAACTTTCGCATACTTCTGTAACTCCAATTTTTTTTGGTAAACATGAGGAATTTTTCTATCAATCATCTGCAAAAAGAATCAACTCAATCGCACTCTCCAGTAAAATCTGGCGACTATTCTAGTGGGCCTAACGTTTCTGTTTTTTACAGCAAGATCAAATAAACTTCACACAAGTCTCCCCAAAGGTTATACTTGGCACAAACACTAATTAAAACACAAAACCATGTCTAAACAGAAGCTACATGCAATATTTATTCCTAAACAGAAGCAAAAACAAAGAAAATAAAATTGGGTTGCCTCCCAACAAGCGCTATTGTTTAACGCCCCTAGCTAGGCACGATAATTTCGATGATGCTATCATGAAAGACAAGACTTGAAGCACAAAAAGAGCATCATAAAGCATGTGAAATGACATCTAAGTCTAACATACTTCCTATGCATAAGTATCTTATAAGCAAACAAATTATCAGGGCAAGCAAAAACTAGCATATGCAAGGAAGCAGAAAGGAACGATGGCAATCTCAACATAACGAGAGGTAATTTAGTAACATGAAAATTTCTACAACCATATTTTCCTCTCTCATAATAATTGCATGTAGGATCAAGCAAATTCAACAATATACCTATCACATAACATTTTCTCAACACGATCAACATGCATACAAAGTTGACACTCTTCCAAAATAGTGGGATTAAAATTAACTAAAGTCATGACCTCTCCAAACCCACTTTTATTAAAAAAAATCATAAGATTGAATATTCTCCAAATTTGTGGGATCTAAAGTTGACACGCTTCCAAACCCAATTTCAATATTATTGAAAACATTATTATCAATCTTACATTCATCATGGGGATCAAAGAAATTTTCAAGATCGTAAGAAGCATCACCCCAATGATGATCATTGCAACAAGTAGTAGACATAGCAATACTAGCATCCCCAAGCTTAGGGTTTTGCATATCATTAACAAAATTGACATTAACAGAATTTATAATAACATCATTGCAATCATGCTTTTTATTTAAGGAGCTATCACGAGTCACTTTTTCTTTTAGCAATTCCTCACAATTTTCAGATTCATGAATTTCAAGCAAAACCCCATAAAGATAATCTAGTGCACTCAACTCACTAGAAATGGGTTCAACATAATTCGATCTAATAAAAATATTAGCAAGTCGATGACGATCCATAATTTAGCAAGCGAAGATGCAAGCTAATAGAGGGCACATAGCAACATAAGCAAACAAGAGGCAAGCGAACAGTAAACACACGGAAAAAGAAGGGCAAATAAAGCGGCAAGGGTGAAGTGGAGGAGAGGAAAACGAGAGGCAAATAAATGTAATGCGAAGGATAAGGGCTTGTGGTAGGTACTTGGTATATGACTTTTGCGTAAGCCTCCCCGGCAACGGCACCAGAAATTATTCTTGCTACTTCTGGAGCTTGCGTTGTATTCCCTCGAAGAGGAAAGGGTGATGCAGCACAGTAGCATAAGTATTTCCCTCAGTTTTTGAGAACCAAGGTATCAATCCAGTAGGAGACCACGCGCGAGTCCCTCACACTTGCACAAACAAATAAGAACTTTGCAGCCAACGCGATAAGGGGTTGTCAATCCCTTTACGGTCACTTACGAAAGTGAGATCTGATAGATAGGATAGTTTGATATTTTTGGTATTTTTGGATATAAGAACAGAAAGTTAAAACAACAAAGTAAAGTAGATTGTAGATTGATATGTTGACAATAGACCCGGGGCCTTAGGTTTCACTAGTGGCTTCTCTCGTGATAGCAGATTTCTATGGTGGGTGAACGAATTACTGTCGAGCAATTGATAGAAAATCGAATAATTATGAGAATATCTAGGCATGATCATTATATATAGGCATCACGTCCGTGACAAGTAGACCGAAACAATTCTGCATCTATTACTATTACTCCACACATCGACCGCTATCCAGCATGCATCTAGAGTATTAAGTTCATGAGAACTGAGTAATGCTTTAAGTAAGATGACATGATGTAGAGGGATATACTCAAGCAATATGACATAAACCCCATCTTTTTATCCTCGATGGCAACAATACTATACGTGCCTTGCTGCCCCTGCTGTCACTGGGAAAGGACACCGCAAGATTGAACCCAAACCCAAGCACTTCTCCCATTGCAAGAACTATAGATCTAGTAGGCCAAACCATACCGATAATTCGAAGAGACTTGCAATGATATTATAATCATACATAAAAGAATTCAGAAAAGAACCAAATAATTCTAAGAGATAATCTTGATCATAAACCCACAATTCATCGGATCTCGACAAACACACCGCAAAAAGATTACATCGAATAGATCTCCTCGAAGACCGAGGAAAACTTGGTATTGAGATCCAAAAGGAGAGAAGAAGCCATCTAGGTACTAACTATGGACCCGAGATGGGATCTCATGGGAACAGAAGGTTGCGGTAGTGGAATTAGGGTTTTCTCTGTTGCTTCGATGTTTTCAGGGTACATGGGTATATATAGGAGGAAGGAGGGCATTGGGGGAGCAACATGGGGCCCACGATGCAGGGTGGCGCGCCCAGGAGGAGGGGGCGCGCCCCCCACCCTCGTGGACGCCATTTGTGCCCTCTACCGTGGTTCTCAAGTCTCCCGTGAATATATCGTTCCAAAAATATCTCTCCCGAAGATTTCATTCCGTTTGGACTCCGTTTGATATTCCTTTTCTGCGAAACCCTGAAATAGGCAAAAAAAAAACAGCAATCTGGACTGGGCCTTAGGGTTAATAGATTAGTCCCAAAAATAATATAAAAGTGTATAATAAAGCCCATTAAACATACAAAACATCATATATAATAGCATGGAACAATCAAAAATTATAGATACGTTGGAGACGTATCAGTTTTCTTTTTCCGTGGCTATATGGTCTGGAAACTGAAGAAGCTGACCTCTTCTTTCTTTCCAGGGTGGCTTGTCATCCTCATATCTATCGCTATACCTTGCAATTTTCATCTTGACCCAATCCCATTATTATTTTTCTAGGGAATATTCCTTTTTATATTAATGGACTAACCCTGCCCGCCCCTAGGTTGTGAAGCAACCTATATTTCTATCACTCTGAAAATTCCCAAATAATTCTCATAAATTATTTGGGTCATATATTCTTCAAATATGGCAAAACTTTTCATTGCCATGTTCAAAAATAATCTTCCAATATTCATTTTCCTATTCTGCCATAAATGGCACTTTGTGAAGCAAGTGCTATTTATCTTTGCCCATTTGCCCCCAAACTTTTTGGACACCTTTTCATGTCCATATCATTGCCTCATGCAAATTTTCATACTCATTTGCCTAGTAAATATTTTTCAGCTAATTTCCAAAGTTTATGTCCATAAAGAAACTTTGTGAAGCAGGTACAAGCCAGGCATATCAAAATGAGTTGAAATTTTTGTATGACCTCTATATCATCAAATCATGACTCTACACCAAATCTGAGCTCATTCCTTGCATCCATGTGAGCACAACTTCAAATCTTTGTTCCTATCCAAATTTTCAGGGTGCTTTAGCTTAGAATATGTTTTCGTCAACCAAGAATGCGTTTTCCCTTCTGGAAAACATATTTTCGGAAAGACGTGTTCAGTTTTTCCAGCCAAGGGCAAGTTTGTGATGATTTCTTTACAGATAGGTCCCTGGCAGAAAAAAAACCTATATCTTTTTTATCCCAACTCCGAATCAGGTGATTCCAAAGCCCACTTCTTCGTATCGTCGAGTCCGTTCTTTTGGTGACATTTTCACTATGGGTTGACATACTGGAAATGACCACTTTGCCCTTGCCCGTAAACAGCTCCCTTTGAGAGAGAACTGTTTCCGCCGAATCTTTCTGCGTTTTTTCCACATTTCTTTCCGGAGTATTCTTCTTTCCCAGGCAAGCCACAACCACCATTTGCATGATAACCATGCAGTAGCATTGGTTTTCAACTTGAATCTTTAATAACTGTATGTTTGTTTTGCTACTTCTATCGTTGTTTTGGTTATGCTATGGATCTGTGTTTACTTTCACATTATGTTTTTATGCACCTGGTTATCATGTAATAGTTGCTAGTATTTATTTTGTATACCATGCTTGGTAGTAGTACATGTTAATGGTCTTCAGTGCATGACTGTCGTCTGTTCCGAGTATCATTTTTATACATGTTCCTCTGCATCCAATTGGTTAAATGCTTGCATGGTAGCATTATTAATATGTTCTTGCATGATATTTATTGTTGATGCTCATGGTCAGGTTATGCTATGAGTAGTGCTCTATTTGTGGGATTTATGCTCGTTAGTATGCCATGCTCATCTGGATAAATGATTAAATGCAGTTGTTGTGCTCGTTGATTATGGTTGCACATCCATGCTCATGTTGGTATCATACTCACATTGTAGTTGCAACATGTTATTTTATTATGACTCAGATCATTCCATTCAAGTTTATCCGGATAATAATGAACTTGAACAACTCTTGGCTGAGTCATGGTGCCGCCATATCGAGCTGACCAGTGCAGCCACACTTACCTTTATGGGAAGGTCCTAACTAGGTCTATTGTCATGCCTCTCGCCAGTGCCTCCAACGAGGGAAGGTTATGGGTGTGCGGTACCCTAGCCCGGTAAGCAAACATAACCTTGTCTGCCGGTTGTTGCTATTGTAAGGATCCTTGTCCCCGTTTGGGGCCGTTTATGTTTTGCCACGACGGTGGTAGTTGGTGCCTTTGGTAGGCACGGGGTCACCCAGGACTTAGCCCAAAGGGGAGTTGGTCGGAGTGGCCGGGAGAGTGTCATGGTAGTAGGACGGTTTTGACGGAATGCCGTTGGTCCACCCAAATGGGAGTGCGAGGCCATGGGTTCTGTGGTGTGGGTGAAGTGCGCTACCACTGCAGAGTGTGTGTGTGTGTGTTAAATCTATCGATAGCCGCGCCCACTGATATGGGCCTAGTTCGTGTCGGTCACACCATGTGTCAACAGTAACAATAATAACGGGCTTTATAACAACTCCGGTGTGATGATGAGAAAGATGTTGGTTGTGATTGCGAGATGATCATCGTGGTATCGAGGATACCGAGTTGTTGGATATTTGTGATGTTATGCGAGAGTCGAGGGTTAAGGTCAAGCTCCTTGTGGTCATAAATGATTACTACGGTATTGTTAATACCAAGCTTGATTGGATCCTGAGATGACCGTGTGATGTCTGTGATGGTAAGCTGATGTATGTGATGGTTACGAGGTAACCCGAGCAGAGTAAGTTGGTGCATGAAAATGTTAACCTGTTGCATGTAGTATCATCATGTTCATATGCTCATGCCATGCTAAGTTGTTCTGGCGGTATCATGTTCAGTTGCTGCATGCCATGTTGTTCTGTTAGTATCATGCTCATGATTGGTTTAACCTACCAATGCCATGCTTGTCTTGACTGCTTTTGGTTATTGTGAGCTTGCAAGTACATTCAATGTACTGACCTGGCGTGTCATGCCAACTTGCAGGTCATGCCGGATTTGATTGCTTGTTTGTCGTGGAACACGTGTGTGCGAGCTAGGATAACCGTTCCAGTCAGAGTCCCTGTGGAGTGGAGTTCACCACCGTCGTCGTTGTTCCGCTCCTAGATGTCATTCCGCTGCATCGTGTTGTTCTGCTGCTTGCATAGAGCAACCGTGGCAGGCGTAGTGTCGCCGTGCCGATGTAATCCCCTTGTACCCATATAGACTGTAATAAAGAGCTGATTTGTTCTATGCTAAGCAGTGCCGTATTCCAGAAGACTTCTTCTCGATCTCTGGGCTGGAATACGGGGTGTTCCGGTTTCTTTGAGCCGGGGTGCCACATCCGGAGGGGCCGGATTCTATGGAGGGAGCACTGCAAAGTGCTCTCGTCATTGAAGAACACCGTACCATGATGGGTGCGGTGATGAAGAAGATTCAGTCCGTCAAGGGCGGACTGAATGAAGCCTTCAACAGCCTTTTAACAAGCTTTGAGGTAAGCAATGTAATGCTTTTTTATAGAATTTTCATTTATAATGCACATATATAACTAGTAGCCCCAGGTGCTTTCTGTGATTCTGAAAAGAATCAGACGAAGTATCCATAGAGTAGCATATTTACAGAGCTAAACAGTTGTGCAGGCTTCCTTAGTTACAGCGACTGCGCGAGACGCAGAGGTTCCCGAACTAAACTGGAAGCTCGAGGTGGCTAATGCGGACCTCGACCGCATCAAAAGGCGTTTTGATGAAACACAAGGTATTCGGACTTTTTATTATTATTTGAATGTCAATAAGACTTAATTGATTGAGTATGAGTACAAACTCTAATATTGTATTCTGTATTATATAGTTGGCGCCGCTGGGCTCGAGGCCCTCAAGGCCGAGGTTGCCAAGGCCAAGGAGGAGGGCAAGGCGAACAAGGCGGCCGCTGATAAAGCGGCTGCTGATTTGGAGGCTGAAATGGCGGAGTGCGAGAAGCACAAATCTCGGGTGTCCGAAGTCGAGGTCGAGCTCCAAGATGCCATCCGTAATTGTGAGGTGTCAGAGAAGAAGGCTTCGGAACAGGCGACCGAGCTGTCTGTGGCAGTAAAGTCTGCCCAGGATGCGCGAGGCGAGGCACGCAGCGCTCGTCAAGAGATCGAGCAGGCACGACGGAGCATCTTCGAAGGGTAGAAGTATATTGGGCTGACATGATTGTGGAGTTCTCTAGGCGTGTTTGCTGATCTTCCAAGGAGCAGCGCAGATGCCGCCCAGTATTTCCGTGCCCTGGAGGGGAACAATACGGAGAAGCTGTTTTGGTCGTAGTTCGAGGCGCCAAAACATCCGATGCCCCTCAGTGACAACATTGCGAGTTCGGCCATGAAGGACTTAATAGTCCGGCTATGGCCCGCTGAGCCAATCCCAAGTAGTTACTTTGGATTGGTGAAGCGGCTCGTCGAGGCGAGTCCGCGGGTCGACGTATTAACGCGGTCGGCTTGCATAGAAGGTGCTCGGATGGCCTTCGCTCGCGTCAAAGTGCACTGGGCGAAGATGAACGCAGTGCATATAGGTACAGCTAGCCCGCCCATAGGCAAGGAGCACCGCAAGCCGGAGAAATACTTCGAGGACGTCATCGACAGCGCCTGCCTTGTAGAAGGTTAGTGTTCGAAGGATGTTACCTTCGAATGATTGTATCCGGATGTAAAGACTAGGCTTATGAATCCAATGTATATATAACTTTTGCGCTATTTATTATATCAGCCTCTTTTTTACCTCCAGTGTGACTGTTTATCTAAATTTGAAAGTTTCCAATCGTCGGCTTCAGCCCCCAAGTACATAGTACTGGGGTGTTCGGTCATATGCCAATACACTCTTTATCCAACGTCTTGGTCCGTATAGGAGGTGTATGTGGAGCGAACCAGGCAATCAGACTATGCGTCGTTATTGCTTTCACTTAGTCGTAGGAGTTTGACAAATGAGGCTAAATACTAGCCCCTGGTGCGGATGGGGTATCCAATTGCACTTGGCTGGGCGAAGAACCAACCCTTCGTATAACACGGGGTAGATCTCTATCGATCGTAGTATAAAACTAAGTCACCGGATTACAGACCAGGTTCTTGCTTATCATGACAGTCAGTTATCGACTTTTCCTACTGAGGTACTTGACCGGACTAGCCAGAAATACAATCGCAGTAGTTCTCCCTTTACACCCTAGCCGAACAATCGGGAACGTAGGGGTAAGCACAGGAGCCGGGCAACCCAATTATTGACCGAAGACATGGTTCGGAACTGATGCATATAATGCAAACATCCAGGACGCCGAACACTCCCTATAGGTGTTCGGTCTTTTCAACATATACCAGGGCTGAATGCAGCCCCTGGTAATAAACCTTTATTGACAAGGCACATATGGCAATCTGATGCGAGAAGAGAACATTCCATGGTGAGTGAATAAAACTCTGGATATATATGAATAAAACTGTTATATTAATATCCCTCTATAGTACGGCGAGCCGCAAACTTTTACAGATGATGCCGAGGACCTTTTTTGGACATTTTACATGCCAAGAAGGTATATAATAAAGATAAAAAAGGTTTACACGGGGTCTTAATCTAAAAAAGAAACCTTAGTGCGGGTCCCTGCTGCACGTCTACGTCGTTTTCTCCTCTGTAATGTGTCCTTGAAGGTACGAGTATGATGGCCATCTGTAGAAAAAAGAAATAAACCTTGAAACAAAGAAGTTAATCCGGTGTGGCCCTAGCAGGCCCAGTTCGTTTAGTGAACCAAAAGAAGATAGGTTTAAAGTCCGAATAGGGTCTAGCCAAACTATGGACTATATACAGGTGCCCCCAGTCACCACCCAAGGAAATTTTACGGCATAATTATGTACTCGAGGCACATATGCTATCACCTTATGGGACGGTCGATGGGGTCATAGCTGTCAATCTTGCTTAGGTTCATTTGAGCTGCCGCACTGAGGGGTGTGTCGGACACGTTTGGCTGTGTCCGCTATTGATAGATTATCCGGCTTGAATAGGCCGCATTGTACTTCGGCCGCTAAGGCCGCAGTGTCTTCCTCCGTACGAAGAGAGTGCTCCATATTTCCATTGACCGTGATAACACCACGTGGTCCAGGCATCTTGAGCTTTAAATAGGCATAATGCGGGACTGCATTAAATCGAGCGAAGGTCGTTCTTCCGAGTAGAGCGTGATAGCCACTTCAGAATGGAGCTATGTCGAATAGTAGTTCTTTGCTTCGAAAGTTGTCGGGAGAACCAAATACAACCTCCAATGTTAAAGAGCCTGTGCAGCGAGCTTCAACGCCCGGTATCACTCCTTTAAAGGTCGTGCTGCTTGGCTTGATTCTTGATTGGTCGATCCCCATCTTGCAGACAGTGTCTTGATATATCAGATTGAGACTACTGCCGCCATCCATAAGGACTCGGGTTAGATGGTATCCATGTATTATTGGGTCAAGCACTAAGGCAGCCGAACCCCCATGCCGAATACTAGTCGGATGATCCCTGCGATCGAAAGTGATCAGACAGGCTGACCATGGGTTGAATTTTGGGGCGACAGGCTCAACGGCATAGACGTCTCGGAGTGCGTGCTTGTGCTCCCTATTTGGGATATGAGTGGCATATATCTTATTCACTGTTTTGACCTCTGGTGGAAATTTCTTCCACCCCCCTATATTCTGCTGGCGAGGTTCATCCTCGTCTTCGCTCTGAGGCTCCTTCCCCTTGTGTTCGGCGTTTAGCTTGCCGGCCTACTTGAAAACCCAACAGTTACGGTTGGTGTGATTGGAAGGTTTTTCTGGGGTCCCTTGGATTTTGCAGGGCCTGTCTAATATTCTATCCAAACATGATGGACCATCTTTGTTACCTTTGAATGGCTTCTTCCATTGACCGGGTCTGGAGCCACTGAATCCGGCGTTTACCGTTGTATCATCTGGGCTTCCAGGATTGTTTCGACACTTGTTTTTATTGCGCCATGGCTTTCCATTGCCGTCCCTGACTTCAGATGTTCCAGGGTCGCTGGTGCTGCTACGAGCTAACCAGCTATCCTCACCCGCGCAAAAGCGAGTCATGAGTGTAGTTAGGGCTACCATTATCCTCGGCTTTTCCTGTCCAAGGTGTCTGTCTAGCCATTCGTCATGGATACTATGCTTGAATGCCGCTAAGGCTTCGGCGTCTGGACAGTCAACGATCTGGTTCTTCTTAGTGAGAAACCGGTTCCAAAGCTTGCGGGCTGATTCCCCGGGTTGTTGGATGATGTGACTTAAATCGTCAGCGCCCGGGGGCCGGACATAAGTCCCTTGAAAAATGGCCCGAAAAGCGTCCTCAAGGTCTTCCCAACTCCCAATGGAGTTTTCTAGGAGACTGTTTAGCTAGTGCCGAGCTGGTCCTTTTAGCTTGAGGGGTAAATATTTGATGGCGTGGAGATCATCTCCTCGAGCCATGTGGATGTGAAGAATAAAATCTTCTATCCAGACGGCAGGATCCGTCGTTCCATAGTACGCTTCGATGTTCACGGGTTTAATCCCTTCTGGGAAATCATGACCCAGCATCTCATCGGTAAAGCATAGAGGGTGTGAAGCTCCTCTGTATCTTGCTATATCGTGGCGTATGTCCGATGGTTGTGATGTTTGGTATTGACCCCGATCTAGTATGTCACTGGCGTGATTGGCTTGATAGCCGCAGTCTCGTGCGGGAGCTCGGTCTCTGGGTCCGAATACAGACCTGGTCTTGCTAGCTTTTTTGCTTAGGTCCTCACACAGATCATGCTTTCAGACTTGGGCTGCACCATCCTTTCCTTTATGGGGTGGGGGCTTGTTCATGCCATTGCTAGCGACTCTATCCCGTTCGCGAGGTGGTCGGTCCGGCTTGTTACCGGCTTTATTTTTCGATGGGACAGGCGCAACGGCCTCGTTGTCGAATTCGGGCAGTAGCTTGCGCTTGGGATAGCCTTTGGTTAGGCCGTTAAAGCCATGTTTCTGTTCGGCGTCTAGCACCTCATTCCATCTATCATTGAGCGTGTCTTGTGCAACTCGTAGATGTCTCTACTGCTTTTTTAAGCTCCGTGCGATGGCTATAAGCCGCCGATGGAAGCATTTTTGTTCGGAGGGTTCTTCTGGGACGGTATATTCATCGTCATCCAGGATAGCCTCTTCTTCGAAGATCAGGTCATAGTCACTGTCTTCGTCATCGCTGTCATCGGACTGCGGCTTCGGACTCTGTTCGTCGTCCTCTCGCTCCTCCTGCTCTATCGCTGGGTCTACGGGGTCTTTGGCTTGTTCCGGAATATCAACGTCATTAGTTACGGTGTTGTTGTCCTTTCCTTTATGGGATTTTGTTCGGCGTTTTGGACGTCGACGCTTGGGAGGTTCTTCGGCAGGTTTATCCTCTATGGGATTATTTTCACCGTTGCCTTCCGCCTCTTTGGGTGTATCCACCATATACACGTCGTATGAAGACGTAGCTTTCCACCGCCCTGTTATGGGTCTGCTTTGATCTGTATCTTCTTCAGCTTTGAGGTCCATCTTGTCGAAGTCTTCTAAAGCGTAGTCGAGTAGATCAGTTAGATCTTCAACCGTGGCTACCAAGTGAGTGGTGGGTGGGGAACGAAATTTTCATCCCCCTGGGTATAGCACGGCTGTTCATCAGCCGCCAGTTCGAACCAGATATAGTGCGGCTGTGTGTTCTCGTCCAAGGAGAGAGATCTTAGTGACCTTAACATGTCGCCAAGTGGTGAGTATTTGAAAATATCCGCATCACAGAATTCGGCGATAGGCGCCTCGTTGGATTTGAGGGGCGCAGTTACGCGCAGTTCTGAATCAGAGGCGGGAGCCGAGTCCGGGGTTCCGGTAACACAGACCCCATCAGTTGGGTCCGTGTGCGGCTCCAACGCCGTAGAGTATGCGGCTCCCGTGGTGGGTTGAGCTTCCCATCTTCAGGTGACGCAATCCGTTCTGGATCTAGGGCCAGAACTGTTACATGTGCTATTTCCTGATCCGATGATGGAGTTAAGGCATGATCATCGTGGTGGCAGAGAGGGGTTGCCGCTAGCTCGAATCCGGTGAAGATCAAGTCTCCGCGGATATCAGCAACGTAGTTCAAGCTACCGAATCTGACATGATGGCCAGGGGTGTAGCTCTCGATTTGTTCAAGGTGGCCTTCAGTGTTGGCACGAATCGCGAAGCCGTCGAACACGGAGAGTTGGTCGGGAGGGAAAATCCGCCCGACATTGCCGTTGCAGTTGATGACATGATCCATCAGTCCTTCCGTCGACGACATAGTAGAACTCTCAATGAAAGCAGCAATGTCGGTGTCAAAACCGGCGGATCTCGGGTAGGGTGTCCCGAACTATGCGTCGGAAGATCGATGGTAACAGGAGGCTGGGGACATGATGTTTACCCAGGTTTAGGCCCTCTCGATCGAGGTAAAACCCTACTTCCTGCTATATTAATATGAGTGAATATGTGTACAAGAGTTGATCTACCTCGAGATCGTAAAGGCTAAATCCTAAGTCTAGCCTATGAGGATTGTATTGATTCTGATTCTAGCCTCTACGGACTAAAACCCTCCGGTTTATATACACACCGGAGGGGCCTAGGGTTTGTACTTGTTGTCTTGCAGATGAAGGGAAGTCTACACCCGAGCCTAAAACCTGCCATTACAAGAGTACAGGGGTCCTATCCGGATACGAGAGATGATCTTCTATAACAATCTTCACGGCCCACCAGTCCGGCCCATCAGGAGCTTATCCGGCCACATGAGGACCCCTCGACCCAGGACTCCCTCAGCCAACAAGCCCATAGAATCTCCAACATAGTTCAATTACAACTTAACATAACACAAACTCAAAGAGATAAAAATAGATAGAGGGTTTAGAACCCTAGACGCCGCCTTCTCCACCTCGCTCCTCCTCCGGGCGCCCTTCACTGCTCCTCCGGGGCGTTGTCGATGGGGTATGGAAGAGTGTGCATGCGCGACGTGGTGGGGAAGATGTTGGTGTACTTCGTGATTGTGGGTGGTGATAGTGATGAACTCGCAGCCACACCAAAACACCCAGCCGAGGAGGTAGAAGTCGTTGAATGTGTTGGTGAAGTGGGCAAGGAGAGCAACCACCACCCCGTTTTGGATGACCTCCTCGACACGGAACATCCTTGGAGATCCCCGCGGGAGGTGGTAGTAGCCGAACGCGAGGAAGAACTCGGTGAAGTTCCTTGTGATCCTCCACCTTGATATCGCCCACACACATAGTGTGCGCTCAACATACACGCCAGGAGGGTAGAGCCTCTCTGGCACGATGGGTGGGAAGTGGTATGTTGGTCCGGTGTACTGCATGGCTGGGGATGTGCTAGAAGAAGGAGAAGTGGTCGAAGAGCAAGAAGGGCAGATGGCAGAGAGGATGGGAGATGGATGAGGGATGGCAGAGGCAGAGGGTGGCTTAAATAGCCGTAGTGCTGCGTGTTATTTGGTTGTGGCAATAATGGGGTCAAATGTGAAGTAGCCCGTTTTCAAACCCACCGCAGCATCGAGAGTGTACACGCGTGGGAAACGGTGGTTTGGAAAAGAAGCTAATTGCACGCGTAGGAATCCATGGTCATATATATTATATGAACAAAAACACACAATTTTTGAATAGTTTGTGGCCATTTTGCATGATAAAAAAATTGGCCCTTAAAAATCTGGTCATTTTGCTACGCAATGTCAATTGATTTCAAACGATGCAAAAATACAGAGCCAGCACGTACACAAAAAACAGAGCAAGCAATGCAAAAAAACGATGCAATTCGACGGCCCAACCAGAGCTTGGCTTCCTTTTGGGCCCAATAACAATGTTTTTTTGCGGAGTCGGTGATGGGCGAGCAGCCGAGCACAACCAATAGGATCGCCTCTCGCGGATCGCCCCACGATCCAACGATGCGGAGCCGTCCTTGTGATCCAACGACGCGGAGCCTGCACGCAGCCAGCCCACCTAATTCCTTCTAGAAGACCAGATCTGAGGGTTGTTGTTTGGCGCGACGGTATGATCGGACGGCTGACGTTGGGAGCTAGGGTTAGGCGAAACCCCGCGGGGTTTAGAGGGGTTTTAAGCTGGTCAATGGGGTTTTGAAGGCTTTGGCTGAGCATAACTAATTTTAAAAAATCGAAAAAATATGAAACCTTCGTCGTTTGTCGTTTTATAAGACAAACTAATGAGGAAAAATACTAAAATTGGTCCATGGTCATTTTCATGAAAAAACCCTAGCTAGCACGATCGAGGTCAAATGAGTACCATTAATTTTAAATAAATCAAAAAAATATAAAACCTTCACACGTATGAGCTATCATGTACATGATTTCATAGAGTTCAAGGAGAGGAGGTAGGGTTACCTTCTGTTTTTGTAAAATTTTCAAAAAAATCAAAAAATCACCGAAGCTTTATTTCAAGGTGAAGGATCCGAAGTTAGTTTTCCATTTTCATATTTCAAATGTGTTTTTAATAGTTTTTATATTAAAGCATATGTTAAAAAGAAAATGTAAAAATATGAAGATTAATTCAAAAAATAGTGAGGCTTCAACTCTACACTATGGAAAGTGAATATGTGTTCATAAAAAAACATTTGGCTCATTTTGAGTAGGTCCAAAAAAACTTGATTACAAATGGGTTGTTTACCCTAGCCTGGGAGCTCATTTGGACCACATTTCTCAAATTCAAATTTATTTGACCTCCTCTAAATCACTTCAAATTTTGCACACATGATCTCTTACACAAACATAGATACTTTGCCAAGGTTTCACTTGTTTTTGCATTTTCTTGAATTTATACTATCCAGCTTTGCCAAGGTTTACATGATCTCATTTGGAGCACACATTTGATTTCCTATACAACATGTGTGTCGGAGTAAATGGCCAAGGGTAGCCTCATCAGCCTCCCCTAGTATTTCAAGACATCGGGGCTGGCAGCACCCCTCAAGCATCGGAGGCAAAGGGCTGCCTTCTTGGGGCCGACTGGTCCAAGCGGCCGGCTGTTAGAAGGCGGCGAGACCTGAAGGATGACCATAAAGTGGGCCGACTCCTAGCATGCCGCCGCCAGAGCGGTCGACTCCTAGTAAGCGCCCCCCTCGCTCCCTCAGAGTTTGCACCCACATAAACATGACGAGACGGGGCATGGCTACAGTACAGCCCACTACCCCCGAATCCAGGGCAGAGCATGGCCACAGTGCAGCGTACTGGGCGGACGTCCCTCACCCGGCGCGGTACTATAGCCATACATCCCATGACATCACCCCTGACAGAGGGAGCCTGATACGTCCATTTTGCATCATGTTTTTATGTTGATATTTATTGCACTATGGGCTGTTATTACACATTATGCCACAATACTTATGCCTTTTCTCTCTTATTTTACAAGGTTTACATGAAGAGGGAGAATGCCGACAGCTGGAATTTTGGGCTGGAAAAGGACCAACACAAGAAACCTATTCTGCACAACTCAAAAAGCTCCGAAACTCCATGGGACACAGTTTCAGAAAATATAAAAAATATCTGGCAAAAGAGATTCATTAGGGAGGCCACCACCTGTCCACGAGGGTGGGGGGCGCGCCCCCCTCTCTGGGCGTGCCCCCTGCCTTGTGGGCCACCCGATGGCCCTTCGACGCCCATCTTCTCCTATATGAGGTGTTTTGACCTGGAAAAAAAATCATAAGGGGGCTTTCGGGACCAGACGCCGCCGTCTCGAGGCGGAACCTTGGCGGAAACCAATCTAGGGCTCTGGCAGAGCTGTTCTGCCGAGGATACTTCCCTCCAGGAGGGGGAAATCATCACCGCCGCCATCACCAACAACTCTCCCATCTTGGGGAGGCTTATCTTCATCAACATCTTCACCAGCACCATCTCCTCTCAAATCCTAGTTCATCTCTTGTATCCAATCTTTGTACCCAAACCTCAGATTGGTACTTGTGGGTTGCTAGTAGTGTTTATTACTCCTGTAGATGATGCTAGTTGGTTTACTTGGTGGAAGATCATATGTTCAGATCCATTATACGCATTAATACCCCTATGATCATGAACAATATTATGTCTTGTGAGTAGTTACTTTTGTTCCTGAGGACATGGGAGAAGTCTTGCTATAAGTAGTCATGTGAATTTGGTATTCGTTCGATATTTTGTTGAGTTGTATGTTGTCTCTCCTCTAGTGGTGTCATGTGGACGTCGACTACATGACACTTCACCATTATTTGGGCCTAGAGGAATACATTGGGAAGTAATAAGTAGATGATGGGTTGCTAGAGTGACAGAAGCTTAAACCCTAGTTTATGCGTTGCTTCGTAAGGGGCGGATTTGGATCCATATGTTTCATGCTATGGCTAGGTTAACCTTAATACTTCTTTTGTACTTGCGGATGCTTGCATTAGAGGTTAATCATAAGTGGGAATCTTGTCCAAGTAAGGACAGCACCCAAGCAC
This sequence comes from Secale cereale, assembly GCA_902687465.1. Classification (NCBI taxonomy): domain Eukaryota; kingdom Viridiplantae; phylum Streptophyta; class Magnoliopsida; order Poales; family Poaceae; genus Secale; species Secale cereale. The sequence goes on along the minus strand of LR738713.1, from coordinate 606,365,917 downwards.
CGGTCCACCCACATACCAAATTATCAAAGTACCAAACGTGAATCACATGATCGTGATGAAAACTAGCTTGACGATAATTCTCATGTGTCCTCGGGAGCGTTTTCCTTCATATAAGAGTTTATCCAGGCTTGTACTTTGCTACAAAAAGGATTGGGCCACCTTTCTGCACCTTATTTAATTTTACTTTCGCCACTTCCTACCAATTACCTTATCAGAAAACTATCCGTTACTTATAATTTCAGTGCTTGCAGAAAATACCTTACTGAAAATTGCCTGTCATTTCCTTCTGCTCCTCGTTGGGTTCGACACTCTTACTTATCGAAAGGACTACGATAGATCCCCTACACTTGTGGGTTATCAAGACTCTTTTCTGGCGCCGTTGCCGGGGAGTGAAGCGCCTTTGGTAAGTGGAATTTGGTAAGGAAAAATTTATATAGTGTGCTGAAATTTATTGTCACTTGTTACTATGGCTCATCATCCTTTGAGGGGCTTGTTCGGGGTATCTTCACCCCGACCAGAAGAGAAAAGAGTTTCCCCTCAACCTACTGCACCTACTGAAAATGTTTGCTTTGAAATTCCTTCGGGTATGATAGAGAAACTGCTAGATAATCCTTTTACAGGAGACGGAACACTACATCCCGATTTACACCTAATCTATGTGGATGAAGTTTGTGGATTATTTAAGCTTGCAGGTATGCCCGAAGATGTTATCAAGAAGAAGGTCTTCCCTTTATCTTTCAAGGTAGATGCACTGACATGGTTTAGGCTATGTGATGATATTGGATCATGGAACTATAATTGACTGAAGTTGGAATTTCATCAGAAGTTCTACCCTATGCATCAGGTTCATCGTGATCATAATTATATTTATATTTTTTGGCCTCACGAAGGAGAAAGCATCGCTCAAGCTTGGGGGAGGCTTAAGTCAATGTTATATTCATGCCCCAATCATGAGCTCTCAAGAAAAATGACCATTCAAATTTTTTATGCTCGGCTTTCTCTCAATAATCGCACCATGCTCGATAATTCTTGTTCTGGCTCTTTTATGATGAAGACTGTTGAATTCAAATGTAATTTACTAGAAAGAATTAAACGCAACTCTGAAGATTGGGATCTCGACGAAGGTAAGGAGTCAGGTATGGCCCCTAAGTTTGATTGTGTTAAAGCTTTTATGGATACCGATGTTTTCCGTGAGTTTAGCACTAAATATGGACTTGACTCTGAGATAGTAGCTTCTTTCTGTGAATCTTTTGCTACTCATGTTGACCTCCCTAAGGAGAAGTGGTTTAAATACCATCCCCCCATTGAAGTAAAAGTATTTGAACCTGTTAAAGTTGAAGAAAAGACTATCACTTATAATGTTGATCCTATTGTTCCCACTGCTTATATTGAGAAACCACCTTTCCCTGTTAGAATAAAGGATCATGCTAAATCTTCAATTGTGGTTCGTAAGAGTAGTACTAGAACACCTACACCCTCTGAGCAAATTAAAGTTGAACCTAGTGTTGCTATGGTTAAATATCTCTTGGTTGAAAATTTAGATGGACATGTTATTTACCTCCAAGAGGAAGCTGCTAGAATAGCCAAACCCGATGCTCGGAACAAACATAGACATGTTGTAGGCTTGCCTGTTATCTCCGTTAAAATAGGAGATCATTGCTATCATGGTTTATGTGACGTAGGTGCTAGTGCAAGTATAATCCCGCATTCCCTATATTAAGAAATTATGCATGATATTGCACCTGTTGAGTTAGAAGGGATTGATGTTACTATTAAGCTTGCTAACAGAGACACTATTTCACCAGTTGGGATTGTTAGAGACGTTGAAGTTTTGTGTGGGAAGTTAAATACCCTGCAGATTTTCTTATTCTTAGTTCCCCACAAGATGATTTTTGCACCATTATATTTGGTAGACCCTTCTTGAATACTGTTAATACTAAGATAGACTGCGTGAAAGATATTGTTGCTGTTGGTTTTGGGGGATATGTCTCATGATTTTAACTTTGCTAAATTTTGTAGACAATCCCATGACAAAGAATTACCTAGTAAGGATGAAATTATTGGTCTTGCTTCTATTGCTGTGCCTCCTAACGATCCTTTAGAACAATATCTGCTAGACCATGAAAATGATATGTATATGCATGAGAGAAGGGAAATAGAAGAAATATTCTTTAAGCAGGGACCTGTCTTGAAAAACAACTTGCCTGTTGAAATCCTAGGGGATCCTCCTCCACCCAAGGGTGATCCCGTGTTTGAACTTAAACCATTACATGATAATCTTAAGTATGTTTATCTTGATGAAAATAAGATATATCTTGTTATTATTAGTGCTAACCTTTCAGAGCAGGAAGAAGAAAAATTATTGAAAACTCTGAAGAAGCACCGTGCTGCTATTGGCTATACTTTGGATGATCTTAAGGGCATTAGTCCCACTTTATGTCAACACAAGATAAAATTGGAAGAGGATGCTAAACCAGTTATTGATCATCAACGACGGTTAAATCCTAAGATGAAAGAAGTGGTAAGGAAGGAAATACTAAAGCTTCTAGAGGCAGGTATAATTTATCCAGTTGCTGATAGCCAGTGGGTAAGTCATGTCCATTGTGTCCCTAAGAAGGGAGGTATGACTGTAGTTCCTAATGATAAAGATGAATTGATCCCACAAAGAATTGTTACATGTTATAGGATGGTAATTGATTTCCTCAAATTAAATAAAGCTACTAAGAAAGATCATTACCCTTTGCCTTTTATTGATCAAATGCTAGACAGGTTATCCAAACATACTCACTTTTGCTTTCTAGATGGTTATTCTGGTTTCTCTCAAATACCTGTTTCAAAAGGGGATCAAGAAAAGACCACTTTTACTTGTCCTTTCGGTACCTTTGCTTATAGACGTATGCCTTTTGGTTTATGTAATGCACCTGCTACCTTTCAAAGATGCATGATGGCTATATTCTCTTATTTTTGTGAAAAGATTGTTGAGGTTTTCATGGATGATTTCTCCATTTACAGAACTTCTTTTGATGATTGCTTGAGCAACCTTGATCGAGTTTTGTAGAGATGTGAAGACACTAATCTTGTCTTGAATTGGGAGAAGTGCCACTTTATGATTAATGAAGGCATTGTCTTGGGTCATAAAATTTCTGAAAGAGGTATTGAAGTTGACAAAGCTAAAGTTGATGGGATTGAAAAGATGTCTTGTCCCAAGGACATCAAAGGTATACGAAGTTTCCTTGGTCATGCCGGGTTTTATAGGAGGTTCATTAAGGACTTCTCCAAAATCTCCAGGCCTCTGACTAACCTCTTACAAAAAGATGTTCCTTTTGTCTTTGATGATGATTGTTTAGAAGCATTTGAAATACTTAAGAAAGCATTGATCTCTGCACCTATTGTCCAGCCTCCTGACTGGAATTTACCCTTTGAGATTGTGTGCGATGCTAGTGATTATGTTGTAGGTGTTGTTCTAGGACAAAGAGTTGATAATAAATTGAATATTATTCAATATGCTAGTAAAACTCTAGACAGTGCCCAGAGAAATTATGCTACTACTGAGAAAGAATTTTTAGCAGTTGTATTTGCTTGTGATAAGCTTAGACCTTATATTGTTGATTCTAAAGTAACTATTCACACTGATCATGCTGCTATCAAATACCTTATGGAAAAGAAAGATGCTAAACCTAGACTTATTAGATGGGTACTCTTGCTGCAAGAGTTTGACTTGCATATTATTGAAAGGGAGCTGAGAACCCCATTGCAGATAACTTGTCTAGGCTAGAGAATATACTTGATGACCCACAACCTATTGATGATAGCTTTCCTGATGAACAATTAGATGTCATAAATACTTCTCATACTGCTCCATGGTATGCTGATTATGCTAATTACATTGTTGCTAAGTTTTTACCTCTTAGCTTCACATACTAGCAAAAGAAAAGGTTCTTCTATGATTTGAGGCATTACTTCTGGGATGACCCACATCTTTATAAAGAAGAAGTAGATGGTATTATTAGACGTTGTGTACCTCAGCATGAACAAGAACATATCCTACGCAAGTGCCACTCCGAAGCTTATGGATGACACCATGCTGGAGATAGAACTGCACATAAGGTATTGCAATCTGGTTTTTATTGGCCTACTCTCTTCAAGGATGCTCGTAAGTTTGTCTTATCTTGTGATGAATGTCAATGAATTGGTAATATTAGTAGACGCCAAGAAATGCCTATGAATTTTTTACTTGTTATTGAACCATTTGATGTTTGGGGCTTTAATTATATGGGACCGTTTCCTTCCTCTAATGGGTATACACATATTTTAGTTGCTCTTGATTACATTACTAAGTGGGTAGAAGCTATTACAACTAGTAGTGTTGATCATAACACCTCTATTAAGATGCTTAAAGAAGTTATTTTTCCGTGGTTTGGAGTCCCTGGATACTTAATGACTGATGGTGGTTCACACTTTATTCATGGTGCTTTCCATAAAATGCTTGCAAAGTATGGTGTTAACCATAGAATTGCATCCCCTTATCACCCTCAGACTAGTGGTCAAGTAGAATTAAGTAATAGAGAGCTGAAATTAATTTTGCAAAAGACTGTTAAAAGGTCTAGAAAGAACTTGTCCAAGAAACTTGATGATGCATTATGGGCCTATAGAACTGCATACAAAAATCCTATGGGTATGTCTCCATATAAGAAGGTTTATGGAAAAGCATGTCACTTACCTCTTGAGCTAGAACATAAGGCATATTGGGCTATTAAAGAGCTCAATTATGATTTCAAACTTGCCGATGAGAAGAGGTTATTTGACATTAGCTCTCTTGATGAATGGAGAACCCAGGCCTATGAGAATGCCAAGTTGTTTAAAGAAAAAGTTAAAAGATGGCATGACAAAAGGATACAAAAGCGTGAGTTTAATGTAGCTGATTATGTCCTGCTATACAACTCGCGTTTAAGATCTTTTGCAGGAAAACTTCTCTCCAAATGGGAAGGTCCTTACGTTATCGAGGAGGTCTATCGTTCCGGTGCGATAAAATCAACAACTTCGAAGGCACAAACCCGAAGGTGGTGAACGTTCAAAGAATCAAGCATTATATATCAGGTAATCCTATAAATGTTGAAACCAATGTTATTGAAACTGTAACCCCGGGGGAATACATAAGGGACACTTTCCAGAACGATTCAGACCTCGAAAAGGAAGAGGTATGTGGTACGGTAAGTAAACCAACTCCAAAATAGTTCTAAAGGCAATTTTTCACTGTTTTGGAATATTTAGAAAAATAGAAAAATAAGTGGCAGTCCGGAAGAGACACGAGGCATCCACAAGGGTGGAGGGCGCGCCCCCTTGCCTTGTGGGCACCTCGTGTTCCGCACGGACTCCGATTTCTTGTATGTTACTCCTTTTGGTCGGTGTCGTGGATTTAGCACGGCAGATGTCCTAGCAAAAGTACTTAGTCGTGAGGTCATCGCTACGAGTTATCTTAAAGGGGTTAAAGCGGACGAAGGACACAGGGATTTTATACTAGTTTGGCCCCTTCTATGAAGGTAAAAGCCTACGTCTAGTTTGGTGTGGTATTGCTTGGGCTTCGATGACCAGGGAGCGAATCCGCTTTGCCTGTGTCTCGAGCTGTTGTTTCTTGTCCTGAACCGTCGCTGGGTCGTCCCTTTATATAAGAGGTGATGCCCGGTCCGGTTTACAGAGTCCCGAGGCTGGCTCATAAACGTGTCCGCCTCGGTCTCTGCTCTTTCTATCTTACATCCCAAGTTACATAGTATGACGGTTTACAAATCATGGGCCCTAACATATAGGCTCTAAGCCTCTCGGGCTATAACTTTCTACTCCATACTCCGCTGGGCCTCTGATAATATAATCTTGATAACATAAACCGGACCCTCTCAGCCGGTTTATACCTGGTAGTAATATCCCTGACATTAGGCCCCAGATTGATTTGAATCTGTTCATACCAATCTCCAAAGTCTTGTACAGATTTTCCTGTCTGCAGCTTCAGTACACTTGGTAAACCGGCATGACGTCATCCCCTCAAGTCGCTTTAAACCGTCGTGACGCCATCCGCGCATTTAATGCATGTACCTATTTTTTACCTTTATTTATTAAAACTCCGAAGACCGAGGCGACAGCACCATCCATATCCGATTTTTGGTCTCCTCGATTCCCGCACTTGTCGTTTTATCTCCTCGGCCTATAAATAGGGCTGAGGGTCATCTCTTTATTCCCCTTCGCTTTCTTCTTCCTCTGACCTCCAGCGCTCAAGCTCCGCTGCCGTTCTTCGAGCTCGTCGTCTTCACCAAGCCCGGCCGCTGCATCAACCTGAGTGCGTCCAGAGACTCGTCGCCGTCCTTCCGTTTCTGCTGCCTCAGGTACGTTCATTCCTTCTTCCCTGTAGATCTTTAGTTCTAGGGTTCCTCAGGAGCTCGCCCACGAACCCTTGTTCTTCACAGTTCATCACCATAGGCAGCTCTAAGTTGTAGACGTAAAACGTTTAGATCGACCTTTGTATGCATAACTCCGCTCCGTCTTCACAATCTTAGTTCCCCCAATACTGCTAGCTAGATTGGATATGTAGAGAACCTTCGCTGCCTCTGACGAATATAACCTTAATTATCTTTGAGTTTCTGCATGATGTAGATCCATATTTTGCTGCTGATCATGTTAAAGTTGTTTCCCACACTTTAGATCTGCATCTTGTTTGCCTATGTCGACTGTTTAGTTTTGAATCTGCATCTCACCTGCCTATATTTGGCGGTTTAACTTTTTTCTTCCAAGCTTCATAATCAGGTAGCTGTCACGTTCATAAGTATTCCGGACCATTGGTTCCATTAGTCCCCTGCTTAAACTGCCAATTAGATCAATGCCTTCATAGAACACGCCGGTTTACATTTACGTGGATCATAAACCGGGTCTTTGTATTGTATTTTTCAGCGTCCCCTCTTCAAAAAAGATGACTTCCGCGGCCAAGCAGTTTGTTGCCTGCAACTGGGTCCCATCCCGGATTACCGAGGATGACTTAGAAAAGATGGCCTCAATTGGCGCTTTAGGCCCCAAGGAGGTTCTGCACTGGAGGGCTCCTGGGAAAGAGTGCCCTCCTCAGCCTAAAGAAGGAGAAATTATAGTGCTTTTTGATCACCTGGCCCGGGGCTTTAACCCTCCAGGGTCAAAATTCTTCCGTGACGTATTAGCAGACTTTCAGCTCCACCCCCAAGACATAGGTCCCAATTCTATATCAAACATTTGTAATTTTCAAGTCTTCTCAGAAGCCTATCTGCAAGAAGAGCCGTCTGTAGAGTTATTCCGGGACTTCTTTCATCTGAACCGCCAGACTGAATTCCATGACGGGCCCAATACTGAACTTGGCGGAATGAGCATCCAGAAAAGAAAAGATGTTAGTTTTCCTCACGCCACTCGTCATAGCCATCCCAAGGAGTGGAATCAGACTTGGTTCTATTGCATCGACCCTTCACCAGAAGGAGAGAATCCACTGCCGGGTTATCGCTCTTATCGTCTGACAGTGGATCACTCCTTCCCACAGCGTCTGAGTGCCCAAGACCGGGCTCGATATGCCCCCCAACTTTCAAAACTCAGAGATTTGGTTGCCAACGGTTTAACCGGGGTTGACTTTATCCGATGCTGGCTCTCTTGGAGCATTCTCCCGTTAAACCGGCGCTCCGGCTTAATGTGCGTGTATACTGGTAATCCGAAGGACCCTCAGCGTCACACCGATATGGTGCTTCCTGACAAGGAAGTTACTGAGTCTGCTAAGAAGATGTTGAATATTCCTCTGGAGGAGTGCAGCCGGACCGGTTTAGCACCCTTCTGCGTGAACAATAAACCGCCATCGGTAAGATTCTTCTGTCCCTTTCTCTTTGTTTTAATCCGTCCATATTGCTTGTCTTCAACATGTTTTTCTTCCTTTACACAGGCCAATGACCCCTTCTGGAAGAGGAAGGCCTAGGACAAACCGGCGAAGCCAACTCGCAAGAAGAGCTTGGCCGTAAAGAAACGTAAGAAAAGACCTGCCGCTGCTTCCGGCTCAAACGCCGAAGAAGATGATCCGGCTTCTGAGGTACTGCTTGGTTCTTATGTCTCTTAATTTTCCTCTGTCTGTATTCATCTCTACTACTATTAAACAATCAAACATTTTCTTCCCTAATCCCACCCCACATAACGTACACAACACAAACCAAAGCAATTAGAGCCTCAGGATGAGGCCCACTTATTTGGATCTAACCGTCTAAACACCAACTAAACATCTGCAGAAGTACGTTTAGCAATTTTATTGAGCGGACGAAAACTCTGCCACTTCCATCCGCACCTACAATCGTGGATTCCAAAGGAAACGATAAAAAATAGTTCCTACAATCACGCAACCCCCAGCTCTCTCGAACTGCCCCGGAGATATCGCACACGGGCGCCCTCCTCGCCGGCCGCGCACTTCCTCCCTCCGCCGCCGCTGCTCCCTCTTCCGCGGGTCGCAGCGCTCCCTCCCCGCGGGTGCAGTCGCTTGCTCCTCCAGACGCTCGACGTCCACGCGGCGCTGCTGCCGCACGTAGCGGCAAGGGTTCCACGGCGAAGACATGGAAGAAGGATGACGGGCAAAGGCGGGGCCGTTGATGAGCGCAGCTCCAAGTAGGATCAACACACGAGGGTTCTTCTCTACCTCTTACTCTCTTCGTGCCATCTCCCCTCTCTATTTTTCCGTCTCTCTCAACCTGCAGCAAGGCATCGTGGTTGAGGCGGACACCAGGGCGTGCGGCGGCGGCAGGGCCCACCACACCATATTCATCCAATTTGTTATTCTAGCCTCTCTGTGCATCAACATATTTTAGCAGTGGATCCAGAGCCATCAGCAACCCTTTGTGTACGCTCGATTACCTCTTGTATTTAATTTTTTGAAATTTTGGATTGCTCAACACATGATCAGTGGTGAGATTTTAGATTTAACCTTGCTATGAGGTTGCATGTAAGACGTACAATCTACTTGATCGATCCAAATAGCTTGACTAACAAGTGCAATATGTAGGTTGACTGGACACCAATATAGTGTGGAACCATCACTGAAAAATGACTGGTAGCCCAGGTTTCGAAGCATTTAAATATCTTTTTCAATTGTTGTAAACTCCAGGCTCACCAGAGCTCGGGAGCCCAATTCCCTTGCCTGGAAGCATCCTTACATATGCAAGAATACCAGAGCAGTAAAATGCAGCAATTTGTCTCTCAAAAGTTTGAATGTGTACTTCTGGAAAGAGTACTAGAGCAGTAAAAGCATCCTTGAATGTGTACTTGATTAATGAAATGATGTGGCATCATAGAGTTAATTAGATGACCATGGTGCGTGCTCCAGTACCATCTTTGATTGCAATTGCTGAGTCTCAACCCGATTCATCGTTGGGTGATTACTGATTAGTATATGCCTTTTGGCTGTGGAGAGATTAGTAGCTCATTACCACCGCCTCCTGTAGCCTAGCTGTTTCTTTTCAGAATTTTATATAATAAATCAACAAGAAATTTTATAACCGTGCACAAAAGGACTATAAGAACTTAACTTTTTTAATCCTTATCGTGCCATCTAGGTTCAATACGATAGCCAGAGATATGCTTGGTGCATTGCATATTGGGAGTGATTCGAAACAACGACAAGCCAGTTAGTTATGTTTTCTGTAACTTCAAAATGTCATCCAGTGAATTATGGGTAGTTATTTTGATTCTGAATTGCTCTTATGGAGAGTAACTTAGAAAAGTTCAGAATTGCTCCATGTGATATTTGATGTTTAATCATTCAATATTCTCTACTGATGATTTGTGTAAGTATTTTTGCGCCATGTGACCAGGTTCCTTTTTTTTCTGAAGAAAATATCTCCACAACTTTATTTTTTCAAGGTAAATGTTGGAGATTAGAGTCCAGTTACTGAATCCAAGGCAAAGTTTTGTTACTATATTTGTATGTGAGCTCTGAGATAGACTGATGTACTGCTGTCAATAAATGTGAGGTGAGATTGGTGATATTTTGGCTTTTGACTAATTCTTTCTTGAAAGTACATTCCTGTTGATTTTTGTACTGTGTTACGAGTACAAGGTTCAGAGGAGTTATATCAAATGCCACAACATGCTTATCATCTGATAGGCTGGTTCCTTCCCACCATTGTAGTTGTCCGGTTTCTTATATAGAAGATGATTTGGAAGCTCGACATAGAAAATTATTTACTGTAATGCAGATTACATATTAAACAACTTGCAGAGGCAAAGTAATGAGAGAAATGCGGTGAGCTCTGTACGAGTAAAGTTATGTAAGAGTCTTTTGTAAGTCTATACACCATTCTATGCATTTCACTTATTGTACTTCAAGATTCATCTGCACTATTATATGTATATTTTATTATTAATTTATTTGTTCTCTATTCATGAATTATCTTGTAAATTTTAGAAGAGGTAAAGTTGATGGCGTGATGATTAGTGCATCAGAGATTGCAACCTTGGTCATGTAGTGACTTAATTTCTCGGCCTCTTATAGTAACACTTAATTTATTGCATGATATGAATAATGAAAATTGTAGCACCAAGGCACGTGCTCAATTAGTGGATGTAATAATCAATAAATAGATTCTTCGCCCTTACCTGAACTAGCTTGCAAATAAATTTGTAAGAGGTGTTGTTGTATTATCAAGAGGGCTCACATATATGTGCACTCTTTAACAAGGAGATGAATTGGAATAAAGAAATACTGGGTACATAATATCTATTGTAAATTTTATTTATTACTTCCTCCGTCTCATAATATAAAAGCATTTTTTTACACGAATATATAAACACTTTTATATTATAGAACGGAGGGAGTATTAAATACGTGCATTGCACGTACATTGTTACTAGTATTAACAATGTCCTTTCCCAGGATCCGGCGGAAGGGAGTAAAGCAGATGAAGTCGAGGTAATCTCTCTTTCCTCTGATTCAGAACCATTACCACCTAAAGTTCGTCGAGTAGCCCGGAAGTATCCATTTTCTCACCCTTATGCTCAACTGGATCCCCATTTTATTTTGAAGAAGCAGCAACATGAGGCTCGCCGGACCACACACCACAGTGGTCACGTGGTCGAATCAACCGGATTAACCCACACTCCAGCTCGAAGACGCCGCTCAAAGGTTTTGCTTACTCCAACCACTCTTCATCCAAAAGCAAGTCTTATTCGTATACCTCTTAAATCTTTTGATCCAAACTATCAGGAAACTCCTCTATCTTCTTCTCGCGAGTCAACTGCCACCCAAGTCCCGGTGCTCAAGACCGTTCCTGGGTAAGCCATCTTTCAGTATGTCCGGTTTGTCTTTCCTTTTTGACTTGTGATTTTGATTATTCCTTTAATCTTTTCAGTATGCCCAACCCTAGCAAGAAGGCAAAGTTGAATAAACCGGCCGCCGAAAATACTTCTGAACCGGCTGAAAATCCTGAAACCACCAATCCGTTGGAAGAAAACATTGAAGTCCCACATGACGATCCTTCCCCTATGGACCGAGAAGACGTTGTTGCTCCGGGGGATGATCCCATAGAAAATCCTGCTGAACCGGCCAGCCCTGTTCGGATTAGCCCTGCTCGGGTTAGTCCGGCCCCTACTAGTCCGGTACACTCCAACCCCGCTGCTGCTGTTGATCCGACCAGGCCAACTGCTGCCCCGAGAGACGATGTCGTGATCACTAGGACCGGCTTTACCGCCCCAGCAGAACCTGTTGTCTTAGCCAAACATACGGCCAAAGAAGAAACTCTCCATAAAGACAAGGGCAAATGGATCACCGACCTGTCTAGTTATGCCCAACTCGGTGCCCAAGAACTTCATTCTAGGTACCTGAACTGTCTCTTCACGAGCCGTGACCATGAGGCCGGTTTGGTGCATTTGATGAAGGAAAAATATGAGGTTACTTCTTTTCCTTTGCCTTTCATTTCTGCTTATGTCTTGTAGCTGTACCTTTAGCCCACTATAGCCCCCAACTGCTGGTTTAGCCTTTAGGGTGAACCAGGACTTTGATAGATCAACGGAAATAGTTTGATTTGCACGTGTAGCCCCCAAGGGCCGGTTTACTCCATTGCGGGTAAATCGGGACTTCCCCTTTGTTTGAGAATGACATTACATTAGCCCCCTAGTGTCAGGGACATAACTTGTTATGTGCTTGGGACTTGTCTAAAAAAACTTGCTTTCTTTTACTTCAATTGTACATTAGCCCCCAAGTGTCGAGTGCATAACTTGTTATGGGCTTGAGACTTTTGATTGAACTGTCTTCATGAATATCTGATATTTTTATCCTTTGCGGACTGACTTGGCTTCTGAGGTAACTGAGCTCCGAAATAACCTGGCCTTCCAAGAAACTGCTTTGACTAAAGTCAAGGAGGAACTTACCCTTGCTTTAGCTAGTATGGAGAAACTCAAGAAATATTTTGAAGCTGAGCATTCCAATTGGGAGGCGGAAAAGGCTGCTTTGGAGAAAAGAGCCAATGATATTAGGCAGCCCTTAACCCGGTGACGGAGGAGTTATCCGGGCTAAGGCAGCATATAGATGCATGACATCGGCTGTCTTTGGTAAGTATCTGTTGTCATAAGCTTTATCCTTGCTATCTTGCACTGCTCCGGTTTAACTCATCACTTGTACACAGGGAGGCGTGTGACTCATCTTGGAGATGATGTACGGAAGAAGCTGAAGGCTGCTTATACCTTGGTGGAACAACTCTATGCCGGCGCTCAGAGGGCCATCAGTGCTATTTCGCACAATAAACCGGCACCAACTACTATCCAAGGTACTCTGGAAAAGATATCCATCTTGCCTACCCGAATTGTCAAAGTGAGAAATCCTCTGCAAGAGCTGGCTCCCTCATGGCATTAACCCGGGCCAAGGCATGGGTTCCCGACTTTGATCCGGCGGAGGCCATGAATGGTTATCCTAGTATGAAAGAAGACGGATCAGCCTTCTCCGCTGAAGATCTTCGCGCCTTAACCAAAGACATGCGCCCTCTTGCCAGTAAGCTTGCTGATGAAGCGGACTTAACGAGGTATCATCCGGGTTATGATCTAGAGAATGTGCGGGTGGAGCGGCCGTCTTATGACATCGAAAATCTGATTCCACCCGTTCGTAAGCATACCTTCGCTCCTGACATTGAACCATTGGAACTTATAAACGATGAATTATATTTTCGCGCCCTTGCCAAGATTGATTGGAGCACCCCTGATTTCCAGCAGCTGCCAGAAGTTGTCGAAGACCCAGAACAAGCTGACCCGCGGTCTTCACAGCGAGCCGAAGCAGAGTCTTAAACCGGTCCAGTTTATCTTCATATGTTGATCACTTGGTGCAAAAACTGATAATTCTTTTGGGCCTACCAGTGCCTTGTAATAGAATAGTTGAAATATTGTCTTTGTCCCGCACTTTGTGTCATGGCATTATTCTGTTTTGCAACTCCTAAATTATCTCCTGCTTGCAATGCTTTGACAGTTTATTTTACCTGTGTCTGCATAAACAATGCTCAAAGTATCCTAGCGGTTTATCACCGGACGGGTCATACTGGCCAAACACATGATCTAAGTTAATAACTTGAACCGTGTATGAAATATGAACATGTATCATACCTGTGATTAAGTGTATCTGTAAACCTTAATCCGGTAGGAACAATCCAAGGTATAAGTGCTGATGACTTACTTGGCTCTTTATCGGCTTATCATGAAGGCCGATCCGGGTTACAATGAACGCCGGTTTAACTGTAAACTAGTATTGGTGTTCATGACCCAGACTATAGTTGTGTAAATACGGATGTAGTGACAATTTTGTAGTTATCCCGTCTTGAATCAATGGACTTGGTTGAAAAACCAATGACTTTGATGATAAAGATTTGAGAAAACATAAAAAATGAAAAATAAAGTTTTTTGGCAAATAAGACCATGTAGTCGAGGCTTTTTACGAGCTGCCAGGCTCCAAATTCGAGGCTTTTTATGAGCTGCCAGGCTACTGTCATTAACCATTTTAGCAAAGCCTGTTAAGATGATCCGCAATCTTTAACCAAATCATCAATGTCAAATGCTACCAATGTTCAAAATCTCATAAAGATTTTGGCTTGTGTAATCACTTGATGATCGTCAATTTAACATGACCAAGTTCAGGGTCCCGAAGGATTGACTTGTGATGCGTTCGACGGGTCATACCAGGTTTACCTGGACGGCGCGGTTTACTTGATGCAGGCAGGTTAATCCGGGGTTTTAGGTGTATAAACCGGGCTTCCAAGCCGTGTTCACTACAAGAGTTTTCAATTCACTGATGAACTTGCATCAGGAGCCCCCAGGTAGCGTGTGAGCATTGCTCGTCGGGGCATATGTTTGAGTTGTGCTAGGCATCAAACCCTCTTTTGCCCCTCATCATCATGTGGAAATTGTCGAAGCAACCAGAGAAGTGCTCTTATGTTGGTCTTCATACGGACGCCGGTTTAAGAGGCCATGGGAAACTTCCTTGCCCGCGGAAGCCCCCATGTGATTCTTTTTTTGTACAGAAAGGACGGTTGATTCCTTGATTTATCAAGGGCGCCGGTTTAAGAGGCCATAGAAAACTCCCTTTCCCACGGAAGCCCCCATGTGATACTCTTATGAAAAGGATGGCTGATTCCCAGGTTTACCGGGGGCGCCGGTTTATTTTATTAATCATAATATATACATTGTACATAGAGCGGAGCCGATGGATCAAGTATAGTAAGGTCGAAGAAGAGCGATGTTCCATGGCCGCTTGGTCTCCTCCTCCGCCGTGCGTGAGTCCTTATGTTCTCGAACGTCGACGAGGTAGTATGATCCGTTGTGCAGGTTCTTGCTGACCACAAAGGGTCCTTCCCAGGGTGGGGATAACTTGTGCATGTCTGTCTGGTCCTGGATGAGCCGGAGCACCAGATCCCCTTCTTGAAACGTCCTGGTTTTAACCCAGCGACTATGGTACCGGCGCAGGTCTTGCTCGTAAATCGCCGATCGCGCTACTGTCGTGTCCCATTCCTCGTACAGCCGGTCCAAAGCGTCTTGTCTTGCTTGTTCATTATCCGCATCAACATAAGCCGCCACCCGCGGCGAATCGTGCCGGATATCACTAGGGAGGACCGCTTTAGCTCCATATACCATGAAGAAAGGTGTGTACCCTGTGGATCTGTTAGGTGTAGTGTTGATGCTCCATAAGACAGAAGGCAACTCCTCTACCCAACAACGCGGTGTTCTCTGCAATGGAACCATAAGCCGGGGTTTGATGCCTCTCAAGATCTCTTGATTGGCTCTTTCAGCTTGGCCATTAGACTGAGGGTGAGCTACTGATGATACTTCAAGACGAATATGCTCTCATTGACAGAATTCCTTCATAGCCCCCTTGGACAGATTGGTGCCATTATCAGCTATAATACTATGCGGAAAGCCAAACCGGAAAATCACCTTTTTGCTGAACTGAACCGCTGTTGCTGCATCACACTTACTGACACGCTCCGCTTCAACCCATTTTGTAAACTTGTCCACTGCTACCAACAGGTGGGTTTTCTGGTCTTGGGATATCTTGAAGGGTCCAACCATATCGAGCCCCAAGTCGCAAATGGCCAAGTAATTCGGATCATTCTTAGCTCCTGCGCCAGTATATGAGCACGCCGTGAGAATTTCTGGCAAGCATCACATTTTCTGACCAAGTCCTCTGCGTAGGCGTGAGCCGTCAACCAGTAGAACCCATGACGAAAAGCTTTAGCCACCAAAGATTTTGAACCGGCGTGATGACCGCAATCGCCTTCATGAATCTCTCTAAGGATATCACATCCTTCCTCTGGTGACACACATCGCTGAAATGCTCCTGAAACGTTGCGGTGATGAAGTTCTCCATTGACAATAGTCATAGATTTAGATCTCCGGATTATCTGCCGGGCCTCGACTTCGTCCTCTGGTAACTCACCTCGGTTCATATATGCCAGGTAAGGGAGCGTCCAATCCGGAGTGACATGAAGTGCTGCAACCAATTGTGCTTCCGGATCAGGAATAGCCAAGTCCTCCTCTGAAAGTACCTGTACCGACGGATTATGCAATTCATCCAAGAAAGTATTAGGTGGAATCGGTTTACGCTAGGAACCCAGCCGGCTTAACGCATCGGCTGCTTCATTCTTTCGCCGGTCTATATGATCCACCTGATATCCCTTGAAGTGTCCAGCGACAGCGTCCACCTCTCGTCGATATGCTGCCATGAGCGGATCCTTGGAATCCCACTTGCCAGATACTTGTTGTGCTACCAGATATGAATCGCCAAAGCACTTAACTCGGCTCAAGTTCGTCTCCTTGGCCATCCGCAGACCATGGAGGAGAGCTTCTTACTCAGCAGCGTTATTAGTACAAGGGAACATTAAACGCAGGACGTAACAGAACTTATCACCTCGTGGGGAAGTTAAGACGACTCCAGCCCCCGAGCCGTCCAACTGCGTTGAACCATCAAAATGAATAGTCCAATATGTATGATCCGGCTTCTCCTCAGGTGCTTGCAACTTTGTCCAATCATTGATGAAATCCACCAGTGCATGGGATTTTATAGCAGTACGGGGCACATACTTTAATCCGTGCGGGCTAAGCTCAATGGCCCATTTTGCAACCCTACCAGTAGCTTCTCTGTTCTGTATTATATCCCCTAACGGAGCTGAACTGACGACGGTGATTGGGTGGCCCTGAAAATAGTGCTTCAGCTTCCGGTTTGCCATGAACACTCCATACACCAGTTTCTGCCATTGTGGATATCTCTGCTTTGACTCAATGAGCACCTCACTGATGTAGTAAATCGGCCGCTTAACCAGATATTCCTTGCCTGCCTCCTTGCGCTCTACCACAATAGCAACACTTACTACACGGGCATTGGCAGCCACGTATAACAGCAGTGGCTCATTGTCAACTGGGGCAGCAAGGACCGGTGGCTCTGCCAATTGCCTCTTTAGATCTTCAAACGCAGCATCAGCAGCATCACTCCAGACAAAACGGTCTGTCTTTTTCATCATCTGATAAAGTGGGATTGCCTTCTCCCCCAAACGGCTGATAAACCGGCTGAGTGCTGCAATACGGCCCGCCACGCATTGGACATCGTTGATGCACGCCGATTTAGCCAGGGACGTAATCGCATTGATCTTCTCCGGATTAGCTTCAATTCCTCTGTTTGACACCAAGAACCCCAGGAGCTTGCCTGTCGGAACACCAAAAACACACTTCTACGTATTAAGCATCATTTTATAGACACGGAGATTATCAAAAGTTTCCTTCAGATCATCTATGAGTGTCTCCTCCTTCTTGGATTTTACCACAATGTCATCGACATATGCATGAACATTCCGCCCAATCTGCCCTTGTAGGCAGTTCTGCACACAATGCTGGTAGGTCGCCTGGGCACTCTTAAGCCCAAATGGCATAGATACATAGCAGAAGGCTCCAAAGGGAGTTATAAAACATGTCTTCTCCTGGTCCTTAACTGCCATCTTGATCTGATGATAACCTGACTATGCATCCAAAAAACTTAGCCGCTCACATCCTGCCGTAGCATCAATAATCTGATCAATATGGGGGAGAGCAAAAGGATCAGTTGGGCAAGCTTTGTTCAGATCTGTGTAATAAACACACATTCTCCAAGTTCCATTTTTCTTAAGTACCAGCACCAGATTAGCCAACCATTCTGGATGAAACACTTCAACTATAAAGCCTGCAGCCAGGATCCTAGCCACTTCTTCTCCAATGGCCTTGCGCCTCTCCTCATTGAAGCGGCGCAGATACTGCTTCACCGGTTTAAACTTAGGATCGATATTAGATGTTGATGCTGCTGCCTCCATCCATAAGCACCTTGGTAAACTTGTAACCACCCACCTGTGGTGCCACCAGCAGAGCTAACTGACCCGGATTGTCAACCCGGGGTGGATGATCCTCTCTGCTCCACACAATGGGTTGCTCAGACCAACGCAAAAAACGTGGTATCGCTGGTTCAACAGAATGCACTGCCCTCTTCAGAACCTTCTGATCCCGTTTGCACAAACTCATGGTGAAGACGTGATACTGCCCACTGCTCAGCTGCTTCGGATTATTTTGATATCCGGATTGATGCTGCTGCTGACGCTGTTGGTTCCCTTGGTTGTTGTATCCGCCCTGACCGTGCTGCTGGTTATGTTTGTTGTGCCCATTGTGGTTATTGTTATGGCCTTGATATCATGAACCGGATCTGCCACCTTGATAACCCGTACCTTGGAATCCGGGGCCTGATCCGCCTGGGGGCCCGTGATCATACCTAGTCTGTTTCATGAATTCTTGCATAATGAAGCAGTCTTTCCAGAGATGCATAGCCGGGTTTTTCGTCGTACCATGCTTTGGGCAGGGCACGTTCAACTGGCGCTCTAGATTAATAGGCGGCCCCCCGTTGCGTGGGGGCGGTCTACCCTTACGGCGTTGCCCATTTTCCTGAGCGTTGGTATTGGCCACAAAGTCTGAGCTGCCCTCCGCTTTACGCTTGCCATTGTATCCTTGACTCGCCGGATTGGCCTGTGGTGGTTTACCGTTCTTGCTTGCCTTCCCTGACTTGTCTCCATCTGCGTCTGGATACTTGGTGTTATCAGAATCTCCGTATTTCACCAAAGCGCCCATGAGTGTTCCCGTGTCATTGCAATCACGTTTGAGCCGTCCCAGCTTCTGCCTCAAGGGTTCAAACCGGAAATTACCTTCCAAGGTTACTATTGCTGTACTTGGGTTGATGCTATTGGAGGAGTGCAAGATTTCGGACACTCAACGCACCAAACTGCTTGTAGACTCTTGCTCTCCTTGAACACAGGTAGCCAAGTCGACAACAGACATCAGCTGCTTGCATGTGTCCTTGAAATAATTGATAAACCGGCGCCACAATTCGCCCCATGATCCGATGGAATTAGGTGGTAAACCCTTCAGCCATGTTCGGGCCGTGCCCTCGAGCATCATTGTGAAGTACTTAGCGCATGCTGCATCGTCCACATCGAGCATCTCCATTGCCATCTCATAACTCTCAACCCATGCCTCTGGGGCAAGATCCGCCGTGTAATTGGGCACCTTGCGCGGACCTTTAAAATCTTTGGGTAGTTTCACGTTCCGTAAAGCGGGGATGAGACACTATATGCCCAGGGAACTGGACATGACCCCCGGTTCAACTGTGGTGGTGGGATGAACCGGCGTCGCCAGACGGGCGTCGTATTGTGCTGTTAGCTCGGCCTCCCACGCTGTCTGGCCTGATCCACCACCTCTTGGGCATGCGCTTCATCTCCTGCCGGATTATCCCGCCTCTGTTGATGACGCCTCCGTGCGCTGCTTGATACGGCCGGTTCATCCAGGCGCCTTTTATAACTCCAGCTCGGACGGGGGGTCGAATGGATCCTCTCCCGGCTATAAGAATAAGCTTGCTGTTGAGTTAGCTCCGTGTCCAACAACTCCTTGGCCCGTCGCGCCTCCACTGCTATGGGGGACGTTCCTTCAACAGGAAGGGCGGCCAATCGTGAAGCGGCGGCAACTATGTTATCCAACGGATTAGAATAATGACCAAGAGGGGTGGGCACATGCTGGGTCGGCACAACTTGGCGATTTGGCTCTGCGGCCGGTGGCTGAACCGACGCGCCTATTCCTGGTGCTCCTCCTTGGTTTACCTCTGGTGGGTTACTGGTTCCTGCGCCTGGCGTGCTAAAGAGATTCCTTGCCTCATAAACTGGCGGCAAGCGAGATCGTTGTCTTCTCATCATTACCTCTTGTGAAGCGGTCTGATCTAACCTGAGCCGATAAGCTTGAGCATCCAGCTCTGCCTGCCTTGTAGCCATCCTAGCCTTCTCAGCAGCCAGGTCCAACTTGGCTTGCTCAATCCGGCTCTTCACCTGAGCGACTTCTGCATCGTGCTGCTCTTTGTCGGCCTGGGCTACTTCTGCTGTTACAAGCGCTATCAAAGTGTCGACCAAGATGGATAGAGCGTCAGAAGGCGACGGGGGAGGATCTCCAGCTCTAGCCCCCATTGCCTCTGATGTCAACACCCCTGTCGTCTAGGGCTGCTGCATGGATTGTGATCCGGCCATGAAGACAGCAACCCTGTTTGGTGGATCGAAGGGGTCCGGAATACTGTCGCCATCGGAACAACCCTCAGACCGGCCATCCTGCAGGAGATACAGAGATTTGGTCTCTCCGGAAGAAGATTCGTCGCCGGAATAAACAACAGTCTCGCTGCCAGAGTCCGATCCGTCCTCGGCTTGTACTCCATGCACTGCTCCAACGAAAACGTGTTTCACGACGGGTCGAATCCGGGCAGGTCTCGCATGCTAAGCCGACTCGACGATGTTGGGGAAGATGTCCGGCTCAGGGCCCAGTTCGCCGATCTTGCCAATGAAGACGTGGATGCCGCCGAAGGGGACCCGATACCCGTATTCGATCGAATCGGCCTCGGGGCCCCAGCCTGCATCGTCGATATAGATCCGGCTGCGACGACTCTTAATCATCCGGCCCACAGCGTAGCCCTTGAGTCCTTCAAAGCTGCCCTTCAAGAACTCGAAACCATCGTGCGATAGCCCCCACCACTACTAGGAAAAGGCCTACTAATGGCGCACCTATTTTGGCCATTAATGGCGCATTAGTGGTGCGCCATTAGTGCCACGCCATTGGTATATTTTACTAATGGCGCACCTACGGTGCACCATTAGTATCTGGTATACTAATGGCGCACCTCAGATGCGCCATTAGTATATACCACAGTGCGCCATTAGTATGCCTCCCAGGGGGCCATATATACCCAGGTGCTTTGGCATACTAATGGCGCACTACTGCCAGATGCTCCATTAGTAACTTTGGCATACTAATGGCGCACTGTTTAACGATGCACCATTAGTATCCTTTGGCCTACTAATGGCGCACTGTGGTGTGATGCGCCATTAGTATGAATATTAGGTTTTTTATTTATTTATTAATTTTCTGTTTTTTGCACAGGTTACAAAATGTATTATTGGACAGAATATAGACAGCACACATCAACAACAGATTCATCGAATACAATAGAAGATTAGTCTCTGAATACAATTCATCATATTAGTCTCCGAATAGAATTCATCATATTAGTCTCCGAATTGAAAAGACCAAACAAAGATAGAACATTATAATACAAGTCTCGAGACCGCGAGTAGCGAGTTTGTCTTCACATTACAAGTCGATATCGATCATCTAAACTACCATCACATAGAAGAGAGTTGCGGTCATCACGATGAGCATCATCACGATGAAACTCGTCTTCATCCGGTTCCTCCAACGCTCCCTCCCCTCTCCCGCTAGATAGCGGGCGTATCTAGATTCCGCCTCGGCCCTAGTGGTGTACCCTTTGTAACTGTTACCGCTGAATCGGTGAACCTGTCTCCGACACTCCTCCCAGTCGTCGTAGACTCCGGGAACCTTACCCTTGTACACGACATACGACGGCATCGCTATGTACTAGCCAAACGAAATGTTAGTACCAATTCACAGACAATACATAAGCAATATATAAGTATGCAACAGAACGATCGGAAGAGAAAAGCAAGACATTAATAGCATTGATTACATCTAAGTTGAACGACTCTCGAAACCAAAGAGACATACTACAAGTTCATTAAAGTTTAATTACAACATGAGCCAATCGATGTTTCAGAACTAGACACAGCATCACTACTTTCGACTCGACTCAAGGGACCGGAGCGTGGATGAAGCCGCCATCCATCGTGGGAGTCATGAAATCACGGGCGTTGTCAGCCTGCATTTGTAGCATTGTGTCGATGTCACTGTTGAACGGTTGATTTCTGAGGAAGAACTGCCCCGAGGTACGAAGGACATCTTGATGGATGATTTCCGCAAACTCCGACTGGATGCGAAAGAATTCCTGTCTGATGTCCGCGTCCTGGATTGCCGACACGCTCGCGGACCAATCTTTTAGTTTACTCGGTAGCAGAAGTTGATGATGGTCCCATACGATCGCCCGCATGTGATGGATGGCATAGTAGGCACCCTTCTGACCGCCAGGCGGCTGCTTGACGCAGCAGAATGTCGTATTGTGGGAGAACACGTGCTTGCCGGTCTTATGAATAGGCTTGGTGAAGGTGCCTCCAGATTTGGCGTAGCCGGGGAGAACATCATCAAGAACCTTCTTGACATTTGTGTAGTCTACGTTCGACTGACGGTCCGGGTCGAAATACGTGGCCATGGAATATTTAGGGCTTAGGAGGATGAGCGTGCGATGTGTGTCACTGCAGAAAACACGGAATGTTAAAAGAAAAACGATCGAAATCTAAGAATTCATATGTTACGGGGCGGTTGAGGGGAGGACTTACTCGGGAAAGTAAGGCACGAGGAAGTTATCCTTATCTCGGTTTGCCAGAATGACGCCTTCGAGGTAAGAACTCGCGACTTGCCGGTCCCCAGCGCTGCCCAAGATCTTGGCACGCATGTAGAAGGAGTCGACTATCACGATGTCCGGGGTCTTGTCGCGAATGATCCGCATCTCCATACTCAGCGAAAATAGCCGAACGAAGGTGTAGTGCAGCGGATGAAGGTTCAACATAGCGTAGATGTCATCAAACCGCAGGACGATCGTACCCCCGATGGAGTTATCCACAAATCCATTGCCCTCTGGCACCTTGGTCGTGAAAACCGGGTATGCCACATCCTTCTCTCTGAGACGCCGCTTCTCCAAAGAAAGAACACTGTCATGCAGACTCCGCATAGCACTGGTTGCAGCATCGAGCATATTTCTCGGTAGCATCGGCCTACCCGCCACATGCACCCTCCTCATTACATCCTCAGGTGAAGGTGGCCCGTCCTGAGCACGGATCGTACTCGGTGCCGGCTGGATCGCACCCTTGTTAGTCTTTTTTTTGCGTGCCTTCTTCTTCTCCTGTAATGGGACCGAGTTCTGCTCACAGACCGCCTTCTTGAGTGTGTTGGGGCTGATAATATTTCGCACCTCGCCTATCTGAAGCTCGGTGAAGTCGGCAGCTGGAGGCGTCTCCTGAGAACTGAACGGCAGACGACGCCTATTGCAACTTGGCTTCTCCGCGGTACCAGCTAGATCGCGTACGTCTTTTGTTGGGTTGGGTTCTTGAGAAGGAGGCCCCATGAAGTCGCCACCGTACCCGCCATGATCGGCAAAGTACTGATCGACGTTGGCAAATGTATCGTCGTCGTCGTCGTTCTGATCCTGTGCCATATGCATGTTTGGATCCAGTGGCATAGGGATGTCCGGCACCGTTGCGGCGGTCTTGCCATGGGGCCGACTTGGCGCCGGCACGACTGGCGGTGTTGTCTTTGGGGTGGTGTCCCCCGCCCCTAAACGAATCTGGCTCTTCGGCCAAAGCAGGGGCCAGCTCAGGCGGGCGCTGAGGGTCATCACGTCATCATCGTCGGCCCCGACGGGTCAAATCGGAGGTAACAACTCGTCGCAGCCTGGCAGCACCCGAACCAGTTGAACCCTAAACAAGTTGGGTGGCATCTGGGTACCGTGGAACACGGGGTTGCCCGGTTGAACAATTTTGCCCTTGGCGACATCGACCAACTCGTTGTTCACGAAGTGCAGGAGAGTGCACGGAACGTCGGCGCCGCCCTGCGAAAACATGTAGGGCGTCAGGGATGCCCAGTCAAAGGCAAGGAGATGAAGTCCTCGGCCGAGAGAGGCTTAATTAGTTACCGTGATGATGGCGTCGAGCTCGGCTAATGTCGAGGCACTGCCAACGGCGGGCGTGCAGTTGACGGAGGGGCCGCTTGCTGCAGAGGTGCCGGCCGGCGTACACCCGGGTGCATTAAGCTCCCGTGCCGGCGTCGGAGACACCAATGCCGCCTCCGCCAGAGACACCAATGGCCCCGCCATCGTGTTCTGCGAGTTGCTGGCCATGAAGCTAGGAATCGGGGCGGCCCCAGTTGGCCGCCCGCAATCCACGCGTGCAACCCCTCGATCAAGGTAGGCACAATGGCGGTGATCGTCGCTCCGAGTTGTTGTTGCACTTGCTCTTGGACACTCTCCGAAATCCGCGCCACCTGTGCCTTGAGTTCTTGAACCTCGCACGCCTGGCTTTCTGAGCTGGTATTTTTCTCCTTTCGCCCACCAGCGTTATAGTATGACGACCATTTTGTCGACAAGCCTTTGTCGGCCACACGACCAGCTGACATCGGCTTACTGAGCTTATCCTTTTTCTTCATTACATTCAACGCCCTATTTAGAGTGGTGTCCCAAGGGTTGCTCTTAGTCGACCCCGCGCTACTGCTTTCAGTCGCCTGCGGAAGGAATGTGAACCATTTAGAAATTTGGCTTCATTAATTAGAATGCAACCATATGGAGCTAATTACGCGGGGGTGTATTCCTTACCAGAACAAGCTCAAGCGCCCTGGTCTTCGGATCCGTGGTAAGCTCCTTTGTTTTCGGGTCCTTCTTGTACCGGGCCCTGACAAAGTTCCTGGTCTGCTTGTCACCGTATTTATCGAAGAGGGGCGGTAGGCCTTGCTCAGCACGGTCCGCCTCCTCCTTGTCCCATATAGGCTCCGCCACTCTGTAACCGTTGGAACCAAGTGTGTGTTCCCCTAAGTTCAGCTCCCGCATTTCTTTCCCCCACTGACTTGATTCGGAGGTTGCGGTGCTCGAGCACTTGATCTTGAAGTCGTTGTAGTCATCTTCGGCGATCGAAGGATTTTTCTCCTTGATCTTCTCATAACTCTCACCTTTCTCGATCATTCTCTTCACCGTGCTTTTCCAAGTAGACAGGGCCGTGCTCATCTTCGTGAGGGCAGCATTGTTCACTTTATTCCCTTTGAGGCTTGTGTTTTCAAATTCAGCGGGGAACTTGTATCGTTCGTGCAGCTTCGTGAAGAGGAGGTTGCGCAAATTCTCTCGGTCAGGATGCCTCAGGTTCTCGGTGTTGATCGAGACGGTGCTCCGAAGAATGCACCCGAGCTGAAGCGAGTACCCCTTGACTATTCGTTCGGGCGCCGTTGGATTACCGTCAGAGTCCACTTCAGTAAATTCCTCCTTGAGGGTGCGGAGCACTGTCGGGCGCCGGTCCTTCCGTTGCCTCTTTGGTTGGCTGCCATCTGTGTGTGCGCCGCCATCATCAGTGGTGGCATCCTCGGCGGCACCATCAGTGGTGGCATCCTCGGCGGCACCATCAGTGGGGTCATCCTCGGCGGTACCATAAGTGGTCTCAGGATCGGTGGGGAAGGCGGCGTCCTCATACAAGTGAGGTTGTTCCTCCATCTCCTGGGACAGCTCCCAGAATGCCTTGCCGCCCGAACCCCCGGCCTCATCGTTGTTGGCCATGTTTCTCTCTAAATAGGAAAAAAGTTTGGTCAAAAAGTTGGTTATTGTCAAGGAACAAGATCATGGTCTCATCATTTAGGGTTTGTCGACACCGAGGCATCCTAAAAGCTAAGCTTTTATAATTGAGGGTTTTTCGACGCCGAGGCACCCTAAAAGCCTAAGCTTTCATCATTTAGGTTTTTATCGACATCGAGGCACCCTAAAAGCCAAGGTTTTATAATTTATGGTTTGTCGACACCGAGGCATCCTAAAAGCTAAGCTGGGAAGGAGAATTCTAAGTTGGGCCTAATCACTTGGCTCTATTGCCGCCTATGGTTTAATGCAGCAAGAATAAAGGGGCAGTTGATCCTACTTAATTAACTACTAAGATACCCCGGCCCATGCATTAGTCACAAGTACCCCATATGTCCTATTTTTAGCAAAGTCATGCTAAAATTCACGGAAAATTTCAGCATGACCTTTGCTGCAAATAGGACATATGGAGTACCCGAATTTGCCGGAATGGAAGTTAATCGACATTACAGCAAACTCAAGGGCCTCTCGGGGTACCTGCAAAATCATCACGACACGATGGTCGGAGACAAAACCCAGCAAAAATACCACTGGCATATTATAATTATTGTTTCCGCGCTATTACGCAGATTCAGGTTGCCGCAACTATCACAAATCACAAGAGTTAATTTCTTTGTGCACATGAACCCTCACAACCTTCAAATGATTTTCTAGTTAAAATGTTGTACTTAAAATGATGTTTTTGCAGGATGTTGGGGTGCCAGTCCGATAACAAAAATATAGTCCAGTTGCAAAAGAGAGTAAAATGTTCACAATAAGCCAACTGGATTCGAAGTTGTGCTCTATGTGTACCTAGATTGCAACTGCCCCGCCCCCTAAAGTGCCCATCCCGTGTTGTTGTCAATGCATATTCAGTTGCCTCTTCAAAAAAGAAAGGAAAGTTCACTAGTACTCCCTCCGTAAACTAATATAAACACGTTTGGATCACTAATTTAATGATCTAAACGCTCTTATATTAGATTACAGAGGGAGTATATAATAACTGATGTCTTGTCATATACGTATAAATCAAATTACCACTATGTCTTCCCTAGAAATTCCTGATATATATGCTTAGGTGTAGATCTCCATATCTTCTCGTGTCATAATGAAAAAGAACAGTGTTGGAGTGAGAGAAACAAACAGAAAATCAGAGAAGAAAGGTTCTGACACTCAGGGTCCTCGTAAGTTTGATGAGTTTTCTAGAACTGAAGACACGATTTTCTAGTGTTGTCCACTCCTATCATAAGTTTGATCAGTACACTCCTATATAAGATGATTTAGTGTCTCTTCCAATAGAAAAACAACAATCTATTGTTCAAACAGTAATAACAACAATCTGTTTTCCTTGCTTTCTTTCAGGTAATTTTTTGTTTTCAACTAATGTACTGTAGTACAGACTAACTAGAAGCATGCAACTTTCCATGTGCTATCCTAGAGAAGAATAACTGGAGCAAATGTAGATGATGAATTCAGTTGAGGTTCAGTGCTACCCCTGCCTGACACAAAGCTCTTTTCATTCTTTTCTACTCGTAATAAAAACTGCTGGAACAAGAAGGCTGTGTGAATGTATCAGCACCATTAGTTGGCATGAGCAACAACAAGTAGAGTAGAAAATAGATAGCGAAGAATCTGCATAGGGTTTCATTGGTAGTTGGTACAACTTGAGTTTGAGTGACAGGGAGCAGCAAAGAATGTACAACTTGAGTTTGAGTTTGAGTTTGAGTGACAGTGACAGGGAGCAGCAAGTAGGGAACTCTGAATATGAGATATCTCTTTCCCTTGTTTTACTTCAGTTCAGGTATTGTTTGTCCTCACTGTTAGTAGTACATACTAGTGTTAGCAATGTGCTGACCTACAAAGATTACTAGTACAAACATTAGTTGCTGTTGAGTTTCAACTCAACTCTGAATAACTGCAGCTGATGATGAGTTGAGTGACAAAGATGAGGACAGGCAGCAGAGAATCAGCTTCAGTGACCACACTAGAAGCCTGACATTCAGTCTGTCTGAATGTTGAGACTTTTGGGGGAAGAGGCAGCAGGGAGTTGTCTTGTTTGGACGTTTGGGGGAAGGAGAATTCAGCGAATCCACCAGAAACAAACCCTCCAACTAGAAGAAGCAACAAACCTAGGGTTTATTAGGGGACTGCACGAATCACGCGAAGGAGCGTACAAGGAAGCGAGGAGTACGCACCTGGCGGCGTCAGAGCTCCGCGGGAGAGGGCGGCGCGCGTCGGGGACGGGGAGGCCGCGCGGCGCCGGGGCTCCACGGGAAGGCGGCGCGCGTCGGGGACGGGGAGGCAGCATCGAAGCGGGCCGGGGGGGCGCCTGGCCTCGGCGGGAACAGCAGCGTAGGGCGGTGCTGGAAGGCGCCGGAGTTGGCGGGGCGGGCGGCGTCGCGGGTCCTCTGGGCGGCGCCGGAGAGCGGAGGAGAGGGAGCGATGAGATGGAGAGGGGACCAGCGCGAGAGGGAGAGGTGTGGGGGTGGAGGGTAGACAGGGGTAATTTGGTCTGAGAATAGATGGAGTGGGGGAGAATACTAATGGTGCACCCCCTTGCGGTGCGCCATTAGAATGTGATAGCAATGGCGCACCAGCGGGACGGTGCGCCATAAGTAATTTTTTTATATTATTTTTTTTAGATAGCAATGGCGCACCAGCCAGCGGTGCGCCATAAGTATTTTTATTGTTGCATCTAATAGTTTTTTATAAAATGAATATGAATATGAAACAGTAATAATTTTTTATAAAAACAGTAATAATTTTTATAAAAATATCATCAGATGTTTTTATTTGAAAATATTTATGAATATAAAAAAAATATCATCAAATTTGTTATTAGAAAATACCAACAAATTTGTTATTTGAAAATATAACCAAATTTGTTTTTTGAAAATATAATCAATTTTTTTTAGTTGCATTCATTTGTGACGATGGAGCGGGGGTCGTCGGCGGTGGTGGAGCGGGGGAGGGTGCGGGGGGTGCTCGGCGGCGAGGGGGATCTAGCAAGGGTCGGGGAATCTGGCGAGGGGGGATAACGATCGAGATGGAGGGGGATCGAGATCGAGTGTCCTCATGAATATTCAATATTTTTTCATGAATTCAAAAAGTGTCCATGAAATTTAAAAATATTCATGATAGTTCAAAAAGTGCCCATGAAATATAGTCGAGAAATGAAGATTACAATTTAAATACAATCGATCTTAGCTAGCTATCTGTTCACAATCTTCTTGCCCTTCTTTTTCGCAAATGGAGTTCTTCTGTGGAACGGACGTCCTTTAGGTAGGGTGGTCCTGCTTCTTCTTGTGGTGTATGCTGCTACTTCATCATCATCGTCATGTTCGATCCTCGGGTCGCCGTACTTGTCGAAGTCTTGCTCATTGGCTACTCCATCCATTTCGATGATCTTCATTTTGCCTCTCCTCACGACAACACGACTGGGCTTTGACGGGTCGGTAATGAAGAAGCATTGGTCAACTTGGGAAGCCAGTACCCATGGCTCATTTTTCGCGGTGACATTTGTGCCCGCGGTCTTGGATTTGGCCTCGGGTATAACCATGGTGGTGAAATACCGGTCTTCTTTTAGGACACTCTTGGCTCATCTGACATGGAACATCGGGACCTTCTCTCCAGCGTAGCTCGGCTCCCAGATCTCCTTGATCCTTCCGTAGTATCTGTCCTTGTCATTACCAGTGTAGGATTCCATCGTTACCCCGGAGTTCTGATAACCATCGCTCTTCATGTCCTTGGCCTCGGTGTAGAATGTGTAGCCGTTGATATCGTACGCCTCATAGGTAATCTGGTTGTGCTCGGCGCCCTGTGACAAGGCGAATATGAGTTGTTCTTCCACGGAAGAATCCTCATGTAAAGGGTATGACAGAAGCTTCTGCTTGAACCAACGCGTGAAACATGAGTTGTGCTCTTTGATTATATCTCCGTCCGTCCTCTATTGGCCTCGGTCATGTTACGTCTTCTCAATAAAGGTTTTATGCTCTACCACCCAAGGATCGACCACGTCTATGTGTTGTAGCGCGACTAGGTTTGCTCTTTCAAAGTCGGCGAGTCGACCCTCGAAGTCGACATGCATTTCGCGGCGACCCTCACGGTGACCCCATCCAGCGAGCCTGTCGAGGTGCCTGTTGACGGGCAGACCAACGGGGTTCTCGGTGCCTAGATAATACATGCAGTAGGAGATGCACTCTTCGGTCAGAAAGCCCCTGGCTATGCTTCCCTCTGGACGTGACATGTTGCGAACGTATCCTTTGATGACACCATTCATCCTTTCGAACGGCATCATGCTGTGCAGGAACGTTGGCCCGAGTTGGATGATATCGTCCACGATATGGACTAGCAGATGCACCATAACGTCGAAGAATGCGGGCGGGAAGTACATCTCAAGCTCGCATAGTATCACCACGATCTCTTCCTGTAGCCTTCTGAGTTGCCTCACGCCAACCGACTTCCGAGAGATGACGTCGAAAAAGATGCATAGGCTAAATAGGGTTTCACGGACGTGTGCGTCCATGATCTTACGGATTGCAACTGGAAGTATCTGCGTCATCAGCACGTGACAGTCGTGAGACTTCATCCCGCTGAACTTCAGCTTCACTGGGTCTAGGTATCTGCTTATCTTCCCCGCGTAACCGTAAGGAAGTTTTACTCCTACGAGGCAGGTGAAAAACTGCTCGATCTCCTCCTGACTTAGAGTGAAGCACGCGGGAGGGTAGTCATTTCCGGTCTTCTTGGCCTTTTTGCCTTTGCGACGACTTTCCATGTCCTGCTTCGCCTCATCATCATCATCATCATCATCATCATATATAGCGTGAAGCTCCTGCCTGATGCCCACTGCTTCCCGGGAGTGGGCAATCTTTCCAATTTTTCAACAGCTCGTCTATTTCCTCGCCGCTCCTCGTACGCGGGCGTCCTCGGGGTTCGGTTTCACCATCGAACAGATCCTTGCGTTTTCTCCACAGGTCATCGTCGCGAAGCCACCTTCGATGTCCCATGAACACGGTTTTCGAAGACCCGGGATCTCTATCCAGCTGGCGATACGTTGTGTCATCCATGCACCTGACGCATCGAGAAAATCCGTGGACCACCTGCCCCACGACATATCCGTAACCGAGATAGTCGTGCACCACGTGAGCAGCGCGGCTCTCATAGGGAAATATTCTTTCTCTGCGGCGTCCCACGTATTGGCTGGCGTTTTCCACAGCGTGTCAAGCTCCTCTTTCAGCAGCCCCAAATACAGATTGATGTCGTTCCCCGATTGTTTCGGTCCTTCAATTAGCATACTCATGTGAATGTACTTCCTCTTCATGCACAACCAGGGGGGAAGGTTGTACATCCACACAAATACAGGCCAGGTGCTATGTGTGCTTCTCTGGCTGCCAAACGGATTGACTCCATCGGTGCTCGCGCCCAGCACGATGTTCCTTGGATCGTTCCCAAATTCTAGGTCTTCGAAGTTCAACGCTTGCCACTGGCTCGCATCCTTAGGGTGACTTAGCATCTTGTCTTTTTTATCTATCTCCGGATCATTTGCGTCATCTTCTCGCTTCTTCTCCTCCCTATCCGCGTGCCAACGCAGGAGCTTTGCTACCTTAGGGTCCGCGAAATACCGCTGCAGACGAGGAGTGATCGGAAAGTACCACACCACTTTTCGAGGAGCTTTCTTCCTCTTCTTGTATCGAGTGACGCCGCACACCGGACATATGGTAGACTCCGCGTGCTCATCCCGATAAATGATGCAATTGTTCATGCACACATGGTATTTCACGTTCGGTAAATCTAGAGGACACGATTTTCTTCGCCTCCTCGAAACTGGTCGGGCACTTGTTCCCCTTGGGAAGACGTTCGTGCCAAAATGACATGTTCTCGTCGAAGCATGCGTCGGTCATTTTGTGTTTTACCTTCATCTCCAGAGCCATGAGCGTTACTTTCAGGCGGGTATCCTCGGGGCCTGCATCCTTCATACAATGGAGTAACCGCGTCTAACTCAAGTTGATCCATCTTGGCTTTCTCTCGGGCGGCAGCTCTTGCGTTATCCGTCTACTTGAGAAGCAGCTCTTGAATATGAGGGTCCTGCACCTAGCCCATCGATGGTCCAGCGTTGTCTGCTCCTCCGGCATCATCATCTTCATGATCATGCCCGTCGTCTTCTCCGGCATCTTCCTCATCATCATGTCCTGCATCTTCTACATGATGACTGTGTACAGCATCACCGTCGTGATCATCTCCTGGGGATTCTTCGTCTTCTCGCCCGCCCGAGCTGCGGTGGTTGTCTTGCTGCCCTTCCTCATTTCTTGGCCGGCCCCCATGGACGACTTCGTAGTCATCTTCATCACCTTGTCACCGATAGCCATCCATGAAACCACGCAAGAGCAGGTGGTCCCGCACCTGCCCGGAATCCGGGTCCGCAATAAGGATCTTCAGCTTGCATCTTCGACACGGACATCTTATCTCCGTCTCGTTCTTTTGAGGCATCTCGGCCTTCACGGACCTCAAAAACCTATTCACGATGCCTTCGGTCATCGTGCGGACCAGGTCGCCTGCGGGGTAGAGCAAAACGATATTTTAGAACCAAGAAAAAATTTGGCATGACTTTCCCTAAAAATAGGACCAAAAAGAATGCTTAATGCCAAAATTCTCGCCGAAACGGAAATGAATCAACAATCCGGGAAAATATTGGCAACTATCGCATTTCAAATACCGGTACACCTCCAAACACAAACACATATGCAACACCACAAACATATGCAACACCACGAACATACATAGATCTAGCTAGGCCATAAAAAGTGCATGTGCACATTGTTGTAGGGAGAACAACATAAATATAGCTTCCCCCCATACTTACCTATCAAAACAAGGTAATTTAACCACTTAATTTGAATGAATCTATGGTGGAAATGAGGTGAAAAAGAGGAGGCACCCGAGACAAGGAGGAGGTGGAGAGAATGAAGTGGGGAGAAAGTGAGTGTGGGTAGGAGTGACTGTCCAAAATATCTTGTTGGTGCCCACTTACTAATGGCGCACCAACTCAAAATGCGCCATTAGTAATCCAGGTTACTAATGGCGCACCTTCTGGTGGTGCGCCATTAGTAGTTTAGCCAAAAAAAACATACTGATGGCGCACTGTTCCACAGTGCGCCATTACTAGTTTAAACTAGTAAGTGCGCCATTAGTAGTTTTGCAAAAAAAACATATAATTAAAAAACAACAATAGTGGCGCACTTTCCGACAGGTGCGCCATTACTAGTTACAACTAGTAATGGCGCACTGTGTCTGGATGCGCCATTAGTATGTTTGGAAAAGTAAAAAAATTGATACTAATGGCGCACCCTGGGCCAGGTGCGCCATTAGTAGTTTCAACTCTAATGGCGTATCAGAAGGTGGTGCGCCATTAGTATATACTAATGGCGCACCGCTTGTCTGGTGCGCCATTAGTGTCAATCCCATCTATAGCCCTTTTTCTAGTAGTGCACGGTGGGCGCCAACTGTCGTGGATTTAGCACGGCAGATGTCCTAGCAAAAGGACTTAGTCGTCAGGCCATCGCTACGAGTTAGCTTAAAGGGGTTAAAGCGGATGAAGGACACAGGGATTTTATACTAGTTCGGCCCCTTCTATGAAGGTAAAAGCCTACGTCTAGTTTGGTGTGGTATTGCTTGGGCTTCGATGACCAGGAAGCGAATCCGCTTTGCCTGTGTCTCAAGCTGTTGTTTCTTGTCCTGAACCGTCGCCGGGTCGTCCCTTTATATGAGAGGTGATGCCCGGTCCGGTTTACAGAGTCCCGAGGCCGGCTCATAAACGTGTCCGCCTCGGTCTCTGCTCTTTCTATCTTACATCCCAAGTTACATAGTATGACGGTTTACAAATCATGGGCCCTAACATATGGGCTCTAAGCCTCTCGGGCTATAACTTTCTACTCCATACTCCGCTGGGCCTCTGATAATATAATCTTGATAACATAAACCAGACCATCTTAGCCAGTTTATACCTGGTAGTAATATCCCTGATAGTCGGTAAAAATTCACTATATATTCTCCCGAAGGTTTTGACCACCGTATCACGCAAGAATCCTCTGTTTTTGTTTCGAGCTGTTTTTGTCGCAGATAAGAGCAAGATGTCTTCTCATGAGTCAGTTGGAGAGAGCCGGGTGTCTCACCCGACACTTGGCCCAGGAGCAAACAGCGATGATGACCACTTTGGTCCATCAACGGAGGAAGAGATGGAGGCTGACTTGAAAAGAATAGATGCCATGGAAGAAGATCATGAAGTTGCTTCTCGGTTTCAAGCTGGATTCACGATGGGGGAACTACAGAGCTCAGCTATTCCAAACTCAGTCATCCCTACCCATGTCAGGTTTCTTTCTTATGAAAATATGCAAAAGAGTGTTACTTGTTCTCCCGCAGCTATGCAGCATCCTTGGGTGAAAGGAGCTTTAGCCGTCACGGGCAAGCTCCGCAAGGAAATTATGGACCTTAAGCAGCAAGTTAACAAGCTCGAGGAGGAGAATCGTATCCTGAGGGGTATCATCGCCAAGAATATCACATTACCAACCCCGAAGAAGGAGACATAATCATATGGGTATGGGCACTCCCCTTGGCAACTGCCAAGCTTGGGGGAGGTGCCCCGGTATCGCATCACCATCACTCCTATCTTTACCGGTTTTCTTAGTTCGATCCTTTTGGTAGTGTCTTGATCTAGTAGAATAAAGTTAGCATGATCCAGTTGTGAGCTTTTCCGTTATGATCTTTATCTTTGTAATCGAGTCCGTGAGCTATATAATAAAGATTAGTGTTGAGTCAAGGGCTTGATTTCCTCACTTTGATCATGTTAGAATAAAATAAAATATGAAAAGTATCAAAGATATCATATTGATCTTATGGGAAGTAATGACTTCACATATAAAGGGTATGATGAATAAAAGTTGTTGAGAGTTGGCAAACATAGTTTTGGTCATCGTTGCAATTAATAGGAAGTAATAAAGAAAGAGAGGTTTCACATACAAATATACTATCTTAGACATCTTTTATGATTGTGAGCACTCATTAAAATATGACATGCTAAAGAGTTGATGTTGGACAAGGAAGACAAAATAATGGGTTATGTTTTCTTATATTCAAAATAAAGTATATTGTCATGTATCATCCAACATGTTGAGCTTGCCTTTCCCCCTCATGCTAGCCAAACTCCTTGCACCAAGTAGAGATACTACTTGTGCTTCCATACATCCTTAAACTCAGTTTTGCCATGAGAGTCCACCATACCTACCGATGGATTGAGTAAGATCCTTCAAGTAGGTTGTCATGTTTGCAAACTCTCTAAAATATGTATGATTTATTAGTGTGGAGGAAATAAGCTTTATATGATCTTGTGATATGGAAGTAATAAAAGCGACGGACTGCATAATAAAGGTCCCTATCACAAGTGGCAATATAAAGTGACGTTCTTTTGCGCTAAGACTTTATGCATCCAATCAAAAAGCACATGACAACCTCTGCTTCCCTCTGCGAAGGGCCTATCTATTATTCTTGCCTTATAAGAGTCAAGGTGAAAATCACCTTTCCTTTTTACATTTTATCCTTTGGCAAGCACATTGTGTTGGAAAGATCCTGACATATATACCCACTCGGATGTAAGTTATCAAGGTCTATTACTATTGACATTACCCTTGAGGTAAAAGGTTGGAAGGCAATACTATAAGCCCCTATCTTTCTTTGTGTCCGATTAAAACTCCATAACCATAAATATTGCGTGAGTGTGAGCAATTGTGAAAGACTATATGATAGTTGAGTATGTGGGCTTGCTGAAAAGCTCTTATGTTAACTCTTTCTGATGTTATGATAAATTGCAATTGCTTCAATGACTGAGATCATAGTTTGTTGGTTTTCAATGAAGTTTCTGATTCATACTTGACATTGTGAATGAATTGTTACTTTAACATAAGAATCATATGACAAAATATATATGTGTGTTGCTGTTATGAGAATGATCATGATGCCCTCATGTACGTATTTTATTTTTATCGACACCTCTATCTCTAAACATGTGGACATATTTTTCGATATTGGCTTTCGCTTGAGGACAAGCGAGCTCTAAGCTTGGGCGAGTTGATACGTCCATTTTGCATAATGCTTTTATGTTGATATTTATTGCACTATGGGCTGTTATTACACATTATGTGACAATACTTATGCCTTTTCTCTCTTATTTTACAAGGTTTACATGAAGAGGGAGAATGCCGGCAGCTGGAATTCTAGGCTGGAAAAGGACCAAACACTGGAAACCTATTCTGCACAACTCAAAAAGCTCCGAAACTCCATGGGACACCATTTCAAAAAATATAAAAAAAATTGGTGAAAGAGATTCATCAGGAGGGCCACCACCTGTCCACGAGGGTGGGGGCGCCCCCCCCCCCTCTCTAGGCGCGCCCCTGCCTCATGGGCCACCTGATGGCCCCCCGACGCCCATATTCTCCTGTATGAGGTGTTTTGACCTAGAAAAAATCATAAGGAGGCTTTCGGGACCAGACGCCGCCGTCTCAAGGCGGAACCTTGGCGGAAACTGAAAGTGCAACTAATCCCCGGGTGATTTTGGCAATTAATAACAACATATATATCATTGAACTAATAGCTATTTGAGAATCATTTCAAAGAAGTTCAGTGATATGGGTATGGCAATGACTGAAGAAGTGGACCCCTCAAAATGCTAAGGCAAGCGTTGGCAAAAGCTCAAGACTCCATTTTTGGTTTAGTGATCCAAGATCACATTGAGTCCATAGGAAAAGCCAATACTATTAAAAGGGGATGAGGTTGTGTTGATGATCTGGTTGCTCAAGTGCTTAGTGATATATCTCCTTTAACTATCAGCAACTTTCACTACAGTACACACTCATAAGTAATCTCGGACCAACCGATTTTCCAAACTCAGTCCCACCGAGATGAACCACCTCAGCCATAAGCCAAACCCTAGAAAAATCGGTCAATCCGAGTTTGAGATCGGTCTCACCGAAATACGGGCTGCCAACCTTCTGTAACCGTTTGACATCATTTCGGAATAACCGAGTTGATGATTTCGGTCTCACCGAAACTGGCAAGTTCCTGTCTTGACTCAAATCGGACAAACCGAGATGGTATTTTCGGTCCCACCGAAAACCCCAACGTTCACTATATTTGAACTTTCGGTCTGACCGAGTTTCCACTTTGGTCTCACCGAGATTGCTCAATTATGTGTGTAACGGTTGGATTTTGTGTGGAGGTTATATATACCCCTCCACCCCCTCTTCATTCGTGGAGAGAGCCATCAGAAAGAACTACCACTCCTACCTTACACTTTCTGAGAAGAGAACTACCTACCCTTGTGTTGAGATCAAGTTGCTCCATTCCTACCATATGAAACTTGATTTCTAACCTTCCCAAGTTGCTTTCCACTCAATCCTTTCTTCCACCACAGCCATATCAGTGAGGAGAGTTGAGTGTTGGGGAGATTATCATTTGAAGCACAAGAGCAAGGAGTTCATCATCATCTACAACATCTATTACCTTTTGGAGGGTGGTGCCTCCTAGATTGGTTAGGTGTCGCTTGGGAGCCTCCGTCATTGAGATGTGGAGTTGAACCAAGAAGTTTGTAAGGGCAAGGAGATCGCCTACTTCGTGAAGATCTACCCCGAGTAAGGCTAGCCCTCCGTGGGCGTAGGCCATGATGGAATAGACAAGGTTGCTTCTTCGTGGACCCTTCGTGGGTGGAGGCCTCCGTGGACTCGCGCAGCCGTTACCCTCCGTGGGTTGAAGTCTCCATCAACGTGGATGTACGATAGCACTACCTATCGGAACCACGGGAAAAATCATTGCGTCTCCAAATTGCGTTTGATCTTCTCCACCTCTTTTTACTACATGTGCAATTTACTTTCCGCTGCTTATACTCTAGAATTGCATGTGTAGGGTGATACTTGACTTGATCTTAATTGTGAAACTACCTAAAACTGTTCTTTGTCAAAGGCGGAATTTTTTATATTTACAAGTAGTCTAATCACCCCCC
>LR738713.1:606310342-606320363 GCA_902687465.1 Secale cereale | reverse complement strand
AGAC
This sequence comes from Secale cereale, assembly GCA_902687465.1. NCBI lineage: Eukaryota > Viridiplantae > Streptophyta > Magnoliopsida > Poales > Poaceae > Secale > Secale cereale. The sequence continues at coordinate 606,320,359 of LR738713.1, read as the reverse complement.
ATACTTTCGATCCTACAGAAACCAATCTAGGGCTCCGGCAGAGCTGTTCTGCCGGGGATACTTCCCTCCCGGAGGGGGAAATTGTCACTGCCATCATCACCAACAACTCTCCCATCTTGGGGAGGGTTATCTTCATCAACATCTTCACCAGCACCATCTCCTCTCAAACCCTAGTTCATCTCTTGTATCCAATTTTTGTACCCAAACCTCAGATTGGTAACTGTGGGTTGCTAGTAGTGTTGATTACTCCTTGTAGTTGATGCTAGTTGGTTTACTTGGTGGAAGATCATATGTTCAGATCCATTATGCGTATTGATACCCCTCTGATCATGAACAATATTATGTCTTGTGAGTAGTTACTTTTGTTCCTGGGGACATGGGAGAAGTCTTGCTATAAGTAGTCATGTGAATTTGGTATTCGTTCGATATTTTGATGAGATGTATGTTATCTCTCCTCTAGTGGTGTCATGTGAACGTCGACTACATGACACTTCACCATTATTTGGGCCTAGAGGAAGCCATTGGGAAGTAATAAGTATATGATGGGTTGCTAGAGTGACAGAAGCTTAAACCCTAGTTTATGCGTTGCTTCGTAAGGGGCTGATTTGGATCCATATGTTTCATGATATGGTTAGGTTTACCTTAATACTTCTTTTGTAGTTGCACATGCTTGCATTAGAGGTTAATCATAAGTGGGAGGCTTGTCCAAGTAAGGACAGCACCCAAGCACCGGTCCACCCACATACCAAATTAGCAAAGTACCGAACGTGAATATGATGATCGTGATGAAAACTAGCTTGACAATAATTCCCATGTGTCCTCGGGAGCGTTTTCCTTCATATAAGAGTTTACCTAGGCTTGTCCTTTGCTACAAAAAGGATTGGGCCACCTTGCTGCACCTTATTTACTTTTACTTTTGTCACCTGCTACCAATTACCTTATCACAAAACTATCTGTTACTTGTAATTTCAGTCCTTGCAGAAAATACCTTGCTAAAAACTGCCTATCATTTCCTTCTGCTCCTCGTTGGGTTCGACACTCTTACTTATCGAAAGGACTACGATAGATCCCCTACACTTGTGGGTCATCAGAGCCATGCTCCCACGACGTACTGTCGGTACGACCCCCTGGCGTCGGGCCTTAGCTGCCCATGAGAAGCTAGAAGGCAGCAAGCCCGGACCAGTCGGCCCAGGGGGAGGCCGGCTCCTGACCAGGCGGCCCTCCCCTGCCTTGATGTTTGTGCACCGTTAACCTGAAGAGACGGGGAGTGGCTATAGTGAACACCCACCAGCCGGCGAGACTGTAGCCACGCCCTCCCCGGCAAAGCATGCATCATCAGTGGCACTGCTACAGTCTTGAGCAGCCGACGGGACCCACCAGGCGGCAGGCCCAAGCTGCCGGCGGAGAAGCCGGCCACCAGAGACACTGACAATCGGGCCCTACACCCAGCCCGATCACCATTGTAGGCTTATATAAACCCCCCAGGGCACCCATGCAAAGGGTTCAGCCCCTGAGATACTACACACACCATGTAGAGAGAGGAGTAGAGCTAGCCTTGCCCATCTTCCTCTTCTAGCCAAACAGCTCGAGGAGCACTTGTAGTCACTTGTTGATTAGTGATCATGCGGAGACCCCGCAGAGCAGGACTAGGGGTGTTATCTGCTAGGAGAGCCCCGAACCTGGGTATAGTTCGCCGGCGTTCATGTCTACGCCTTATCCCGTTTCCAGGCACCGGCAACGTCTTACTAGCTCCCACCATGATAAGCCATCCTTTAGCATATGTCGCACCAAACCCCCGATAGTTGGCGCCCACCGTGGGGTCAGGTGCACCTTCGTCCGGAGATCTGTTCTGGATGGGAACCCTCTTCCTCCCTGGCGAGTGCAGACAGCCCGGCACGCCCGATGGCTTTTGTGCTGACGTGCTGCATGGCACGAAAGTCGCCTACATGGCCAGCTGCCTCACTGATCTCATCGGAGAGATTCGCCTCACCAATGAGCCTACGCCCGGCGCAGGCACAACCAGCTCTGGGAGCTGCCTCATCAACCTCCTCGGCAAGCTCCACATCATCAACGAGCCGGCCTTCGACCTAGAGTCGATCGGCTCTACCTACCCGATGCTTGTCAACTCCGACACGGCATCTCTCGACGCCTTCCCCACCAACATAGTGGTCATCGACGACCCGCTCCCCTATGCGGACAGTGACGGCAGCACCGTTACGGAGGTGCTCGTCATCAGCCACGGCGGGGCGTCCGATGGGGCCGCCCAGGATCTACTACAAGTGACGTTGCGAGACCTGGCCGTGCCCATCGTGGCAGACGCCGCCGCCAAGACCTTAGAAACCTGCCGCGTCGCGCTTGTCGAGAGCGCCAAGATGTTTGCTACCATGAGACGCCTCTCCGAGGCCTACCAGCACGAGATCGACAGCGCCATCGGCGGCACTCTAGCTGCTGGTGAGCCTAGCTGTGTGGGCGCGATCTGACAGCATGGGGCCACCATCGCCAGCATGTTTGGAGCGGACCGCCCGGTCTACCCCACGCCTGTGGAGAACTTACGTGCTGCCCAGGCGGCAGCAGACGAGCTGGATCACCTGGAAGGCGATGAGCGCCGCTACATGACAAAGCACGTTCAACAGCTCATCGACACGGCTGCCGCGCAACAAGAAGCGGGCCACCGCATGGTAGAACCTAGCCAGCATGCCGAGAAACTCCCCCTCACAAAGAGCATGGCGCGACCTCCCGGACACCGACTGGCGGCGCCCACGGCTCAAGAGATCCAGAGCCGGCTGCTAGCCGCAGCCGGATACGTATCACCATCGAGCGCGACCAAGACGATCACCCGCGAGCAGTGGAACAATGGGATGACCATCGGCCTCCCCCACATAGGGAGAGGCACGTCTCCCCACTGCCTACAGAACACCCGACCCTCGGCGGCCGGCTTGGCCCCCGCGAAGAAGTCAGAGAAAACGACGCTCACTGGCAGATCGACCGCCTGGCGCGGTCTCTCGCGATAGAAGAAGAAGATGCGATCGGCACGCCTTGTTTCGGCCCCCGCATTCACGACAAGCCCTTCCCCAAAGGGTTTTTGCTCCCAAGGGACACGCCCAAGTACAACGTCTATGCTGACTACTCCACCGCGGTCAGCATAGCAAACGGCAACAAGCGCGTTGCCATAAACTATGTCCTGCTCATGCTCTAGGGCATGGCCCGGACGTGGCTGAACAACTTCATCTGCTCATGCTCCAGGGCAAGCCCTACAGCGTCAACAGTTGGATAGATTTCACAGAAGTCTTCATCTGCAACTTCACCAGCACCTACAAGTGGCCTCCCAAGCCTCGCCAGCTCTCTTTGTGCATCCAAGGCCCCACTGAGTCCACCCGCGACTACCTGACGCGGTGGGCTGAACTGTGCAACTCCTGCGAAGGGGTGCACAAGGTGCAAGCTATAGAGTACTTCACATCCGGGTGCGGCGAGGGCACCTTGCTCAAGCACCGACTTATCTGTGATGAGCCGGCTACATTTGATGAGCTGCTGATCATAGCAGACAAGTACGCCACTGCCGACTCCTCGATGAATTCGGAGCTTCAGGTGGACGCCTCTGGGAAGGTGCTCCCTTCGGCTCCCAGAATGCCGGCTCGCAACTCCAGTCGGCGCCAGCAGCAGAACGACAACAAGCGCAAAGCCCCGATGCCGGCTTCCACCAGCCGGTAGGTGGCAGCAGTTGAGGACCAACGGCCGAAGGGGCAGCCCTTACCCAAGCGTGAGAAAGGCGGCAAGCTGGCTTGGCTGCCTGCCTTCTCCTGTGAGACAAACCCTCGATGCTCCTTGCAAGTTCCATAGTGGCGTGAAGCCGTCCAACCACATCACCCGGAAGTGCCACTGGCTCACCCAAATCTCCAAGGGTGGAGAATTGCTGCCATCGCCGCCTGCTGGCCAGCCAGCTCTGCCTCCTCCAGCAGTCGGCGCCATCCAAGATGAATTCCCTGAAGAGCACGGAGCCTATGTTGTCTTCACCAGTGTGGCTGATGATAAGCGCAGTCGGCGTCAGCAGCACCAAGAAGTCAACGCTGTCGCCTCTGAAGTCCCAGAGTTCATGCACTGGTCTGAGAAGCCAATCCAGTGAAGCCAAGCCGACCACCCGAAAGTGATGCCTTCCCCGGGTTCGTATGCCCTGGTGTTGGATGCCACCTTTGCAACAGAGAGGCTAGCTGCATGTTTCTCCCGAGTCCTGATAAATGGCAGTAGAAGCATCAACATCCTTTATCGTGATACCATGGAAAAGTTGAGCATCAAAGTAAAGCAGCTCCAGCCTAGTCGGACTGTCTTCCACGGCATTGTGCCCGGCCTCTCCTGCTCACCAATCGGCAAGATCAAAATAGATGTCCTCTTGGGAGACAAGAATCATTTCCACCGCGAAGCAATCTGGTTTGAGGTGGTTGACCTGGAGAGCCCCTACCATGCACTGCTCGGTCGGCCTGCTCTGGCCAAGTTCATGGCTGTGCCACACTATGCCTACCTCAAGATGAAGATGGCAGGAACCAAGTGCATTATCATTGTACCAGGAGACTACAAGAAGTCAGCCGCATGTGCTGTAGCCAGTAGCCGGTTGGTCGAGTCCCTGGTGATTGTTGCCGAGAAGAAGCTCCTGGACCGGGTGGTGGCCATGACCAGCAAGCAGCCAGACCTATCACCAGAACCCAAGGAGTCAGAGACCGAGGGCTCCTTCCAGCCAGCCAAAGAAACCAAGAAAATAGCCTTGGACCTGAACCACCCAGAGAGGTTTGCTATCGTAGGGAGCAATCTCAACAGCAAATAGGAAAGTGAGCTCGTCGATTTCCTCCGTGAGAATCGGGACATCTTTGCATGGTCTCCCAAGGACATGCCGGGTGTTCCGATAGATTTTGCCGAGCACAAGCTACATGTCAGAGCAGATGCCAAACCATTCAAACAATCCCTCCGCCGCCTGTCAGAAGAGAAGAGAAGAATCATTGGTGAAGGGATAGTCCGGCTCCTAGCAGCCGGCTTCATTATGGAAGTATTCTTTTCAGAGTGGCTTGCCAATCCAGTCCTTGTACTGAAGAAAAACAACAAGTGGTGCATGTCTATTGACTATACTAGACTCAACAAAGCCTGCCCCAAGGATCCGTTTGCCTTGACTCGGATTGACCAAGTGATAGACTCCCCACAGCCAGATGTGAGCTGTTGAGTTTTTTGGATGCCTACTCAGGGTACCACCAGATCAAGTTGAACCCGGCCGACCGCCTGAAGACCGCCTTCATCACACCACTCGGAGCCTTCTACTACTTGACCATGACATTCGGCTTGAGAAATGCCGGTGCCACATTTCAGCATTGCATGCAGAAGTGCCTCCTCAAGCAACTTGGCAGAAATTCCCACGTCTATGTGGACGATATTGCGGTGAAGACGGAGAAGCGCGGCACCCTTTTGGAAGATCTCAAGGAGACTTTTGATAATCTGCGCCTTTTTCAGATCAAGCTCAACCCATAGAAATGTGTTCTTGGAGTACCAGCCGGCCAGCTCCTTGGCTTCCTGGTCTTAGAGCGCGGCATTGAGTGCAACCCTGTCAAAATCAAGGCCATCAAGAGGATGGAAGACCTTCCCGACTGCGAGATGTCTAGAAATTTACCGGCTACTTGGCATCCATCAGGCACTTCATCAGTCGGCTGGGCGAGAAGGCTCTTCCCCTGTACCAGCTCATGAAGAAAACCACTCACTTGGAGTGGAACGACAAGGCGGGCGAGGCCTTTCTCCAGCTGAAGAAGATGTTGACCACACCGCTTGTCCTAGCGGCTCCGACTGCTAAAGAGCCCATGCTCCTTTAAATTGCAGCAACCAGTCAAGTGGTCAGCACGGTCATTGTGGTACAGCGCCCAGAAGACGGCAAGGCACAGCCGGTCCAGAGGCCTGTGTACTACTTGAGCGAGGTGTTGTCAGCCTCAAAGCAGAACTACTCCCACTACGAGAAGATGTGCTACGGCATGTATTTCGCCGCCAAGAAGCTCAAGTCATACTTTCAAGAGCAACCCATCATGGTTGTCTGCACTGCCCCACTTGTCGAGATCATAGGCAACAGAGATGCTTCAGGCCGAGTGGCCAAGTGGGCCATCGAGCTAGCTCCATACACCATCTTCTACCAGCCTCGCACCGCCATCAAGTCTCAAGCGCTAGCCGACTTCCTCGTCGACTAGGCCGAGACCCAGTACTTGTCGCCTGCACCAGATTCCACCCATTGGCGGATGCACTTTGATGGCTCGAAGATGCGCACCGGCTTGGGAGCCAGCGTCGTCCTTACCTCTCCTAAAGGCGACAAGCTCAGATACGCATTGCAAATCCACTTTGCCTCCTCCAACAACGTGGCCGAGTACAAAGCGCTAGTACATGGACTCCGGCTGGCCAAAGAGCTCGGCATCCGCCGGATCCTGTGCTACGGCGACTCGGACTTGGTGGTCCAAAAGTCATCTGGCGACTAGGACGCCAAGGATGCAAACATGGCAAGCTGCCGCTTCCTCGTCCAGCAACTCAGCGGATACTTTGAAGGGTGCGAGTTCCTTCACATGCCACGGGCCAACAACGAGTAAGCAGATGCCCTAGCACGGATCGGCTCCACCCGGCAAGCTATACTAGCTGGCGTCTCCCTTCAGCGCCTCCTCAAGCCGTCTATCATGCCTTCGCCGGAATCTGAGTCCATCTTCGTGTCGGCTGCTCCCGGAGCAGTCGGATCCGACTCGGGGGCTGCCGCAGCCGGCCCAAGGACCTCGGTAGGCGGCTCGGAGGCTGCAGCAGTCGCACCCGGCCCGGGGGCTACGGCAGCCGGCCCGGGGACTTCGGCAGGCGGCTCGAGGACTGCATCAATCACACCCGGCCAAGGAACATTAGAGCCCGGCCCGGGGCTGCGGCAATCGTCCCGGGGACTTCAACAACAAAGCAAGCGGCAGCTGACTCCACCCCGACACCTCCCAACCCAACCGCCCAAGTCGTGGTGGCTGTAATGACAGTGGATGAAGTCCAAGCTCCATCATCGGCGCAACTCATCCTCAATTTCCTGGTGAACAAAGAGCTGTCGGCTGATGAGATCTCGGCCCGACAAGTACAGCACCGAGCGGGAGCTTACACGATAGTAAACAGAGAGCTTGTCATATGCAGCATGACTGGAGTCTTCCAGCGCTGCGTAGAACCAGAAAAGGGCAAGGCAATCCTCAAACATATCCACCAAGGTGAGTGCGGCCACCACGCGGCCTCCAGATCCCTTGTCGCCAAAGGTTTCCGACATGGTTTCTTCTGGCCAACTGCTTTGGAAGACGCCAAGGATTTGGTCAAGCACTGCAAGGGATGCCAGAAATTCAGCTCAAAGCAACACCTGCCGGCTTCTGCACTCAAGACCATCCCCCTTGCCTGGCCCTTTGCCGTCTGGGGATGGACATGGTGGGCCCATTCAAGACAGCACGCGGCGGCATGACTCATCTTCTTGTCGTCGTGGACAAATTCACCAAGTGGATTGAAGCAAGGCCAATCAACAAATTGAATGGGCCGACTGATGTGACCTTCATCGCAGATATCACCGTCCGGTACGGTATACCACACGGCATCATCATCGACAATGGCACCAACTTTGCCAAAGGCGTCTTGGCCCATTTCTTCACGACACAGGGCATCGGATTGGACTTGGCGTTCGTTTCCCATCCGTAGTCAAAGGGCCAAGTGGAGTGGGCAAACGGCCTCATCCTCTCCGGCATCAAGCCTCGACTACTCGAGCCACTGGAGCGCTCGGCCGGCTGCTGGATCGACGAGTTACCGACCATCCTCTGGAGTCTGCGCACCACTCCAAACAAGTCAACCGGCTTCACTCCTTTCTTCCTCATGTACGGGGCCAAGGCCATCATTCCAATTGACATCGAGTTTGACTCACCTCGCGTCACCATGTACACGGAGGCAGAGGTGAAGGAAGCGCGGAAGACGGTGTTGATCTGCTGGAAGAGTGCCGACTGTTGGCACTCAACTGGTCCGCCGTTAACGAGCAGAGTCTGCGCCGCTACCACATTCGGAAGGTCAAGCCAAGATCCTTCCAAGAGGAGGACCTTGTGCTCCGACTGGTCCAGCGAACAGCCGGCCAGCACAAGCTCTCGCCCCCTTGGGAAGGCCCCTTCATCATCAGCAAAGCATTGGGCAACGACTCCTACTACCTAATCGATGCCTAGAAGCCGAGGGCACGCGAGAGAGACGACTCCGGCAAGGAGACAGAGCGCCCATGGAATGCGAATCTTCTCCGAAGATTTTACAATTGAATGCAGTATGTATCACGCTACCTTTTGTATTAAGCGCAAAGACATCGGGTCCCTCGGGGACTTCCCTTTTTTATCTATTTGATAAGTTTTCTGCCTATGAATGCGTTATTCCATTATCCTGCTCGGCACCGGGTTAGACCAGTTGGCCGGGGGGCTTGGCGCCTTATACTATGTCGGTGCTACCTGCAGTCGAACAAGTAAAGTGCCGGCATCTAAGCCTCCTCTTGCCACAAGCAGCAGCTCGCAGAGCGACTGTTCGGCTGGCAAGAATTAAAGGCAAGAAACGGTGCCCACATGAAAATTGGCTAAGGACAAAAGCACTCACATAGGCTAAAACGGCTCCTCGCCTCACCGACCGGCTGCCTAGCAGCCGGCCGGCTTCTCTCGCTACGTTCTAAGAGGCCAAAGTACTTGTCTCCCCAAAGCGGCCAAGCACTTTACCCAACCACAAAACGCAGAGCGACTGTCTGGCTGACAAGGCGGCGGCTAAGGGGAGACGGCAAAGGAAAACAGCCAAAAAGAACAGAAAAGCAAGACAAGTTGGAACTCGACAAAGCACAGCTCGTGCAGAATTTAATTTACATAGCAAAAGGCCCTTGGCCAGCATTCAACGAAGTTTGAATAGACCCCCAGTGGGTGGAACTGCGCAAATTTAACAAGTTTGTTTAAAGAAACTACAAAGCAGAAAAAGTTAAGATAAAACTAGCCGCCTAGGCCAGAGGAGCAGCGGGCGGGTCCGACAGGCTGGTGGAGTCGGCGGCGCTGGCTGGTGGAGTGGTCGGCTGGCGAGTCTCGGCTTGGTCATCTCCAGCAGCAGCCGACGCACCCGCACACAGCTCGCTACTCGAGGCACGATCGAGCTGAGGTTGGCCATCCGCTCCGTCCTCTGGTGCGTCGTCTTCACCATCCTCGCCCTCCTCATCCTCGCCTTCATCGCTGGAGGCGATCTCCTCCATCTAGTCTTCACCGTCCTCCGGGTTCAGCCCGAACCAGTTCGGCGGCACTTCAGCACCCTCCTCGTCTAGCTCGGGGAGGAAGACGCCGGTCTCAGTGTACTCGGCGATCGCCGTCGCACGTTCAGTGAGCTCGCGCCACACCACCACCAACTCTGCGTTGGCTTCCTGCCGGAACATGGCCAACTGGGCTAGGCTTAGCCCAGGATACCACACCTTGATGAATTCCAAGGCTCGCCATGCGCCTGCCTGAGCTGAGGAGCCCTTCAACGCCTCGAAGCGGCCAACTGCCGCTTCCAGCCAGTCGTGTGACACCCCAAGACCGGTGCCCCAGGTGTCAGCCAGTTATTCGTAGACGTTGCCTTGTCATCTGCTTGCGTGTGCATCTTGCCATGTCATCTTGCGTGTTGCATCATCATGTTTTCAAAACTTGCATCCGTCTGAGTTTCCCTCGTCCTCTCTGTTGTCCGTTCTGAGCCCAGACACACTTGCACGCGCCCGCGGCGCCTCCGAATATTTATTTTGTGAGTGGCCGAAAAATGTTCTCGGAATGGGTTGAAACTTGGCATGTGGTCATATTATAGTGTAGACAGGCCGCCTGCCAAATTTCATCGCATTCGGAGTCCGTTTGATAGCCCAACGGATCTATATAGCGGCACTAGTCGCCGAACAAACGTCGGACGTTTTCGGTCTCCGAAAACCTCCGCGGGCCTCTTCTCTTCTCTCCCCACAACCCCTCCTACACAGCCCACTACCTAACCTAG
>LR738713.1:606277278-606310288 GCA_902687465.1 Secale cereale | reverse complement strand
AACCCTAGCCCCCTTTCCCTATAAAAACACCCCCATGCCAAATTTAGCATTTCCTAATCCCCACTAGTCTTCTCTAACCTCCAACCGCCTTGTTTTCCATGCAGGCCCGCTCCCTGGCCGCCACTTGGTGGAGATCCCGCAGCCAGCGCCGCCGGCCAGTCACCACCGTCGTGTGGCGCGCAGCCATTGGCCACCGCCAGCTGAGTCAGCCGCCCGGAGCCTCTCCCAGCGCGCCACCTGGCTCGCCTCGCGTTCCTCCACCGCGCGGCCCGGCAGGCCCGCGCCTGGCCCGCCCGGGCCCCGATCTGGGCCGCGGGGGCCCGCTCTGATCCGCCTCCCACAAGATATCGCCGACGCCGCCTTCGCTCGTCGGAGGGGTGCCGGACCGCGCCATCGGAGCCCCTCTCCGCCTCCTCGCGCCTCGCCATCGTGCCTCCCCACCGCCGGGCGCCAGCCACAACCGCCGGCGACCCCAGACTGCCGGGCCGACTCCGCCTCGGCCGCACAGCCTCTTCGCACTCCGGCGGAAAACTCAGCTCGTCGTCGGCCTCCCCTCTCCGCCTCCGGCCAGATCCGGACACCCGCCGACCGGATCCGGACACCACCGCCCCTCTCCGGCGCTCCCTCGAGCCCACGTCGCCGGCCACCGCAGCCATTGCCGGATCCCCTCTGTCAACCGCCGGACATGTCCGGTTGGGACGCGGACATGTCCACCCTCCTATCCGCATGTGAGTATGACATGTGGGCCCGGATGCCCAGGCCGGACATGTCCGATGACAACGGACAATGTCCATTTTCCCCAAGGTAGTTTTTCTTCTAAGTCCCAAAAACTCCATGTTCTGATGCATACTTTCAATGCATATAGATATTTGTGTGTATGTCCAAATTGAGTGTATGATATGTCAAAATGATCGTGGTGATATGCTCTACACTTTGTTCCATTGTGCCATGCTTGTTTGACTCCATCTAGATGCTCTAATCTCTGTTTCAAGAGTGCTACTTGTTATAAACTGTTGTTATTTGTTATTTTGTTGCCATGTTTGAGATATGATAACTTGGTGCATGTTTATCCAAATGATGCATATGATATGTCAAAATGTTCGTTGTGAAGTGTACTACATGATGGTTGTTGTAGCATGCTTGTTTGAGTTCATATGGCCATGTTAATCTCTGTTGCAAAAGTGCATTTGGTTGTTAAGTGCTGAAACTTGTTATGAGATGCTGATTTCAATTGCTCTTTGCTATTGATGTGTTTGTCCTCTTGCCACATGGTTAGATGTTTTAGAAGCACCATAATATGATCTTTGATGTGGTGCATTTAACTCTCCATGGTATGCCTTGTGTTGACTTAAACATGCTTGTCAACATGCCATGTTGTTATTGTTGTTTTATACTTAGTGGAAAAGACTGCTAAGTCTGGAATCTGTTATAACCTGATGCTATGTTTGCTTGATGCCCTAGTCAAATCCATGCTTGTTTTAGAGTGGCCAATGATCATGTATTGTTGTCCATGTTATTGTCTATCCATTCATGCCCTTACTTGCTCATATGCCCTGCTGTAGCTTATTTATTTCTTGCTCTCAAGTTGCTATAAAATATAACTGTCAGGTTTTTAACAGCATGATCAATTTGGTGTAGCTCGTTGCTATTGATCCATGCCTCCTATGGAGATGCTCCAATGGAGTTGTTTGCTGTAGGATATGTCTACTACATGTCCATGCTCTTTATGTTCTTATTAGAGTTGATATGCATGTTGTTTTGTGCCTCCAAAGGCAGCATCGTGATGATGTTTTTGCCTTCCTAGATTTTGGCTAAGTCTGGAATATTTTATTGCAACTTGCCATGCTTGTTTAAATGTGTTCCAGCATGCTTTTGGGGGTGTTCTAAGTTCCTACTTGTAGAGTAACATGTCTACTTCACATCCATGCTTCTTGTTATCATGTTTCAGTGTTGTAGCTTATATTTACCTTGCTCCAAAGTTGCTATGTGGCTGTTAACTTCAGCTTGTTGTTATATCTTGTTTCATGTGTATCTTCTAGCCCGTTGCTCCGTTTTGAGCGTGCCCTATATGAAACTTGTGTGATTTTGCATGTAGAATCATAATATCATGTTGTTATCATGATTGGAGTGTGTTTGCTTGATGTTTGGGTGCATCTTGCACCGTTGCCTTGCTTGTGTTGTTTTGCTCATATCTTCTAGGTCGTAGCTCCGAATTAAACAAACTTTATATGAAACTTGACTAGAATTTCGTGTAGATCATCATGGTGCATGTTAACTTGCTGTTTAACAACTTTAACATAAGGTTTGTTCAGATCTGGACTAATTTCAAACTATGCATATGAGGACTTACCGAATTTGTTATATGTAGTTTCCGGCATCATTTAAACTTGTTGACGTGTGTTGTTTTTGAGTGCTTCCTGCCTTGCCATGTTTTGCATCATATATAGACTTGTCTTGCATCATACCTGGTTGAGCATATTGTCATGTTCTTGTGTTGTGTGTTTACCATATTGCTTGCTTCTTCTCGTTAGTGCTTGTTCCGTTGCGATCGTGAGGATTCGTTCGACTTCGCGGGCTTCGTCTTCAACGCTTCTTCTTCGTCTTCTTCATGGATCCATTCTTCTTCCTTGCGGGATCTCAGGCAAGATGACCATTCCCTTGGATACCTTTACTATCATTGCCATGCTTAGTTGTCTCGATGCTATCGTTACATGTCGCGCTACCCATCATTATTGTCAGCCCCTCTCCTTGTTGCCATGAAACCTCTAACCTTGACACCTTCCTAGCAAACCATTGTTTGGCTATGTTTCTCGCTTGCTCAGCCCCTCTTATAGCGTTGTTAGTTGCAGGTGAAGATGAAGATCGTTCCATGTTGGAACTTGTTGTTGGAATATCACAATATCTATTATTATTAACACACCTATATACTGGGCATGGGTGGAAGGCTTGGCCTTTTGCTCGGTGTTTTATTCCACTCATGCCACCTTAGGCGCCGATAAACCGGCATCATGTTCCTTGATTTTGTGTTCCTTACACGGTTGGGTATATGGGGACCCCTTGACACTTCGTCTTTGAATAAAACTCCTCCAGCAAGGCCCAACATTGGTTTTAATTTGCTCATAATAACAACTTAATTAATTAATTAATTGCATAGGGAGTTAGCGCTACCCAAGGTTCTTTCTACATAGCAGGGGGGCCAGTGCTGATGGTGTTGGTCCCAAACGGGGGTTATGCGGGGCCACCACGAGGAAACTCGAGGATTGGTTTTACTCGTAGGATCACCCATCCGGTCGTGGCCTGAGACGAGATACGCGCGGCTACTATCAGGGTGTCGACACACCGGGAGGTCTTGCTGGACTTGTTTTACCATTGTCGAAATGTCTTGTGCACCGGGATACCGAGCCTGATCGGATTTCCCTAAGATAAGGGGTAATAATTATTATTACTTTAGCTGATCGTGAGAGCTTGTGATGGGCTAAGTTGGACACCCCTGCAGGGTTATGATCTTTTGAAAGCCGTGCCCGCAGTTATGTGGCGGATTGGAATTTGTTAATGTCCGGTTGTAGGAAACTGGACAGAGGATCCGAAGTAAAACACACAACTGTGTGAGTAACCATGACTGTCTCTTTTCACATTGAGAAGACAACACGGTGGGGTTATGTTTGCCTCGTAGGTAGTTCGGGATCTTTAGCGATCACTACTAGTTGCGACCGTTTGCGTAGATGCTCATCTTATTCTTGTACTCGTAAGTTAGCCACCATACATATTGCTTAGCCGCTGCTGCAACCTCACCACTTTGCCTCTTCCTACCCATTAAGCTTTGATAGTCTTGTTACCCATGGTTATGGGATTGTTGAGTCCTCGTGGCTCACAGATACTACAACAACAGTTGCAGGTGCAGGTTTCTGATGTCTAGATGTGAGAGCGATGTCGTTGTGTTGGAGTTCTTTCTTCTTCTTCTTATTCAGTCTTGGTTTTGGTTCCGGGTCGGCAGCCTGGGATAGCAGATGGATGCCTTTGTGCTTTTCATGTTTGCAATCCGTAGTCGGATGCCTTGTATAGATGATGTTGTATTCATGTGACTTGTATGTATTGTTGTATCCCCCCATGTATGTATGTAATGGTACGATGTAATGATATCCATCTTGCTAAGCGCCCGAAATGCGGTTGTGCCCCAATCACGTAAGTGTCACGTGATCGGGATAGAATCGCATCTTGGGCCTGACAAGTCGACAGTCGTTCTAGGGGTGCGTGGAGCTTGGAAGCCTAGCCAGAGGGCAGAGATCACCTGGGTCCCGACACGCTGCAGGCGGCGGAGCATCCGATGAGCTGGCTGGAGATGAGCCTAAATGGCGAGAAGTTGCTCGGCGAGAGTCTGAGGGGCGTTGGACGCAATCTCTGCACCAGCCTGCCTCCGCTCGTCGCGGTGGGCTTCGATGGCCAAGCCGGTGGCAATGATGTAACCAGGGAAGAAATCTGCGTAGGCACAAGGAAGAAGTCTGAAATCAGAAGCTGGCTCATATAATAGACGGCGGCGGGAAGAAGGGAGAGGCAACTCACCATCGATCATCTCCTCGATATCACTATAGCCGTCGGTCAGAGCTTTCTCCTTCTCGGCCCAGCTCGAGCGCTCAGTCTCGAACTCGGCCAGGAGGACCGCCTCTTTGTCCTCCGCCTTCTGAATGGCCACCTTGTGACGGTCCGCCTGGTCAGCCAGCTCCTTGGCCAGGCAGTCGCGCTCCTTAGCCGCCTTGTGGCACTCCTCCTCCTTAGCGCGCAGTGCGGTTTCGGCTTCGCCCAAGCGCTGCTGCAATGTGGCGTTGGCCACTGCAAAGGACAAGAAAGAAAAGACAAGTCAACAATCAACAAAAAGAAGAGTGGTTGCCGGAAGATCCGGCCCGACTGCTCAGCAGTTAGCCCGAATCTCGGGGGCTACCCCCAGCGAGTGCGCTCGCGCGCCCCCGCGAGAGAAAGAAGACAGAGTGCTTACTCCGGCTTTCAACCAAGTCGGCAGTTCGCTTGGCCAGTTCCCGGACCTGAGAATTGAAGGCGGTCGCACTGATGTTGTGGTAATCCTGCAATGAAGACAACAGAATGGTAGAAGGGGTCCGCACCCGGAACTTACCTTTTAGTTCTGAGCCGCCTGCTCAGCAGCCGGCCCGGAACTCGGGGGCTACACCCAGCGGGTGCGCTGGCGCGCCCCCGTGGAAGATTACAAGAAGTAAAAAAGCAAAGTACAAGAAGCTTACCCGGACGGCTGCCCGTGTCGCCAGGAACGCCTACGTGTAGTCCTGGAGGGCGGTGCCTTGGGTCTGAAGCAGGGTCTGAACTTCATGCACGGCCCTGTTCAGGACTCCCGTCCCGCCCCCGAGCGTCCACTCTAGTGGAGCGGCACTGGAGGCCTCCGCCTCAGGGGCCGACGAGCTCGCGGCCCCGTTCTCCTGTCGACGTGGTGCCGAAGATGCCTTCTCCGCGCGACGGCGTCCTGGAGTGTGATCCATGGGGGTCGCCCCCACCACCAGCCCGCCACCGACTGGCGGCACTTGCGACGCCTCAGGCCGACTGGCCTGAGCGTCGACGGTCGGCATGGGCGGAGTCGCCTCCGCGTCCACGATGATGGGGTCACCTCCTCCCCTCTTCATGACCGGCCGGTCGTCGCCGGCTCTTCCAGTCGGCGCCTAGGTCTCTGGCACTAGTGGCGCGGAGCGCAGTGGGATGACGAGTTGCGGAGTCCGGCCAAGCGCGGACTCTTCTGCTTGCGCTTTCGCGGCCGTGTCCTCCTGCGCCTTGGCCGCTGTGTCGGCCCCTCGTGCGCTGCCTTGGCCGCATCCACCTTCTCCCGCTCCGCCTTCTCCTTCTCCGCCTTCTCCCGCTCCTCGCACGCCTCCCGTGCATTCCACTCTGTCGCCGCCTGGAGCTCGGCGCACGGGTCTACGCGGCGGGTGTTGGTGGAGCCCTCCGCCGTCCCGATCACGGACACGGAGTCAGACCGCTCAAGAGAGAGCGGGGCCTTGTTCGAAGCAAGATAAGAAGAAAATCGGAAAGAGTTTGCAAAAAATAAGAAAAGAAAACACAAGGGATAGCAAACACTTACGCAGATACCATCGGCGGTTGCTTCGGGGCCTTCTGGAACCGGGCCGCCTTCATGGCGGCCTTCTCCCGCCTAGTCGCGGCGGCCGACCTCTTGGGCTTATATAACCGACTGCCGAATAGTAGCGAGCCGGCTCGGCGCTTTGGTGGGCCGCCTGGTGCAGACGGCACAGCTGAGGAGCTCGTGCCCGCCTTGTCGGCGACCGGCAGTCGGCGCGGCTCGATCTCCTCCTCGTCGTCATCTGGCCATTCATCGAGGCCACCTCCTCCTCCGGAGTTGCCTGCTCCGCCACCGCCACATGTGGCATCATCTTCTTCCAGGGCGGCCACCCCAAGTCGGGGTCGTCCACGTCGCTCACTAACCGACCCGGCAGGTACTCCCGACCCTGCTCCAGGGCGTCGGCTGCCAACTGGCATGTGAGGATCTGCATCGTGACCGACTGATCAGGCTGCAAAGTAGAACCCGGCAAATAAAGAGAAAAAGGGTTAACGACTCACCGCGGGTGGCGGGTGTGCGAGGGAGTACGGTTGCTTGACGAACTGCCACTCTGCCTCCGAGAGTTTGCAGTTCAAGATGTAATTCACCAGCCGGGCCACCTCCGCGCCCGGCATCTCCTTGGTGCACATCCGGCATGGGTCTCGATGCCCGCTCATCCGGCTGATCAGGTGAGGCCGGCCTTGAAGAGGGAGCACTCGGTGCACCACAAAGGCGGTCAGCAGGTCCAAGGCCATAAGGCCCTCCAACCCTGTCATCACCTTGAGTCAGGCGATGGCGGCAGTGCAGGCGGCCGACAGCGTCTTCGGCTTGAAGGTCCAGTTGGTGTGGGGCTCAACCGGCGGGCCGGCTATATAAGCCGGCAGGTTGACAAAGTCTGCTGTCGGATGGACATTCTTGATGTAGAAATAAGATTTTTGCCACAGCTTGACCGACTGTGTCAAGCTGATAGCCGACAAGCAGTTCCCGGTGCCCGGATGTTGCACCGCGACAAAGGCTCCGCATTGAGTCGGCTCCCCCTTGGCGGCAGTGCCGAGCTTGGTGTAGAAGAACTCCCCCCAGAGCTCAAGGGTGGGGAGAATGCCGAGGTAACCCTCGCAGAGCGTGACAAAGGCGGACAGCAGCACCACCGCGTTCGGTGTGAGGTGGTGTGGCTGGAGTCGATAGAATTGAAGGAATGAGCGGAAGAAGCCGCTGGCCGGCAGGCCGAAGCCGCGAAAGAAATGCTGCCGGAAGATGACACATTTGCCGTCCTCCGGCGTCAGCGAGATCTCCTTCTCGGGCGGAGCGCATACCTATACGAAGCCCTCGTCTGGCAGCCCCCGCATTTGGCGGAGGAAATCAAGGTGATCCTCGTGGACGTTGGAACCGTCCCACGCGCCAGCACTTGCCCATTCGCGCGCCATGAGAGCTTGAAGCCCAATGGAGGCATGGCATGACGGCGAACACACAAGCCCATGGCGGAGCAGCGATGCTGGGAGGTGGATGGGCTTGGCGACAATGGACTGTGGTGGCACTTTGGCGAGATGCAGGAGTGCGGCGGCCACAGAGAGAAGAGGAGGAAAATGGCAAAGGGAGAGGAGGGCGCGCGTGCGTCTGACGCTCCCCTCCTCCCCCTACTTATAGCCCCTGACGGCGGAGCTGAGGGGCGGCACGTGGGATCATGGGATTAACTGCACCCAGGACCCGCGTTTACCGTGCATTAACGGTGCGCACTTACTACGCCCCGGGTTTCAAATCGTCCGCCTCGGCCACAGCGGATCCGCGTGTATGCCGAGGCTCGGTAGTGGCGGGCCCCAGCCTGCGGCAACGTCCCGTCGCGCGCGTGGGTTGGCAGGCCGGCCCGGCTGGTCTGCGCCGCGTGGCGTGCGAGTGGCGGGTGGCAAGCCAGGCGCCCGGCTGGCGTGCCACCTGGCTCCCGTCGCGACGTTTCGAAATCACCAGGCGGCCCACCTGGTCCCGGCCGACTCCTAGCTGTCGGCACCTTAGAAGACGGACGAAGCGCAATCACCAACCACTCGGAGTAGGAAGCTGCTGAGGCCCCTCGCTCCTTTGACCACGGCGCCTCACCAGCTTCGGGGACTACTGTCGGAGTAAATGACCACGGGTAGCCTAATCAGCCTCCCCTGGTATTTCAAGACATCGGGGCTGGTTGCGCCCCTCAAGCATTAGAGGCAAAGGGCCGCCTTCTTAGGGTTGGCTGGTCCAAGCGGCCAGCTATTAGAAGGCGGCAAGACCTGAAGGACGACCATGAAGTGGGTCGACTCCTAGCAGGCGGCCGCTAGAGTGACCGACTCCTAGTAAGCGCCCCCCTCGCTCCCTTAGAGTTTGCACCCACATAAGCACGACGAGATGGGGCATGGCTATAGTACAAGGCACTACCCTGAATCCAGGGCAGAGCATGGCCACGGTGCAGCGTACTGGGCGGACGCCCCTCACCGGGCGCGGCACTGTAGCCATACGGCCCATGACATCACCCCTGACAGAGGGAGCCATGATCCCACGACGTACTATCGGTACGACCCCCTGGCGGTGGGCCCTACCTGCCCGTGAGAAGCCAGGAGGCAGCAAGCCCAGACCAGTCGGCCAAGGGGGAGGCTGGCTCCTGACCAGGCGGCCCTCCCCTACCTTGAAGTTTGTGCACCATTAACCTGAAGAGACAGGGAGTGGCTACAATGAATGCCCACCAGGCGGTGGGACTGTAGCAACACCCTCCCCGACAAAGCATGCATCATCAGCGGCACTGCTATAGTCATGAGCAGCCGGCGGGACCCACCAGGCGGCGGGCCCCAGCTGCCAACGGAGAAGCCGGCCACCAGAGACACCGATAGCCGGGTCCTACACCCGGCCCGATTACCATTGTACCCCTGGGGGGTAGGCCTATATAAACCCCCAGGGCACCCATGCAAAGGGTTTAGCCCCTGAGATACTACACATACCACGTAGAGAGAGGAGTAGAGCTAGCCTTGCCCATCTTCCTCTTATAGCCAAACTGCTCGAGGAGCACTTGTAGTCACTTGTTGATTAGTGATCATGCGAAGACTCCGCAGAGCAGGACTAAGGGGTGTTATCTCCTAGGAGAGCCCCAAACTTGGGTAAAGTTCACCGGCATTTGTGTCTACGCCTATACCGTTTCCAAGCACCGGCGATGTCTTACTAGCTCCCACCATGATAAGCCATCCTTTGGCATATGTCGCACCAAACCCCCGAGAATGTGTGATCATTGCAGCACCTAAGATCATAGTTCACAACATCTAAACATAACTAACCATAGATTCAGGACAGACAAATATACCACAGGAAAATTTAAGGACAGACAAATATAGATAGCAACCAGATTACTAGCATCAACATAGCCAACCATAACCAAATTCATGATAACTAAATTTAGTTCAACAAACCATAACCAACGAGATTCAGTTCAACAAACCAAAAGTAACCCAACAGATAAACTTCAAGATTCAGTTCACATCATCACATCATCGATCACATCACGCCGGAGTCAAGGCCTTCGCGAGGGCGGCATGATGCCCCCTGATCATGTAGTCTAATACGTCTCCAACGTAGCTATAATTTTTTATTGTTCCATGCTATTATATATTCTGTTTTGGATGTTTAATGGGCTTTATTATACACTTTTATATTATTTTTGGGACTAACCTACTAACCCAAGGCCCAGTGCACATTGCTGTTTTTTTGCCTATTTTAGGGTTTCATAGAAAAGGAATATCAAACGGAGTCCAAATGGAATGAAACCTTCAGGAGAGTTATTTTTGGAACCGTATCTACCTAGAAGACTTGGAGTACACGCAAGGGAAGGAAGGAGGCGGCCACGAGGGTCCAGGGCGTGCCCCCTCCCCCCTGGGCGTGCCCCCCACCCTTGTGGGGCCCCTCTAGCTCCCCCGATGCCCTCCTTCCTCCTATATATATATCCATGTACCCTGAAAACATCGAGGCAATAGAGAAAACCCTAATTCCACCGCCGCAACCTTCTGTTCCCGTGAGATCCTATCTTGGGGCCTGTTTCGGAGGTCCGCGGGAGGGGGGATCTACCATGGAGTGCTTCTACATCAACGTCATAGCTTCACCAATGAGTTGTGAGTAGTTTACCACGGACCTTTGGGTCAATAGTTATTAGCTAGATGGCTTCTTCTCTCTTTTTGGATCTCAATACAAGGTTCTCCTCAATCTTTCAGGAGATCTATTCGATGTAATCTTTTTGCGGTGTGTTTGTCGAGATCCAATGAATTGTGGGTTTATGATCAAGATTATCTTTGAGAAATATTTAATTCTTTTTTGAAATCTTTTATGTATGATTATAATATCCTTGGAAGTCTCTTCGAATTATTGGTTTGGTTTGGCCTATTAGATCTATAGTTCTTGCAATGGGAGAGGTGCTTGGCTTTGGGTTCAATCTTGCGGTGTCCTTTCCCAGTGACAGCAGGAGCAGCGAGGCAAGTATTGTATTGTTGCCATCGAGGATAAAAAGATGGGGTTTATATCATATTGCTTGAGTTTATCCCTCTACATCATGTCATCTTGCTTAAAGCATTACTCTGTTCTTATGAACTTAATACTCTAGATGCATGCTGGATAGCGGTCGATGTGTGGAGTAATAGTAGTACATGCAGAATCGTTTTGGTCTACTTGTCACTGACGTGATGCCTATATATAATGATCATGCCTAGATATTCTCATAACTATGCGCTTTTCTATCAATTGGTCGACAGTAATTTGTTCACCCACCGTAGAATTCTGCTATCATGAGAGAAGCCACTAGTGAAACCTATGGCCCCCGGGTCTATTCTCAACATATTAATCTTCTATCTACTTTACTTTGCTTTATTTACTTTTTGTTCTTATACCAAAAAAATACCACAAATATTATACTATCATATCTATCAGATCTCACTTTCGTAAGTGACAGTGAAGGGATTGACAACCCCTTATCGCGTTGGCCGCGAAGTTCTTATTTGTTTGTGTAGGTGCGAGGGACTCGCGCGTGGTCTCCTACTGGATTGATACCTTGGTTCTCAAAAACTGAGGGAAATACTTACGCTACTGTGCTGCATCACCCTTTCCTCTTCGAGGGAATACAACGCAAGCTCGAGAAGTAGCAAGAAGAATTTCTGGCGCCGTTCCCGGGGAGACTTATGCAAAAGTCATATACCAAGTACCTATCGCAAACCCTTATCCTTCGCATTACATTATTTGCCTCTCATTTTCCTCTCCCCCACTTCACCCTTACCGTTTTATTTGCCCTTCTTTTGCCATGTGTTTATCGTTCGCTTGCCTTCATGTCTGAGATGGGGGAAAATATTGTTGAAAAGGGTTGTAATGTGGAGGGCAACGTCTATGTTGATCCTCCGGATGAAACTACCACTTTACATGCTAAAAAGTTCTGGGTTGGTAGTGGTAATATTATTAGAAATAGAGTTCTTCAAGACTTCTTTACTTGTGATGGTGCTTTACCCACTATGGGTGGATCTATTCTTCATAGAACTAGTAGCCTTACGGATGCCATATCTATGCTTGTAGCTGAAATTGAAAGGCAATTTATCCATATGCATCCTTGCATTCAGAGAATCTTTGTGGAATTTTCCAATATTGAGCATTCTTCTGTTAAGCGCGTAGCTACTATCTTTTTGGCTCATGAGTTCAGATTTATCATGAAAGAAGCCAAAGAAATATTTACTCATTACGGAGTGGCTGCTGGTCGTCCTCCCATAGAAGCTATCTTATTCAATCAAGAGGACATAATGCATTTGAGATCTCTAGATCATGTTGCTTTTATTGAAAACCTTAGGAAAAAGGTTCCTATCGATGTCTTGGTTGACAGAATTTCTGAATTGAATGATGATTTTGCTATTCAAAACTATGGGTTAGGTTTTTCCCTTGAGCGAAGGCTCATGACCTTTTGCCAAAAGGATGCTTATAATGATGAATTAGTTGTGCAATATAAAGGGCCAAAGGAGGAACCTATACCTCCTGAGCTTGATATGGGGGACTTTTGTCCTATTAAATTTAGCCCTTTTGATTACTTTTGCTTGCCAAAAAGAAAACTTGCTGCTGAACGTAGGGAATATGAGATGAGTTTTCGCGATATATCTTATCATTATAGCAATACCTATATTTATCCTTGTATCGTGCCTAACTAGGGGCGTTAAACGATAACGCTTGTTGGCAGGCAACCCAATTTTATTTTCTTTGTTTTTGCTTCTGTTTAGGAATAAATATTGCATCTAGCTTCTGTTTAGATGTGGTTTTGTGTTTTAATTAGTGTTTGTGCCAACACTGCCAAGTAGAACCTTTGGGAAGACTTGTGTGAAGTTTATATGATCATGCTGTAAAAAACAGAAACTTTAGCGCTCATGAGATTAGCCACTAGATTTTACTGGAGAGTGCTATTTAGTTGATTCTTTTTGCAGATGATTAATAGACAAATTCCTCACGTTTTCCAATTTATTTCAATTTTTTGGAGTTACAGAAGTATTCGGAAGTTACAGATTACTACAGACTGTTCTGTTTTTGACAGATTCTGTTTTTCGTGTGTTGTTTGCTTATTTTGATGAATCTATGAGTAGTATTGGGGAATATGAATCATAGAGAATTTGGAATACAGTACGTTTAACACCAATATAAACAAAGAATGATTTCATTACAGTACATTTGTAATGCCCCGGATGTAATACTTTCCCTTTTGGGGATATAATATATCTCTGGCTTCATCTATTCTATTCCGGGTTCTTTGTCTTTCGGGTTTTCGTCGTTTTGTTGTGTGCGTGTGTGGCATTCATTCATATCATGTAGTCATGTGAATCGCACTGCATTTGTGTTGTCGGTTGCATCCGGTTCCACGCGTTCCTTCCCGTTGTCCGTTTCGCGTTCCGGAGCTCCCTCACGTGTCCGTGGCGTCCCGTAGGCCTACTTTGGTGTTTGGCCGTGTAACGTTATCGGTTTAGCGCGAGACTTGTCGTGTGTTGTTGTTTGGGTGTGCGTAACCCGCCTGTCAAATCTCGTCGCGTTTCGAGTCCGTTTGCTACCCCAACAGTTATTCTCGTGGGCTCAAAGTGCCTCCACTTTGAGGCCCAAGACACCCCTCCAACAGCCCACCAAACCACTCCTAGCCACTTCCTTCATCTAGGCCATCCAATCATGATCATGTGGCCGAAAACCGCACTCCATTTGGGCAACCCTAGCTCCTTGTGCCTATATATTTGTCTACTTCCCTCATTTTTTGCCCCAAATCAAGGAAACCCTAGGTCATCCCCTACCTCCAGCCTCTCCTCTCTCCACTCCGGCCGGAGCTCGCCGGAGGAGCTCGCCGGAGGGTCGCCGGAATCGCGCCGCCACCTCGACGGAGTCCGCACCCCCCACCAACTCCGGCCACCACCGCCCGCTCCCCTTCGCCGCGCCTCTCCATCTCCTAGCCGCCGCCGCCCGAGCTCGGGAGGAGCCGCCGGCACCCCGCATCGGGAGCTCGAGCCCCAGCGCCACCGTTCAGCGAGGGCGCCCGTTCCTCGTCACCGATCCGATCAGATCGAATCGCCTGGGCCAGGAGCGCCTCGTCGGGCCGAAACCCTAGGCCCGGCTGGGCCGTTGACTTCCTCCGCCCGAGCCGGATCCCACCTCACCTCTCCGCGGGCCGGCCTCCTCCGCTGGATCCCCCGGGCCGCTCCAGCTAGGGCGCCAAGCCGCCGGCCCGAGCCGACGCACCGCAGCGCCCGAGCCGCCGGGCCAGATCTGCCCCGGTAGCTGGGCCCCTTCCAGCCGCGCGGCCCGAACGCCGCCAGGGCCCGTCCGCCTCCAGCGCCAGGCCACCTCCCGCCGCCTCCAGTCGGGCCGGCCCAGCCGCCCGATCCGCCCGGTGTGCCGCCTCCAGGCTGGGCCGCGCCAGATCCGCCACCGCGCCAGCTCCGCCGCGGGCCCGAGCCCATTTTTCCTTCAGATATGAGGTTGCCCCAATTCTTCTAAGTCCCTGTGATCTTTGTATGCTGATGCTATCTTGTATCTGTGATAACTTTTTGTGTGTTGCTCCGTTTTGCGCAAATGAGGTGTCCAGACGTTCGTGGTGATTAGCACTACGTTTCATTCCATTGTGCCATGCATGTTTGAGATCATCTAGATGCTTATTTTTCTGTTGCAAGAGTGCATCCCGTTATAAACTGCTGCTATGTGTTGTTTTTATGCCATCTTTGCATAGTGATATCTTTTAGCTCGTTTATCCGATTGATGCAAATGACATGTCCACGTGTTCGTCTTGCCATGCTCTACATGTTGTTTGTGTTAGGTTGCATGATAGATTTAATCTTGCCATGGTTATCCTCGTTGCAAAATGCCATGTGGCTGTTTAGTTATTTAACTTGTTATGAGATGCCATCTTGTTGAGCTCATTGCTACCGTTGTGTTTATCTCCATGATGCATGCTTGTGTGTTTCGGAATCACCATCATGTGTACTTTGATGTGGTGCTTACCACTTGCCATGTTTAGTTTTGAGGTGACTTAAACTTGCTCTCAAAGATGCCATGCTGAAACTGCTGTTTTAACACTTAGTGGATTTTCACTAAGTCTGGAATCTGTTATTCTCAGATGCCATGTTCGCTTGCTGTTCTAGGACAATCCATGATAGTTTTGGATTAACTCTTGATGGTTCCTTGTAGTATATATTGTTGGCTATCCATTCATGTTCTCACATGCTTATTTGAGTGGTTGTAGTATATTTAACTTTTGCTCCAAAGTTTCAATAAAATTCTGCTGTCAGGATTTTGTTGTCAAGTTCAATATGTCCAAGCTTGTTGCTATTGTTCCGTGGCTCCTTTGGGGGTGCACCTTTGGACTTATTTGCTGTAGGGTATGTCTAGTTTATGTTCATGCTCTTTGCCATGATGTTTGAGTGATGTAGCTTATTTATCTAGTGCTCCGAAGTTGCTATGTGGCTGTAATTTTCAGCTTTCGCCTTTTCTTGTTTCGGGCATAACTTTTAGCCCGTAGCTCCGATTTCAGCGAGTCTTATATGAAACTTGATTGATTTTCCGTGTAGATTCATAATATCCTATTGTTATCATGTTTTGAAGTGTTTTGCTTGAGTGCTATTTTCCGTGCTCCGTGTGCTCCCTTAGTGCATCCATCATTTTTGTGTGCGCATTGCATCTTGTTGATTCGTGCCTTGTGTGATTGTATTGTTTAGAGCCGGAAGCTGAGACCGAATACGAGTACGAGCACGAGGTTACCAACGAGGTTGAGCACGAGGACCCTTCTTACGATCCGAACGACTACTCTTCAGGCAAGATGACCGAACCCCGATAACATTACTATCTTTGCCTATTGCTAGAATATCACTCTATAGTTTTGCCTCGATGCCCATGCCTTTCCTGTCAGCCTCCTACTTGTAACCATGTCATGTCTAACCACCCTACCTATGCAAACCGTTGAATGGCTAAGTACGCTTCACTCAGCCCCTCTTATAGCATTGCTAGTTGCAGGTGAAGATTGAAGATGCTTGCTTCATGTTGAAGTTTGTTGGGTTATATCACACTATATAAATGCTTAAAAATGAAATCATCTATATATTGGCAATGGGTGGAAGGCTAAGCCTTTTGCTTGGTGATTTGT
Source organism: Secale cereale (assembly GCA_902687465.1). Classification (NCBI taxonomy): domain Eukaryota; kingdom Viridiplantae; phylum Streptophyta; class Magnoliopsida; order Poales; family Poaceae; genus Secale; species Secale cereale. The sequence continues at coordinate 606,294,590 of LR738713.1, read as the reverse complement.
TCCACTCATGCCGCTAGGAATCGTATAAACCGGTGTTATGTTCCTTGATTATGCGTTCCTCACACGGTTGGGGTTTATGGGGCCCCCTCGATAAACCGCTAAGTGCTAAGTCTTTTCCAGCAAGTCCCAACATTGGTACTATTTGCCTAATAACTAAATAACTTGCATAGGGAGTTATAAACCCTTTTCCTTAATCAACAACCCCGGGCCAGTGCTCCACATGAGTGTTGGTCCGAACTGGGGGTCCTGCAGGGCCACCTCGAGGAAACTCAAGGTCTGGTAAAAACCTGTAGCATCGCCCATCCGGTCGTGGCCTGAGACGAGATACGCGCGGCTACTATCAGGGTGTCGGCACGCCGGGAGGATTTGCTGGATTAGCCTTACCTTAGTTCGGAGTATCTTGAGCACGGGATTCCGAGAATACTCGGGTCTTCCCACCTTTGGAGTTGCGACTCCGCGGATCGTGGGCTTGTCATGGGCCAAGTTGGAACACCCCTGCAGGGTTATGAACTTTCGAAAGCCGTGCCCGCGGTTATGTGGCAGATGGGAGCTTGTTAATATCCGGTTGTAGATAACTTGACACTTTGTTCTAATACACTACCAGCGTGTGTTCCGTGACCGTCAATTTCCGAATAGGGTTTCGGGAGTTGAACACGGTGGGGTTATGTTTGTTGAGCTTTAGCTAGGATCACTTTGTGATCATCTCTCGTCTGAGGCACTTCTCTTCTCGCACTCTTTCACGTAAGCTAGTGCTAGTTGCTGCTGCAGACACTTATTCTTTTCTTCAGCCTTATCCTCACCCAAGGCTTAAATAGTCTTGTTACCCGGGAACGGGATTGCTGAGTCCTCTGTGGCTCACAGTTACTTCACCACACCAGATGCAGGTCCGATGGTGAGCTATCCAGGTGATGGCACCGAGCTAGACTGGGAGTACGACGAGGAGCGTAGTCGTTACTATGTTCGTTATCCTGATGATTAGTAGTGGAGACTTCTACTAGGATTCGATCCGACCTGTGGATTTAAATTATGTTTGGTATCTTGTATTTTGGATTTTACCCTTAGAGGGATGTGATGTTTTTATTGAATGATGATTTGGACATGTATTGTATTTGTGTGACGTGGCGATTGTAAGCCAACTATTTTATGTTTTCCATCCCCATCTTTTACATGAGTTGTGCAAAGATACCAGACTTGCGATCATTCCAGCATGGGGTTATGTCTCTAAGTCGTGCCTCGACACGTAGGAGATATAGTCCCATCCTGGGCATTACAAGTTGGTATTCAGAGCCTTCTCCGACCTAGGAGCCCCCACTGATTGATCGAATCGTTGACGGTCGAGTCTAGGCACACACTGAAAAATATTTTGAGTCCTATATTATATCGGAGAGTAGGAATTCTTTGCTTCTCATCCCCTTTCTCTCTGGTGAGGAATCCTGACGTCTACTCTTGCCTCTTCTACTTTCAAAAATTGCACCAATTTTTTTTTAGGAATCTCGCGAGTATTCTGGGATTGTTTCGATGTTCTTGTGACGAGAATATTGTTCTCGATGCCTCCTGACATTAGGGGTTGTGGCAGTGTCCCGGGGAGTTGAGCTTCGGGGTATTGTCGTCACAAGCATATGCGGCAGTACTAAATACTTAAGACGGCCGACATCGAAAATCTCTCCTATACGGTTAGTGGCAAGATAACCCCGACATCACCCAGTACTGGGGAGGTAGTTCGGGAGTATTGCCATAGCTTGTTACAGTGGATGCTTTTCGAAGGTCCGAGGTAGACAGTTTCCGAGAAAGACTGGTTATGTGTTGAAGGATGGATACAGCTGGATGTAGGTTTAGAGTTGATTGCGCGGTGCTTCCCCTGTATCCCCAACACCTGATTGCATAACTGGAATCTTTCGGAAATTCATAGGTGGGTTTATCCAGTAGATCGTAGGCATTCTTCCAACGAATGCAGGTTAGCGAGTTCGGGGTTCTACATTGAGTGAAGTGGTATTATGACCGATGTTCCGATCGGGAGTTGCACCTTAAAGGGTCCTTGGCTATGCTGATCCGGGGATTGCAAAACCCTTTCGTAACGCGTTCATAAGCTTTCAGCACAAAGATGTTAGAACGAAGCTCCTATCTTGTGTTTGTTTCCATCCGTACCTTGTTGTTTTTCTTATTTTACCTTTTGTCCCCTATGTGGCTTCTCGTGAAGATTGTTGTTATCATTAAACTGAGAATTTCATTCGTTCCTATTGTTCGAATGATTATTGTGAAGACTTGTTGCAATTCATTCCATTGATTCAGCTTATACCTTCTGTCAATCAATTGCTGATTCGTGGTCATCTCTTTCAGGATGGCTCCGAAACGGGTTCCCAACGCTAACCCAGAGGGTGAAGAGGTCCCAGACCATCCTCCTTCCCCTCCTCCTCCGTCTGAGGCTTGGAGAGCGATTATGCAGACTACAACTCAGAACACCCAGATGTTGATGCAGATGATGCAGGAGATGCAAGCTAATCAAGCTAATCAGGGTGTTCCAGGGAATCAAGGCAATTTCTTCAACCAACAGCACCATGCTACTCTCAACCAGTTCTTGGCCAATAATCCAAAAGCTTTCAGTTACTGTGTCGACCCTCTTGATGCTGAGGATTGGTTAACCGATATAAAGAAGCATTTTGAGTGCAGTAACGTAAGAGAAGAGGACTATGTGAAGTTTGCGGCCTTCCAACTCAAAGACCAAGCAGCTGACTGGTGGCAGCAGTACAAAGACTCCAGGCCAGGTCGTGTGATCTCTTGGGAGGATTTCTGCAAGGACTTTCGCTCTCACCACATTCCAACAAGTGTCATCGAGGGTATGCGTGAGCAATTCCGCAACCTGAAGCAGGGCTCTATGTTTGTCTATCAGTATAATGTCAAGTTCCAAAACCTCGCCCGCTATGCTAAGCAAGACATTCCTGATGCCAAGAGCAAAATCTATCAGTTTCGTGGTGGTCTGAAAGATGAACTTCAACTTGCTCTCACCTTGTTCGAGCCCGATGAGTTCGACAAATTCTATAACATGGCTTTGAAACAAGAGGCAGCTCAGCTCAAGATGGAGGCTTCTAAAAAGAGGATTCGAGATGCCGTTCACTCCTCCTCATCGTCTCAGATGGTCTCGAAACAACAGAAATTTTGGCTTCCTCCTCCTCCAGTGATTCGAGCTCCCTACAACAACTCCAACAGCAACAAGAACTCCGGTGGACGTGGTTTCTTCCACCCACCCAACCCGAGCAACCAGTCGAAGAATCAGTTTCAGTCTCAAGGCTCCAAGTCAAGTGGTTCTCATTTCCGTCCTCTCTCAGAAGTGACTTGCAACAAGTGCACTCAGAAAGGTCACTATGCCAACAAGTGCCCCAACCCGAAGCGTCTTCCACCTCCTCCGCCTGTCAGTTCAGCTATTGTCAAGCATGATCCAAAGGCAGCAAGGGTCAATCTGATGAGTGCAGCGCAAGCGGAGAATTCTTCTGATGTCATTTTGGGTAACCTTCCAGTGAACTCTTTTCCAGCTAAAGTGTTGTTTGATTCGGGTGCTTCATGCTCTTTCATGTCATATCCATTTGCATCCAAGCACGATATTGTCACCAAAAATCTGCCAAGGGAGTTAACAGTTATTTCTCCGGGGAGACGAATGCACTCCAGTGTTTATGCTCCGGATGTTTCTATTCGCATGGGTGATTATCGATTTTTGGCTTCTCCGGTGGTTCTGGGTAATTCTGACATCGACCTCATCCTCGGGATGGATTGGCTTTCTCAGCATGATGCTCACATTGATTGTGCACAAAAGGAAGTCAAGATGACTCATCCTGATGAAGATGTGATTATCTTTGCCTCCAGGGATAACACTATCAGGCTTTTCTCTCTCAATGATAAGGGCGAAATTAATGCCATATCTCAAATTCCGGTGGTGAACGAATATCAAGACGTCTTTCCTGAAGAACTTCCAGGCATGCCTCCACACCGTCAGGTGGAATTTGTCATTGAACTCGAGCCGGGTACTGAGCCAGCATGCCGGCGTCCGTACAAGCTCTCTCCTAAAGAATTGAAGGAATTGAAGAAGCAGCTTGATCAACAGGAGCGTATGGGTCTCATCAGGCCTAGTACGTCTCCTTGGGGCTGTGGTGTCTTATTTGTCAAGAAGAAAGATGGCACGGAGCGTCTCTGCGTCGATTACCGGCCATTGAACAAGAAGACAATAAAGAACAAGTATCCGCTCCACAACATCAACGAACTCTTCGAGCAGCTCAAAGGATCTAAAGTGTTCTCTAAGCTTGATCTCCGAATGGGCTACCACCAAATTCACATTCGCGGGAAAGACATTCCCAAGACTGCCTTCAGAACGAGTTTCGGTTCATATGAGTATACAGTCATGTCATTTGGTCTCGCCAATGCTCCTCCTACCTTCTCGAGAATGATGCGCTACATCTTCAACCCCTATACTGGCGAGTTTGTGCTTGTGTATCTGGATGATATTCTGGTGTTTTCTAAGAATGAAGAAGATCACGAAAAGCATTTACGTCTGGTTCTTGATCGACTCCGTGAGCATAAGTTCTATGCCAAGTTCTCCAAGTGCGAATTTTGGCTCGATAAGGTTTTGTACCTAGGCCATATCATCTCAGCTGACGGTATTGCGGTAAATTCCAAGAAAGTTGAAGCAATTGTCAACTGGGAAGCTCCTCAGAACGTCAAGCAACTCCGTAGTTTCTGGGTCTTGCCAGCTATTGCAGAAGGTTCGTTGAGAACTTCTCCAAGATTGCCAAGCCTCTTTCCAACTTGCTTCAGAAGAATGTCAAATACTTTTGGTCTCCAGAGTGTGAAGTGGCATTCAAAACTCTCAAAGAAAAGCTCGTCTCTGCTCCAGTTCTTACTCCTCCAGATGAATCCAAGCCCTATGAAGTATTCTGTGATGCTTCTCTTCAAGGACTTGGTGGTGTGCTTATGCAAGATAAGGGAATTGTCGCATACACTTCTCGTCAGCTCAAGCCAAGTGAGAAGAACTATCCCACACATGATCTCGAACTAGCAGCTGTGGTACATGCTTTGATTATGTGGAGACATCTGTTGTTGGGCAGAAAAGTCGACATCTTCACCGATCACAAGAGCTTGAAGTACATATTCACACAGCCGAATCTGAACCTCCGCCAGACTCGTTGGGTTGAAATGATCCAAGAGTATGATCCCAGCATTGAATACACTCCTGGCAAGGCGAATGTGATTGCAGATGCTTTGAGCAGAAAGGCATATTGCAACAGCCTTCTTATCAAGCCATTCCAGCCTGAGCTTTGTGAAGCATTCAGGAAGCTCAACCTTCAAGTTGTTCCGTAGGGTTTTCTTGCAAATCTTCAAATTGCTCCTACCTTGGAAGATCAGGTCCGTGAGGCCCAACTCAGTGATGCCATGGTGCAGAAGGTGAAACATGGTATTGCAAAGGGCACTCCTAAATACAAGTGCTTTCGTGTTGATGAGAGAGATACCTTGTTCTTCGAGGACAGACTCGTTGTTCCAAAAGGTGATCTCAGGAAGCTCATAATGGAAGAAGCACATGATTCTCTCCTTTCCATTCATCCTGGCAGTTCCAAGATGTACCAAGACCTCAAGCAATCTTACTGGTGGACACGCATGAAAAGGGAAATTGCCCAATTCGTGAATGAATGTGATGTTTGCAGAAGAGTGAAGGCAGAGAATCAACGTCCAGCCGGTCTTCTCCAACCTCTTCCTATTCCCGAGTGGAAGTTCGACCACATTGAAATGGATTTCGTCACTGGCTTTCCTAAGTCCAAACGAGGGAATGATTCTATCTTCGTGGTGATTGACAAGCTTACCAAAGTCGCTCACTTCCTTCCAGTCAAAGAATCCATCAATGCAGCTCAATTGGCAGAGTTGTACACTTCCAGAATTGTGTCCTTACATGGCATTCCTCAAGTTATCTCCTCAGACCGTGGAAGTTTGTTCACATCCAAGTTATGGGACTCCCTTCAGTCCGCCATGGGCACTAAGATCAGGTTCAGCACTGCATTTCACCCTCAGACTAGTGGTCAAGTCGAGCGAGTGAATCATATTCTAGAAGACATGCTCAGAGCCTGTGTCATCTCTTTTGGCATGAAATGGGAAGACTGCCTTCCATTTGCCGAGTTCTCTTACAACAACAGCTTTCAAGCAAGTGCAGGCAAAGCTCCGTTTTAAATCCTCTATGGCAGAAAGTGTCGTACCCCTCTCAACTGGTCTGAAACAGGTGAACGTCAACTTCTTGGCAATGACTTGATCTCAGAAGCCGAAGAAATGTGCAAAGTCATACGTGAGAATCTCAAGGCCGCTCAGTCGCGTCAGAAGAGATACTATGACGGCAAGCATCGTGATTTGGCTTTCAACATTGGTGATCATGTTTATCTCCGTGTGTCTCCCATGAAAGGCACCCAAAGATTCGGTATCAAAGGAAAGCTTGCTCCTAGATACGTCGGGCCTTTCAAGATTCTTGGCAAAAGAGGCGACCTAGCCTATCAACTTGAGCTCCCTTCCAGCTTCGCCAATGTTCATGATGTGTTCCATGTGTCTCAACTCCGCAGATGCTTCAAGTCACCTGAACGCATGATTCCGTTTGAAGAGATTGATCTTCAACAAGACATGTCTTACCGAGAGCATCCCGTTGCTATTCTCGAAGAAACTGAGCGCAAGACCCGCAACAAGTCCATCAAATTCCTGAAAGTCAAGTGTGTTGGGAAACGTAGTATTTTTAAAATTTTCCTACGATCACGCAAGATCTATCTACTAGACGCATAGCAACGAGAGGGGAGAGTGTGTCTACGTACCCTCGTAGACCGGGAGCGGAAGCGTCAAGTGACGCGGTTGATGTTGTCGAACTTCTTCACGATCCAACCGATCAAGCACCGAACGTACGGCACCTCCGCGTTCAGCACACGTTCAGCTTGATGACGTCCCACGAGCTCTTGATCCAGTTGAGCTTCACGGGAGAGTTTCGTCAACACGACGGCGTGGTGACGGATATGATGTATTCACCGGCGCAGGGCTTCGCCTAAGCTCCGCGACGGTATGACCGAGGTGTGTTTCTGTGGAGGGGGGCACCGCACACGGCTAAAACAATTCAACTTGTGTGTATTTGGGTGCCCCCCTGCCCCTGTATATAAAGGAGCAAGGGGGAGGCCGGCCGGCCCTTGTTTGGTGCGGCTAGGGTTGCAATCCTACTAGGAATAGGATTGCAATCCTATTCCTAGTAGGAATCACCAAAAGAAGGAAGAGAGGGAAAGGAAAAAGGAGAGGTGGCGCCCCCCCCCCCCTCAATCCTAGTCCAACTAGGAATCCTAGGTGGGGCGCCGGCCAGCCCTATGGGCTGCCTCTCTCTTTCCCTTAAGGCCCACTATGGACCATCCCCCCTCGTAGGGGGTTCCGGTAACCCCCTCCGGCAATCCCGTTAAATCCGAAACTTTTCCGGAACACTTCCGGTGTCCGAATATAGTCGTCCAATATATCAATCTTTATGTCTCGGACATTCCGAGACTCCTCGTCATGTCCGTGATCTCATCCGGGACTCCGAACTACCTTCGGTACATCAAAACTCATAAACTCATAATACCGATCGTCATCAAACGTTAAGCGTGCGGACCCTACGGGTTCGAGAACTATGTAGACATGAACGAGACTCATCTCCGGTCAATAACCAATAGCGGAACCTGGATGTTCATATTGGCTCCTACATATTCTACGAAGATCTTTTATCGGTCAAAACCGCATAACAACATACGTTGTTCCTTTTGTCATCGGTATGTTACTTGCCCGAGATTCGATCGTCGGTATCTCTATACCTAGTTCAATCTCGTTATCGGCAAGTCTCTTTACTCGTTCCGTAACACATCATCTCGTGACTAACTCATTAGTCTTTTGCTTGCAAGGCTTATTGTGATGTGTGTTACCGAGAGGGCCCAGAGATACCTCTCCGACACTCGGAGTGACAAATCCTAATCTTGATCTATGCCAACACCACGAATACTTTCGGAGACACCTGTAGAGCATCTTTATGATCACCCAGTTACGTTGTGACGTTTGATAGCACACAAGGTGTTCCTACGGTATTCGGGAGTTGCATAATCTCATAGTCATAGGAACATGTATAAGTCATGAAGAAGGCAATAGCAGTAAAACTAAACGATCATAGTGCTATGCTAACGGATGGGTCTTGTCCATCACATCATTCTCCTAATGATGTGATCCCGTTGATCAAATGACAACTCATGTCTATGGCTAGGAAACATAACCATCTTTGATCAATGAGCTAGTCTAGTAGAGGCATACTAGGGACATACTGTTTTGTCTATGTATCCACACATGTACTAAGTTTCCGATTAATACAATTCTAGCATGAATAAAAGAAATTTATCATGATATAAGGAAATACAAATAACATCTTTATTATTGCCTCTAGGGCATATTTCCTTCAGTCTCCCACTTGAACTAGAGTCAATAATCTAGATTACAAAGTGATGATCCTTACACCCATGGAGTCTTGGTGCTGATCATGTTTTGCCCGTGGAAGAGGCTTAGTCAACGGGTCTGCAACATTCAGATCTGTATGTATTTTGCAAATCTCTATGTCTCCCTCCTTGACTAGATCGCGGATGGAATTGACGCGTCTTTTGATGTGCTTTGTTCTCTTGTGAAACCTGGATTCCTTCGCCAAGGCTATGGCTCCAGTGTTGTCACAAAAGATTTTCATTGGACCCGATGCACTAGGTATTACACCTAGATCGGATATGAACTCCTTCATCCAGACTCCTTCATTTGCTGCTTCCGAAGCAGCTATGTATTCCGCTTCACACGTAGATCCCGCCACGACGCTCTGCTTGGAACTGCACCAACTGACAGCTCCACCGTTCAATAAAAATACATATCCGGTTTGTGACTTTGAGTCATCCGGATCAGTGTCAAAGCTAGAATCGACGTAACCGTTTACGACGAGCTCTTTGTCACCTCCATACACGAGAAACATATCCTTTGTTCTTTTCAGATACTTTAGGATGTTTTTGACCGCTGTCCAGTGATCCACTCCAGGATTACTTTGGTACCTCCCTGCTAGACTTATAGCAAGGCACACATCAGGTCTGGTACACAGCATTGCATGCATGATAGATCCTATGGCTGAGGCATAGGGAATGACTTTCATTTTCTCTCTATCTTCTGCAGTGGTCGGGCATTGAGTCTTACTCAACTTCACACCTTGTAATACAGGCAAGAACCCTTTCTTTGACTGGTCCATTTTGAACTTCTTCAAAATCTTATCAAGGTATGTGCTTTGTGAAAGTCCAATTAAGCGTCTTGATCTATCTCTATAGATCTTGATGCCTAATATATAAGCAGCTTCACCGAGGTCTTTCATTGAAAAACTCTTGTTCAAGTATCCTTTTATGCTATCCAGAAATTCTATATCATTTCCAATCAACAATATGTCATCCACATATAATATTAGAAATGCTACAGAGCTCCCACTCACTTTCTTGTAAATACAGGCTTCTCCAAAAGTATGTATAAAACCATATGCTTTGATCACCTCATCAAAGCGTATATTCCAACTCCGAGATGCTTGCACCAGTCCATAGATGGATCGCTAGAGCTTGCATACTTTGTTAGCACCTTTTGGATCGACAAAACCTTCTGGTTGCATCATATAAAACTCTTCTTTGAGATATCCATTCAGGAATGCAGTTTTGACATCCATTTGCCAGATTTCATAATCATAAAATGCGGCAATTGCTAACATGATTCGGACAGACTTAAGCATCGCTACAAGTGAGAAAGTCTCATCGTAGTCAACTCCTTGAACTTGTCGAAAACCTTTCGCAACAAGTCAAGCTTTGTAAACAGTAACATTACCGTCTGCGTCGGTCTTCCTCTTGAAGATCCATTTATTTTCGATGGCCTGCCGTTCATCGGGCAAGTCAACCAAAGTCCACACTTTGTTCTCATACATGGATCCCATCTCAGATTTCATGGCTTCAAGCCATTTTGCGGAATCTGGGCTCATCGTCGCTTCCTCATAGTTCGTAGGTTCATCATGGTCTAGTAACATGATTTCCAGAACTGGGTTGCCGTACCACTCTAGTGCGGAACGTACTCTGGTTGATCTACGACGTTCAGCAGAAACTTGATCCGAAGTTTCATGATCATTATCATTAACTTCCTCACTGATTGGTGTAGGAATCACTGGAACAATTTTCTGTGATGTACTACTTTCCAATCCGGGAGAAGGTACAATTACCTCATCAAGTTCTACTTTCGTCCCACTCACTTCTTTCGAGAGAAACTCTTTCTCTAGAAAGGATCCATTCTTAGCAACGAATATCTTGCCTTCGGATCTGTGATAGAAGGTGTACCCAACAGTCTCTTTTGGGTATCCTATGAAGACACATTTCTCCGACTTGGGTTCAAGCTTATCAGGTTGAAGCTTTTTCACATAAGCATCGCAGCCCCAAACTTTAAGAAACGACAACTTTGGTTTCTTGCCAAACCATAGTTCATAAGGTGTCGTATCAACGGATTTAGATGGTGCCCTATTTAACGTGAATGCAGCTGTCTCTAAAGCATAACCCCAAAACGATAGTGGTAAATCGGTAAGAGACATCATAGATCGTACCATATCTAATAAAGTACGGTTACGACGTTCGGATACACCATTACGCTGTGGTGTTCCAGGTGGCGTGAGTTGTGAAACTATTCCACATTGTTTCAAATGAAGACCAAACTCGTAACTCAAATATTCTCCTCCACGATCAGATCGTAGAAACTTTATTTTCTTGTTACGATGATTCTCTACTTCACTCTGAAATTCTTTGAACTTTTCAAATGTTTCAGACTTTGTGTTTCATTAAGTAGATATACCCATATCTGCTCAAATCATCAGTGAAGGTCAGAAAATAACGATACCCGCCGCGTGCTTCAACACTCATTGGTCCACATACATCAGTATGTATGATTTCCAACAAATCTGTTGCTCGCTCCATAGTTCCGGAGAACGGAGTCTTAGTCATCTTGCCCATGAGGCATGGTTCACAAGCACCAAGTGATTCATAATCAAGTGATTCCAAAAGTCCATCATTATGGAGTTTCTTCATGCGTTGTACACCAATATGACCTAAACGGCAGTGCCACAAATAAGTTGCACTATCATTATTAACCTTGCATCTTTTGGTTTCAATATTATGAATATGTGTATCACTACAATCGAGATCCAATAAGAATAGACCACTCTTTAAGGGTGCATGACCATAAAAGATATTATTCATTAAAATAGAACAACCATTATTCTCTGATTTAAATGAATAACCGTCTCGCAACAAACAAGATCCAGATATAATGTTCATGCTCAACGCTGGCACCAAATAACAATTATTTAGGTCTAAAACTAATCCCGAAGGTAGATGTAGAGGTAGCGTGCCGACGGCGATCACATCGACTTTGGAACCGTTTCCCACGCGCATCGTCACCTCGTCCTTAGCTAATCTTCGTTTAATCCGTAGTCCCTGTTTCGAGTTACAAATATTAGCAACCGAACCGGTATCAAATACCCAGGTACTACTACGAGCATTAGTAAGGTACACATCAATAACATGTATATCACATATACCTTTGTTCATCTTGCCATCCTTCTTATCCGCCAAATACTTGGGGCAGTTCCGCTTCCAGTGTCCAGTCCCCTTGCAGTAGAAGCACTCAGTTTCAGGCTTGGTTCCATACTTGAGTTGTTCTGCGAGAGCAGCAACAATCTTGCTATTCTCCTTGGAAATCCCTTCCTTGCCCTTTTTCTTGAAACTAGTGGTATTGTTAACCATCAACATTTGATGCTTCTTTTTGATTTCTACCTCCGTAGTTGTGAGCATAGCGAAGAGCTCGGGAATTGTCTTTTGCATCCCTTGCATATTATAGTTCATCACGAAGCCATTATAGCTTGGTGGCAGTGATTGAAGAATTCTATCAATAACACTATTCTCATCAACTTGGCAACCAAGTTGAGTCATATGATTGTAGTGCCCATACATTGTGAGCAAGTGTTCACTGATAGAACTATTCTCCTCCATCTTGCAGCTGTAGAACTTATTGGAAATCTTATATTTCTCAATTCGGGCATTTGCTTGAAATATTAACTTCAACTCCTGGAACATCACATATGGTCCATGACGTTCAAAACGTCGTTGAAGTCCTGGTTCTAAGCCGTAAAGCATGGCACACTGAACTATCGTGTAGTCATCAGACCGCGATTGCGAGACGTTCAAAGCGTCCACATCAGCGGGAGGGGGCTTTTCACCTAGCGGTGCTTCAAGGACATAATTCTTCTGTGCAGCAATGAGGATAATCCTCAGGTTACGGACCCAGTCCGTGTAATTGCTACCATCATCTTTCAACTTAGCTTTCTCTAGGAATGCATTAAAATTGAAAGGAACGGTAGCACGGCCCATTGATCTACAATAACATAGATATGCAATAACTATCAGGACTAAGTTCATGATAAATTAAAGTTCAATTTAATCATATTAATTAAAGAACTCCCACTTAGATAGACATCCCTCCGGTCATCTAAATGATCACGTGATCCAAATCAACTAAACCATGTCCGATCATCACATGAGATGGAGTAGTTTCAATGGTGAACATCTTATGTTGATCATATCTACTATATGATTCACGCTCGACCTTTCGGTCTCCAGTGTTCCGAGGCCATATCTGCATATGCTAGGCTCGTCAAGTTTAACCCGAGTATTCTGCGTGTGCAAAACTGGCTTACACCCGTTGTATTTGAACGTAGATCTTATCACACCCAATCATCACGTGGTGTCTCGGCACGACGAACTTTCGCAACGGTGCATACTCAGGGAGAACACTTATACCTTGAAATTTAGTAAGGGATCATCTTATAATGCTACCGTCGTTCTAAGCAAAATAAGAAGCATAATAAGATAAACATCACATGCAATCAAAATATGTGACATGATATGGCCATCATCATCTTGTGCTTTTGATCTCCATCTTCAAAGCACCGTTATGATCACCTTCGTCACCGGCGCGACACCTTGATCTCCATCGTAGCATCGTTGTCGTCTCGCCAACTATTGCTTCTACGACTATCGCTACCGTTTAGTGATAAAGTAAAGCAATTACATGGCGATTGCATTTCATACAATAAAGCGACAACCATATGGCTCCTGCCAGTTGCCGATAACTTTACAAAACATGATTATCTCATACAAAACCGTATAACTCATCATGTCTTGACCATATCACATCACAACATGCCCTGCAAAAACAAGTTAGACGTCCTCTACTTTGTTGTTGCAAGTTTTACGTGGCTGCTACGGGCTTAGCAAGAACCGTTCTTACCTACGCATACAAAACCACAACGATGTTTCGTCAAGTATGTGCTGTTTTAACCTTCACAAGGACCGGGCGTAGCCACACTTGATTCAGCTAAAGTGAGAGAGACAGACACCCGCCAGTCACCTTTAAGTAACGAGTGCTCGTAACGGTGAAACCAGTCTCGCGTAAGCGTACGCGTAATGTCGGTCCGGGCCGCTTCATCTCACAATACCGCCGAAGCAAAGTATGACATGCTGGTAAGCAGTATGACTAGTATCGTCCACAATCTCATTGTGTTCTACTCGTGCATATCATCTACGCATAGACCTGGCTCATGATGCCACTGTTGGGGAACGTAGTATTTTAAAATTTTCCTACGATCACGCAAGATCTATCTACCAGATGCATAGCAACGAGAGGGAAGAGTGTGTCTACGTACCCTCGTAGACCGGGAGCGGAAGCGTCAAGTGACGCGGTTGATGTTGTCGAACTTCTTCGCGATCCAACCGATCAAGCACCGAACGTACGGCACCTCCGCGTTCAGCACACGTTCAGCTTGATGACGTCCCACGAGCTCTTGATCCAGTTGAGCTTCACGGGAGAGTTTTGTCAGCACGACGGCGTGGTGACGGATATGATGTGTTCACTGGCGCAGGGCTTCGCCTAAGCTCCGCGACGGTATGACCGAGGTGTGATTCTGTGGAGGGGGGCACCGCACATGGCTAAAACAATTCAACTTGTGTGTCTTTGGGTGCCCCCCTGCCCCCGTATATAAAGGAGCAAGGGAGGGAGGCCGGCCAGCCCTTCCTGGTGCGGCTAGGGAAGGAGTCCTACTAGGAATAGGATTGCAATCCTATTCCTAGTAGGATTCACCAAAAGGAAGAAGGGGGAAAGGAATAGGAGAGGTGGCTGAAAGCACATTTGCTCCCTGGGTGGTTTTGGTAATTAATGACAACATACTTTGTGGTTGGACTAATGCTTTTATCAAGTATGTTTCAGGAAACCCAATCACTTTGGAATGGCAAGATGACTGAAGAAGTGGACCCCTCAAATGCTAAGACAAGCATTGGCAAAAGCTCAAGACTCCATTTTTGGTTTAGTGGTCAAAGATCACATTGAGTCCATAGGAAAAGCCAATACTATTAAAAGGGGATGAGGTTGTGTTGATGATCTGGTTGCTCAAGTGCTTGGTGATCTAACTCCCTCAACTATCAGCACTATTCACTACTTAACACACACCCATAAGTAATCTCGGTCAAACCAACTCAGTCCCACCGAGATGAAGTTATTTCTCCAAACCCTAACATCTCGGTCAAACCGATTTCTCCAACTCAGTCCCACCGAGATGAACCACTTCTGCCATTTCCCAAACCCTAGGAAAATCGGTCCCACCGAGTTTGAGATCGGTCTCACCGAAACTGTTCTGCCAACCTTCTGTAATCATTTCACATCATATCGGAATAACCGATTTTGCATTATCGGTCTTACCGAGATTGACAAGCTTCTGTCTTGGCTCAAATCGGTCTCACCGATAATTCATTTTCGGTCCCACCGATTTTGGCAGGTTCCTGACTTTTCTCAAATCGGTCCAACCGAGTTTTCTTTCTCGGTCTCACCGAAATCTCCAACGTTCATATCAGATACACTTTCGGTCCCACCGAGATGGTATTTTCGGTCCCACCGAAAATCCCAACGTTCACTACATTTGAACTTTCGGTCTGACCGAGTTTTCACTTCGGTCTGACCGAGATTGGTCAAATGTGTGTGTAACGGTTGGATTTTGTGTGGAGGCTATATATACCCCTCCACCCCCTCTTCATTCGTGAGGAGAGCCATCAGAAAGTACCACCACTTCTATCATACACTTTCTGAGAAGTGAACCACCTACCCTTGTGTTGAGATCAAGCCATTCCATTCCTACCATATGAAACTTGATCTCTAGCCTTCCCAAGTTGCTTTCCACTCAAATCTTTCTTCCACCACAGCCATATCAGTGAGGAGAGTTGAGTGTTGGGGAGATTATCATCTGAAGCACAAGAGCAAGGAGTTCATCATCATCAACACCGTCTATTACCTTTTGGGGGTGGTGCCTCCTAGATTGGTTAGGTGTCGCTTGGGAGCCTCCGTCTTTGAGATGTGGAGTTGAACCAAGAAGTTTGTAAGGGCAAGGAGATCGCCTACTTCGTGAAGATCTACCCCGAGTAAGGCTAGTCCTCCGTGGGCGTAGGCCGTGATGGAATAGACAAGGTTGCTTCTTCGTGGACCCTTCGTGGGTGGAGCCCTCCGTGGACTCGCGCAGCCGTTACCCTCCGTGGGTTGAAGTCTCCATCAACGTGGATGTACGATAGCACCACCTATCGGAACCACGACAAAAATCTCCGTGTCACCAAACTGCGTTTGATCTTCTCCACCTCTCTTTTACATGTGCAATTTACTTTCCGCTGCATATACTCTAGAATTGCATGTGTAGGGTGATACTTGGATTGTTCTTAATTGTGAAACTGCCAAAAACATTGCATGATCCAAAGGCAGATTTTTTATATTGTCAAGTAGTCTAATCACCCCCCCTCTAGACCTACTTCGATCCTACAGTCGTTCTAAGCAAAATAAGAAGCATAATAAGATAAACATCACATGCAATCAAAATATGTGACATGATATGGCCATCATCATCTTGTGCTTTTGATCTCCATCTCCAAAGCACCTACATGATCACCTTCGTCACCGGCGCGACACCTTGATCTCCATCGTAGCATCGTTGTCGTCTCGCCAACTATTGCTTCTACGACTATTGCTACCGCTTAGTGATAAAGTAAAGCAATTACATGGCGATTGCATTTCATACAATAAAGCGACAACCATATGGCTCCTGCCAGTTGCCGATAACTTTACAAAACATGATCATCTCATACAAAACCGTATAACTCATCATGTCTTGACCATATCACATCACAACATGCCCTGCAAAAACAAGTTAGACGTCCTCTACTTTGTTGTTGCAAGTTTTACGTGGCTGCTACGGGCTTAGCAAGAACCGTTCTTACCTACGCATACAAAACCACAACGATGTTTCGTCAAGTATGTGCTGTTTTAACCTTCACAAGGACCGGGCGTAGCCACACTTGATTCAGCTAAAGTGAGAGAGACAGACACCCGCCAGTCACCTTTAAGCAACGAGTGCTCGTAACGGTGAAACCAGTCTCGCGTAAGCATACGCGTAATGTCGGTCCGGGCCGCTTCATCTCACAATACCGCCGAAGCAAAGTATGACATGCTGGTAAGCAGTATGACTAGTATCACCCACAACTCATTGTGTTCTACTCGTGCATATCATCTACGCATAGACCTGGCTCATGATGCCACTGTTGGGAAACGTAGTATTTTTAAAATTTTCCTACGATCACGCAAGATCTATCTACTAGACGCATAGCAACGAGAGGGGAGAGTGTGTCTACGTACCCTCGTAGACCGGGAGCGGAAGCGTCAAGTGACGCGGTTGATGTTGTCGAACGTCTTCACGATCCAACCGATCAAGCACCGAACGTACGGCACCTCCGCGTTCAGCACACGTTCAGCTTGATGACGTCCCACGAGCTCTTGATCCGGTTGAGCTTCACGGGAGAGTTTCGTCAACACGACGGCGTGGTGACGGATATGATGTATTCACCAGCGCAGGGCTTCGCCTAAGCTCCGCGACGGTATGACCGAGGTGTGTTTCTGTGGAGGGGGGCACCGCACACGGCTAAAACAATTCAACTTGTGTGTCTTTGGGTGCCCCCCTGCCCCCGTATATAAAGGAGCAAGGGGGAGGCCGGCCGGCCCTTGTTTGGTGCGGCTAGGGTTGCAATCCTACTAGGAATAGGATTGCAATCCTATTCCTAGTAGGAATCACCAAAAGAAGGAAGAGAGGGAAAGGAAAAAGGAGAGGTGGCGCCCCCCCC
>LR738713.1:606258123-606277252 GCA_902687465.1 Secale cereale | reverse complement strand
CAATCCTAGTCCAACTAGGAATCCTAGGTGGGGCGCCGGCCAGCCCTATGGGCTGCCTCTCTCTTTCCCTTAAGGCCCACTATGGACCATCCCCCCTCGTAGGGGGTTCCGGTAACCCCCTCCGGCAATCCCGTTAAATCCGAAACTTTTCCGGAACACTTCCGGTGTCCGAATATAGTCGTCCAATATATCAATCTTTATGTCTCGGACATTCCGAGACTCCTCGTCATGTCCGTGATCTCATCCGGGACTCCGAACTACCTTCGGTACATCAAAACTCATAAACTCATGATACCGATCGTCATCAAACGTTAAGCGTGCGGACCCTACGGGTTCGAGAACTATGTAGACATGACCGAGACTCATCTCCGGTCAATAACCAATAGCGGAACCTGGATGTTCATATTGGCTCCTACATATTCTACGAAGATCTTTTATCGGTCAAAACCGCATAACAACATACATTGTTCCTTTTGTCATCGGTATGTTACTTGCCCGAGATTCGATCGTCGGTATCTCTATACCTAGTTCAATCTCGTTACCGGCAAGTCTCTTTACTCGTTCCGTAACACATCATCTCGTGACTAACTCATTAGTCTTTTGCTTGCAAGGCTTATTGTGATGTGTGTTACCGAGAGGGCCCAGAGATACCTCTCCGACACTCGGAGTGACAAATCCTAATCTTGATCTATGCCAAAACCACGAATACTTTCGGAGACACCTGTAGAGCATCTTTATGATCACCCAGTTACGTTGTGACGTTTGATAGCACACAAGGTGTTCCTACGGTATTCGGGAGTTGCATAATCTTATAGTTATAGGAACATGTATAAGTCATGAAGAAAGCAATAGCAGTAAAACTAAACGATCATAGTGCTATGCTAACGGATGGGTCTTGTCCATCACATCATTCTCCTAATGATGTGATCCCGTTGATCAAATGACAACTCATGTCTATGGCTAGGAAACATAACCATCTTTGATCAATGAGCTAGTCTAGTAGAGGCATACTAGGGACATATTGTTTTGTCTATGTATCCACACATGTACTAAGTTTCCGGTTAATACAATTCTAGCATGAATAAAAGACATTTATCATGATATAAGGAAATACAAATAACATCTTTATTATTGCCTCTAGGGCATATTTCCTTCAGTCTCCCACTTGAACTAGAGTCAATAATCTAGATTACAAAGTGATGATCCTTACACCCATGGAGTCTTGGTGCTGATCATGTTTTGCCCGTGGAAGAGGCTTAGTCAACGGGTCTGCAACATTCAGATCCGTATGTATTTTGCAAATCTCTATGTCTCCCTCCTTGACTAGATCGCGGATGGAATTGAAGCGTCTTTTGATGTGCTTTGTTCTCTTGTGAAACCTGGATTCCTTCGCCAAGGCTATGGCTCCAGTGTTGTCACAAAAGATTTTCATTGGACCCGATGCACTAGGTATTACACCTAGATCGGATATGAACTCCTTCATCCAGACTCCTTCATTTGCTGCTTCCGAAGCAGTTATGTATTCCGCTTCACACGTAGATCCCGCCACGACGCTCTGCTTGGAACTGCACCAACTGACAGCTCCACCGTTCAATAAAAATACATATCCGGTTTGTGACTTTGAGTCATCCGGATCAGTGTCAAAGCTAGAATCGACGTAACCGTTTACGACGAGCTCTTTGTCACCTCCATACACGAGAAACATATCCTTTGTTCTTTTCAGATACTTTAGGATGTTTTTGACCGTTGTCCAGTGATCCACTCTAGGATTACTTTGGTACCTCCCTGCTAGACTTATAGCAAGGCACACATCAGGTCTGGTACACAGCATTGCATACATGATAGATCCTATGGCTGAGGCATAGGGAATGACTTTCATTTTCTCTCTATCTTCTGCAGTGGTCGGGCATTGAGTCTTACTCAACTTCACACCTTGTAATACAGGCAAGAACCCTTTCTTTGACTGGTCCATTTTGAACTTCTTCAAAATCTTATCAAGGTATGTGCTTTGTGAAAGTCCAATTAAGCGTCTTGATCTATCTCTATAGATCTTGATGCCTAATATATAAGCAGCTTCACCGAGGTCTTTCATTGAAAAACTCTTGTTCAAGTATCCTTTTATGCTATCCAGAAATTCTATATCATTTCCAATCAACAATATGTCATCCACATATAATATTAGAAATGCTACAGAGCTCCCAGTCACTTTCTTGTAAATACAGGCTTCTCCAAAAGTCTGTATAAAACCATATGCTTTGATCACCTCATCAAAGCGTATATTCCAACTCCGAGATGCTTGCACCAGTCCATAGATGGATCGCTGGAGCTTGCATACTTTGTTAGCACCTTTTGGATCGACAAAACCTTCTGTTTGCATCATATACAACTCTTCTTTGAGATATCCATTCAGGAATGCAGTTTTGACATCCATTTGCCAGATTTCATAATCATAAAATGCGGCAATTGCTAACATGATTCGGACAGACTTAAGCATCGCTACAGGTGAGAAAGTCTCATCGTAGTCAACTCCTTGAACTTGTCGAAAACCTTATTTTTCTGTTGCAAGAGTGCATCCCGTTATAAACTGCTGCTATGTGTTATTTTTATGCCATCTTTGCATAGTGATATCTTTTAGCTCGTTTATCCGATTGATGCAAATGACATGTCCACATGTTCGTCTTGCCATGCTCTACATGTTGTTTGTGTTAGGTTGCATGATAGATTTAATCTTGCCATGGTTATCCTCGTTGCAAAATGCCATGTGGTTGTTTAGTTATTTAACTTGTTATGAGATGTCATCTTGTTGAGCTCATTGCTACCGTTGTGTTTATCTCCATGATGCATGCTTGTGTGTTTCGGAATCACCATCATGTGTACTTTGATGTGGTGCTTACCACTTGCCATGTTTAGTTTTGAGGTGACTTAAACTTGCTCTCAAAGATGCCATGCTGAAACTGCTGTTTTAACACTTAGTGGATTTTCACTAAGTCTGGAATATGTTATTCTCAGATGCCATGTTCGCTTGCTGTTCTAGGACAATCCATGATAGTTTTGGATTAACTCTTGATGGTTCCTTGTAGTATATATTGTTGGCTATCCATTCATGTTCTCACATGCTTATTTGAGTGGATGTAGTATATTTAACTTTTGCTCCAAAGTTTCAATAAAATTCTGCTGTCAGGATTTTGTTGTCAAGTTCAATATGTCCAAGCTTGTTGCTATTGTTCCGTGGCTCCTTTGGGGGTGCACCTTTGGACTTATTTGCTGTAGGGTATGTCTAGTTTATGTTCATGCTCTTTGCCATGATGTTTGAGTGCTGTAGCTTATTTATCTAGTGCTCCGAAGTTGCTATGTGGCTGTAATTTTCAGCTTTCGCCTTTTCTTGTTTTGGGCATAACTTTTAGCCCGTAGCTCCGATTTCAGCGAGTCTTATATGAAACTTGATTGATTTTCCGTGTAGATTCATAATATCCTATTGTTATCATGTTTTGAAGTGTTTTGCTTGAGTGCTATTTTCCGTGCTCCGTGTGCTCCCTTAGTGCATCCATCATGCATCCATCATTTTTGTGTGCGCATTGCTTCTTGTTGATTCATGCCTTGTGTGATTGTATTGTTTAGAGCCGGAAGCTGAGACCGAATACGAGTACGAGCATGAGGTTACCAACGAGGTTGAGCACGAGGACCCTTCTTATGATCCGAACGACTACTCTTCAGGCAAGATGACCGAACCCCGATAACATTACTATCTTTGCCTATTGCTTGAATATCGCTCTATAGTTTTGCCTCGATGCCCATGCCTTTCCTGTCAGCCTCCTACTTGTAACCATGTCATGTCTAACCACCCTACCTATGCAAACCGTTGAATGGCTAAGTACGCTTCGCTCAGCCCCTCTTATAGCATTGCTAGTTGCAGGTGAAGATTGAAGATGCTTGCTTCATGTTGAAGTTTGTTGGGTTATATCACACTATATAAATGCTTAAAATGAAATCATCTATATATTGGCAATGGGTGGAAGGCTAAGCCTTTTGCTTGGTGATTTGTTCCACTCATGCCGCTAGGAATCGTATAAACCGGTGTTATGTTCCTTGATTATGCGTTCCTCACACGGTTGGGGTTTATGGGGCCCCCTCGATAAACCGCTAAGTGCTAAGTCTTTTCCAGCAAGTCCCAACATTGGTACTATTTGCCTAATAACTAAATAACTTGCATAGGGAGTTATAAACCCTTTTCCTTAATCAACAACCCCGGGCCAGTGCTCCACATGAGTGTTGGTCCGAACTGGGGGTCCTGCAGGGCCACCTCGAGGAAACTCAAGGTCTGGTAAAAACCTGTAGCATCGCCCATCCGGTCGTGGCCTGAGACGAGATACGCGCGGCTACTATCAGGGTGTCGGCACGCCGGGAGGATTTGCTGGATTAGCCTTACCTTAGTTCGGAGTATCTTGAGCACGGGATTCCGAGAATACTCGGGTCTTCCCACCTTTGGAGTTGCGACTCCGCGGATCGTGGGCTTGTCATGGGCCAAGTTGGAACACCCCTGCAGGGTTATGAACTTTCGAAAGCCGTGCCCGCGGTTATGTGGCAGATGGGAGCTTGTTAATATCCGGTTGTAGATAACTTGACACATTGTTCTAATACACTACCAGCGTGTGTTCCGTGACCGTCAATTTCCGAATAGGGTTTCGGGAGTTGAACACGGTGGGGTTATGTTTGTTGAGCTTTAGCTAGGATCACTTCGTGATCATCTCTCGTCCGAGGCACTTCTCTTCTCGCACTCTTTCACGTAAGCTAGTGCTAGTTGCTGCTGCAGACACTTATTCTTTTCTTCAGCCTTATCCTCTCCCAAGGCTTAAATAGTCTTGTTACCCGGGAATGGGATTGTTGAGTCCTCTGTGGCTCACAGTTACTTCACCACACCAGATGCAGGTCCGATGGTGAGCTATCCAGGTGATGGCACCGAGCTAGACTGGGAGTACGACGAGGAGCGTAGTCGTTACTATGTTCGTTATCCTGATGATCAGTAGTGGAGACTTCTACTAGGATTCGATCCGACCTGTGGATTTAAATTATGTTTGGTATCTTGTCTTTTGGATTTTACCCTTAGAGGGCTGTGACTTTTTATTGAATGATGATTTGGACATGTATTGTATTTGTGTGACGTGGCGATTGTAAGCCAACTATTTTATGTTTTCCATCCCCATCTTTTACATGAGTTGTGCAAAGATACCAGACTTGCGATCATTCCAGCATGGGGTTATGTCTCTAAGTCGTGCCTCGACACGTAGGAGATATAGTCCCATCCTGGGCATGGGGTTATGTCTCTAAGTCGTGCCTTCACTTATATCTTTTAGAGCACGGTGGTGGTTTTATTTTGTAGAAATTGCTGATCTCTCATGCTTCACTTATATCTTTTTGAGAGTCTTTTAGAACAGCATGGTAATGTGCTTTGGTTATAAAACTAGTCCTAATATGATAGGCATCCAAGATGAGTATACTAACAACTTTCATATAATGTGCATTGAATATGATGAGAAGTTTGATGCTTAATGATTGTTTTGAGATATGAGGATGGTGATATTAGAGTCATTCTAGTAGAGTAAATATGAATTTGAGAAATACTTGTGTTAAAGTTTGTGATTCCCATAGCATGCACGTATGGTGAACCGCTATGTGACGAAGTTAGAGCATGAGGTATTTATTGAGTGTCATCCTTTGTGTGGAGCTCGGGATCGCGCGATGGTTAACTCCTAACAACCCTTCCCCTAGGAGCATGCGTTGATTACTTTGTTTTGATGACTCGTAGATTTTTGCATTAAGTATTTGAGTTCTTTATGACTAATGTTGAGTCCATGGATCATACCCACT
Organism: Secale cereale; assembly: GCA_902687465.1. Taxonomy (NCBI): domain Eukaryota; kingdom Viridiplantae; phylum Streptophyta; class Magnoliopsida; order Poales; family Poaceae; genus Secale; species Secale cereale. The sequence goes on along the minus strand of LR738713.1, from coordinate 606,271,387 downwards.
CTCGCCCTTCCACCATTGCTAGCCTCTCTTGTACCACGGAACTTTCGCCGGTACCATACACCCACCATATACCTTCCTCAAAACAGCCACCATACCTACCCATCATGGCATTTCCATAGCCATTCCGAGATATATTGCCATGCAACTTTCCACCGTTCTGTTCACATGACATGCTTCATCATCATTCACATTGAGTCATATTTTGTTCTAGCTTCGAGTTGTAATCTTTGATTTGTAAGTCAATAAAAGTGTGATGATCTTCATTACTAGAGCATTGTCCCATGTGAGGAAAGGCCAAATAAAAAAAGATGGACCAAAAAAATAGAGAGGGGCTAAATAAAAAAAGTGAGAGAAAGCCCCTCCAAAAAAATGAGAGAAAAGAGAGAAGGGACAATGCTACTATCCTTTTCCACACTTGTGCTTCAAAGTAGCACCATGATCTTCATGATAGAGAGTCTCTTGTTTTGTCACTTTCATATACTAGTGGGAATTTTCATTATACAACTTGGCTTGTATATTCCAACGATGAACTTCCTCAAATGCCCTAGGTCTTCATGAGCAAACAAGTTGGATGCACACCCACTTAGTTTCTTTTGATGAGCTTTCATACACTTATAGCTCTAGTGCGTCCATTGCATGGCAATCCCTACTCACTCACATTGATATCTATTGATGGGCATCTCCATAGCCCATTGATACGCCTAGTTGATGTGAGACTATCTTCCTCCTTTTTGTCTTCTCCACAACCACCACTCTATTCCACCTATAGTGCTATATCCATGGCTCACGCTCATGCATTGCGTGAAAGTTGAAAGGTTTGAAAAAAATTGAGTATGAAAACAATTGCTTGGCTAAAACCGGGGTTGTGCATGATATGAATATTTTGTGTGATGAAGAGGGAGCACTGCCAGACTATATGATTTTGTAGGGATAACTTTCTTTGGCCATGTTATTTTGAGAAGACATGATTGCTTTGTTAGTATGCTTGAAGTATTATTATTCTTATATCAATATAGACTTTTGTCTTGATTCTTTCGGATCTGAACATTCATGCCACAATAAAGAAATTACGTCGAAAATTATGTTGGTTAGCATATAGCATTCCACATCAAAAATTCTGTTTTTATCATTTACCTACTCGAGGACGAGCAGGAATTAAGCTTGGGGATGCTTGATACGTCTCCAACATATCTATAATTTTTTATTGTTCCATGCTATTATATATTCTGTTTTGGATGTTTAATGGGATTTATTATACACTTTTATATTATTTTTTGGGACTAACCTACTAACCCAAGGCCCAGTGCAGATTGCAGTTTTTTTTCCTATTTTAGGATTTCGCAGAAAAGGAATATCAAACGGAGTCCAAACGGATTGAAACCTCCGAGGGAGTTATTTTTGGAACCGTATCTACCCAGAAGACTTGGAGTACACACGAGGGAACAAAGGAGGCGGCCATGAGGGTCCAGGGCGCGCCCCCTCCCCTGGGCACACCCTCACCCTAGTGGGCCCCCTCTGGCTCCCCCGATGCCCTCCTTCCTCCTATATATATCCATGTACCCTGAAAACATCGAGGCAACACAGAAAACCCTAATTCCACCGCCGCAACCTTCTATTCCTGTGAGATCCCATCTTGGGGCCTGTTCCAGAGCTCCGCCGGAGGGGGGATCTACCACGGAGTGCTTCTACATCAACGCCATAGCCTCACCAATAAGTTGTGAGTAGTTTACCACAGACCATTGGGTCCATAATTATTAGCTAGATGGCTTCTTCTCTCTTTTTGGATCTCAATACAAGGTTCTCCTCGATCTTCGAGGAGATTTACTCGATGTAATCTTTTTGCGGTGTGTTTGTCGAGATCCGATGAATTTTGGGTTTATGATCAAGATTATCTCTGAGAAATATTTGATTCTTTTCTGAAATCTTTTATGTGTGATTATAATATCCTTGCAAGTCTCTTCGAATTATTGGTTTGGTTTGGCCTACTAGATCTATAGTTCTTGCAATGGAAGAAGTGCTTGGCTTTGGGTTCAATCTTGCGGTGTCCTTTCCTAGTGACAGCAGGGGCATCAAGGCACGTATTGTATTGTTGCCATCGAGGATAAAAAGATGGGGTTTATATCATATTGCTTGAGTTTATCCCTCTACATCATGTCATCTTGCTTAAAACGTTACTCTGTTCTTATGAACTTAATACTCTAGATAAATGTTGGATAGCGGTCGATGTGTGGAGTAATAGTAGTAGATGCAGAATCGTTTCGGTCTACTTGTCACGGACGTGATGCCTATATATAATGATCATGCCTAGATATTCTCACAACTATGCACTTTTCTATCAATTGCTCGACAGTAATTTGTTCACCCACCGTAGAATTCTTCTATCATGAGAGAAGCCACTAGTGAAACCTATGGCCCTCGGGTCTATTCTCAACATATTAATCTTCCATGTACTTTACTTTTCTTTATTTACTTTATGTTCTTATACCAAAAAAATACCAAAAATATCATACTATCCTATCTATCAGATCTCACTTTCGTAAGTGACCGTGAAGGGATTGACAACCCCTTATCGCGTTGGCTGCGAAGTTCTTATTTGTTTGTGCAGGTGCGAGGAACTCGCGCATGGTCTCCTACTGGATTGATACCTTGGTTCTCAAAAACTGAGGGAAATACTTACGCTACTGTGTTGCATCACCCTTTCCTCTTCGAGGGAATACAACGCAAGCTCGAGAAGTAGCATAGTCCTCCCCGCGAATCGCTACATCCTCCGCATGAGACATAAGGTGATCAAAGCGGCCATCCCTTGGCTTTTGCTTGGTGGTGCAGTAGGGCAGTGCCACATCTTGGTCTTGTGGTTGTAGAAGGAAGCAACTCCCTTGGCCTTGATCTTTGCCGCCTCCTTGGCTGTGAAGGATGCGACGTTGCCCTTGTACACTTCTTCTCCAGAATCATATTGCACACATGAATGAGTTACATTAATACATTATAGATTCATGGATACACTATGTCAAAGGAACTAAATGAACAATCTAAATTTCAAGTAGGCTTACCTCATATTCTTCATCATCACTTTCCTCTGGATCGGGTTGTACTGGGCCAGCTTCCTCTTTCTACCCCCAACCATCATCCTCCTGAACATACAATTACATCCATCACTAGTAAATACGGAAACCAATTGAAAATTTAGATATGCACACATGACACATTGATCATAGGGCTAATATACTCCGAATCTAAGGCAACGAATCTGAGTAGCATTAAAAAACCCAATCCGTGAGCACTAAAAACAAATCTAATAAGCATGCATCTGTTCACAACATCTAGCATTTTTGCAAAGAATTTATCCAAATCTAAAAACCCCAATCATTGCATCACCTAAAATCATAGTTCACAACATCTAGCATTTTTGCAACGAATTTATCCAACAAACCCTAGTCCAAAAACCCCCCATCCCCCCAACTTATACAAAAAACCTCGGTCCATCCGTCAAACCAACTACTCTAACCATCTGAACTACCGTATGAATCACAATCCAACCAATGCAACTAGGGAGCAACTAACTCTACAAGCTAAGCAAGTGCAAATATGTGCTACTCCACGACACGAGGTGCATCGGGGGTATCGGGATGGACTGCGCCGCTCGACGCCGTCACCTTCTACAGCAATGAGGCGGAGCCTGCCACATCCGCAGCGGCTGCGAGTTTCCCCACACCGTCGTGGACGCCGCCGACATCCGCGGTCACCGCGCCCTGACCCTGAAGCTCCACCACATCTTCGGCCGCTACGCCGGCGTAGCCACGAGCGTCGGCCATCTGACAGATGGAGGCGATGAAGGTGAGGAAGAGGATGCGGTGGGGGAGAGCGTGACGGTGCGGTGGAGGCAGTGTAGGAGAGCGAGACGACACCAGTGGGGGAGAGGAAGACGATGCGGCAAGGAGGGGATTTGGGGGAAAATGGTAGGGGTGATGGAGGTAGTTGCCCCTCTTTATATGATGGGACGTTTCGGGCATGTCCATGGAAACGTGCTACCCCACGATCGCGCATGACCGCGGTCTTGCATGCGCCCACGTATACACGGCCCCACACGTCAGAGTTAATGATCAAAGGCATTAACCCAACGGCAACGTCCGTTATAACCTGTTCTAAGAGTTTCGGGCAAGGGAGTGGGGGAAAGTGAGCAAAAGTTAACAGAGTGGGGATGAATGAGTAGATCTAAGGGCGTTAAACAATAGCGCTTGTTGGGAGGCAACCCAATTTTATTTTCGCTTTTTACTTTTTGGTTCTGTTTTGCAAGTTTTGCACATTATTACTTCTATAGTAATTGTGTTTTGGTGTTTTAATTAGTGTTTGAGCCAAGTAAGACCTTTGTGATGGCTTACGGGTATCGTTGATTTGATTTTGCTGAAAAAGAGAAACTTTTGCGCCCAGTGCAGAAAATTCAATAAATCACTGAAATGTCTAAACCTTCTGAATTTTTTACACAAAATTGATATAAAAAATCCCCATGTCGTCCAAGGTTTTCAGAATTTTTAGAGTTACAGAAGTATGCGAAGTTTACAGATTGCTACAAACTATTATGTTTTTGATAGATTCTGTTTTTATGTGTTGTTTGCATATTTTGATGCATCTATGGCTAGTATAGGGGGGTATGAACCATGGAGAAGTTGTAATACAATAGATATTACACCAATATGAAATTATAATAAGATCACAATAGTACCTTGGGTGGTTATTTGGTTTGTTTTACTAACGGAGCTCACGAGATTTTCTGTTGAGTTTTGTGTTGTGAAGTTTTCAAGTTTCGAGTAAGGATTTGATGGACTATGGAATAAAGAGTGGCAAAATCCTAGGCTTAGGGATGACCAAGGAACCCCAATGTAAAATTTAAGGACAGCCAAGAGCCTAAGCTTGGGGATGCCCCGGGAAGGCATCCCCTCTTTCGTGTTCATCCATCGGTAACTTTACTTGAGGCTATATTTTTATTCACTACATGATATGTGTTTTGCTTGGAGCGTCGTGTATGATATGAGTTTTTGCTCTTTAGTTTGTCACAATCACCCTTGCTGTACACACCTTTTGAGAGGGACACGCTTCAATCGTGATTTATTGATAAATATGTTGGGTAGCATTCCATATCAAAAATTCAGTTTTTATCATTTACCTACTCGAGGACGAGCAGAAATTAAGCTTGGGTATGCTTGATACGTCTCCAACGTATCTATAATTTTTTATTGTTCCATGCTATTATATTATCTATCTTAGATTTTTTTTATGCATTTATATGCTATTTTATATGATTTTTGGGACTAACCTATTAACCCAGAGCCCAGTACCAGTTTCTGTTTTTCTTTGTTTTTTGAGTTTCGTAGAAAAGGAATATCAAACGGAGCCCAAACGAAACGAAACTTTTTGGAGATTTTTCTTGGACCAGAAGACATCATATGGACTTGGAGTACACGCCAGGGATCCACGAGGCGGCCACAAGGGTGGAGGGCGCGCCCTGGGGGTAGGGCGCACCCCCCTACATTGTGGGCTCCTCGTGTCTCCCCGACCGACTTCTTCCGCCTATAAATACCTATATATTCCAGAAACATCAAAACATCGATCGAAACCACTTTTCCGCCGCTGTAACCTTCTGTTCTCGCAAGATCCCATCTAGAGGCATTTTTTGGTACTCTGTCAGAGGGGGAATCAACCATAGAGGGCATCTACATCAACCCTATTCCCTTCCGATAAAGTGTGAGTAGTTTACCACAGACCTACGAGTCCATAGCTAGTAGCTAGATGGCTTCTTCTCTCTCTTTGATCTTCAATACCATGTTCTCCTCGTTGTTCTTGGAGATCTATCCGATGTAATTTTCTTTTGAGGTGTGTTTGTCAAGATCCGATGAATTGTGGGTTTATGATTAGATTATCTATGCATAATATTTGAGTCTTTTCTGAATTCTTTTATGCATGATCTTATATCTTAGTAATTTTCTTTGAACTATCGGTTTTATTTGGCCAACTAGATTGATAATTCTTGCAATGGGTGAAGTGTTTTGCTTTGGGTTCAATCTTGCGGTGCTCAATCCCAGTGACAGTAGGGGACATGACACGTATTGTATTATTGCCATCGAGGATAAAAAGATGGGGTTTTCATCATATTGCTTGAGTTAATTCATCTACATCATGTCATCTTGCTTAAGGCGTTACTCCGTTCTTATGAACTTAATACTCTCGATGCATGCTGGATAGCGGTCGACGTGTGAAGTAATAGTAGTAGACTAGCACCGAAGATGCGCGGCGCACGCCGCGCCCGTGATTGATTCCATCCATAATATTTTTGTGTACATCCCTGTGCTGTTGTTTTCTTTGCATGGATGTTTTCTGCATGCTTATTCGGTAGGTTTGGGTGTGTTGTTTCTTTTAGATATTTGCATAGTTGAACGTGTGGCCTGATTTGATGCAAACTTTGTCAATTGCCACAATGGCGACGCTGTGATGGAGTTAGTGCTGTTGGACACTTGTATTATCCCATTTGAAAGTGAAAGTTTGTCACATTCATGTCTTGTGAAAGTCCGTCAGGGAGATGTGAAATTCTATGCAGCTAGACGATGCACTGAACAGTTTCAGATTAGCTATGTGGCTAATCACTGACATGGTTTACCTGAGTATTAAGCTCTCGATCTCTTTTTGCAAGTGATATGGAACAAAAGAGAAACCTGAGGCCAAACAAATAAAATAGAACAATTAACTAAGAACGGTCACTGGAATACAAAACATGTGTTTGCTAAAGCAGATAGTTTAGTTGATGTGTCACAGGCTTTTTGTTGGCAATGCTCTTGCACTCGTGACTTTTACTATCATATTGTCCTAATAAATCTATCAGTTCTATAAAGCAAATAAATCAGACGGATAAAACCAAGTTAACCTGTGTATCTGCTAAAGCGCAGAGAGTAGTCAAACTATCATTACCGAGCAAGCAAGAATAGTCTAAAAGCACAGGGATAACATAGTGCTAGGTCTTAGGTTTTCAATACATACGGGAGTACATTAAACTTTCATTATTATAACTAACAAAACGATACCGATACCGAAAATGAGCAAAGAGGTAGAAACATCATGGAGTTACTGATGATGTGCTTGCTTATTTAGTGGTGGAACTAGTTTTTAACCGTGTCTTCTTTCATGCGAAGAAGCCGACGATGTGCTTGCTTATTTAGTGGGCGAACTGGTACTGTTGCATCTTCTGTCATGCGAAGAAGCTGATGATGGTGTGGTTGGCTCCTTAGAAACTTTAGTCTTGGATGCATCTTGCTTGGCACCGATTCTCATGGTTTTGCAGAGGAAATTGTTGCTTCACGGCATGACTGTACCGTGAAAAGAAGTGGCCCAAAGTTAATAAGTATAGTACTCCCTCCATTTTTGTATACAAGGCCACAAACTCAAAATACAGGTACCAAGATAAAAATTAATGTGTGCTTTACAAGTCAATTTGTTTTCTCGTTTACCGGGTTACTTAATAGGGTGCATGCACATTAGAGAAAACTGAGTGGTCGTGAGAAAAGAAGTAGGTGAGTGTGTCATTATCATTCACTACATGCATGCTAGTAATTAAGCCATGGGTTACTAGTACGAGGAAACAACATTAATATTTGCCTCGATTACTGTTAATGGCCTTGTATTGATGCAAAATGTATTTTCCATAGTGGCCTTGTATACAAAAATGGAGGGAGTATATTTCATTTTATCATTCTTTGGAAGGAAGTTACGTTGACCTTTTTTTAGCTGTGTCATTTGATGGTGAGTCACTAATAGTTGGCCTTTTCTTCGCTTCTGGAACTTCTTCAGTGAAACAAAATTCAATAAAAAGTGAGATTGATGTTGTACTCTTCATTGACTGTTCTATATAAGACCATAATTGTTTATACTTCATGCTCTTTTAGTGGGAGCTTCCCATTTTCTTCAGGAGCAAATTCCGCCGCTGGTGGTGAAGAGAATTGCCCAATTAAGCCAGGATGTGCAGCAGTGTGTGGTGCAAGGGGAGCTGGCAGTTCTGCATTGACTACATGTTTGGTGGATATTACTTGGAAGCGGTAGTGGCTCACTCGTCAGAATATTGTCACCGGGTGTCACTTTAACAATAAAACTTTTGCACGCAAGATCCGATATTTCTCTTGATGTGCCTTCCTTTCGTTCGCTTGTATTTCTCTTGATGTGCCTTCCTTTCATTCTCTTGTCTTTTCAAACAGGTAATCAGCCTCGTTGCCAATTATGATGCTGCCTTATTGTCCAAAAAAGATGAGTTCTGCAAACATGTGATTTTCGTCTTTAGCCGTGTTGGCATCTAGTATTCCATACACAGATATCTTGTACCTGATTCAGTTAGTATCAGTTGATATGTCTCCAACGTATCTATAATTTTTTATTGTTCCATGCTATTATTTATAATGTTTTGGATGTTTAATGGGCTTTGTTATACACTTTTATATTATTTTTGGGACTAACCTATTAGCCCAAAGGCCCAGTCTAGATTGTTGTTTTTGCCTATTTCAGAGTTTTACAGAAAAAGGAATATCAAACGGAGTCCAAACGGAGTCCAAACGGAATGAAACCTTCGGGAGAGATATTTTTGGAGCAAAATATGCACGGGAGACTTGAGAACCACGGAATAGGGCTGACGTGGCGTCCACGAGGGTGGGCACGCCCCCCTACAGGGCGTGCCCCCTGCCTCATGGGCCCCACGTTTGGCCCCCGGTGCCCGCCTTCCTCCTATATATACATACGTACCCCGAAAACATCAGACACAGAGAGAAAACCCTAGTTCCACCACCGCAACCTTCTATTCCCATGAGATCCCATCTTGGGGCATGTTCCGGAGCTCCGCTGGAGGGGGGATCTACCACGGAGTGCTTCTACATCATCATCATCGCCTCACCATGAGTTGTGAGTAGTTTATCACAGACATTCGGGTCCATAGTTAGTACCTAGATGGCTTCTTCTCTCTCTCTCTTTGGATCTCAATACCAAGTTCTCCTCGGTCTTCGAGGAGATCTATTCGTTGTAATCTCTTTTTGTGGTGTGTTTGTCGAGATCCGATGAATTGTGGGTTTATGATCAAGATTATCTATGAGAAAGATTTGATTCTTTTCTGAACTCTTTTATGTATGATTATAATATTCTTGCAAGTCTCTTTGAATTATTGGTTTGGTTTGGCCTACCAGATCTATAGTTCTTGCAATGGGAGAAGTGCTAGGCTTTGGGTTCTATCTTGCGGTGTCATTTCCCAGTGACAGTAGGGACAGCAAGGCACGTATTGTATTGTTGCCATCGAGGATAAAAAGATGGGGTTTATATCATGTTATTTGAGTTTATCCCTCTACATCATTTCATCTTGCTTAAGGCGCCGTTACTCTGTTCTTATGAACTTAATACTCTAGATGCATGTCGGATAGCGGTCGATGTGTGGAGTAATAGTAGTAGATGCAGAATTGTTTCGGTCTACTTGTTTCGGACGTGATGCCTATATATAATGATCATGCCTAGATAGTCTCATAATTAATCGCTTTTCTATCAATTGATCGACAGTAATTCATTCACCCACCGTAGAATTCTGCTATCATGAGAGAAGCCACTAGAGAAACCTATGGGCCCCGGGTCTATTCTCAACATATCAATCTACGATCTACTTTACTTTTCCATTTTTACTTTCTGTCTTATATCCAAAAATACGAAAAATATCAAACAATCATATCTATCAGATCTCACTTTCGTAAGTGACTGTAAAGGGATTGACAACCCCTTATCACGTTGGCTGCGAAGTTCTTATTTGTTTGTGCAGGTGCGAGGGACTCGCTCATGGTCTCCTACTGGATTGATACCTTGGTTCTCAAAAACCGAGGGAAATACTTACGCTACTGTGTTGCATCTCCCTTTCCTCTTCGAGGGAATACAACGCAAGCTCGAGAAGTAGCAAGAAGAATTTCTGGCGCCGTTGCCGGGGAGGCTTACGCAAAAGTCATATACCAAGTACCCATCACAAACCCTTATCCATCGCATTACATTTTTTGCCTCTCGTTTTCCTCTCCCCCACTTCACCCTTACCCTTTTATTTGCCCTTCTTTTTGCCGTGTGTTTACCGTTCGCTTGCTTCTTGTTTGCTTGTGTGTTGGATTGCTTGCTTGTCACTATGGCTATCCCTATCAGTGTTGACCCTCACCTCAAGAGGCTGGAGGAGATCGAAAACAATGTTAATTTTATGTCTGTGCAATTTGAACATAATGATTTCTTTAGAAACGAGCTTAAGGAATAGAAAAACTTTATGGAGTACATGAATAAAGACCTTGATGATATGTCTAAGGAATTTTATGGTTTGAAATCTCAGTTTGCTCATCTTGAGAACTTAATAGCCCAAATTTTGAATAAACAGTCCACCTTAGTTAATAAGATGGCTGCTAAACCGGAAGAGCATGAAAATAAAGATGAAGATCTGAAAGTTATTGATGTGTCTCCTATTAGATCCTTGTTTTCTAGTATGAATCTTGATAAAGATGGGATTGGAGATGAGTCTACTTTAATTAAAAGGCGTCCCAATGATTCAGAGTTTTTACATCTTGATGCTAAAATTGTTGAAAGTGGGATTGAAGAGATTAAGACTTTGCATAGTGATGAACCCACTACTTTGGATTTCAAGGGATTCAATTATGATAATTGCTCTTTGATTGATTGTATTTCCTTGTTGCAATCCATACTAAACTCTCCACATGCTTATAGTCAAAATAAAGCCTTTACCAAACACATAGTTGATGCTTTGATGCAATCTTATGAAAAAAAAACTTGAATTAGAAGTTTCTATCCCTAGAAAGCTTTATGATGAGTGGGAACCTACTATTAAAATTAAAATTAAAGATCATGAATGATTTGCTTTGTGTGATTTGGGTGCAAGTGTTTCCACTATCCCAAAAACTTTGTGTGATTTGTTAGGTTTCCATGAGCTTGATGATTATTCTTTAAATTTGCATCTTGCGGATTCTACCATTAAGAAACCTATGGGAAGGATTAATGATGTTCTTGTTGTTGCCAATAGGAATTATGTGCCCGTAGATTTCATTGTTCTTGAGATAGATTGCAATCCTTCATGTCCTATTATTCTTGGTAGACCTTTCCTTAGAACGATTGGTGCAATTATTGATATGAAGGAAGGAAAAATGAGATTCCAATTTCCGTTAATGAAAGGCATGGAAGACTTTCCTAGAAAGAAAATTAAATTACCTTATGAATTTATTATGAGAGCCACTTATGGATTGTCTTCCAAAGATGGCAATACCTAGATATATCCTTATATCGTGCCTAGCTAGGGGCGTTAAACGATAGCGCCTCTTGGGAGGCAACCCAATTATATATTTTTTGCTTCTGTTTAGGAATAAATTTTGCATCTAGCTTCTGTTTAGATGTGGTTTTGTGTTTTAATTAGTGTTTGTGCCAAGTAGAACCTTTGGTAAGACTTGTGTGAAGTTTATATGATCTTGCTGTAAAAAACAGAAACGTTAGCGCTCGCTAGAATAGTCACCAGATTTTACTGGAGAGTGCTATTTAGTTGATTCTTTTTGCAGATGATTAATAGACAAATTCTTCACGTTTTCCAATTTATTTCAATTTTTTGGAGTTACAGAAGTATGCGAAAATTACAGATTACTACAGACTGTTCTGTTGTTGACAGATTCTGTTTTTCGTGTGTTGTTTGCTTATTTTGATGAATCTATGAGTAGTATTGGAGGATATGAATCATAGAGAAGTTGGAATACAGTAGGTTTAACACCAATATAAACAAAGAATGAGTTCATTACAGTACCTTTGAGTGGTGGTTTGTTTTCTTATACTAACGGAGCTCACAAGATTTTTGTCTAAGTTTTGTGTTGTGAAGTTTTCAAGTTTTGAGTATTGCTTTGATGGACTATGGAACAAAGAGTGGCAAGAGCCTAAGCTTGGGGATTCCCAAGGAACCCCAAGGTAAAATTCAAGGACAACCAAAATCCTAAGCTTGGGATGCCCCGGGAAGGCATCCCCTCTTTCGCCTTCATCTATCGGTAACTATACTCGGGACTATATATTTATTCACCACATGATATGTGTTTTACTTGGAGCGCCATGTATTATTTGAGTCTTTACTTGTTAGTTTGCCACAATTATCCTTGCTGGACACACCTTTTTGAGAGAGATAAATATGGCCTAGGAATTGTTAGAACACTCTATGTGCTTTACTTATATCTTTTGAGCTAAATAGTTTGCTCTAGTGCTTCACTTATATCTTTTAGAGAACGGTGGTGATTTTATTTTGTAGAAATTGTTGATCTCTCATGCTTCACTTATATCCTTTTGAGAGTACATTAGAACAGCATGGTAATGTGCTTTGGCTATAAAACTAGCCTTCACATGATAGGCGTCGAAGATGAATGCAGTAAAAACTTTCATACTAAGTGCATTGAATATGATGAGAAGTTGGATGCTTGATAATTGTTTTGAGATATGAGGATAGTGATATTAGAGTCATGCTAGTGGAGTTATTATGAAATTGAGAAATGCTTGTGTTAAAGTTTGTGATTCCCGTAGCATGCACGTATGGCGAACCGCTATGTGACGAAGTTAGAGCATGAGGTATTTGTAGAGTGTCATCCTTTGTGTGGAGGTCGGGGGCGCGCGATGGTTAACTCCTACCAACCTCCCCCCTAGGAGCATGCGTTGATTGCTTTGTTTTGATGACTAGTAAATTTTTTCAATAAGTATATGAGTTCTTATGACTAATGTTGAGTCCATGGATTATACGCACTCTCACCCTTCCACCATTGCTAGCCTCTCTTGTACCGCGCAACTTTCGCCGGTACCATACACCCACTATATACCTTCCTCAAAATAGCCACCATATATCTTCCTCAAAACAGCCACCATACCTACCTATCATGGCATTTCCATAGCCATTCCGAGATATATTGCCATGCAACTTTCCATCGTTCCATTCATATGACACGCTTCATATTGTCATATTGCCATGCATGATCATGTAGTTGACATCGTATTTGTGGCAAAGCCACCATGCATAATTTTTCATACATGTCACTCTTGATTCATTGCACATCCTGGTACACCGCCAGAGGCATTCATATAGAGTCATACTTTGTTCTAGTATCGAGTTGTAATATCGAGTTGTAAATCAATAGAAGTGTGATGATCATCCTTATAGAGCATTGTCCCATGTGAGGAAAGGCCAAACAAAAGAAAAGCCCCC
>LR738713.1:606217002-606252378 GCA_902687465.1 Secale cereale | reverse complement strand
CCCCGGCCGAAGCAGCGCCATGCCGCCCTCTTACCCCGGCGCGCCTCGGTCGGAGTAGGCGGAAATGCCCGGATCTGTAAGGAAAGAGCCCAAGCGCCGAGTTCCCGCGTGGATCCATGGGTGGAGCTCGGCGCCAAGAGATCACCCCCGCTGCCAAGAGTTGGTGGAGTGGATGCAGCGTGGGGCGGCGGAGCTTTCGAGAGGCGCGGGTGCAAAAGGTCACCTCCACTGCCAAGAGTTGGTGAAGTGGATGCAGCGCGGGACGGCGGAACTTTCGAGAGGCGCATGGCAGACAGACGCCGCACCTAGCGGCAGGGATTTGCGGCGGAAACAGCGGCACATGGAAGCGGGAAACGGAAGCCAGTGAAAGTGCTTCACGCCAATCGAAAGGGTATCCGGCAAAATCGAGGAAATTCCCGCACATATGAAGGAAACGGGCTCGCGAATGCGGAATCCACAACAAATCCAGGACGGCTCGATTTGATGGATCTGCTCAAGCCGGAGATACGAGATGAATCTCACAAACCAGTAGTTATTTTAGCGGATGGTCAGCTTTACGGGATCTGTACTATAAGGATTCTAGTCCGCGAAAAATAGTCTAAAGTTCCTTTGACCTAGAAGCGTCGTTTCCAAGCATCGAAGGATATCTCTCAAAAAGAAAAACACACGGAAGGATAAACTCTAGTACCAGCAGTCCAGCACTACTGTTTCCCCAGAGAAAACAATTGGGCGGAATTGGGAAGCGGAAGGAGGAGGCAGCCATGTCCGCAGCAACGGGGAAGCCGATCCTGTACAGCAAATGGTTCAGCTCCTGCTCGCACCGGGTTCGGATCGCCCTTAACCTCAAAGGTACGCGTACCAGCTAGCCTCGCTTCTTGATTCTGCTGCATAGGTCACGGGATCACAAATTGTGAAGTTCTTTCTTTTGAGGATCATGGATGCTCGATTGCCAAAGCTCTAGCTCAGCTTTATCAGTTACCTCCAGGATAAAGTGATTTTCTTCACCAGTGATGTGATTCAGAGAACATAGCTCCCAAATTTCAAGCACCAAAGTTCATAATAGCTGTTTAGATCTTAGTACTGGTACTATTTGCTACTGTATGTACTAATCATAACATTTTCGCCTGTCATAAAGGTGTGGATTTCGAGTACAGAGCGACCAACCCGATGACAGATCCAGGTATACAGCTGAATCTCTGCTCTTTTTTTCTTTACTAGATCATCGATGGCGCGCGTTGCCGCGCCCGTATGTTATGGCGATAGAATTATAGGAATTTAAATAAAATAAAATATATGTTAATATCAAAAGTAAAGACAAATCTAAAGCAGTATGGTTTAGCAAATAATATTTTAACTAATCATGCTAAGAATATAACCTCTCCATTTCCATAATAATAATGACATAGCATCCCATTTGAGGAGTTATTTACTAAAATGCAGTGCATCATGTTGCAGATAATGTTTTCGCAAAGATTTGAACTGATGGTTCTTTCATAACCTTCATGCTTTGATTCAAATGTGGTTCTTGAAGTTCATGATGATTTTTGGAAGCAGATAGATTAACCACACAAAACAGAAGAAACAAACCAAAAAAAATGAGAAGCCTTGTTGCTTGGGAAGCAGCTACATCTTGATGGCGCGTGTTGCCGCACCCGTTTATTTTGGATGTTGTATGAGTGTTAGAATTTTATGTAAAAACATTGGTACCAAATCTATAAAGAATGAAGTGAAGTGTCTTGGAAGAATGAAGTGAAGACACGGAGTCCCAATTTATTAGAAATCTAAAATGATATATAGAAAATTGCACAAAAATAAATATATAGACATAAATATGGAATATAAATTTGCATATGCAACCTGTTTATCAGAAATTTAGAAAAAAGTTTCAGTACATTGAGCCAAAAGAACTACTGTAGAGGCATCATGGGAGATGCCATACTTAGTTTTCTACTTAGTAATTCCAATGAGTTCATAGCAAAGGAATAGAATAGTAGGTGAGGTGGGTTTTTATCTTGGAAGAACAAAAGGAAAGGAGAGTTAATCAGTAGTTGTAAGTCAGTAACATGCAAAGAATACAGAGATCTCTACACTATATGGAAGTTCCAGAATTTTAACACTATTACTGAACATATACTCTGATGCAGCAAACAAGTGCCAAAACCAAGTCAATATAGATAAAACAAATAAGCTCAAAAGAAAATCATATGTTGAACGAAGAAGTTATGTTCAAGACAAGCCTATGGCATATAAGTGCTTCACGTGGGTCACCACTGGAATAATTTCAAACTTTGTTCAGAGTAATTAAGAGCTTGCTGTTTTAAGTGAAAGCAACAATCTAGTAACAGCCCAGACTTTTGTGGGATCATACGAAGACCAGAACCGTTTGAATTAAGGAATATATCCATTATTTCATCCACTATGATAATTTTTAGTAGGGACCCCAAAAAGGGATTAAATAAAATTTAACCATCAGAACCATACCTTTTGAAGCTACATGACAATAATCAGAGGGAAAAATTGCTTCTTATCATTTAGATTGCCAAGACTTCCAGCAAGCAACTCAACTATAAACCAAAATCATGTTAAATATACCATAAGACTTTCAGGCTTATGCTTCATTAAAAAAAGTTAAACCAAAGCAATCGTTGACGTACATAGATATTGTTGTCATGTCTTGAAATTCCTTGCACCAAGAAGAAATCATTATGCTCAATTGCACACTAATGACCAGATAATGTCTAGAAATTAATAGATCTTAACAACTAAACCACATTCCAAAGAGAAGATTTTAATTTATCACTTAATGTTCTGAATATTACACTACTCAGTAATATGAACCTCTCCACATGCATTTAGGCAGCTCCTCCAGCTTGCACCAGATACCAAGGCTCCTGGCATTGCTTTTCCCCATGCTTCAGAGTTGTCGTTCGCTGTAACGCTAACACAACCAAATTTGTTATTAACTCAGCTTGAACTGCAATAGTGCACATTCTAAAATTTTAAAAAATCTGTAATACTTCCTAAATATAAGGTGTATTAGTTTTTCTAAAAGTCAAACATAACTTATGTTTGACCAACTTTATAGAAAATACATAAATATTTACAATACTAAATATATAAAATATAAAAATATACTTCATCGGGAATCTAGTGATAATGGTTTGGTAGTCTAGACATTGATATTTTTGTCTATAAACTTGGTCAAAGTTAGACAAGTTTGACTTTTTGAAAAAATAATACACCTTATATGAAGGAATGGAGGGAGTATTGAGGTAGCCCTAAATTCTGTAGTGTTTGAATTATACAATTTTAGGTTACTAAGGTCTAAGAATACAACAAGTAACGTACCTGCGAAGCAGGACGCAGCGAGCAAAGACCAGCGGTGATTCTGTAGCACTAACTGAAACACCTATCGGCCTTCTCCTCCCTGTGCACGATCTCATGGCAGCCTCCACCAGCTAGGGTTCTGCCAGTCCTGCACTACCCAGTCGCCGCAACATGTCTTGGGTTCCTCTTGCTTTTTCTCACTTTTTCCCGCCCACCTGAGGCACTGCGGATCAAACATGTCCTCACTAAGGAGTAAGGATATGCCACTGTCCGGACACGACACATCCCGCCCATACTCACCTCCGCCACCATCATTTCTCTTTCAGGGCATCCACAATGTTAGTATTTGGCGCCTCTAAGGCTGCCTCTAGGCCTATGAACACTGCCTCTATACACTGCATCATCCGCCTCTAAACCAAAAATTCTTGGAGACGCCTCTATGCTAAGCGTCGGTCTCTAATGCTTTGTGCCAAATAAAATATTTTGATGTCCCCACTGTCAGCCAGTTAGGTGCTGGAGGGACCGATGGGCTGGTTGACAAATGAATCATACTTTATTTAATTGTGGGTCCGGCTTTGCCTCTAAAGCTAGAGGCTGCACACTGCGTAGTTTTTATCTATGGTTAGAGGCAGGTCCATGGACCCCAGTTTAGAGGCAAGGTTGCCTCCAAACACTGGAGATGCTCTCAGACCCTTCCCACATGATGCTGAGCGGCCGAGGAGAGGGGACGCGTACAGCCCGTTGTCCAAGTGACGGACCCGCGATGGCCGCCGGCAAACATAGGTCTCACTGGATTATTTTTCTTCTTTCTGTTGGGAAGGGAGCGAATCAGGATTGGATAGCCTCTGTGTCAACCAACTCCAAGAAAAATCTGACGGAAATTGAGGTAGTAACAATACCAATACCGTTAAGAGATCGGGAGCTGCATCGACACATCACCATGCGTCGGCCACCGGCTGGGGAGATCGAAGAACGGATCCATTGTTCAAGCTCCGGCATGACGTTGGGAGACTCCACGCTGCATGTCACGCGAGGATCGAGCACCCGCATCCCGCGCGTCCGCTGGATTCCTCGCGCTGGATCCCCTCGCAGAAGACGGGGAGACGGAATAGGCATCACCAGAGTAGAGGGCCTGCGATCCAGAGGGATGGGGTTGAACGACGGGGCTGATTGCAGCATAGGAGGCGCAGGCGGCGACTACGGTGGCGATGGGGTCGCCGTGACCAGGGTTGCCGACCGAGAGAGAGAGGAAAGTGGTCGTGTTGGGTCGTGGATCTGTACCTGGGCTTGCATAGCAGCCCGGTAGAAGCCCGATTAACCACAGGGCTTTAAAAAAGTTTCCAGAATAGCGGCCTATTAGGACACTCAGCCCAGTTCGCGACAAACTATCGTTTAGAGGAAGATCTGATGGCCAGAAACTAATCTAACATGAATCCAACGGCCAAAAACGTTGAGGGCCTGAGAGGGGTGGAATAGTGTGCGGTTGTAATGTATCTAAATAAATAGAAAGAGTCACTTGCTCGGAGGATACCATTTCTGATGGCAAATTAAGCAGTTCTTCAGTGTCAATGGTGTAAAGGAAAGCTCCTGTATCAGTAGCATGAATGAAAGTTTGATACCTATTTTCCTGGATCTGCGTACATAAACATTTGATCCTTTTTGTTACTGTGATTCTGTAGAAGTTGCATTATGTTACGTACGCTTCATGATGTTTTTTTTTTGGAGTAATTGATGATGCTGTTTCACTGTTCTTGCTGCTCCCCTTTGTAGATTATGAGAAAATCAATCCTGCTAAGTTTGTCGCAGCATTTGTGGATGGGGATTTTGTTGTTTCCCACTCTGGGAGTAATTTATGATGCTGTTTCACTGTTCTTGCTGCTTTCCTCTGTAGATTATGAGAAAATCAATCCTGTTAAGTTTGTCCCAGCATTTGTGGATGGGGATTTTGTTGTTTCCGACTCATTCGCCATCATTTTGGTAAGCTGCGACTCTTCACTGCATTTTCGAGCTTACAAACTTAACTCTTACAATGCTTGTGCAGTGATATATTAGCAATTAACGGACTTGTTTTGTATTGAGCAGTATATGGAAGACAAGTATCCTCAGTGTCCTCTCTTACCCCGAGATCTGAAAAAGAAAGCTCTTAATTTGCAGGTACTATTGTGTCTTCTTAAAATTATATAAGCACAAAACAACTCGAAGCACTGAAATAAGTTTTAGATGTTTATTGGATGGAACTTGTTGTAAGTTAACGGTTTTACAACAGATGAAGACACCAACTAATTGTATCTGAAACCTATCTTACTTATGTAGGTGCTGTTGTTGATTACACATTTAGTATGCGCACTTTATAAAGCAAGTTTGTCCCTTGTTGCAGATTGCAAGCATAGTGTGTTCAAGCATCCAGCCTCTTCAGAGCCATGCTGTCATTGTGCGTACAGACAGAATTTTAAGTTTTTTCAGGCCAGAATTAAACTCCCCTTTCAATTATAGTGTGACAGTATCCATATACGCTTGGTTCTGTATGATTTTTTGTAGGGCTCGTATCTTGGCACAATGGACACCAACGAGAGCCTTCAGATGGTTCAACATTATATTGACAAAGGCTTCAGAGGTGCGATTTCTACCACCCAGTTTACCAAATACTCCCTCCATCCCAAAATAAGTGTCTCAAGTTTAGTACAACTTTGTACTAATACAAAGTTGAGACACGTATATTGGGACGGAGAGAGTAGTTTAGAAACACTTGCAATTTTCCTCTTACTTCAGTCTCGCGTTCATAATCATATACAGCATCCGTGTTGGTCTGAACTATCCTCGATAATTTTGTTTCAGCTATTGAGAAACTTCTGGAAGGATGTGACAGTAAATATGCCACCGGAGATGAAGTCCAAATGGTGTGCGCTTCGAAGCTCAAACCCAGCCTTTGTTCTTTGATAGTACTCCCTCCGTCCCATAATATAAGAGCGTTTTTGACACTACACTAGTGTCAAAAACACTCTTATATTATGGGCCTGAGGGAGTACATAATATGCTGGTCACAGTGAAGAGTGTGCTGAAGTGCTCTACTTACATTCCTGCTAACTCTGTTAGTGTAACATCAACTAAGTATGTGCAATATATATTGTGGCCATTTTCAGGCAGATGTGTTTTTGGCGCCCCAGATCCACGCTGGTGTGACACGCTTCCAAATCGATATGGTATGCAATGTTACCCTATTCTAAGCTCTCTGTTGCTGAGTATATGACATGCAAATGTGAAATGTCTTGCACTGATTATTCAGAAACCAGCGTTATAAGCTTGTATTGATATTTTGTCTGGCAGTCAAAGTACCCTATTCTGGCAAGGCTTCAAGAAGCTTACAATGAGCGTCCTGCATTTCAAGCCGCACTTCCTGCGAACCAACCAGATGCTCCTCCATCCCAGTAAAGCAATCAGGACCTCGATGACTGTAAGATTTTTCATGTTTGATCGAGATTCTATGATGTAACTTCAAAGTCAGATGTTCATGTAAGCAAAGACCCCCTGGATGAGTTTGGCGACGTTGCTGTAAAAGTGAATAAATGCAATTTATTTTACGTGCTCGTGTAAAATTCAGTATCAATAAAGAGAAGGAAAGAAAGAAGACGAGTCAAACTCAAACATTGCCCTGTTAAGCCGAAAGAGACATCATTGGTTAACATATCATTTTGGCCTTATCTTCTCTTTTTGTTCTTTTCTCTACCTCCCCTGCTACAATCAATCATACACCTAGTACAAGATGACTTCATCTCCCTGACTTTCTGGCCCCTACATAGTCAATCTGATACTCAGGATTAGGTAGCATCTTCTACTCTTGTCCCCTTGTGCTCACACCTGTTTCCTGCACGGTGCTCTCTATGTTCACATGAGGAGAGGAGAAGAACAATCCCTTCTCCGGCTCTTCATACCAATAAATATAGTCACATACTGCTGCATCGTCTCCATCCAGTAGTGGAGGAAGGGGAGAAAGGGGTAGCAGTCAGCAATGGCGACGGCCAAGCCCATCCTGTACGGCGCCTGGATCAGCTCTTGCTCTCACCGTGTCCGGATCGCTCTCAATCTCAAAGGTGAGTGCTTCTGGAGGTTTTGGAGCTTCAATCGCTTCGGTTCTCCTTGATTATGTTAACCCCCAGATTAGTTCTAATTCAGCTTCTCCATCCCTATGGTCCTAGACCTAGAGTTGATTATGTTTTTGCTAGATTCAGAACACTCTTCATTGGGAACATTTCAGATGCCACCAGCTGTGTATTTTCTTGGTCTGGAACATGTAAATGAATATCATAATTAATAATATTGTTGTTCTTTTAGCTTTTTCCTTGTTTCTTTTCTTCAGTTCTTCTCTGCTTTCGTTTTTAGTTTTTGGTTTTCCCTATGTTTTAGTTTGGGCTGTAGTGTTTGTGTAGCCTCGGCACCTTCTTCTAGTACAAAATGACGCACACTTAGGTGTGTGTTCAAGAAAAATGGTTAATGCAGAGCAAACTAGATGTAAGAATTTCGGTGCACGCTTAAATGATAGAAGTTTTAGGCTCTTGTTCAGGAAACTAATTAATTTATTCTCTCTATGATGTAGGTGTGGACTATGAGTATAAGGCAGTCAATCCTCGGACAGATCCAGGTACTCAAATTTACCAGATAACATGCCGTATACTAATTATAAAGCCATCTCATCCCGTTTTTCAAACAAAACATCTCATTTCCGGTTTGCAACTGATGAGAGCTCAAAATGGCAACTGGTCAGTTGATGTGATGAATGGAATATGATCGTGTTTAGTTTACATGTAAAATGTGATAGATGTTGCCTCATGATGCCTACTTATGCCTTATTACTAGGCTAGTAGCCGCCTAATCTGCAGGGAACTGCGCATAGATTATTCCTTCCCTGGACATTAGCTTAGTCTGCTATTACAACTCTGTGCACCATCTTTGATGATGAAAATCTTGGCTTGATCAATGATGCAATTGCAATGCATGTTGTACCCATCTATTCCCGATGCTGAAATCTACGGAATGTTGAAAAACGCATAATTTGTGTTCTGTTTTAGGAGAAATCACCGTTATGGATTTCTTATTGCAGACTATGAAAAAATAAACCCGATCAAATACATACCAGCATTGGTAGATGGGGACTTTGTTCTATCTGATTCTCTCGCTATCATGTTGGTGAGTCATAATTCTTGCTTCAGTGGATTAAGAATGTGTTCCTTCAACATTCCTGACCCTCTCTTACTACTAGTTAACAAGTGTCTTTCTTCTGCACTGAGCAGTATCTGGAAGACAAGTATCCTCAGCATCCTCTCGTACCTAAAGATATCAAAACGAAAGGTCTTGATCTTCAGGTATATGTCCGGCTAAAGATCTTCTTTAGTTATTTTTTCTAGAAAAATCTCTTCTATAGTTCTACTTCTGTATCTTGTTAATCACATGAACCATAGTTGTTCAGCACTCTTTTTCGAACCATAGTTGTTCAGCACTCTTATTGGTAACTCCATATGGAGTAGCTAATTACATTCTTTGCTTGTTGCAGATTGCCAACATAGTTTGTTCAAGCATCCAACCCCTCCAAGGCTACGGCGTAATTGTGGGTTTTTACCAAGAGTTAGCTACCGCTGACAAGATTGTCATTTCAATTATCATTTCAGTACGAGAGTTTGATAGTGTGAGTACAATATTTGATTACTTTGCAGGGTTTACATGAGGGTAGGTTGAGCCCCGACGAGAGCCTTGAGGTGGTTCAACGTTATATTGACAAGGGCTTCAAAGGTGCGATATTTCGCAACATACTGTCTGCACAGTTATATACCTGCAGATTTGAGAAAATGGAATTCAGAATCTCTTTTTTCTTCTTCTAGACTTTCCTTTTCTTTTGGTCATTCTTCGATCATATGCGACAGAGATATGTTCAGTTGTGCTGTTCTGAGTTCTGACCCCCGTCAACCATACTTATTATTTGTTCAGTTGACCAAAATAATCTTACTCTTGGTCTGCTCTTACTATTTGTTGCAGCGATAGAAAAGCTCTTGGATGGATGTGACAGCAAATATTGCGTTGGAGATGAAGTCCATTTGGTCTGTGTTTCTGAGCCTACACACTTCTTCACTGACACTACATGTTTGACGCTTTTCCTTGATCAGTCACCTCGAAATGAACTTCCAAGTCAGCATGATCAAATTGACCATGCATAATTTTCCCCACATATTTCAAAATTTCTTTCCGGCCTCCCCATTTCCTTAGTTAGCATGTCACTATTATTACCAAATGTGCCAGTACTTACTAATCTTGAGCTATATATATATTTACTAATCTTGAGCTATATATATATTCTGATACATGTACATTTGTGGCCTTGGCAGGGAGACGTGTTTCTAGCCCCACAGATCCATGCCGCTATCAACCGCTTCCAGATTGATATGGTACTCACTTTCTCTCTGATGTTCTCTGTGCAAAGATTTCTGCTGCTCTCACCCTAAAATACTACTAAGCTTTCCTTTTTTCTTGCAGACGAAGTACCCAATCTTGTCGCGACTTCACGACGCGTACATGGAAATTCCGGCATTTCAAGCCGCACTGCCCCAGAATCAGCCAGATGCACCGTCGGCCTAAGAATCAAGAAGTCAAGCCAGTTACAACTATATGCGTGTAATGTCCACAATAATGAGGAATGTACTAGTCTGCGATGCATGGAAGAACCTCTCATAAGTCATAACTTATCAGTTTGTCTGAGTGTATACACTTTGGCGTCCATCTACATGCCATGCGGAGCTGCCGGCCGGGCTCCGGCACCATGTAAATTAATATTGATCGATTCGCTGCCAGTAAGATTCAGAAGACAAAATAAAGGTGATTTGACGAATTGACCTATATTTATAACTGATGTTCTCTCTTGGATTTGTATTTATTTCTGGAATTTTTTGCGGGGGATTATTGCTGATGTTGATTGGGTAAATTCGCTCTAATTATCGAAAAAGACTTTCGCCCCTCTTTATATATAAAGCACCATCACACATTACAACCAGCAACAAGAAAGGAAAAGAAAAGAAGAAGAAAAAGAAAATCGACAAGATACAAACACTACGGAACAGCGAACGCCGGCCTCAGATCATGACACCAACGCGAACGCGACAAGGCTTGTCGCAATTCATCACCGGAGGAAAGCCATGCTCCATCAACTCCCAAGGCCCCCTGATGTCCCACCTTCCGTCGCTGCCTCCGAAGAAGGCACCCCTACCCTCTCGTCCTGGATCGAAGGACGCCGTCCCTGTCAAGAGGCAGAATCGCTCACCCCTGAGCTCGGATGGATTGGCCAACAAGAAGCCAAGGAGAGGACGACAACCCTGGCCGCCTCACCTCTCATAGAAACCCATAGGTCGCCACCGTCTCCGGCCAAGACCAAGAAGCCCACACCACTGCCGAGCAGGAACACCACCGCAGAATAGGCAGAGCACCACCGCGTCGAGCCCCTGACCCCCTGGACTCCCAAGGTGGCGCCTTCAAGAAGTAACCGACGCCGAAGCACCGTCGCCACCCAATCAAGAGATTTTAGGCTTTCGCCCGGGACCAGGGGCGGAGGGCGGGGAGGAGGTCTCGATGTCGCCCACCAGAGGGAGTAACGGCGCCGAGAGCGTCGCCAACATCATGATCGGCGCCACCGGTCAAGGGTTTCCCCCGAGCCCGAACCTCCACTGCAGCACCAATCATCCAAGCAAGATGCCCGTGGGAAGCCCACGACTGGCAGGCAGAGGGGAACATGCGCATGTGCAGCCGCCATCTCCAGATCGGAACCACGCCCGCCACCGCCTTGCCGCCCAGCACGGCCAAGATAACGCACAGCAGCGCCGACGCCACCCCCCGTCGACGAAGGGGAGGCGCCCTCTCCATCAGTGGCAGCCGCCACCCACAGCCTCCGTGAACCCTAGGATCCAAACCAGCCGCACCGGGCCAGACCCCTGCCGCGCCGCCACGGAGCTGCACCGCCGCCTCCCAGCACAGCCGCCACCGGATCCATGCGTCCCCGCCGCCGAGGGCCCCGCCGGACCCAGCCCCCCCACGAGCGGCGGCCCGCGCCGCCGAGATCCCGACCAGGGGAGGAAGGAGAGAGGCCCCGCCGCTGCCAGCGCCGCACGGGCTTCGCCCGACAGACGCCCTCCGGCAGCGGCGAGGAGGAGGAGAGGACGATGGGGGAGGCTAGCGCCGGCGGTGGATCTGGAGCCCCCGTGACGCGCTCGCGGGGCGCGTCGCGGGAGCGGGGTGGGGGGTTCCATTGGACGCCCCCTGTGATTTTTTTATCCAAAAAAAGCTTTCTTCCTGTTGTATAAATAAAGCAAACCATCAGAGCAAAGAGTACGCAACGAAAAACAACAAAGGTTCATGCAACGCCGCATACACAAACACATACAATCAGAGCATAAGAAAGGTTCTGCTGAGGACATAGCTGAACAAGCTCTCAAAAGGAAAGAACACGAAGAGGGAAACGGCCATGGCCACAGCCACGATGGGAAATGGCCATGGCCACAGCCCACAGCCACGATCGTCGCCCCTGCCCCTGTGATTTTTTAGACCGGAAAGTGATTTGTGCTTCAATACCATCGATGGACTGATGGTGATCTGCTGTCATTTTCACCGTATTAACAAGTAATCTGTTGGAGAGTACAGTAGAATTTTGCAGAAACGAAATGAAACGGCCCTGACCTTTCAGGTTAATCGGGGAATCGGTTTGCGTGTTTTAATCCCGAGGAGTCAAAATGTGAGACTAGTCAGTCCCGATGCATGTTTGCTTTAGAGAAAGGATCGTCATTAGTAGGAGTCGTACAATGAGGTCACGTACTCACGTGTGAACCAAGAGTTTTTTTTATTTTTGATTCAGTTGTGAACCAAGAGTTGGGTGAGGTGTACACAACACAAAAGATTGTTTGGAAGATGACAATGTGAGTTCATCTGTTGCAGCACTCAACTATAGTTATGTCTGAACCCTCTCCACGCTTCGCGTCTATGAGCGACACATCCATCTGAAAAAGAGAGCGGTACATGCCGCACGAACAGATGAAGTGACGAAGAAGAGCGACATTTGACCTTTTTTCGGTTGTTTATGTTATTTTTTTTCTTTTTTCTTGTGGACTTCTAGACAGAGCATGAGCGCCGTGTGGCATTATGCACCGTTTTTGGTTACGCAGTAGAAAATAAAAATTAAATGTTTCTATTTGCAAAGGAATTAACATAGTTCGAATGGTTAGTTTTGTTTTTATTCTTTATTTATGATTGAACATACTTCCTCTGTAAACTAATATAAAAGCATCTCCGGGTGAGGTCGGTGCGCTCCGGGTGGTATTCGAAACAGATTCAAAATTGCTGTCAGAAGCGCTTGACTTCACCAAGGTGGATTCATCTCCCTATGCGGCTATCATTGAAGATGTTAAGTTCCAGTTAAAGATGTGGTTCTCTCATCACTCTATTAATGTTTGTCGCCGTAGTGCGAATACTGTAGCACACGAGTTAGCTAAAGTTGGTCGTAATTGTCTGCCAAACGACAGTGCTAGTTGGAACTCTAATATACCGCCTTCAGTGGCTGTTTGTGTTTCGGACGATTTGCCCGTACACCGTTGATTTATAAAGCTTTTGCTTTACCCTCAAAAAAAATATAAGAGCATCTCCAACAGGCGCGCTATACTAGCGTCGCGCCGCAAAAAACGCCATTTTAGCGTGCGCGCAACGCGTCGGACAGCTCCAGCGGGCGCGCAAAAAACGCGCGCGCGCTAAAACGAGTTGGGCGCGCTGGTGAAAGCCCCATCCCGCGCTGTTGATTTGGTGCGTCCACTTCCGCGCGCGGCACACTCGAGCGCGCGCGCGAACTTTCCTTTCCCCCTTCTTCTTCCACTCGCGCGCGCCGGCGCTCGCGCCCCTTCTGCCATGGATGCGCACACCGGAGCCCCTCTCACCCCGCTATACAGCCGCCGCCGCCGCCGCCGCCGAAAACCCTAGCGCGGCGAGCGTTGGCGCTGGCGCTGCGGCCGCCACCGGAGCTCCGCCATCGGTCGGCCTCGCGCGCAGCCTCTTCTTGCCGCCGCGGATGACCACGCCGACGAGCGGCGTTGCGCCGGCGCCGTCCCGTGCTACCGCCGCACCGTCAAAGCTCCCCAATGCGTCGGAGGCGAAGAAAAGAAAAATATCCGCGAAGAAGAAGGCGGCGGACGGTTCCGACACCTCGAAGAAGAAGAAGCTTGCAAGGCGACGGACGGCTCCGGCGTCTACCGAAGCGCCGGCGAGCTCAATAGTTGAGCCGGCGGCCGACGCGCACCACGTGCTCGACGAAATGCCCCCAAGGTGAAAAAAATTCCAACTTTTATTTTCTTGTTATTTGTTCAATGCATCATCATATAGATGGCTTATATTTGCATTTGTAGTCTCAACGATGATGCATACATGTCAACTATGGGTGTTGGGTCCAACAATTCGCATTGGTCTCAAACCAATGAAATCCATTTGGACGACCATGAGTTTGAGGTGGACGAAGAGGGTGAGGGCATTGTCGAGGCGCCGAAAGGAAGAGCGAGCAATTACACCATCAATGATGACAAATTACTATGCAATACTTGGTTGCAAGTGTCGAGGGATCCATCCGTTGGAGGTGATCAAAGTAGAGGTGCTTATTGGGGGCGAATGAAAGAACACTTTGATGCTCAGAACATGAGTGGAATTGACCGCTTCGAGAGATCACTTCGGTCCCGATGGTCGACAATCAACTCGGATTGTCAAAAGTGGGCGGCCGCACAAAAGGCAGTTCACAAGCTTAACCCAAGTGGGACAAATGAGGATGATAGAGTAAGTGGCATCTCATACATGTTCATCATACTTTTTTTTGGTGTCCGAAGTGCTAACTTGTTTTGTTTTTCTTGTAGTACAACATTGCACAAAACTTGTTCAGAGAAGAGACGAGGACAACCAAGAAGGGGAAGATCAAGAAAGGAAAGATCTTTACCTTGCCTCATTGCTATGAAGTGTTGAAGGATGATGAGAAATGGAGGAAGCGTGAAGATTTGGATGATTTGCATTTGAGCAACAAACGCAAGCGCACAATTGAGTTGAATGATGATGAGGAGGAGGATGATGCCTCAAGTGAGGACGGCAAGAGAAGCCCCACACCCAACTCGGTTTCATACTCAAAACCAAAACGACCGGATGGGTGCAAGAAGGACAAAACCGAAAAGAAGAAGAGGAAAGGAGATGATGAGCTCACAAATGCTATGGAAGCTATTGTGAAGGCAAGAAAAGAAGCGAACGAGGTGAGGAAAATGGCAAGGAACCAAGATGCCGCGGCCGAGGAGAGGAGGTTGGCGGCCGAGGAGAGGAGGGTGGCCGCCGAGGAGAGGAAAGTGGCATTGGAGGAGAGGAAGGTTGGCATGGAGGAGCGAACTAGGTTGATGGAATGGGAAAAAAACTTGTTCTTCTTGGACACATCTTTGTTCAATGAAGCGCAAATGGAATATGTCAACCTTGCCCGTCAACCTTGCCTGTCAAGAAGTCTTGATTCAAAAAAGAGTCATGATCAACACAATGGGTGGCGGTGGTGGCCTCGGCGGCATGGGTGGCGGTGGCCTCGGCGGCATGGGAGGCATGGGCCTCGGCACCATTGGAGGCTTGGGTGGCTTCGGAGGCATGGGTGCACCTCCGGCCGCCATGGGAGGCATGGGTGGCTTTCGAGCACCCTCCAATGCTATGGGAGCCATGGGTGGCTTTGGAGCACCCTCCAACGTTATGGGAGGCAGGGGTGGCATGAGTTTTGCTTCTCTCATGGGAGGCATGGGTGCACCTCCGGCCATGCCTTTCGATGTGCCTCACACACATACCCGAGCAAATGCCGTTGAAGAACTTGCCAAGACCGTCGGAGCTACAAGTGATGCGGTGCGTCATGAAGAGGAAGATTCATCGGCGGAAGAAGAGGAAGAATCGTCGGCGGAAGAAGAGGAAGAAGACGAAGAAGACGAGCAAGATGGTTGATGTGTTTTATATATGTCTTGAACTTTGTTGGTTGCACTTGTATTTTGAACTTGGTTTGCATTTGGACTTGGTTGGATGAACTTGTGGGCGACTTTTTATGTATTCATCAACTTGTTAAATTTCACATGTTCATTGCATTTTGATTGAATGTTTCATTTTGTGTCCAAATGCCATATTTGGCGCTGCTGTAGCGGCGCGCGCGCTGCATTTTTGCGCGCTGTTGGAGCGGAGCGCGCGCGCTGCATTTTACAGCAGCCGCTGGAGCCAGCGCGGCGCGGCGCGGCAAACCAGCCGAAGCGCGCGCGACAAATGCGATTTTTGGGCGCGGCGCGTAGCGCGGCTGTTGGAGATGCTCTAAGAGCGTTTAGATAACTAAAGTAGTGATCTAAACGCTTTTATATTAGTTTACGTAGGGAGTACCATCTAGGCTTAAATCTCATCCGGTATTGGTGCTCATATTTTACTGGAGTATTTTGGTGATGTGGGTTCACTAGGAAGCGATGATCGACTATGAGATGTCTATGATGACTTTTTGCCATTTTAAGATTTGACGTCTATTGAAGATGTGTCGATATCTGCCACACGTGTGGCATTTAGAGGATATGTGTCGCATGTCCCGTGTGGCATCGACACAGGCCCGCCCGCATGAACGCGTCCGGGCGCAACTCGCCACAGCCCACACTTCCGGTGTGCACACGTCCGGGCGAGCGACCCAACGGCCCGCACGACCTCTCTCGACCGTCGCCCCTCCCCGCCTGCGAGCCCCACACCCACGTGACAGTCACCACGCGTCCTCGCAGTTGCCATGGTCCGGACCCTCTTCCATGTTCGTTTGACTGCAGTTGCCATGGTTGCTCAACTGTAGTTGGCATCTCAGGTCAAGTGCGAGATGACATTTTTGGACAACTGCAGCTGTTGCCATGTAGGGCCTGGTCTACTATAGTTGCCATGATTTGAAAATTTTAGGAGTTGCCACCTACTAACACTAGACAGTTGCCGTGTAACACTACAAAAAGACATAGCAAAAATAACATGTTCGGGTAAAGAGTGAGTTGCCATCTGCTTATAAGCACACTAGGGCAGTTGCCATGTACCTGCAAAACACATGGCAACTGACAGCTTTGGGTGTGGGAGAGGAGACGAGCGTGTGGGCGAACTGATAACCGCCCACACACCAGCCCCTCTGCGTGCGTGAAAACCGACGTGTGGGCGAACTGATAAACGCCCACACACCAGCCCCTCTGCGTTCGTGAAAACCGACATGTGGGCGAACTGCTAAACGCCACACACCAGCCCCTCTGCGTGCGTGAAAACCGGCGTGTGGACGAACTGTTAAACGCCCACACACCAACCCCTTCGCGTGGTGAAACATACCTGTGGGCGACCGAATGTATACCCACACACCAGCCTAGTCCTACGTGGCATAAAAATATGACAAAACATGCCAAGATTCGTGCAAATACAAACGAACGTTGATCCATGCGTGTGGGCGAGATGCAAACGCCCACACATGTGAGTGTTCATGTTTTCGTAATTCCTTCATCTCAAATAACACTTCTGCTTCAGTAGACCCCCCCTATACCCTTTCATAATAGAGGACAGGATGGTCCTTTTTGGAAATACACCCGTGTAGAGACCTCATGTGTGTGCCCTCCTTACGACTGGGCCGGCCCACCCGGAGCAAGGCCACTTACTATTTAAAAGCGTGATATAAAAATCCTCAGAAAATTAAAGAAAGCATGCAAGAGTAATCGAACTCCTAACCTCGTCCTACTAATTAGGCTTCTTACCATTCAGCTACACTGTCACTCCTGTTTTAGGAAGCACAAAACAAATAATGTTCCGGTAGCGTTGCATCAGACCTGGCCGGGTCTTTCTCCATGTAGTTTCCTTCGAATCTGCATCAAGGAATTAATTGGTCCCGTTAATCCGATTCCTAGAATTAATTGATCCCAAAAATCACGTTTGTTTGGAATGGAAGGTGGGTCCAGCTTGCTTTCCTTGTCATTCTGTTTCTCAAACTAATCAGACCCACAAATCAAGCTACGATATATTCTCTCTTATTTTGTACTGGATAGAATTTTGTTTCTTTCCTTCTAAAGTTAGCTCCCCGTACATGTTAAATTTGCTTCCATTGAATAAAGTTTTATGTCCAATATAACTATTTGTTTATTATTATTTGTTCAGAAACAAACTGTTGTATTAATTTTCTATTATTTTCCATCAAGAAGCATATTTTACTTCTGGTGTTACTCGACCTCGTTACTTCTGACGCCACTGAACTTTGCTTCTATCTAAAGTGAGTCAATTTGATAGAAAATATGCTTCCCTAATTTTTTTTTGCGGGTGTTTCCTAATATTCATAATCTTGCTTTAGTCACACGGCTTTCATATATGCTTATGATATTCGCTCCATGTTCATATAATGCGAAACAACGACAATTTCAGTTTTTTCATTTATTCATGTCTCTTTCTTTTTTGAGCTTTAATATTTCTTTTTTAAACCTGTTTAAAATTTTGAAATATTGTTTGAAAACCAAAAGATATTCCTTTTTAAAAATATTGTTTACAACTTTAAAAAGTATTCTAGATTGTCATTTGATGAATGTCGGAAATCAACGTGCTTTCAAATGGACCATTCTCGCGCTACCCGAACACCATCCATTGCATATGATCTATTTTTGGACATCCTTCAAATGACCCTAGCTTTTGCAAGCAGGTGGACATGCCCATGGTAGGAATCCATGCCCGGTTTGAACGACGTTCTACATCATATGCAAGTTGTGACATGTCTGGCCATTTATCAGCTTTTATAAGGAGAAAAAACTAGAAAATGCAAAACTTGTCGAATACCTAAACACATTGGCATGGTGCTTTGAATTGGCCATACAAGGCCATGAAAAAAAATTGAGGCAATTTAAGGGATGTCGAGAAATGAGGTGCTCCCAAACGGACCCTTCTCGCCTACCTGATCAACACCGTTCGTTAAACATCGTATTTTTGGAAATTTCAAGACTGACCTCAACTTTTGCAAGCTGGTGAACATGCCCATGTTAGGCATATGTGCCTAGTTTGAACGACTTCTGACACCATATGTACGTTGTGTCACGTCATGCTATTTTTCAAGCTCGGACCTTTTTCACTGGGAAAACTTCAGAAAATGCAAAATTTGTGAAAAGCCCAAACAACTTGGCATGGTACCTTGATGTGTTCATACAAGGCCATGGAAAAAATGGGGCCATTTCAAAGATGTCAAGAAATAATGTGCTCTCACATGGAGCCTTCTTGCCTACCCGAACACCCTTTTTTTAAACAAGGTCTTGTTTCGTACATCCTTAAAATGAACCCAATTTTTGCAGCAAGGTGGGTGTGCCCATGATAGGAATCCACGCAAGGCTTGAACCATTTCCAACACTGTATGCAAGTTGTGATACATATGACTATTTATTAGCCTTTTTTCACCCAATTTTTTTAGAAAATGCAAAATTTATTTAAAATCCAAACAACTTGGCATGGTGCCTTGAATTGGTCATACAGGGGCATGAACAAAAAAAATCATTTCAAGGATGTCGAGAAACAACGTGCTCTCAGGCAGAGCTTTCTGGCACTCGAACATCCTCCATTCAACATGGTCTATTTTTGGACATTCTTGAAATTACCTTAACTTTTGCAAGCAGGTGGGCATGCCCATGGTAGGAATCCATGCCAGGTTTGAACAATTTACGATACCGTATGCAAGTTGTGACACGTTCGGCCATTTAGCGGCCTTTTTTCACTGGAAAACTCCATAAAATACAAACCTTGTTAAGAAAACTCAAACAACTTGGCCTGCTGCCTTGAATTGTTCATAAAAGGGCATGAAAAAAACTGGGACCATTTCAAGGATGTCGAGAAACAATGTGCTCTCAAACGGAGACTTCTGGCCAACCCGAACATCGTTCATTCAACATGGTGTATTTTTGGACATCCTTAAAATGATCTCTACTTTTGCAAGCGGGTGCAAATGCCCATTGTAGGCATCATGTCAGGTGTGAACAATTTTCGATACCGATGCAAGTTGCGACACGGCCAGGCATTTATTGACAGTTTTTCATCGGGAAAACTTAAAAAAAAAATGCAAAACTTATCGGAAAATGAAACAACTTGGTATAGTGGCTTAAATTTGAGTAGGGCATTTTGGAGACCAAGCTCCATGGAGCCCTTTATTTTGAATAATTCAAAATTCATAAATTTCAGTTTCAAAAAATTGTGAAAAAATATACACATGTATGCAAGGATGTAAAGTGTATGTCTGAAAATTTTCAGGATGAAATACCTTGAATTGGAAGTTGTACAAAAAAACAAAATCATGGACTTTATAGATGAACAGTACATATGCTAAAAGGCTTCAGATTTGTCTTTTTTGTGTAGCTCACATTTTAATGTATTTCAACCTGAAAATTTGCACACATGTACATTATGTATCTAGGTATATGTGTATTTATTTTCAGAATTTTTTGAAACTGAAAAGTTTGAATTTTAAAGTTTTCAAATAAAGGCCTCCATGGAGCTCGGTCTCCGTTTGGCATTTTCCCTTAAATTTGTCAGATAATGCCATGAAAAAATGAAGCCATTCCAAGGATGTCGAGAAACAACATGCTCTCAGATGGAGCTTTCTGACCTATGCGAAGGCCCTTCGTTCAACATGGTCTATTTTTTGACATCTTTGAAATGACCTCAACTTTTTTCATGTAGGTGGACATGCCGTTGGTAGGAATTCATGCCAGACACCGATGCATGTTGCGACACGTCCGACCATTTATCGGCCTTTTTTCACCGGAAAAACTCTAGAAAATGCAAAACTTGTCAAAACCCCAATTAAATTTGTGCATGTGTATATTCTTGTTTTGCTTCAGTTCAATTTATTTTGCAAAAAGTAAGTGTTTCCATCAAACACAAATATTGTTTGTGCTACATCAGAATATACTTACAATTCATTGAAATGCTACCATAGAGCATAGAAATAATGCTTCTATCGAGGCGATTTTTTTTTATCATTAAGGTCGATAAATATGAAATAAATAGGTCCCCATCACACCATAAAAAGGATGCTTCTACTGATAAAGAATAATGCTTCGATGCCACTTAAGCTTGTTGGGCTGCACAAAATGCATCTCGAATAACGAAATTCCTATTCTGATCCCGAGATCAAATGCACCCTTGTGAACTATAGAACTTTAAAAAAATAGTAAACAAAATTAAAAAATCTTATTTTGTTGTTGTAAACTTTGACAAATTTTTGCATGCCTGCAAAATTTGAGCACGAAATGACATTCGTGGTAAAAAAACAAAATTAGTACTTCAAAATGTTTATAAAACTAGCATTTTTGGAGCATTGATTTATTTTTTGCCACAGTTTCCACGAATGTCATTTTTTGCTGAACTATGGCAAGCATATAGAGCATTTTTCAAAGTTTACAAAGAAAATTGATAATTTTTTTACTATTTTTCCGATTTACTGTTCATCAGGGTGCATTTGAGCTTAGGAGCAGCTACTCCACGTCCCTCAAATAATAATTATTCTCTTATATTTGCATGTGTGAAGTAAACCACAACTTACTAGACTTTTTTATAATAAAGGAAATTTGGCGTGATTCATGGGAAGCAATTTCCGGCTAATGGTCAAGTACTATAAATCTTTTTTTTTTCAAGTACTATAAATCTACCATATGTTGATGTGTATGTTCAATCAGGAAGCACTGAATTAGAAAGCAATGAGAGGGTGCATATGTAGCGGACGTGTTTAGCAGAACGATTAACTAGAGCAATGAATTAAGGATCAAGGATCCAAACCAACAAACCATGTGTGGGCCATATTAAAATA
This sequence comes from Secale cereale, assembly GCA_902687465.1. Lineage (NCBI taxonomy): Eukaryota > Viridiplantae > Streptophyta > Magnoliopsida > Poales > Poaceae > Secale > Secale cereale. The sequence continues at coordinate 606,231,179 of LR738713.1, read as the reverse complement.
TATAGTCTGATGGGCAGCCCGGTTTTTAACTAAGAGCAGTTTCACGTCATAATGATCACCAGACTTAATCACAGGAGTTTAGGTGGCCTGATGGTTACACTTTTCATACGATGGCTAGAGGTCTCGAGTTCGAAGGTAGGTACTTGGTTATTTTTTGAACTTTAATAGAAGAGAACAAAAGGGTGTTAGTGAGCTGGCCCAGGCCGCAGGGGTGCTTGGATGATGTATGTACGAACGGGTTACCCATCATACATACGAAACTAGATACGATTTGACAAAGGTCTATATTACCCTTTATACGTTTTGTGAGGGGGGTCTACCGAAGCGTGGCTCCTCAAATAAATATCTCAACTTTGTACTAATTTCAGTACAAATTTGTAATAAAGTTAAGATAATCATATAAGATCTTTAGATCACCAATGTGCGTATACGTGAGCCCAGCATTTATATAGCGTGTTAAAAAAAGAGTGTCCGTAGAGGAACTCACACGGTGCCCTGCCATAAAAGCGTAAGCAAACTTTCGTGTGCCCACATAAAATACGCGGTTTGGCGTCCAAGGCTCCTCAACGACTGCGGCCGTACGCACTCACATCGTCACACGTCACGCGCGCCTGACGCCGACGACCTCGGCCGCACCCCACCCGCGCCGTCGATCTCCCGACGGACGCCCCACCAGGCGCCACTTGGGTCCTCCTCCCCGCAGCGCAGAGACTCCCCGCTTGCTTGGTGGGCCCGGGCCCGGGTCCGGCCGAGACAGCACAATCACAGCCGGCCAACCTCCCCCTCCCCTCCCTCGCTTCTCCCCCACTACTCCTTGCCTTCCCCTCCCCGTCTCTCTCCGTGCCCCCGCGTCTCCATTGCCTTCTCCGTCCCCCCACCTCTCCCACCGCCACGCCTCGTCGGCGGGCGGCCACGCGACGCGACGGGAGCAGCGGCCGAGGCAGGAGGGGCAGGAATGCGGATGTTCTCCAAGGCCTGCTCGCTCGTCGTCTCCTCCCTACCGCGCTGCTCCTCCTCCGCCCCCGCGGTACGGCGCCTCCCCTCTCCTCTCTCCCTTCAACCTTCGATTTCTGCGGGATTTCCCTCTGTCGGCTTGGATCTGGGCCGGGGGCTCGCGCCCGTCCGCCGGGGACGCGCTCGATCGCTGCGGCCCGCCTCAACAACCGCCTCGGCGTTAACGAACGGAGGAGGAGCGGGGCCGGTGGCGCTTTTGCGATCCGGCCCCTCGGTTCCCGCGTTATCGCCCAGGCGGCCCCGCAGCGCCCCTGTTTCCACCTAATTTCGTTCGATTAATTTATGCGGGCATGTAGTGTATGATAGGGGCGCGTCGGGGAGTTGGTCTCGGCGATCTGGCTGGCCGAGTCTGTGTGATTTGGTTCTCTGCTGCGGATTGCGAGCTCTGAAAAAAAACTGCTGGATGTGTTGTTTTTGCAGATTAGGGGGCAGCCGTCGTTGATACCGAGGGTGAGCAGGAAATGGCTCGGGAAGCCGCTCATGTACGGGATCGGCACGCTGCTGGTCATGCCCCTGAGGACGATCCACGGGGTGGGCCGGATGTTCGGCGCCGCACGGTACCTCTGCAACATGACCAGCGTCTCCTCGTCGCTGCAAATCGAGCTCGTGAGTGCACTGGAACCCTTGAGGGTTTAGTTCTATCCATACATCCCATTTCAGTCAATTGCTATTGAAACTTAGTGCAATTGTTGTAGATGCTTGCTTGTAAATGTAACTTGTGTTAGCTGCATTGACTTGGGCGCGAAGCAGTAAAATATAAGGTGGGCTGGTTTGGTTTGCATTAGTAGGCAATTCATCAACAGTCCAAAGTTGTTTATTGAGGGAGACTAGTCATAACCATTTCTGATGAGTTTCTCACAACCACGTGCTATTGCTAGCAGCATTGCTTTCGGAAAGAAACTATGGTCCATTCTCAGTAGGAAATGGTTCATGTCTCTGAAAAAAGCCTCCCCATATTCTTCTTCCACTCCATCACTTATTGCTTTATTCTGCTTCATTTTTCTATCTTGTTGCTCTCTGCCCTTTTACCTAACTACCGCGATATATCTTCCGACACCTTAGACTGCATCTTTGTTGCCAAACCTTATCGAGTGTACTATGGTGGGCCAGATGATGGCCACTTCTCTTTAGTTTGCTCTTTACCCTTCATGTTTGCAGTTTCTTTCAGACACCGGATATTTATGTTGATAAGACATAACAATTCTTCGTACATACATGCCTTTTCTTTTAAGAGGGAATAGCATGAGACCATGAGTGCGTGACTTACACATTTTATTGTTCGTCACAAACAATTAGACTGTAGATTGCTGTCTTGCTGAACAAAAAATTCTCTGCTGTCTTTGCATTTTATGTATCCTATTTTCTGTGGATGTTTTTTGCTTGTTATTCATACCCTTGAATTTCGTTCTGTTGTTTCTTAACTATGATCTGCATCCTGTGTAGGTACCCTGTCTTCAAGATAACTATGCATACATCTTGCATGATGTGGATACTGGAACAGTTGGAGTTGTAGACCCTTCTGAGGCGGTGCCTATCATAAACGCATTGGAAAAGAGAAACCAGAACTTGACCTACATATTAAACACCCATCATCACTATGATCATACTGGTGGCAACTTGGAACTGAAGGCAAAATATGGTGCAAAGGTATACAGTTGACTGCCTCCTTTGTTGTTTCTGTCGTCCTTTTTATTGTTTAGAGACTACGTGAACCCACCAAAATGTGTACTGTTACTCTGTTATGATACAAAATGAAGCGGAGTCAGATATTATTTCATCAACATTTTGCTGTACCAGATCTTATCGGCCTTCCTAGCAACAATATATATGTCAAATTTAGGCAGCCAGGGTTAAATTTTACAAGGAAGTCAAGTTCAGTTCTTGAAATGGCTTGTCGTGACCTTGAGTGTAAATTGTTCTTAAAAGTAATAAATATAATATATGATGATTCTTTAGATTAATAGATGGAACTGATTGGAACAAGTTTATTTTCTAGCTTGCCATTATGTGTCCGCTGGATGCCCCTGTCACCGCAAACATCATAGGTCAAGAGAGGAATAATGATCTCTTCTGTTTTTCTTCTCTAACATTAATATTTTTACTAGGTAATTGGTTCTGAGAAGGATAAAGATCGAATTCCTGGCATTGACATAACTCTAAGCGAGGGTGACACATGGATGTTTGCTGGTCATCAAGTTCTTGTGATGGAAACTCCCGGTCATACATCAGGTGTGTAACTGCAAATTTGATTGTGCTGTATTGGGTTATCTTTACAGGTGGCTAGTGAAGATTTTCTGCACCCAGGTCCATTTGCAGTTGTTTTTTTTTTCTTTTCAAAAATTGCAATAAAAAGTTCTCCGAAAAATCTGAAAAACTCATATATGCGCCTTGTGGGATGAAATGTGAACCTGCCAATTTTGTGCCAACGACTACCACTTGTGTGCTGAGCAAGAAAAATTAAGACAGGAAGGTCCAAAATAGCAGCCCTGACAGTACTCTGTTTTTTTTCTGCCGAGAACAGTAATATTGGTGATTTAAAATTTGCAGTTTCCAGTATCATTCAACATTGCACATGTATTTTATTTTATTTTATTGATACTTAGAAATGTGATTTATTGGCCCAAGTTCATATGCATCTGGGGTCATCTGATGATGTCGCCAGTCACCACTAGGAGTACCGCTTAAAATTTAAATTTGTTCATGACATTTTAAATTGCTTTCCTTGCCTTCTCTTGTGCTCATGTAATATCATCTGCTGTTTTTCTTGGTTGATATTTTATCAGAGTCCAGAAGTAGTGACACTGCCCTTTATGGAGCATTTTTGGAGCAATTAAAGCTTTTCATAGTTGTTATGACATGTGTTCTGTTGTGTTCCTGGACATGCATATTATGCTCGTTTACATAATAATTTTCTAATGTGACACAGTGTTCAAGAAATTCACCCATTCCCCTTGTGTTTCTATCAGGTCATGTGAGCTTTTATTTCCCTGGATCTGGAGCAATATTTACAGGTGATACCTTGTTTAGTCTATCATGTGGAAAGCTTTTTGAGGGGACCCCAGAACAGGTCAGATATCTTCGTATAATTGTATGATGTATACTCTGTAATCGTTCAAATGCTAGTATGTTATGCTCTTTGAGTCTCTTCTACTTCCATGTGCTTTCTGATTTCCCTAGATGTCTGTAATAAAGCTGCTTCCTTGCCAGTGTTTTTTTTTTTTTGCTTTGGAATAAAAGGAACTTACTGCTAAAGAACTCCTAATTGAGACTAATAAGCATCTGGTTAGAGATTCAGAATTTTGAATATAAATTGAACTACTGGAACCATGACTAATGAAAGAGGTTTAAAATGATCTTTGAATAGTAGTAGCATGTGCGAGTTTTCTACACTGAATATTTTTGCACTTCCATTTATTTGAACAAACGAGGAATAGTTATATCAAATCTAACTGCTCACGCTTTGCATTGGAATCAGTTATCACTAAAAAATCTGAATGGTTGCGGGCTTGTGGTAGTTTTTTTTGTTTGCAAGTGGCTTGCTCCATTTTCGTCTTTTATAAGTGTACCTAATGGAGTTCATTGTATGCATCATTGAGACTCATGTATATCACCTTCTTTTTCTGACCTTTCTGCAGATGTACTCTTCACTCCAAAAAATTGTAGCTCTTCCAGATGTGACGAAGGTGTACTGTGGACATGAGTATACTCTGGTGAATGATATTTCCTTTCAAATCTAGCAATTTCTTACACCAGCCTGTTATTTAATTCTGAATGTACCCTCTTCACAGAGCAATTCAAGGTTTGCCTTGAGCATAGAACCAGGAAATGAAGAACTTCAGGAATACGCTGCAAGTACAGCTGATCTGCGCAATAAGAATACACCAACGGTAACATAGTTTCTAAAGCCATATGCATTCCTAACTTTCAATACACATTAGTTTCTGCATTTGCTATTTCTTCTACTTCCGTATTCTTCTGCTGCTTATTCATGAATTTGTTAGTTTAGTTTGAGAATAAGAGATGGCGATACTTTTGGTGAATTGAATAAACATGGAGATTTAGGGAGCAATTCTCTGTTTGGCAGTTGGTGCATGCGCATCTGTCCTTGCTTCCATGGGGAGTTGGGAACAGTCATGCTTACTTAACCTCTTGGCCGCTCCGTTGTCTTGCTTGGGCTAGGAAAAAAAACTGGGATATTTTGGCGTCTGCTTTATAAAGAAGAAAATAATTTGTTTTATTGTTTTTTGCACTTTCCAGCAAATTGTTCTTTTCTTTTTGTTGACGTCCAAGAGAATACGATCTGAATACAAGACATGCAGTTCAAACATTAGGTCATCTCTCATAATTTAGATGATTATTGACATAAAAAATAAGCACAATGTGTGGTATAAATCACAGTTTCAGATTGCATGGTGTACAATTCATTCCAGGAATGGGTTTGTTCAACAATGGCTAACTTTGTAAAATTTCTGCGCTTCATGTTCTTCTCCAGGTGCCAACAACAATTGCTAGAGAGAAGCAGTGCAATCCTTTCTTGAGGACCTCAAGTCCAGAGATAAAGAAAAGGCTGTCCATTCCAGATCATTTCGATGATGCACGTGTTCTTGAAGTTATCCGACGGGCGAAGGATAATTTTTGACTAACCACAAAGGAAATTCTCATAAGACGATGACCCAACCATCTCTTCGAAAAGGAGAAGTGGACAAAGAACCCGGCATGACCACAACAGAAGGAACGCAGGGAAGGAAATGTGTATAGCTTGATGTTCCAGAAATGCTTTGGTGAAAATTTGTCTAGCATTGTATGTAGCTTGCACAGTGCTTGTTTAGCTGATGGCAGCTGGTGATTCTTTTGTCGACTACAAATAAAATGTGTCCTGTAATCCTCTACCCTGGGAGAGAAAAAAGCTAGTTAGCTGTTTGATAGTGTTCTTCAGTTCTTGTTTCCTCATTTTCTTGCCAGTTATCATTGTTTTCGTCGTCTGGTGATAGATTTTATGCTGGAGAATATTTGGACAATGTGCCGATTTGTAGATCACAATGATACTGGATCACCCCATTGTAAAGGTTACAGTAGTAATCTTCTCCTTGATGGCATAAATACCAGACTTGGATTTGACGTCACACATTGGAGAACGGTGCTCGGTCATCAATCATGCTTGGTGAATGCGATGCATAACCGGAAGAGGAAGCATAAGAACAAGTGTGGCGTGTCTTTCCTTTTGAAGCTTGCGTGTCATTCTGAATGGCTTTTTATATTGTTATATCATATACTAGTACTGTAGAAGCGTCATATATAAAAGGCAAAAACGCCTTCCTCGGACCGAAATCCCATTTCAGGACCCATGTTTTTTTTTTTGCGGGTGAAAATCGTCGGTTTACTGTCAACCAGAGGGATGGATTTATTAGACACTGTTCTACCTGGAGTAACTCTAGCAGATTGCCTAAATCACACATCCCTTTACAAAACTGCTACTCCCTCCGTTCACTTTTATAAGACCAGAGGGAGTATTATAAATAAACCAGGTTAAAATCTCAATCTAGCAGATGTCTTATACCGCTATGTCCCTAAATTTTGTAACGGGCACATAATGAACATGCCTTTAAGTCTTTGTATTTAGATTAGAGAAGGGAGATATTTTTTTTTTGGCACTGCACTCTATTCACAAATTTTTTAGCGCCAATAAAGTTTCAGGATGCACCCAAATTCCCGCCGCTGCTGTTTCTGACGGCCAGACTGCCGCCATCTGGCACCACCCGTCGTCGCGGACTTGTTCTCGATGTGGCTGCACCTCGTCGCCGCATGTTAGGAGCTCCCATCCGCCACCCACTATGTTGTGCCACGGAAGCTTTACCATGAGCATGCCTCCGACGCCGTTCCTCCTTTCCCCGACATGCTAGACATTGTTGCCATGCATCAACCACCCTTCGTCTGTAACTCATCCTTCCACGACGTCTAGGCGGCGCCCGTCCGAGTTCCTTCTCATTGGTGTCTCCCTTCCTCTGGGTGCCGAGCTCCAGACATCTTTCCTGCCCCACGCTGATGACGAGGTTGCTCGAAGGTACATTTGGTTTGAATTTGGGCATATTTGGTTGCTAATTTATGTAGAGTGATGTAGATGACATATGATTCACAATTTGTATAGACGAGGTCGATTAGCTCGATGGGAGAGGAGTTCTTTTTTTAATGATTATTCATCCTCAGATGATTTCAATGTTGATTTCCTCGAAGATAACGATTAGGAGAAGATTGTGTTGATGCTAGTGCATCGGGGTGCTATCTAGCTAATGACATATATCCTTCTTGGTAAAACATCTGTCAAGAAAATTACCAACACCCAAGGTAAGAAGAGATGCCACTTTCAAGAAGGAGGAAGGACACTTAAAGAGCATTTGGCGTGCTGCAAACTCGGTTTGCAATTATTGGAGGATCTGCTTGCTTATGGGGAATAAGGCCTTGGGAAATATCATGACGGTTAGTGTGATCATCCATAACATGACCATCATGGATGAGAGGATTGCACATACGGTCTACGAGTATGATTATGTGCGCACCACCGTCAGACCTCGTAGGAACCCGAGCCGGCTTTAGGTATTCCTTGAGGTGTACTGGAAGATCAAAGAACGGAGATCACATTAGCATCTTTGCGAGGATCTCATTGAATATCAGTGGTGGCTATATTGTTGCTAGTTTCATCGTACTTGTTCATGTTTTTTCTGGATCATTTGTTGCATTTGAACCATATTATTTGTTTTAATTGGAATTTATTGACTTAAAATATTGTTGATTGGACGACCCTGAAAACTGAAAATAGAAGAGTGAAAATTATAAAGGTTGCATTTTAAAGGAAATATAATTTTGCACAATTGCATGGATCCTTTAAATAATATCGAAGGGCATTGTACAACAGTTTTAAGGAATATGCTAGAGTTGAATCGGTGATAATACAGACACACATAATGCTCTATGTTAAGTCACAACTCACATGTCACAACTAGCAAATGAAGAGAAGCAGAATGTTAAAGCTAGTTCACGCCATCTACCGATGCAACAACACGAACTGGAACGATGAACACCATCGTGGCACCACTAATGAATGAAGGCAGGCACATTGCCCGTGTCGAAGAAGCTGTCTATGGGACGGCGGTCAGCGGCACTATCAACCGAGGAAAGGCAGCAATATAATGGCTAGAAGGTTAGTAATTGCAGTGCAATGCAAATAGGTTATCTCCTAGTTAGGGATTGTTTTTTTTTCCTTTGAATGTTTTACGTGCGAGAGGTCGATGATGAACGTCATCACACCAACTGACGCTTTGGCTACCACCATTCTCGGTGGTGACCTAACAGTGGTACATAGAAATATGTCACTAAAATACATTTTGCTGGATGTAACACCAGAAGTAATAAAAAAGAGACACTTTTGATGGATATCCGACTCTTTCAACTATGAATAAATAGTTGAGTTAGTGATTAAGGTTTGGGGATCCTCCTTGGAAGAGTCAAGCTTGATGAGGCTCATCGAGACACAGACAATAAGGCACTCAAGAATGATGAATGGCTTCGAGCTTGATGAGGCTCACCTCCTGAGACACACAATAATGCACTCAACGATAATGAAAGGCCCACGCCTTCCCATCCTCATGGTTCATCGATCGTCACACACCATGGGTTGCACCAGCGACATGACTGATGGTGTTGTGCGGCTAGATTTGATCCGTACTATTGTACATGTTATCTTAGATCTTGAGACAGTCTTTCACGTGTAACTTTGATAATTGTTTCTTTATTATTTTTATGAAAATTAGAAGTATATAAAATAATTTGCGAAAATAAAAACATACTAATTTCAATCCACCGATCTAAATAGTTTTATATGTACTAACCGCCCATGTTAGAAATGTTTAAGTGCACACGATCTTCTCAATCTGTGCACTTGATTCATTGTCAATATGTAATTTGTCAGATCTTAGAGAAGGAACACATCAACAAAATGATTTTTAAATGTTTTCTACAAAATTTTGAACCAAGCATTACATCTAAACATCATGTTTTTTGCTCCACCTATGTTATACTTCAATATAATGGAACCTATATAAAACTAAATAAATATGGAGATGACTCTTCCGCCTAGATAAAAATACAACATGGTCAGCAAAGTTGTTTCTTGAATTTTATTCGCCCTTTAGGTAGTAATTTTAATTTCATCAAAAAGTAAATAAATAAATGGAAAACCAACTTCATCATTAGTGGTATTGCGGTTACATTCTTCAATTAGTGCAATGTCATGGGTCAAATTTCTTACATACATGCTCATCTTAATCTAATATCCGCTATCATCTGCATATATAACATCCTGTATTTGTAAGTGAACACTCACCGAAATTTGCTAAATCACTCTGTTCACGTCACTCCGGGCATAACATATTTCTAGTTGTGTCCATGGTCTTTGTGTAAAGTTGTATTCTTTAGCGCAACTAAACATATTATTACATATTAGACATAGTTCGACTCTCTTTCAACTAATATTATTTCTGCCATAACACCATGATCCTTGCTTTGATTATATAGTTGCTCATACACATAGCACATTAGCATCGATATGCTTACTCTTCTGGCCTAAAGCTATGTTTACCCTCTACTTGATATGTTGCCCCTTCTCAGTCTACCATATCTCGGTCGCTTCCGGTCACCATGAATTTGGTTTGTCAATGATAACCAATTCATGGGTGCTTCTGCTTATCTCTATTTCCTCATACCGAACTATACTATATTCTTATACTACCACAAGCATACAAGCAACACGTGCATATCGATACATCTCAGGCATTTTATGAGATAATTTTTCTCCATCCCTACATATTGCATGTACTAACTACTAATCGAATTGTTCTTTTACAGTTTTGTCTCATTGCTAGACTGAAGTGCGTATATCAACCCTTAACAAAAAATTGGTTGACAGTGTTCATAAATGGAATCAATTTGTATCCACCCAATTATAATTGCCTATGTGCTCGACCATGGATGAAATGAAAGAAAAGGCAATTTTGAGTGGTACTCGAGAAAGCAAAGCGAAAATAAGAGACGGTGATATGCGCATGCTGCAATGTTGTGGTGACTAATTTCTCAGAAATGATCATGCCGGCTTTGTTGGTGAAACATTGTGTGATGCGCTCACGCACTTTAGACTTCATCATGCCCATATGACTCTTGAGTTCCTACATACTCATGCTTATCTGTGTGTACCATGCATTCATTGTTGCATGGACGAAATCATCCATATATACCTTGGATTGATTCCTTTAATTTGCCAGCTTGATGCATGTCAATGATCTAGCTATCTACTCCCTCCGTCCCATAATATAAGAGCGTTTTTGACACTACACTAGTATAGGGATGGAGGGAGTAGCTAGCAACCAATAGTTGTGCTTAGTTAGTTATTCTCCACCATGTTATTATTATGGTAGTACTAGTATGTTTACAATGTTTGATTGTGTGAGATATTGGAGGATACCAAGATGTTAACCAGCAGGCTTCTCTCGCATAGACACAACAAATTCACGGCGTCACTGCGCCTGCCTCTGTGATGCATCACACGACAGGTGACCTGAACCTATAGAAGCATCGTTGTCTTCAGGAAAAGGAACCACCTAATGAGTTCACAACATCCTGTGCACTAAATAAACCCTTGAGAAAGCAAGGGCAAGAAAGAATATGCTGGTGCCAATTCTCGTAGGCGTCAGTCATATAGCCTGATCAAGGCATTGGACCCATTGATTTGGGGTCGTTGCCGTGATCGTGGTGAGCAAGCAAGAAGAGGACCTCTACTGATGATCTATAACAAAGCAAAGACCACACAAGAAGATGGGCCCAGTTGCAGGTTGGGATAAGTTGGATGTATCACGCACCCTGCATGTACCGAGGGTCGGGTGTGCATCGCTGTGGTATTATATATGTCCTGTCTAACTGAACCTCTGTGTACTTCTCATCTCTCTTCTCCGATCTCTTCTCCCAAGTTTATCAATCCTCACCCAATCTCTTGATCCGGTTCGTGAGGATATCGCTAGGGCCTCGGAAAGACAGAACGTTCCTGTGCCAATTAACGTGGGCCGCTGATAATGTTCGCCTGACTAACCTTGGAACTATGGGAGAAGATGTGGGTGAGCTAACCCTCTGAAATTGTACCTACAGTATATTGAGAGAATTCCTTATTTGGCCCTTTCTTAAAATCTGGTTTCCTATTTGGCCCTAGAAATTTCACTTTTCCCTTTTTGACACCACAAATTCATTTTATTCCTTCCATGACACTTCCGTCATTTTTGCTATTAACACCGTCAAATGCAACTTGAAAAGTCATATTTACGCCTGCTTTAGCACGCTGAAAAAACAAAAAAACAAATCCAGTTTGACCAAACCGTATCCTCTGCCGATTAACTTGTCTCCCGATTCCCCTTCCTTCTCCCCAAGCCCTAACCTCCCGCGTGGCGCGAGGCACACAGCGGCGGTGCGAGGCATGGAGGAGGGCGGCCATGGTGGGGAGGCGGAGGGCGCCAAGCAGTGAAGGACGGGCGAGGCGGCGCTGTGCAGGGCAAGTCGCGGCGCCGGTGGTCCGTTGGTGGCAGGGGCATAGCGGTGACTAGGAGCGTCCGTCGCTGGCCTTCTCCCGGTGCCAGCTGGACGACCACGTCGTGCACGCCCGCCTTGGCTGACTAGTTTCCCCCGGCCGTGGTGTCCGACCCGAGTGAGTGCTTGACCAACTTCCCACATGATGCGCGTTGTGTGCAAAGAGAGAAATTGAGATGGATTTCTTCTGTGGGTGCGTGCTTTCCATGCTTGAGTGTGCTTGCTGTGTGTTTGATTTGATGTGCGCATTGTGAGCAAAGAGAGAAATTGAGATAAATCTCTTCTGTGTGATGTGCCTGAAGAGAGAAACCGTGAGATTGTTGTGCATGTGTGTATTGCTCATACATGTTTGTGCACTGATTCTTATTAATATGAGTTTCTCAGTATAGTCTTGTAATATAATTTTATTGTCACCATTGCTTTTTTTACTTCTGGTTCATAATTTTGGTCACAAAATACAATAAGGGTAAAATGGACTTTTCATGTTGTATTTAACGGTGTCAGTTGTCAAAACTGACGGAAATGTCATAGAGGGAACAAAATAAAATTTAAGTGTCAAAATAGGAAGATTTTTTTACTAGGGTCAAAAAGGGAACCAAATTTTAAGAAAGGATCAAATAAGGAATTCTCTCTGTATATATTGTCAACTTCACAATACGTGCAGATGCCGGAACATGACCACGATTCAGCAAAGTGATTGGTCTGTGTTAGTGCTAGATGTTTTTTGGGGGCTCCCGTGCCTATATGCTGCACGCCAGCAGGAGCAGTTCCATGTGTATAGTACTTCACTCTCAAAATATTTGACACATTTGATTGTACTACCTTCGTCTCATAATGTAAGACACTTTTTAACACTACACTAATATCAAAAAACGTCTTATATTATACTAGGACGGAGGGAGTACATACTAGTCAGTGTTAAGCTTCGACTTTTTTTATTGATAATAACAAAATGACTTAAAGGTGTGATTGCTATGTCCTTGGTGCATTTTTGTTTGAAACGGTACGTACGTGTCAACCACGTCACTCTTGTGGGCCGGCGAAAACCGTAGCCTTTGCCGCAGACGTCACCGCCTCTCCTCGTCCCTCCCATTGCCGCTGGAGGACACTGGTTGGCGAAGCTGAAGCTCGCTCGGCCGACGGTGGCAGCGGGGCATCTCTCCCGTGCATCATCTCTTCCGGTGGGGACTGGGGAGCGCTCCTGTTGTTGCCACGAACAACGCGACATTGGCGGATGAGTTAGAGCATCTCCAGCCGTTCGCGCCCCCCAAGGGCACGAAAAAGCGCCGCTTGGAGGCAAGCCGGCATTTTTTTTCGGTACGGGGGCGAGCGCGTTCTCAGCCGCCGCCCCAGACGTCCTCACAGATCGGCCAAATTTTAACAAACATGATCAAATTTGAACAAACACGGCATATTTCGGCGAAATTTAGACGTTTTTTACACGAATAAAAGGGACGGAGAAAAAAAACCCTAAACTACGGGCCAAAATAGGCGCTGAGCAGGGCGTAGTCATCGCCGACGTCGTCCTCCTGCTTCTCCTCCTTGACACGGCCGGCGCCGCTGCTCGACCCCTCGCCCCGGCGCGCTGCTTTACGGCGGCGGCGTTCGGCGATCTCCTCCAGGGCGCGGCGCTGGCGCTCCAGCTCCATGCGCGTGTAGTCCTCGCACGCCCACTTCAGGGCGGCCTCTTCTTCGTCAATCTCCTCGGCGAGGCCAGGCTCTGGCTTCACGGCGGCGAGCCCCGGCTCCGACTTCACCGTCGCCAGTCCTGACTCCCTCTTCGGCTTGACGAGGCGAGGGGGGCCGAGGAGAAGGAGCCACGGCCGTCATCGTTGATGACGAGGCCGGCGCCGCAGGTGCGCCTACCGAGCAGCGTCTCGGCCGGCTCGGGCTTGACGCTGACCAACGCCGGCGCACCGGAGGAGTGAGAGGAGGATCGGGAGGAGGAGGAGGAGGAGGAGGAGGATGACCAACCCATCATCCTCCTTGGCAGGCACGCGCCGCCGCTCTGAGCGGTCGGGTACTCGAACGGCGGGTCATTGCCGCCCTCGAGGTGCGCGAGGACGCCGCTGAGCGTGCGGCCAGGGACGCCACACCACAGGCGGCGACCCTCACTGTTGTTGCGGCCGCGCGGCATCGGCGCGTTGTTGGTGGAGGCGAGCCGCTCCTCCTGCCGGCGTTCAAAGTACGACGCCCACGCCGCGTGGTTGTCGGCGGCGTACTCCGGGAGCGACCGCTCCGCGGCCGTCAGGGACGCCCGCGCACGCTCGATCTTGGCGTGGAAATAGTCGGGCGTCTCGGGGACGGGCAGAGGGGGGACTGGGACCACGTCGGCGCTGAGCCTCCACCGCGACGGAGCGCGTACGTCGGGCGGCGCGGAGTAGTTGGCCTCGTGGAGGAGGTAGGCCTCCAACTCATGCACCGAGCGGCGGCCGAAACCGTTGGCCGCCACCGCGTCGCCGGGGAACCTCGCGCTCATGTTTGCAGGGGGGGAGAGGGGCTCGAACGGCGGAGAGAGGGGAGGAAGTGCGGCGGCGAGGGGG
>LR738713.1:606190498-606216888 GCA_902687465.1 Secale cereale | reverse complement strand
GTGCCTCACCGGCGCGACCAGGGGTGCCTTTTATAGCGGCTCGGGGGCGGCCGCGTGCGAACGCGCGGGAGGGGGGCGGCGTTGCCGCACTGCGCAACCCGTGAATCAATGGTAGGCTGACCGGCGGCAGCCTTGGCATTGATTCCCCGCGGGAAAACCGAGACGATGAGGACGACGAGGCGTCGTCTCGCTGACTCGCCGGTCCCGCCACTCTTTCGCACCAAAACATTCGCGCCGGCGCCCCGGGGCGCCCTCCAGCGCGCCGGGTTCGACCTGGATCCGCCGGCGCCAGTTTCGGCCCAATCCGGCGAAAAACAGGCTCTTGGGGGCGCGACTGAGCGGATTTTTCGGCGCCGGCGCGAAAAATGGCCTTGGGGGGCCTGTTGGGGGCGCGGCTGGAGATGCTCTTAGGGTGCCGGGGCAGCGGGGCCCGGACCTCACGGTGGTATTCGACTGCGGTGGTTGCTTGAGCAGCGTGGCAGCCGACATCTATTGAGTCTAGTCACACAATTGGGCCTTCCACGGCTAGATATGCGGCTGCGGGGCGGCACCAAGCCGTCAGACTGCAGCGAGGCTGCTCCTCGCATGGCGACACTCGCAGTGCGGGCAGCCGTGGGCTCCCTCAATGTGGCGTCTCCGGCTGCGTCGGCTTAGTAGCATGTCTTCCTCATGTGCCTGCGGCGGCTCCTTCCTCCGGCATGGTGGATTTGTCTTTCGTGCTTCAGTTCTGGACACCCGTGGGCTAATGGCACTACTAGGAAAAGGCCTACTAATGGCGCACCTATTTTGGCCATTAATGGCGCATTAGTGGTGCGCCATTAGTGCCACGCCAATAGTATCTGGTATATTAATGGCGCACCACAGATGCGCCATTAGTATATACCACGGTGCGCCATTAGTATGCCTCCCAGTTGGCCATATATACCCAGGTGCTTTGGCATACTAATGGCGCACTCTTGCCTGATGCGCCATTAGTAACTTTGGCATACTAATGGCGCACTGTTGGATGATGCGCCATTAATATCCTTGATGCGCCATTAGTATGAATATTAGGTTTTTTATTTTTATTTTTTATTTTCTATTTTTTGCACAGGTTACAAAATGTATTATTGGACAGAATATAGACAGCACCAGCACACAACAACAACAGATTCATCGAATACAATAGAAGATTAGTCTCTGAATACAATTCATCATATTAGTCTCTGAATACAATTCATCATATTAGTCTCTGAATTCAAAAGACCGAATAAAGATAGAACATTATATTACAAGTCTCGAGACCGCGAGTAGCGAGTTTGTCTTCACATTACAAGTCGATATCGATCATCTAAACTACCATCACATAGAAGAGAGCTGCGGTCATCACGATGAGCATCATCACCATGAAACTCGTCTTCATCCGGTTCCTCCAACGCTCCCTCCCCTCTCCCGCTAGATAGCGGGCGTATCTAGATTCCGCCTCGGCCCTAGTGATGTACCCTTTGTAACTGTTACCGCTGAATCGGTGAACCTGTCTCCGACACTCCTCCCAGTCGTCGTAGACTCCGGGAACCTTACCCTTGTACACGACATACGACGGCATCGCTATGCACTAGCCAAACGAAACATTAGTACCAATTCACAAACAATACATAAGCAATATATAAGTATGCAACAGAACGATCGGAAGAGAAAAGCAAGACATTAATAGCATCGATTACATCTAAGTTGAACGACTGTCGAAACCAAAGAGACATACTACAAGTTCATTAAAGTTTAATTACAACATGAGCCAATCGATGTTTCAGAACTAGACACAGCATCACTACTTTCGACTCGACTCAAGGGATCGGAGCGTGGATGAAGCCGCCGTCTATCGTGAGAGTCATGAAATCGCGGGCGTTGTCAGCCTGCATTTGTAGCATTGTGTCGATGTCACTGTTGGACGGTTGATTTCTGAGATAGAACTGCCCCGAGGTACGAAGGACATCTTGATGGATGATTTCCGCAAACTCCGACTGGATGCGAAAGAATTCTTGTCTGATGTCCGCGTCCAGGATTGCCGACACGCTCGCGGCCCAATCTTTGAGTTTACTCGGTATCAGAAGTTGATGATGGTCCCGTACGATCGCCCGCATGTGATGGATGGCGTAGTAGGCACCCTTCTAACCGCCAGGCGGCTGCTTGACGCAGCAGAACATCGTATTGTGGGAGAACACGTGCTTGCCGTACTTACGAATAGGCCTGGTGAAGGTGCCTCCAGATTTGGCGTAGCCGGGGAGAACATCATCACGAACATTTTTTACATTTGTGTAGTCTACCTTTGACTGACGGTCCGAGTCGAAATACGTGGCCATGGAAT
Source organism: Secale cereale (assembly GCA_902687465.1). NCBI lineage: Eukaryota > Viridiplantae > Streptophyta > Magnoliopsida > Poales > Poaceae > Secale > Secale cereale. The sequence continues at coordinate 606,214,544 of LR738713.1, read as the reverse complement.
ATTTGGGGCTTAGGAGGATGAGTGTGCAATGTGTGTCACTGCACAAAACACGGAATGTTAAAAGAAAAACGATCGAAATCTAAGAATTCATATGTTACGGGGCGGTTGAGGGGAGGACTTACTCGGGAAAGTAAGGCACGAGGAAGTTATCCTTATCTCGGTTTGCCAGAATGACGCCTTCGAGGTAAGAACTCGCGACTTGCCGGTCCCCAGCGCTGCCCAAGATCTTGGCACGCATGTAGAAGGGGTCGACTATCACGATGTCCGGGGTCTTGTCGCGAATGATCCGCATCTCCATACTCAGCGAAAATAGCCGAACGAAGGTGTAGTGCAGCGGATGAAGGTTCAACATAGCGTAGATGTCATCAAACCACAGTACGATCGTACCGCCGATGGAGTTATCCACAAAGCCCTTGCCCTCTGGCACCTTGGCCGCGAAAACCGGGTATGCCACATCCTTCTCTCAGAGACGCCGCTTCTCCAAAGAAAGTACACTGTCATGCAGACTCCACATAGCACCGGTTGCAGCATTGAGCATATTACTCGGTAGCATCGGCCTACCCGCCACATGCACCCTCCTCATTACATCCTCAGGTGAAGGTGGCCCGTCCTGAGCACGGATCGTACTCGGTGCCGGCTGGCTCGCACCCTTGTTAGTCTTTCTTTTCCGTGCCTTCTTCTTCTCCTGTAATGGGACCGAGTTCTGCTCACAGACCACCTTCTTGAGTGTGTTGGGGCTGATAATATTTCGCACCTCGCCTATCTGAGGCTCGGTGAAGTCGGCAGCTGGAGGCGTCTCCTGAGAACTGAACGGCAGACAATGCCTGTTGCAACTTGGTTTCTCCGTGGTACCAGCTAGATCGCGCACGTCTTTTGTAGGGTTGGGTTCTTGAGAAGGAGGCCCCATGAAGTCGCCACCGTACCCATGATCGGCAAAGTACTGATCGACGTTGGCAAATGTATCGTCGTCGTTGTCGTCGTCGTCGTTCGGATCCTGTGCCATATGCATGTTTGGATCCAGTGGCATAGGGATGTCCGGAACCGTTGCGGCGGTCTTGCCATGGGGCCGACTTGGCGCCGGCACGACTAGCGGTGTTGTCTTTGGGGTGGTGTCCCCCGCCCACAAACGAATCTGGCTCTTCGGCCAAAGCAGGGGCCAGCTCAGGCAGGCGCTGAGGGTCATCACATCATCTTCGTCGGCCCCGACGGGTCGAATCGGAGGTAACAACTCGTGGCAGCGTGGCAGCACCCGAACCAGTTGAACCCTATACAAGTTGGGTGGCATCCTAGTACCGTGGAACACGGGGTTGCTGATGACCCACAACCGTAAGGGATCTATTGCAGCGTTTTCGATAAGTAAGAGTGTCGAACCCAACGAGGAGCAGAAGGTATTGATAAGCGATTCTGAGCAAGAAATTACTGCAAGCACTGAAAGATAACTTTTTAGGGGTTTTATCGATATAAGCAGCAGGAAAGTAAAAGCAAGCAATGTAAAAGGCACTGAGAGTAACAAGTGGCCCAATCCTTTCTTAGCAAAGGAGAGGCCTAGCAACTGAACTTATAAAGACTAAAGCGTTCCTGAGGACACACGGGAGAAGTAGTCATGTGCTTTCACCATATTCCGTATCGATACTATGTTATGTGTTGATAAGTGTTGAGTGGGTGGATCTATGCTAGTACACTCTCTAGACTAAGATGAGTGCACTCTTATGATTAAACACCTTGCAAGCATCCGCAAATACAAGATAGAATTTAAGGCAAAAGCCTAACCATAGCAATACGATCGAGGATCCATTATTCCCTTATGCAAAAGCGTGCGAACTGGGGTTCAGGTTTCTGTCACTCCGGCAACCCACCATAAGCATTCTTTGTACACAATGTATTCTCCTAGGTCCTTAATAAGGCGAAGTGTTGAGTGTTCGACTCACACAACACCACTAGTAGAATGACAACACAACTTAAGTATCAAACAACACATATTACTTCAACAGCATATGACTACTAACAACAAGACTTTCCCCATGTCCTCAAGAACTAAGGCAACTACTCACGAGACATAAAAGAGATCATGATCAGTGGAGATAAATGGGTGATAAACAATCTGGACATAATAATACATCTCCAACAAAACTCAATAGCATTCACCACAAAGTAGTAATCAACACCGATGGAGTAGAGAGGATAGATAGTACGAGTTACAACACAAGTTGCAATTGCGAGATGAGATTGGATGAAGATGGAGATGGTGCTGGTGTTGGGGATGATGTTGATGATGATCTCGATGATGCCCATGACGATGGTGATGACGATGGCGACGATCTCCCCTTCCGGGAGGTGATCTCCCCAGCGGAATCTGCCCGCCGGAGATGGCTTTTTCTTCTCTGTAGGTTTCCGCCATGGAGCGGCGGCGGAACTCCGTAAAAACTCTCGTTTTTAGGGTTTTCGGATAACGGAGAGTATATAGGCAAAAGGGGGCGACCAGAGGTGGGCCAGGGGCTCCAGGCGCCCCCCGGCGTGGCCAGGGGGGCGCCCCCAGGGCGCCTGCGCACCCTGTGGCCCCCCTCCGGTTGCCCTTTCGCACGTCTTCGTGATTCGTCTGAAAAATATCTCCCGTCAATTTTCAGGTAATTTGGAGGTATTCTTCTTCAGCAACTCAGCGTCCACTTTTTACCGCTGAATCCTGCGTCTGCTGCTTCGGCATCGGAAAGTTGCAAACTGTGTAAAATAGACCAAAACAACATAAGAACATCATCGTAACGTGAAATATATCAATGAATAAGGATAAATTATGATACAAAATAGTGATGCATTTTGGACGTATCAACACCCCCAAGCTTAGACCTCGCTTGTCCCCAAGCGAATACTGAGCTCGGTAAACCTGTCCACAAGTTTAGAGAGTGAAGTGTCGATAAATAGAATACGGACAAGAAGCATCACAGTTTCTTCACCAACTCAAATATCCTCGACAGCAATCTTCAACTCGTAAGGCCCTTATAAAAGAGTAGTAACACTTATGTTCGAAAGTAGGGCTAAGGAAACTCACTGAATCATGGCAAACATGTCCTTTGGTCAAAGAACAACTAATAGCTTTTACTTTTTCTCTTCCTTTATGTTTTGATGAAGTTAATTGAAGCTTTTGAAAAAAACATGTTATCAGGCAAGAAGTGAAAGTGTTAACACAAAGGAAGATATTTGCCTTAGCTGGGCTTGACAAACAACTTGCTTATCAAATGATAATGTCAACAAGGATATGATATGACAAATCTTAATGCAACTTTATATGAATGAATCCTTATCAACATCAAATGTCTGCTCTCTTTAAGAATAGAAGGGAGTAGGAATAACTGACTCAACTTAAAATTAAAAGATAGGCCCTGCTCTAGGGTAGTAGGGAAAACTCATGTGCTATCCTTAAATCAAACAGAATGAAAACAAGTTTTGAGAGGTGCATTATTTGTCAATGAATGCTAATAGATAACTCAATTACTTCTTGAGCTGGACAAGTTTCGAGGAACGGCTCCCGCACGAGGACGATCACATCCTCTTATTCTCCTTTGTTTATCACTGCCAAAGTTTTCTGATTTCTCATGAACAAAGCGTGAAGGAGGGTTTGTTTGTTATATTATTTCGAGCCGGGCACACTCTTTGCCATTTCCTTCTTGTATTATGGGTTTGCACATTAGGCATGCAATCCCGGGGTGAAGCTTGTCCAACTCAAAAAGACCATGAATTAACTATTACTTCCTCATGAGCTAAAGCAGAGGCACAAAATAAAAGATTTTGAACATTTAAGGATAACACATAAATTCTGTACTTTAGGAGGTGGTAGTGGAATACCACGAGTAGGAAGGTATGGTGGACTCATATGGAAGGTATTGGTTTAAGGGTATGGATGCACAAGCAGAATTCCGCTTAGTACATAGTTAGGCTAGCAAAGGTTTGAGAGAACAGACAATTGATGATGACTAAGATGCAAAACAATATAAAGCATAAACATTGAAATAAGCATAACACATCAAGTTGTCTTCCTTGTCAGCATAACACTTCAAGCATAATAACATAAAGGTTTTGGCTATGTCGATACTTAGGAAAATCATGCTTGTTGTTATGACCAAAGCTATGTTTGCCAAGATTAAACAAAGTTTTCACAGCCATACCTGATATAAGGTCAATACTCCCCATTAGAGTCATCATATAAGGTCGATTGCGTGAAGAGAATACCGAGTGCAGCAAAAGGAACCAATAAACTTCTCATTAATATTCCATCATAGACGACTGCACACTCACGGATACAATCTCCCCACCGAAGGAGTGATAGACCTCAATGCACACACCTATTTCATATAATAACCTCCCTAGACATGATACGACTCTACTTGACTCTAAAAGACAAAAGGTAAAGATAAAGATACCGGGCACTCCCCCAAGCTTGGAACAAGCCAAGGGAATGCCGTTACCCCAGGAGATTTCACTCCTCATCCTTGTTGGCGTTGATCATGTAGTCCTCGGCGAAACGCTTCCATGGAAGGGGTTCTCCAGTCTCATATGAGAAGCTTGTCTCCTGAATCCTGCAGGCAGCACCCATACTCATGCGCATACACCTTAGTTCATACTCACAGTTCTGGCGATGTAGATCATTAATTTGCCCTTGGATCTCTATAATTCTTTCTTCAGACGCGGTGATGCTTTTCCACATCTCCTTCATCTCCTTCAGGAAGTAGTTCTTCAGCTCGTTGATGATGTCAAAGTTAGCTTCAACACCACGCTCGATCATCTTCTTGTACTCGAAGACTTCTTGCTCCACTTCTTCCAGCCTGGCCTGGATGCTCCCCTCCTTGATAGGTCCCTTCAGATCTTCTTGATGAAGGACACCGTCCTCCATCCGAACAACCTGAGGGTGCTTCTTCACCTCAGCGAGGTAAGGGTTGATGACGTTGACGACGAACTCGTCCTTGGGGGAACTTGGAGAAGCCATGGCACCTAGATTCAGCTGAAAGATTCCCTGGCAGAAACATATCGAAAAGAAAACACACGAAATCACAGGATACGTTGCCGGAACAATCCAGGCAAATATATAGCAAAAATTTATGCACGGAAAGGAAGGTAACGGGCTAAAGCGAGGTCGGAGGCGGACTCCCGGGTGTCCAGGCGCCCTGGCGGCACGGCCAGGAGGTGGGGCGCGCCAGGGGGGCGCTTGGACCCCCTGGAGCTCGTCTCCGACTCCACTTAGGCTCATAATTTTACTAATTTTGCAAAAACTCATAATACGGAACTTTTATGATGGTTCGCGATGTTTCCTTACCGTACTACATACCTTTTCTTTATTCTGCTTCTGCTGGCGTCTGAAACAGGGCTGCAACATGTTCTTCGTGAGTTGTTGTGTATATTATATTCACATCAACATTGACCGGGTCTCCTGCTATGTAATGTTTAAGTCTTTGCCCATTCACAACTTGAGGTTTGGTGCCTTCAAAATTGTTAATCTTAATTGCACCAGTCCGATAGACTTCTTCAATATGAAATGGCCCTTCCCACCTGGAAAGTAGTTTGCCTGGAGAAAACCTGAAACGGGATCTAAACAACAAAACTTTATCACCAACATTAAATTCACGTTTCAGAATCTTCCTATCATGCCACCTCTTTACCTTTTCCTTGAACATTTTAGCGCTCTCGTAAGCTTCACTTCTCCATTCATCTAGAGAAGTCAAGTTCATGAGCCGCTTCTCACCAGCTAATTTTGGGTCAGCATTAAGCTCTCTAACAGCCCAGAAAGCTTTGTGCTCTAACTCTAATGGCAAATGGCAAGCCTTGCCATACACCATCTTATAGGGGGACATGCCCATGGGGTTTTTGTAAGCAGTTCTATATGCCCACAAAGCATCTCCTAACTTGTTTGACCAGTCCTTCCTATTTCTGTTTACTGTTTTCTGCAAGATCAATTTAATCTCTCTATTGGTGAGCTCAACTTGCCCACTAGTTTGAGGATGATATGGTGAAGCAATTCTATGATTGACATCGTATTTGGCCAAAGCTTTTCTAAAAGCTCCGTGCGTGAAGTGTGATCCTCCATCGGTCATGAGATACCTTGGTACACCAAACCTAGGAAAAATTACATCTTTAAGCATTTTCAAAGATGTCTTGTGATCAGCACTTTCAGTGGGGATTGCTTCAACCCACTTGGTCACATAATCAACAGCTACTAAAATGTGAGTGTACTTGTGCGAAGAAGGAAAAGGACCCATAAAATCGAAACCCCAACAATCAAAAGGTTCAATCACTAGTGAGTAATTCATAGGCATCTCATTCCTTCTACTAATGTTACCAACTCTCTGACATTTATCATAGGCTAAAACATAATTTCTAGCATCTTTAAAGAGAGTAGGCCAATAAAAACCTGATTGAAGAACCTTATGTGCAGTACTCTCACCGGCGTGATGTCCTCCATAGGGACTATCATGACACCGTCTGAGAATGTCCTTCTGCTCATGTTCCGGTATGCATCTTCTCACGATCCCGTCGGGACCTTCTTTGAAAAGATGTGGGTCATCCCAAAAGTAGTGCCTCAAATCATGAAAGAACTTCTTCCTTTGCTGAAGTGTTAAACCTGGAGGCAAATACTTTGCAACAATAAAATTAGCATAATCTGCATACCAAGGATCGGAAAGAGATTGTACTTTTACAACGGCAAGTTGCTCGTCTGGAAAACTATCGTTGACTAGGATGGGATCATGCGGTATATCTTCCATCCTTGAAAGATTGTCCGCCACCGGATTGTCTTCTCCTTTCCTATCAACAATCTGCAAATCAAATTCTTGAAGAAGGAGTACCCATCTGATAAGCCTTGGCTTGGCATCCTTCTTTGTCATAAGGTACTTAATGGCAGCATGATCAGTATGAATAATAACTTGGGAATCAACAATATACTGCCTAAACTTATCACAAGCAAATACTACAGCTAAAAATTCCTTCTCAGTAGTAGCATAATTTCTTTGAGCACTATCAAGGGTTTTACTAGCATAATGTATAACATTCAATTTCTTATCAACTCTTTGTCCTAAAACAGCTCCAACAGCAAAATCACTTGCATCACACATAATCTCAAAAGGTAAATTACAATCAGGTGGTTGTACTATAGGAGCGGTTATTAAAGCTTTCTTAAGGACTTCAAAAGCTTCCTTACAATTTTCATCAAATACAAAAGGAACGTCCTTCTGGAGAAGATTAGTGAGGGGTCTTGAGGTTTTAGAAAAGTCTTTAATAAATCTTCTATAAAAACCTGCATGACCGAGAAAACTGCGAATACCTTTGATGTCCCTTGGATAGGGCATCCTCTCAATAGCTTCGATCTTGGCCTTGTCCACTTCAATTCCTCTTTCGGAAATCTTGTGACCAAGAACAATTCCTTCGTTAACCATGAAGTGGCACTTCTCCCACTTGAGTACCAAATTCGTCTCCTCACATCTCTGCAAAACTTTATTAAGATTGTGAAGACAATGGTCAAAGGAGGTTCCATAGACGGAGAAATCGTCCATGAAGACTACCATAATACCCCCACAGAAACCATGAAAGATAGCAGACATACACCTTTGAAAAGTAGCAGGGGCATTACATAAACCAAAAGGCATACGCCTGTAAGCATAAGTACCAAAGGGACAAGTAAAAGTGGTCTTCTCTTGATCAGCGGTGTTAACATGAATTTGAGAGAAGCCAGAATAACCATCGAGATAACAAAAGTGGGTATTTTTGGATAACCTTTCAAGCATTTGGTCGATGAACGGCAAGGGGTAGTGATCCTTCCTGGTTGCCTTGTTCAACTTCCTGTAATCAATACACATCTATATCCAATAATAATTCTCTGAGGTTTTAGTTCTGAGGAACACAATGTACCGGGCTTACCCACTTACTATCAGCTATAGGGTAGATAATACCTGCGGCTAGAAGCTTGAGAATCTCAGTTCTCACAACATCCATCATCTTCGGGTTCAACCGTCGTTGATGATCAACAACCGGTTTAGCATCAGGCTCAAGGTTGATAGTATGTTGACAGATAGATGGACTAATCCCCTTAAGGTCATCAAGGGTATATCCAATTGCGCCTCGGTGTTTACGGAGTACTTCCAATAGTCGCTCTTCTTCATATCCTGAAAGGTTAGAATTGATAATAACAGGATATACTTTCTTTTCATCTAAATAAGCATACTTGAGCGTATCGGGAAGAGGTTTAAGATCGAACACCGGATCTTCTTTCGGTTTTGATAAAATTCCCAAAGGTTCAACCGGAAGGTTGTGCTTCAGGATAGCAGGTTGCCTCCAGAATATTTCATCTAGTTCATTTCTTTCCTGCATATGCAAATCATTCTCGTGGTCCTCCATATATTGCTGCAAAGGATCATTAGGGGGAATAGCAATAGAAGCAATACTTTCAATAAGTTTATCATCACTAGGTAAATTGGTACCACGAGGCTGCTTGGAGAACTTAGAAAAATTAAATTCATATGGCTCACCATTGAATTCAACAGAAACTTTACCTTTCTTGCAATCTATTATAGCTCCACAAGTTCTAAGAAAAGGTCTACCAAAGATAATATGATAGAAATTGTCCCTCTCTGAACCAAGTACTAGAAAGTCGATAGGGTATTTTACCTTTCCACATAGGACTTCAACGTCCCTCACAATTCCAATAGGAGAGATAGTTGTTCTGTTTGCAAGATGAATGGTAACATCAACTTCTTCAAGTTCACAAGGGGAAATCTCACCGATGATCTCTTCATAAAGTGAATAGGGGATAGCACTTGCACTCGATCCCAAATCGCATAGCCCATAATAATTGTGATCTCCTATTTTAACAGATACCACTGGAGTACCTGAAATTGGGCCTTTATTCTTGGCTGTGACAAGGTTAGTGGAAACAGCACAAAAATTTATATTGGAATCCAAAACATCATTAGTAACAAGGTCTTTAATCAATGCAACTTGAGGATCGACCCTGATCTGGTCCTCAGGCTCATCAACTCTTCTCTCACTTTTATTTATTATGCCTGTCACAAGAGAGTGCTCCTTTATCCTTGCGGGAAAAGGAGGCTTTTCATATATAACTGCAGGCAAAATAGGGTCAGCAACATAAATATCAATAGGTGGCTCTTTAAAAGGTTCATGATGCTGGTCTCTCTTCTTTTTAAAAGAATCAACGTGAGAGGCAAAATTCTTACAGAGATCAATCACTAGATGGGAACCAAGACCAATCTTAGAGCAAAAAGTATTGAAATGATCAGTTTTCACATAGCTCTCAATATAATCATGTTCATAATTTATAGCGGGTTCAATACCTTTATCAATTTCCCAATCTTCGGTATTCCTCTGGATCCTTTCAATGAGATCCCACCTTTCTTCAACACTCTTCTTCTGAAATACCCCACTAGAGGAGGCATCCAACATCTCCTTATCCTGATGAGAAAGCCTGGCATAAAAATTTGTAAGTATAATTTCCTTGGGAAGCTTATGAATAGGGCATTTGAGCATTAGGGACTTCAATCTCCCCCAAGCTTGAGCAATGCTTTCTCCGTCACGAGACCTAAAGTTATAAATATAGTTCCTGTCTCGATGAATTTCATGAAGAGGATAAAACTTAGTATAAAAGAGAGACATAAGCTCCTGCCAGTCAAGCAAGTGTGAGTTATCGAGAAGCCTATACCAATCCGAAGCTTTATCTATAAGTGATACGGCGAACAATTTCCTCATGACAAACTCCCTCGATACACCTGCAAGCTTAAATAATGAACATAGTTGTGACAAATATAGCAAGTGTTCACCGGGATGTCTGTCTCCTGCATAACGATTAGCCAAAACATAATCGATAATACCAGCTGGTATTTATAAGGCACAATTTCAGTAGGGGGAGGATCAACCACCACAGGTGTGGGGCGTCTTCCCGCAAGCAACGGTCCAATAACAGGGTTGTCCATAAGGACAAAGAGCGGAAATAGCAAAAATAAAAACAGAATTATAAAAACTTCCTTACCAGTTTCACTTTACCAATAGCGCTACGCTCCCCGGCAACGGCGCCAGAAAACGGTACTTGATGACCCACAACCGTAAGGGATCTATTGCAGCGTTTTCGATAAGTAAGAGTGTCGAACCCAACGAGGAGCAGAAGGTATTGATAAGCGATTCTGAGCAAGAAATTACTGCAAGCACTGAAAGATAACTTTTTAGGGGTTTTATCGATATAAGCAACAGGAAAGTAAAAGCAAGCAATGTAAAAGGCACTGAGAGTAACAAGTGGCCCAATCCTTTCTTAGCAAAGGAGAGGCCTAGCAACTGAACTTATAAAGACTAAAGCGTTCCTGAGGACACACGGGAGAAGTAGTCATGTGCTTTCACCATATTCCGTATCGATACTATGTTATGTGTTGATAAGTGTTGAGTGGGTGGATCTATGCTAGTACACTCTCTAGACTAAGATGAGTGCACTCTTATGATTAAACACCTTGCAAGCATCCGCAAATACAAGATAGAATTTAAGGCAAAAGCCTAACCATAGCAATACGATCGAGGATCCATTATTCCCTTATGCAAAAGCGTGCGAACTGGGGTTCAGGTTTCTGTCACTCCGGCAACCCACCATAAGCATTCTTTGTACACAATGTATTCTCCTAGGTCCTTAATAAGGCGAAGTGTTGAGTGTTCGACTCACACAACACCACTAGTAGAATGACAACACAACTTAAGTATCAAACAACACATATTACTTCAACAACATATGACTACTAACAACAAGACTTTCCCCATGTCCTCAAGAACTAAGGCAACTACTCACGAGACATAAAAGAGATCATGATCAGTGGAGATAAATGGGTGATAAACAATCTGGACATAATAATATTTCTCCAACAAAACTCAATAGCATTCACCACAAAGTAGTAATCAACACCGATGGAGTAGAGAGGATAGATAGTACGAGTTACAACACAAGTTGTAATTGCGAGATGAGATTTGGATGAAGATGGAGATGGTGCTGGTGTTGGGGATGATGTTGATGATGATCTCGATGATGCCCGTGACGATGGTGATGACGATGGCGACGATCTCCCCTTCCGGGAGGTGATCTCCCCGGCGGAATCTGCCCGCCGGAGATGGCTTTTTCTTCTCTGTAGGTTTCTGCCACGGAGCGGCGGCGGAACTCCGTAAAAACTCTCGTTTTAGGGCTTTCGGATAACGGAGAGTATATAGGCAAAAGGGGGCGACCAGAGGTGGGCCAGGGGCTCCAGGCGCCCCCCCGGCGCGGCCAGGGGGGGCGCGCCCCCAGGGCGCCTGGGCACCCTGTGGCCCCCCTTCGGTTGCCCTTTCGCACGTCTTCGTGATTCGTCTGAAAAATATCTCCCGTCAATTTTCAGGTAATTTGGAGGTATTCTTCTTCAGCAACTCAGCATCCACTTTTTACCGCTGAATCCTGCGTCTGCTGCTTCGGCATCGGAAAGTTGCAAACTGTGTAAAAGACCAAAACAACATAAGAACATCATCGTAACGTGAAATATATCAATGAATAAGGATAAATTATGATACAAAATAGTGATGCATTTTGGACGTATCAGTTGCCCGGTTGAAAGATTTTGCCCTTGGCGACATCGACCAACTCGTTGTTCACGAAGTGCAGGAGAGTGCACGGAACGTCGGCGGCGCCCTGCGAAAACATGTAGGGCGTCAGGGATGCCCAGTCAAAGGCAAGGAGATGAAGTCCTCGGCCGAGAGAGGCTTAATTAGTTACCGTGATGATGGCGTCGAGCTCGGCTAATGTCTAGGCACCGCCAACGGCGGGCGTGCAGTTGACGGAGGGGCCGCTTGCTGCAGAGGTGCCGGTCGGCGTACACCCGGGGTGCATTAAGCTCCCGTGCCGGCGTCGGAGACACCAATGGCGCCTCCGCTGGAGACACCAATGGCCCCGCCATCGCGTTCTGCTAGTTGCTGGCCGTGAAGCTGGGAATCGGGGGCGGCCCCTGTTGGCCGCCCGCAATCCATGCCTGCAACCCCTCAATCAAGGTAGGCACAGTGGCGGTGATCGTCGCTCCCAGTTGTTGTTGCACTTGCTCTTGGACAATCTTCGGAATCCGCGCCACTTGTGCCTTGAGTTCTTGAACCTCGCGCGACTGGCTTTCCGAGCTGGTCTTTTTCTCCTTTCGCCCACCAGCGTTATAGTATGATGACCATTTTGTGGACAAGCCTTTGCCGGCCACACGACCAGCTGATGACGGCTTACTGAGCTTATCCTTTTTCTTCATTACATTCAACGCCCTATTTAGAGTGGTGTCCCAAGGGTTTCTCTTAGTCGACCTCACGCTACTGCTTTCAGTCGCCTGCGGAAGGAATGTGAACCATTTAGAAATTTGGCTTCATTAATTAGAATGCAACCATATGGATCTAATTACGCGGGGGTGTATTCCTTACCAGAACAAGCTCAAGCGCCCTGGTCTTCGGATCCGTGGTAAGCTCCTTTGTTTCGGGTCCTTCTTGTACCGGGCCCTGACAAAGTTCCTGGTCTGCTTGTCACCGTATTTATCGAAGAGGGGCGGTAGGCCTTGCTTGGCACGGTCCGCCTCCTCCTTGTCCCATATAGGCTCCGCCACTCTGTAACCGTCGGGACCGAGTGTGTGTTCCCCTAAGTTCAGCTCCCGCATTTCTTTCCCCCACTGACTTGATTCGGAGGTTGTGGTGCTCGAGCACTTGATCTTGAAGTCGTTGTAGTCATCTTTGGTGATCGAAGGATTTTTCTCCTTGATCTTCTCATAACTATCACCTTTGTCAATCATTCTCTTCACCGTGCTTTTCCAAGTAGACAAGGTCGTGCTCATCTTCGTGAGGGCGGCATTGTTCACTTTATTCCCTTTGAGGCTTGTGTTTTCAAATTCAGCAGGGAACTTGTATCGTTCGTGCAGCTTCGTGAAGAGGAGGTTGCGCAAATTCCCTCGGTCAGGATGCCTCAGGTTCTCGGTGTTGATCGAGACTATGCTCCGGAGAATGCACCCGAGATGAAGCGAGTACCCCTTGACTATTCGTTCGGGCGCCGTTGGATTCCCGTCGGAGTCCACTTCAGTAAATTCCTCCTTGACGGTGCGGAGCACGGTCGGGCGCCGGTCCTTCCGTTGCCTCTTCGGTTGGCTGCCATCTGTGCGTGCGCCGCCATCATCAGTGGTGGCATCCTCGGCGGCACCATCAGTGGTGTCATCCCCGACGACACCATCAGTGGGGTCATCCTCGGAGGCACCATCAGTGGTGTCAGGATCGGTGGGGAAGGCGGCGTCCTCATACAAGTGAGGTTGTTCCTCCATCTCCTAGGACAGCTCCCAGAATGCCTTGCCGCCCGAACCCCCGGCCTCATCGTTGTGGGCCATGTTTCTCTCTAAATAGGAAAAAAGTTTGGTCAAAAAGTTGGTTATTGTCAAGGAACAAGATCATGGTCTCATCATTTAGGGTTTGTCGACACCGAGGCATCCTAAAAGCTAAGCTTTTATCATTGAGGGTTTTTCGACGCCGAGGCACCCTAAAAGCCTAAGCTTTCATCATTTAGGTTTTTATCGACACCGAGGCACCCTAAAAGCCAAGGTTTTATAATTTATGGTTGTCGACACCGAGGCATCCTAAAAGCTAAGCTGGGAAGGAGAATTCTAAGTTGGGCCTAATCACTTGGCTCTATTGCCGCCTATGGTTTAATGCAGCAAGAATAAAGGGGCAGTTGATCCTACTTAATTAACTACTAAGATACCCCGGCCCATGCATTAGTCACAAGTACCCCATATGTCCTATTTTTAGCAAAGTCATGCTAAAATTCACGGAAAATTTCAGCATGACCTTTGCTGAAAATAGGACATATGGAGCACCCGAATTTGCCGGTACGGAAGTTAATCGACATTCCAGCAAACTCAAGGGCCTCTCGGGGTACCTGCAAAATCATCACGACACGATGGTCGGAAACAAAACCCAGCAAACTAGCACCACAATGTGCCTCTACTTCATATGGATGAAAAGGCCACATACCATATGGTCCTCTGCTTTCATATGGACAAAAATCAGCTCAACTTATGTGAGCTTCCATTCCAGATCTAATAGGTCACCCAACAAAAAATCATCAATAGTTTAGCAATAAATACTCTAAAGAAACCTTGAAACTAAACTGATAGCTGCTCTCAAACCGTACATCCAAACGACACAAATAAATACTCTAAAGAAACCTTGAAACTTTATCTAAAACTTATGTAAAGGGGCCAACTCAAAATTCCGAGCCTAGCTAACTCATTTTTCAGATATAAGCTTGCTGTCCAGAAATATATGCGCAGGTGTGCAATGACAAAATTCTGGAGTTATGCTATGCAATCTAGAATGTAGTCTAAGAAGAACTAACTAGCAGCAGCTCATCTAGAACACATGTGAGTACTTCAATGGAAATAGCAACATCAGGAAGAAAAGAATCTAGATCCAGGAGCATATATTCCTTAGACAAAGAACCAACAAAAGGAGGAACCTAATGCCGGCCCGCTTTAGCTCCTATATGAGTGTCTACTCAGCCAATTTAGGTTGGGGTCAGATCACGACAAATGAGAAAATGAGAACTAGGGTGGCCAGTTTACGCCCTGATTTCCTAGAGCAGGCAGTAGGCCGTCAGGTAAACTGTAGCAGCATATATGATTTTCATATTTTGCCTACTGGCCGAACTGAGACACGATGTGTGTTACTGGTACATGTACAATACAATTTCTAGGAAATATAATTGATTAAGTTCTGAGATAATTAATTAGATAATCCCTCCGTAAAGAAATTTTCTCTCTAGATTCAGTATACTGTCTAGTTAGAGTACAATTCCCACTTTTGGCAGTTTCTCTAGTTTGGGATTTTCAGCTAGAACTGTTATGAGCACACATCAGCAAACATAATAAGTTGCCCCTTGAAATGTGTAATTTGACCATGTCTAGTAGATTTTGACATGTCAATTTAATGCTCATATGGATTTTATCTACAGTTTGCCCTTGGCAAAGTGCTGAACTGTTGCGTTGAAAAGTGCATTAGGCTATGGCCAATCTGGACTTTTGATATTGTGTCGTATCCCATTGCAGCGCTGACTTCACAGTAGTGAAGGCATCCATTGTTTTGTGCTATATTAATCCATTTGACCAGGAACCTTTCAACTTTCATAGTACAAGAAAAGTGAGTGGGATATAATGAACACACAAGTGGCACATTGCATGGAACGTTTCAGTTGGACTGGATACTTCTATTGGCCCCCAGAGGACTTGAATGCTTCTAGGGAGATTGAATTGCCGTACATCTTGTCGCATTTGAATAAACATGGAAGAAAAGTAAATTGGTTCCCTGCTGCTAGAGTAGGAAAATTGTGAGAGGTTCTTAATTCAGTTGAGAGTCCTGGAGGTTTGTTCAAAGTATCACTTCATTAGAAGAGGTGCATCTTTGCTGCATGTTTTTTTTTGAAACAAATTTGATGCATGTATTTTCAGAAATGAAGTAGCAGGTGTATTATTTGAAAGTGGTACTAGCAGGCGGGTTGGGTGTGGGTAGTATTTTAGTTTTTAGAGCATCATCACTGGATGTATTTTCAGAAATCGTAGTAAACAAGTGTACTATTTACAGTGGTACTAGTTGCAGTCTTGCAGATGGTTTCTTTTGTCTTAACTGAATCATCTTGTATTTTTTCTTTTTCGTAGCTTGCTCCATTTGTTGTACACTGTTTTCCTTTGTCTCATAATGTTCCTAGTTTGATCTCTGAAAGTAAGTGTGTGGTTTGAAATTTTGATCTGCTGGGCATGATTTACGGCATCTAGAGGGAGTTCATAACACCCGTGCAGTACATAATTACACTGGATTATACATAAAGAAACTACACACTGCAGCTATCTAGCAGAAATTCAATAGTACATGTCAAGATTGTAAATCTAGACATAAAAACAATTATTTAAGTGTTGCCCACTAGAACAGGATCAAGAATCGAACAACAATTGAGCACTAATTCCATCAGAGGCAAAGATACAAGATGCTAGTACACCAGACAGATCTATCCAACCCAAGTTAACCAAGAATCAAGAAGAGACGGGGAAGGAGGGAGATCTCTTACGGGGTTCCGCCTGTGGACTGTGGTGGTGCTGACGGCGAGGAGCGAGATCTCGTCGACCTTGGCGTGGAAGACGGCTGATGGGCCTCGAACCCCTCGTTGGTTACCCCAAGTGGAAGGTGTAAGATGCAGTATTGTAGAAGTGTTTTCCCTTAGCAAAGATGCCAAGGATAGAATCCCCAAAGACTCCTAGGTTCAACAAGTAGGTGTCAACTACTACGGCGCCAGATAGTAGCAATCAACGTGGACCTGCACACAGATACAAATAACTTTGCTCCCAACGAGTACAGAGAGGTTGTCAATCCCTCCGGCCTTGTAGTTCACAAAGGATTAAAAGCAATGATAGTAGTGATAGATAATGTTTTGCAATAGTAAGTAAAAGAGAAAAGTAAATAGCGGGTGTGATCAATGATGGTAATAAGGACCGGAGTCTCATGATGTTCACTAGTGATGTCTCTCTCCCAAAAGACGATAAAACAGCTATGTGAGGTAAACAAATTACAGCTGGGCAATTGACAGGACCACGAACGCAAACCAATGCTGACTACATTGCAAGAAAGGTTGAGGTTCAAAGCATGGGCGGTACGCCAAAGTAAGTAGACCGAAATCCATCAATGCCTACTACTAATCATCCACCTTGAGATATCTATCCAGAACATCTCGCTGGTATTAAGTTGCGAGTCCCACCCATAGTGTAAACTCAATGCAACAGACAACTGCATTAAAAGAACTTTGCGTAAAGTAAACAATCCTTGCACCCGCGGGCACAAGCACTGTTGTTTTCCCCCTTGTGGCAACAGCACATCCCCTAGACTCATGTTTCTATCACTCAAGCTAGTCATCGAGGGGCATGAACCCAGAATCAAGCATAACGTTCCCTCTTGGAGTCACTACCTACTACTCGGCCAAAGCAATAAATAACAACGGAGAACATGCAAGAATTACTTATGAACATAAATATAAAAGAGGTGAATCAAATATATTACTCAAGATCAATCTGAACATAATCTCATAATCCATCGGATCCCAGCAAACTCAACATAGCAACAGCATAAGGATTACATATGTGCCTCGATCATGTAGGGCAGCTCACGAGGACTAATTAGTGAAGCACAAGAACGGGAGGAGAACATCACATAGCTACTGGTCATGGACTCATGGTCCAAGGGAGACTACTCACGAGTCATCCGGGAGGCGTCCATGGTGGTGGAGAAGCTCCCGGTGGTGATCCTCCCCTCCGACAGGGTGCCGGGAAGAGTTCTCCTGGTGCTCCCGATCTTGGAAGCGGCGGCGGCGGCGGAACAAAGATGGGATCGCGAAAAGAGTTCCCTCTCTGAGGGTTTCGGAGGACCCTCTAAATATATGCCAAAGGGGGGCACCGGACGGGCTTCGGGGGGCCCAGGCGCCCCCCCGGCGCGGCCCAGGGGGGGCGCGCCGCCAGGGCGCCTGGAGCCCTGGTGCCCCCCCCGGCTGTCCTTCGGACGCAGGGTTGTTTCCGATATGCTGATTTTTTATATAATTTTTCTGGATTTTTCCTGGCAGTTCTCGTAACGTGAAAACCTGAAATACAAAAACAGCCGAAAACAGAAACTGGCGCTGGGGTGCAATGGATTAGTAAGTTAGTCCAAATATGATCAAAAGTGTATGGAAGTGTATGAATATCATAGCAATATCACCCAAAAGTGGCATGGAGCAAGCAGAAATTATAGATACGTTTTGGACGTATCAACATCCCCAAGCTTAATTCCTGCTCGTCCTCGAGTAGGTAAATGATAACAAGAATAATTTCTGTGGTGACATGCTATTAACCATATAGGACTTATTATAGTCATATGACAATAGCTTACCGAGACAATGATTCTATAGTAATTGAGTTGCCTCATGAGAAAATCACAAATGACTGAAAGTTTAACAACATGAAACTGAAACATCAAATAGATTTGCAATGAACATGATGTGAAAACATGATAAAGTGATATCTAGCTTGCCCCCTTTAGTGATGCAAAACATAAATGCAGGGGCACCTTCAAGGTTTAAGTGATGACTAGATACAATGATTTCAGAATAAACGATATCACAATCTTGCAAAAGACAATGCTACTTTGGGACAATGCACATTACACTCAGAATGACAATCATGCTCTCAGTAGTTGGTGCTTCAACATAAAAGTAAAAGAAAGGTTATGTGCTAGAGTTTTTTATTTTGAAAACATGGAAGCAATTTTGTCAATGGTAGTAGTACTTCATATGTGTCATGCATAAGACATCCTATAAGTTGCAAGCCTCATGCATCGAATACCAATAGTGCTCGCACCTTGTCCTAATTAGCTCGGATTTCCATGGGTTATCATTGCATTACATATGTTTCAACCAAGTGTCACAAAGGGGTACCTCTATGCCACCTGTACAAAGGTCCATGGAGATAAATCGCATTTGATTTCTCGTTTTTGATAGATCTCAACTTGAGGACATCCATACCGGGACAACATAGAAAATAGATGAGGGACTCCTCTTGAATGCATAAGCATGTTCTCATAAGAGATTGAGGATCAACGTCCAAGCTAAAACTTCCACCATGGTACATGGCTTGGGTTGGCGGCCCAATGTTCTTCTCTAACAATATGCATATTCATTCAACCCACGGCAAATCACCCTTACTTCAGACAAGGCGAACATGCATATCAACTCACATGATATTCAACAAAAGTGTGACAGTTGATGGCGTCCCCAGAAACATGGTTACCGCTCAGCAAGCAACTTATAAGAAATAAGATACATAGGCAACATATTCTTTACCACAATAGTTTTTAAGCTACTTTCCCATGAGCTATATATTGCAAAGTTAGTTTGCTTAGTACAGGTGGAGGTTAACAAAAAGACTGGGAGGGACCAACTAAGAGAGCAATGACGGTCATAATCATGCAGAGCGACAAAGCAATATTGAATCAGGCATGGTAGTTATATCGCTACTCAGAAATAAAAGATCATCAAGGCTTGACAGACTTTCTTTACAGTCTTAAATATGCGTGAGCATACGCCAAGTCAATCAAAATAAATTCTCGAAGGAAGATATTACTAAACCATACCACATCATAGGCAAACAAACCATGTTGGTATTCCAATAACACATTGGGAACCCCCCAGCTATTTGAGATTAACCATAAGAAAACCTAAACTACTAAGCACCATTATGCAAGTAGCATCTTTATCATAGACATAATAACCAATGCAACGGAAGCAAACTCTCTTGACAAGGTGAGCATGATAATTAAAGAGAGTTCAAGTAACCAACTAAACAAAAGCTCTTTGAAAAGATAAGCAATGAATACTAAGAGCAGAGCATGATAGTAGCTATTAAAAGACAAAGAACACACACAGCATAGATAGACATGAAAATTCTATGTTATGTTCTAGGTAGAAGTGGAGCGTGTTTCTCTCCCACATAAAGAATGCTGAGTTCCGACTCGTTATGAAAAACTAAAAAGAAAACTAAAAGCAAGACGCTCGAAGCATAGCACATAACACATGAAGTGATAAAAATATAGCGGAACGAAAGACGAACTGATAATGTTGATGGAGAAGGGGATGCACGGGGGCATCCCCAAGCTTAGACGCTTGAGTCTCCTTGAATATTTCTTGGGGGTGCACGAGGGGCATCCCCAAGCTTGAGCGCTTGACACTCCTGAATCTTTTTTTATCATCTTCCCTCGCACACTTGAAAACTCCCTTCATACATAACTCATCATAATCTGATTAGCGAGGTTAGTACCCTTAATAAAATAATTGCACCTTGCTGGAATTAAAGATATTCTTGAAGTTATACTGTTTCTCAAGATTGCCAAAAGGTTTTTGCAAATAAAAAGCAAGTTCTTGATTTGCAAAGTGAAGGAAAGGCAAAACAGGACAGAATCTGTGAAAAACAGAACAGCAGGTAGTAATTGATCTGTTCGGGATACTTCTGCAACTCAAATCAAAAAACTCAGAACAGACGCACGAAAGACAATTATATAGAGAACGCTGTCGAAACAATTCAGACCAAAAAGATGATCTGGTGATTTTATACGAATTTTTCTATCCAAGGACATAATCTGTTTCCTGGACAGCACCTCACAACTTTTGAACTTTCTAGCAGTCAGAGGCTATACTTGGCACAAATATGAAAAGCAAAGATACAATGATGATGCTACAGCAGTAAACAACATCAAGACACAACAAAAGCAAAAAATGTATTCATGTGGGCTGCCTCCCAAAAGCGCTTTCTTTTATGCCTTTAAGCTAGGCATAATGCATAGAGATCAAGTTGTATCAATGGAACCATCATCAAGATCATCAAAAAGCTCCTCAATAATACAACTAGTCTTAAGAGGACTCTCAAACAAAGGCCTCATAGAGATACTCCTAGGTAGAAGACCAAAAGGATAAAAGTCAAGGGAAGATTTATTTATAAATTCATCACATAGAGGTGTTTCTTCCAAAGTCTTTACAGTTTCAACTCCTTTGGCAATAGATGGATTACTTTTAGAACGGGGAGCCTTTGGAACGTGAACGAACTTAGGCTCCCGCTTTGCCGGAGTTTCTACCTTTTTGGTATTGATTGAGGAGAGGGTAGTTCCTAAGGTATCAAATATTTCCTCAATCTTGTTTATCCTAGAAGAGTCCAAGTCATGGAATTTGACGGTCTCCAAAATTTTAAAAAATTTATGCATGGAGCTATCAAGTCTATTCAAATTCCCTTGGATCTTACGATCCAACTCATTCATCTTATTAATGCTTGGCATCTCTAGCTCTATCCTTTCAAGTTTTTTCATAATGTGAGCTAGGGTGATGTCCTCTCGAATGCTAACAACAGGGAGATTCCCAACAAGATTTTCAATAATACTAAGAGACTCCCAAACTGGGGCCTCCAGGAAATTCCCATTGATAGCAGTATCTAGAATAAACCTATTCCAAGAAGTAATTCCAACATAAAAATTTCTAAGTAAGATAGTAGTAGGTTGCTTCTTGGTGGCTCTTTTTTGTGAATCATTAATTCTATACCAAGCATCTTTCAAACTTTCCCCACCTCTTTGTTTAAAGGTGAGAACTTCTGCCTCGTCAAAGACAAAAGGACCCGACATAATGACAACTAAAGAACAAGATAACTATTTTTGTGATTTTCGATAAAAAGGATACTAAAGCAAAAACTGAAAGGTAAACTAACAAGACTAAAAAGCAAAGGTAAAAGATAGCATGCAACTCCCCTATCCTGAAGAGTGGAGTCCCCGGCAACGGCGCCAGAAAATACTCCTTGATGGGCCTCGAACCCCTCGTTGGTTACCCCAAGTGGAAGGTGTAAGATGCAGTATTGTAGAAGTGTTTTCCCTTAGCAAAGATGCCAACGATCGAATCCCCAGAGACTCCTAGGTTCAACAAGTAGGTGTCAACTGCTATGGCGCCAGATAGTAGCAATCAACGTGGACCTGCACACAGATACAAATAACTTTGCTCCCAACGAGTACAGAGAGGTTGTCAATCCCTCCGGCCTTGTAGTTCACAAAGGATTAAAAGCAATGATAGTAGTGATAGATAATGTTTTGCAATAGTAAGTAAAAGAGAAAAGTAAATAGCGGGTGTGATCAATGATGGTAATAAGGACCGGAGTCTCATGATGTTCACTAGTGATGTCTCTCTCCCAAAAGACGATAAAACAACTATGTGAGGTAAGCAAATTACAGCTGGGCAATTGACAGGACCACGAACGCAAACCAATGCTGACTACATTGCAAGAAAGGTTGAGGTTCAAAGCATGGGCGGTACGCCAAAGTAAGTAGACCGAAATCCATCAATGCCTACTACTAATCATCCACCTTGAGATATCTATCCAGAACATCTCGCTGGTATTAAGTTGCGAGTCCCCCCCATAGTGTAAACTCAATGCAACAGACAACTGCATTAAAAGAACTTTGCGTAAAGTAAACAATCCTTGCACCCGCGGGCACAAGCACCGTTGTTTTCCCCCTTGTGGCAACAACACATCCCCTAGACTCATGTTTCTGTCACTCAAGCTAGTCATCGAGGGGCATGAACCCACAATCAAGCATAACGTTCCCTCTTGGAGTCACTACCTACTACTCGGCCAAAGTAATAAATAACAACGGATACCATGCAAGAATTACTTATGAACATAAATATAAAAGAGGTGAATCAAATATATTACTCAAGATCAATCTGAACATAATCTCATAATCCATCGGATCCCAGCAAACTCAACATAGCAACAGCATAAGGATTACATATGTGCCTCGATCATGTAGGGCAGCTCACGAGGACTAATTAGTGAAGCACAAGAACGGGAGGAGAACATCACATAGCTACTGGTCATGGACTCATGGTCCAAGGGAGACTACTCACGAGTCATCCGGGAGGCGTCCATGGTGGTGGAGAAGCTCCCGGTGGTGATCCTCCCCTCCGGCAGGGTGCCGGGAAGAGTTCTCCTGGTGCTCCCGATCTTGGAAGCGGCGGCGGCGGCGGAACAGAGATGGGATCGCGAAAAGAGTTCCCTCTCTGAGGGTTTTGGAGGACCCTCTAAATATATGCCAAAGGGGGGCACCGGACGGGCTTCGGGGGGCCCAGGCGCCCCCCCCGGCGCGGCCCAGGGGGGGCGCCGCCAGGGCGCCTGGAGCCCTGGTGCCCCCCCCCCGGGCTGTCCTTCGGACGCAGGGTTGTTTCCGATACGCTGATTTTTTATATATTTTTTCTGGATTTTTCCTGGCAGTTCTCGTAACGTGAAAACCTGAAATACAAAAACAGCCGAAAACAGAAACTGGCACTGGGGTGCACTGGATTAGTAAGTTAGTCCAAATATGATCAAAAGTGTATGGAAGTGTATGAATATCATAGCAATATCACCCAAAAGTGGCATGGAGCAAGCAGAAATTATAGATACATTTTGGACGTATCAACGGCGAGCTGTGGCGAGGGTCGAGGTTGAGGCGTCGGAGCTGGTTCGAAGGCGGAGGGAGGGCGAGCCCGAAGGTGAAGCCGTCCTGCGCTGGATCCCGTGTGCCTGGCCGGCTCGTACAGCGCTGGCGTCTCCCCGCGGCCAGAGACCGATGTGCAGAGGTGGTTGTCGGGGACGGGGCGACGACGGCGAGGCTTTTCTGGGCTCTGCTCGCTGCGGGGCCGGGCCTGCGGAAGAGGCGGCGGCGGCGGTGTCGAAGAGGCGGCGGCGAGGGGGAGGAAGGGGTGGATGGGGAGAGGGAGGCGGCGGAGGTACGTGGGCGGGGGCGCGTGGGCAGCGGCGGCGGCAGCGCGGTGGAGACGTGGGTGGGGTGGAAGAAGAGACGGGGAAGGACGAAGAATCTGGCGAGGGAGGATCTGGCGATGGAGGGACGAGGGGCTAT
Source organism: Secale cereale (assembly GCA_902687465.1). Lineage (NCBI taxonomy): Eukaryota > Viridiplantae > Streptophyta > Magnoliopsida > Poales > Poaceae > Secale > Secale cereale. The sequence continues at coordinate 606,191,051 of LR738713.1, read as the reverse complement.
AGGGGGAGAATACTAATGGCGCACCCCCTTGCGGTGCACCATTAGAATGTTTTTTTTCTGTTAGCAATGGCGCACCAGTGGGACGGTGCGCCATAAGTAATTTTTTTTAGATATCAATGGCGCACCAGCCAGCGATGCGCCATAAGTAATTATTTTTTATAAAAACAGTAATAATTTTTTATTTGAAAATATTTATGAATATAAAAAAATATCATGAATATGAATATGAATATGAAACAGTAATAAATTTTTATAAAAACAATAATAATTTTTTATTTGAAAATATTTATGAATATAAAAATATATCATGAATATGAATATGAAACAGTAATAAATTTTTATAAAAACAGTAATAATTTTTTTAAAAATATCGTCAGATATTTTTATTTGAAAATATTTATGAATATAAAAAAATATCATCAAATTTGTTATTTGAAAATACCATCAAATTTGTTATTTGAAAATATAATCAAATTTGTTTTTTGAAAATATAATCAATTTTTTTAGTTGCATTCATTTGTGACGGTGGAGCGGGGGAGGGTGCGGGGGTCGT
>LR738713.1:606177462-606190372 GCA_902687465.1 Secale cereale | reverse complement strand
AAAATATTCATGATAGTTCAAAAAGTGCCCATGAAATACAATCGAGAAATGAAGATTACAATTTAAATACAATCGATCTTAGCTAGCTAGCTATCTGTTCACAATCTTCTTGCCCTTCTTTTTCGCAAATGGAGTTCTTCTGTGGAACGGACGTCCTTTAGGTAGGGTGGTCCTGCTTCTTCTTGTGGTGTATGCTGCTACTTCATCATCGTCGTCATGTTCGATCTTCGGGTCGCCGTACTTGTCGAAGTCTTGCTCACTGGCTACTCCATCCATTCCGATGATCTTCCTTTTGCCTCTCCTCACGACAACACGACTGGGCTTTGACGGGTCGGTAATGAAGAAGCATTGGTCAACTTGGGAAGCCAGTACCCATGGCTCATTTTTCGCGGTGACGTTTGCGCCCGCGGTCTTGGATTTGGCTTTGGGTATAACCATGGTGGTGAAATACCGGTCTTCTTTTAGGACGCTCTTGGCCCATCTTACACGGAACATCGGGACCTTCTCTCCAGCGTAGCTCAGCTCCCAGATCTCCTCGATCCTTCCGTAGTATCTGTCCTTGTCGTTACCGGTGTAGGATTCCATCGTTACCCCGGAGTTCTGATAACCATCGCTCTTCATGTCCTTGGCCTCGGTGTAGAATGTGTAGCCGTCGATATCGTACGCCTCATAGGTCATCAGGTTGTGCTCGGCGCCCTGTGACAAGGCGAATATGAGTTGTTCTTCCGCGGAAGAATCCTCATGTAAAGGGTACGACAGAAGCTTCTGCTTGAACCAACGCGTGAAACATGAGTTGTGCTGTTTGATTATATCTCCGTCCGTCCTCTGTTGGCCTCGGTCATTGTACATCTTCTCAATAAAGGTTTTGTGCTCTACCACCCAAGGATCGACCATGTCTATGTGTTGTAGCGCGACTAGGTTTGCTCTTTCAAAGTCGGCGAGTCGACCCTCGAAGTCGGCATGCATTTCGCGGCGACCCTCACGGTGACCCCATCCAGCGAGCCTGCCGAGGTGCCTATTGACGGGCAGACCAACGGGGTTCTCGATGCCTAGATAATTCGTGCAGTAGGAGATGCACTCTTCGGTCAAAAAGCCCCAGGCTTTGCTTCCCTCTAGACGTGACATGTTGTGAACGTATCCTTTGATGACACCATTCATCCTTTCGAACGACATCATGCTGTGCAGGAACGTCGGCCCGAGTTGGATGATATCCTCCATGATATGGACCAGCAGATGCACCATAACATCGAAGAATGCGGGCGGGAAGTACATCTCAAGCTCGCATAGTATCACCACGATCTCTTCCTGTTGCCTTCTGAGTTGCCTCACGCCAACCGACTTCCGAGAGATGACGTCGAAAAAGTTGCAGAGGCCAAATAGCGTTTCATGGACGTGCGCGTCCATGATCCCATGGATTGCAACTGGAAGTATCTGCGTCATCAGCACGTGACAGTCGTGAGACTTCATCCCGCTGAACTTCTGCTTCGCTGGGTCTAGGTATCTGCTTATCTTCCCCGCGTAACCGTAAGGAAGTTTTACTCCTACGAGGCAGGTGAAAAACTGCTCGATCTCCTCCTGACTTAGAGTGAAGCACGCGGGAGGGTAGTCATTTCTGGTCTTCTTGGCCTTTTTGCCTTTGCGACGACTTTCCGTGTCCTGCTTCGCCTCATCATCATCATCATCATCATTAGCGTGAAGCTCCTGCCTGATGCCCATTGATTTCAAGTCTGCCCTTGCTTTCGGCCCATCTTTGGTCCTCTCTGGCATGTTGAGTAGGGTACAAGCAGACTCTCGCACACGTCCTTCATGATATGCATGACATCTAGGCTGTGAGACACACGGTGGATCTTCCAATACGGCAAGTCCCAGAAAACAGACCTCGTTTTCCATACCTTCAGCAGCGGCTCTGGCGCCTTTCACTTCTTTCCCGGCTCTGGCGCCTTTTGCTTCTTTCCCGGCAGTGGGCAATCTTTCCAATTTTTCAACAGCTCGTCTATTTCCTCGCCGCTCCTCGTACGCGGGCGTCCTCGGGGTTCGGTTTCACCATCGAACATATCCTTGCGTTTTCTCCACAGGTCATCATCGCGAAGCCACCTTCGACGTCCCATGAACACGGTTTTCGAAGACCCGGGATCTCTATCTAGCTGGCAATACGTTGTGTCATCCATGCACCTGACGCATCCAGAAAATCCGTGGACCACCTGCCCCGCGACATATCCGTAACCGAGATAGTCGTGCACCATCGTGAGTAGTGCGGCTCTCATAGGGAAATATTCTTTCTTTGCGGCGTCCCACGTATTGGCTGGCGTTTTCCATAGCGTGTCTAGCTCCTCTTTCAGCAGCCCCAGATACAGATTGATGTTGTTCCCTGGTTGTTTCGGTCCTTCAATTAGCATACTCATGTGAATGTACTTCCTTTTCATGCACAACCAGGGGGAAGGTTGTACATCCACACAAACATAGGACAGGTGCTATGTGTGCTTCTCTGGCTGCCAAACGGATTGACTCCATCGGTGCTCGCACCCAGCACGATGTTCCTTGGATCGTTCCCAAATTCCGCGTCTTCGAAGTTCAACGCTTGCCACTGGCTCGCATCCTTAGAGTGACTCAGCATCTTGTCTTTTTTATCTATCTCCGGATCATTTGCGTCATCTTCTCGCTTCTTCTCCTCCCTATCCGCGTGCCAACGTAGGAGCTTTGCTACCTTAGGGTCCGCGAAATACCGCTGCAGTCGAGGAGTGATCGGAAAGTACCACACCACTTTTCGAGGAGCTTTCTTCCTCTTCTTGTATCGAGTGACGCCGCACACCGGACATATGGTAGACTCCGCGTGCTCGTCCCGATAAATGATGCAATTGTTCATGCACACATGGTATTTCACGTGCGGTAAATCCAGAGGACACACGATTTTCTTCGCCTCCTCGAAACTGGTCGGGCACTTGTTCCCCTTGGGAAGACGTTCGTGCCAGAATGACATGTTCTCGTCAAAGCATGTGTCGGTCATTTTGTGTTTTACCTTCATCTCCAGAGCCATGAGCGTTACTTTCAGGCGGGTATCCTCGGGCCTGCATCCTTCATACAATGGAGTAACCGCGTCTATCTCCAGTTCATCCATCTTGGCTTTCTCTCGGGCGGCAGCTCTTGCGTTATCCATCTGCTTGAGAAGCAGCTCTTGAATATGAGGGTCCTGCACCCAGCCCATCGATGGTCCAGTGTCGTCTGCTCCGCCGGCATCATCATCTTCATGATCATGCCCGTCGTCTGCTCCGGCATCTTCCTCATCATCATGTCCTGCATCTTCTACATGATGACTGTGTACATCATCACCGTCGTGATCATCTCCTGGGGATTCTTCGTCTTCTCGCCCGCCCGAGCCGCGGTGGTTGTCTTGCTGCCCTTCCTCATTTCTTGCCCGACCCCCATGGACGACTTCGTAGTCATCTTCATCACCTTGCCACCGATAGCCATCCATGAAACCACGCAAGAGCAGGTGGTCCCGCACCTGCCCGGAATCCGGGTCCGCAATAAGGCTCTTCAGCTTAGGGATGGCAGTTTTGCCCATGGGTATGGGTACCCGCGGATACCCTACCCGAAAGTAGTGGGCATGGGTGAGTCTTTCTACCACTTCATACCCATGGGTATGGGTATCCATACCCGCAAAATGCATGGGTAGGGTATGGGTATGAAATTATACCCATGGGTAACCCAATGGATACCCAGAAAATTAATTAATAAATAAAACCCTATAATATGTGAATAAATAATTAGCTTTAGTTCTTAACTAGCCCACGGACCACAGGCTCATAGCTGGCCATTGCTCGAGACCCCTAGTATACCTACAGTAGTTATATTCTCTGCATTTCCTTGACCTTGGTAGATGAAGCAATCAAGAGCCGGGTTACTAAATCCTCGTCGATTCATCCTCAACCAAGGCTATACATTGTAGCAACCGGATGGGTACCTGAATTTAGACATTTTTCTCATCTTAATTTTGTCATGCCATTGGTATATATTGTACCCACCGGATACCCATTGGGCATAGAATACCCAATGGGTATGGGTATGGGTACCAATTTGCGCCCATGGGTAGTGAAGTGGGTGGGTATAGAAAAAAGATTTGGGTATGGGTTTGGGTAGAAAAGTGTTGTACCCGCCCATACCCTACCCATTGCCATCCCTACTTCAGCTTGCATCTTCGACACAGACATCTTATCTCTGTCTCGTTCTTTTGAAGCATCTCGGCCTTCGCGGAGCTCAAAAACCTATTCACGATGCCTTCGGTCATCGTGCGGACCATGGTCGCCTGTGGGGTAGAGAAAAATGATATTTTAGAACCAAGAAAAAATTTGGCATGACTTTCCCTAAAAATAGGACAAAAAAGAATGCTTAATGCCAAAATTCTCGCCGAAACGGAAATGGATCAACATTCCAGCAAAATATTGGCAACTATCGCATTTCAAATACCGGTACACCTCCAAACACAAACACATATGCAACACCACAAACATATGCAACACCACGAACGTACATTGATCTAGCTAGGCCATAAAAAGTGCATGTGCACATTGTTGTAGGGAGAACAACATAAATATAGCTTCCCCCCTTACTTACCTATCAAAAAAGGTAATTTAACCACTTAATTTGAATGAATCTATGGTGAAAATGAGGAGACAAAGAGGAGGCACCCGAGACAAGCTTTGGAGGAGGAAGTGGAGAGAATGAAGTGGGGAGAAAGTGAGTGGGTAGGAGTGGCTGTCCAAAATATCTTGTTGGTGCCCACTTACTAATGGCGCACCACCTCCAAATGTACCATTAGTAACCCAGGTTACTAATGGCGCACCAGCAGGTGGTGCGCCATTAGTAGTTTTGCAAAAAAAAACAAAAAAAACATACTAATGGCGCACTGTGCCAAAGTGCGCCATTACTAGTTTAAACTAGTAATGGCGCACTGTGGAACAGTGTGCCATTAGTAGTTTTGCAAAAAAAGAATAAAAAATATAATAAAAAAACAACAGTAGTGGCGCATTGTGTGACTGGTGCGCCATTACTAGTTACAACTAGTAATGGCGCACTGTGTCTGGATGCGCCATTAGTATGTTTGGAAAAGGAAAAAAATTGATACTAATGGCGCACCCTGAGCCAGGTGCGCCATTAGTGTATTCAACTCTAATGGCGTACCAAAAGGTGGTGCGCCATTACTATATATTAATGGCGCACCGCATGTCTGGTGCGCCATTAGTGTCAATCCCATCTATAGCCCTTTTTCTAGCAGTGTGGGCCTAGGTAGGAATCTCCCCGGCGAGGTGACAGTTGGCGGCGGTGTGCTCCGTCATCGGTGTTCGTCCATCCGTCCATGTGTTGACCACTCTGGCTTGCAGTGGCGGGCTCGTTCCGGATTACGGTGACCGCCAAAAGGTTTGCATGAGGGTTCCTATCTTCGGATCCAGTGGCTGCCTTTGACGATGAGATTCAATCTAAGGATGATGGCTTGACACAGATGAATGGTTGTGCATGGCAGTCGTACATGGCATGTAGCTGATGGGATTGCGGGAATGTGGTGGCGACACACATGCTTGACTTCGATGGTGGTGCTTCTCGAGCACCCAGTCTCGAGCTCCGGATGAAAACGTAGGGCTGACCTGATGGGCCTCTAACCCCTCGTTGGTTACCCCAAGTGGAAGGTGTGAGATGCAGTGTTGTGGAAGTTTTTCCCTTAGCAAAGATGCCAAGGATCGAATCCCCAGAGACTCCTAGGTTCAACAAGTAGGTGTCAACTGCTAACGGCGCCAGATATTAGCAATCAACATGGACCTGCACACAGATACAAATAACTTTGCTCCCAACGAGTACAGAGAGGTTGTCAATCCCTCCGGCCTTGAAGTTTACAAAGGATTAAAAGCAGATGATAGTAGTGATAGATAATGTTTGCAATAGTAAGTAATAGCGAAAAGTAAATAGTGGATGTGATCAATAATGGTAATATGGACCGGAGTCTCATGATGTTCACTAGTGATGTCTCTCTCCCAAAAGACGATAAAACAACTATGTGAGGTAAACAAATTACAGCTGGGCAATTGAGAGGACCACAAACGCAAACCAATGCTGACTACATTGCAAGAAAGGTTGAGGTTCAAAGCATGGGCGGTACGCCAAAGTAAGTAGACCGAAATCCATCAATGCCTACTACTAATCATCCCCCTTGAGATATCTATCCAGAACATCTCGCTGGTATTAAGTTGCGAGCCCCACCCATAGTGTAAACTCAAAGCAACAGACAACTGCATTAAAAGAACTTTGCGTAAAGTAAACAATCCTTGCACCCGCGGGCACAAGCACCGTTGTTTTCCCCCTTGTGGCAACAACACATCCCCTAGACTCATGTTTCTGTCACTCAAACTAGTCATCGAGGGGCATGAACCCACAATCAAGCATAACGTTCCCTCTTGGAGTCACTACCTACTACTTGGCCAAAGCAATAAATAACAACGGAGAACATGCAAGAATTACTTACGAACATAAATATAAGAGAGGTGAATCAAATATATTACTCAAGAACAATCTGAACATAATCTCATAATCCATCGGATCTCAGCAAACTCAACATAGCAACAGCATAAGGATTACATATGTGCCTCGATCATGTAGGGCAGCTCACGAGGACTAATTAGTGAAGCACAAGAACGGGAGGAGAACATCACATAGCTACTGGTCATGGACTCATGGTCCAAGGGAGACTACTCACGACTCATCTGGGAGGCGTGCATGGTGGTGGAGAAGCTCCCGGTGGTGATCCTCCCCTCCGGCAGGGTGCCGGGGAGAGTTCTCCTGGTGCTCCCGATCTTGGAAGCGGCGGCGGCGGCGGAACAGAGATGGGATCGCGAAAAGAGTTCCTGTTCTGAGGGTTTCGGAAGACGCTTTAAATATATGCCAAAGGGGGGCATCGGGGAAGCTTCTGGGGGCCCAGGCGCCCCCCCCCCCGGCGCAGCCCGGGGGGGCTTGCCGCCAGGGCGCCTGGAGCCCTGGTGGCCCCCCCCCCCCGGCTGTCCTTCGGACGCACGGTAGTTTCCGGAACGCTGATTTTTTATATAATTTTTCTGGATTTTTTCTGGCAGTTCTCGTAACGTGAAAACCTGAAATACAAAAACAGCCGAAAACAGAAACTGGCACTGGGGTGCACTGGATTAGTAAGTTAGTCCAAATATGATCAAAAGTGTATGGAAGTGTATAAATATCATAGCAATATCACCCAAAAGTGGCATGGAGCAAGCAGAAATTATAGATACGTTTTGGACGTATCAACATCCCCAAGCTTAATTCCTGCTCGTCCTCGAGTAGGTAAATGATAACAAGAATAATTTCTGTGGTGACATGCTATTAACCATATATGACTTTTTCATAGTCATATGACAAAAGCTTACTGAGACAATGAATCTGTAGTAATTAAGTTGCCTCATGAGAAAATCACAAAGGACTGAAAGTTTTACAACATGACATTGAAGCATCAAATAGATTTGCAATGAACATGATGTGCAAATATGATAAAGTAATATCTAGCTTGCCCCCTTTAGTGATGCAAAACATAAATGCAGGGGCACCTTCAAGGTTTAAGTGATGACTAGATACAATGATTTCAGAAATAACGATATCACAATCATGCAAAAGACAATGCTACTTTGGGACAATGCACATTACACTCAGAATGACAATCATGCTCTCAGTAGTTGGTGCTTGAAGAAAGAAGGTGGAGACTCAACATAAAAGTAAAAGAACGGTTATGTGCATAGAAGCAATTTTGTCAACGGTAGTAGTACTTCATATGTGTCATGCATAAGACATCCTATAAGTTGCAAGCCTCATGCATCGAATACCAATAGTGCTCGCACCTTGTCCTAATTAGCTCGGATTTCCATGGGTTATCATTGCTTTACATATGTTTCAACCAAGTGTCACAAATGGGTACCTCTATGCCACCTGTACAAAGGTCCAAGGAGATAAATCGCATTTGATTTCTCGTTTTTGATAGATCTCAACTTGAGGACATCCATACCGGGACAACATAGAAAATAGATGATGGACTCCTCTTTAATGCATAAGCATATTCTCATAAGAGATTGAGGATTAATGTCCAAGCTAAAACTTCCACCATGATACATGGCTTTGGTTGGCGGCCCAATGTTCTTCTCTAACAATATGCATATTCAAACCAACCCATGGCAAATCACCCTTACTTCAGACAAGACGAACATGCATAGCAACTCACATGATATTCAACAAAAGTGTGACAGTTGATGGCATCCCCAAAAACATGGTTACCGCTCAGCAAGCAACTTATAAGAAATAAGATACATAAGCAACATATTCTTTACCACAATAGTTTTTAAGCTACTTTCCCATGAGCTATGTATTGCAAAGTTAGTCTGCTTAGTATAGGTGGAGGTTAGCAAAAGACTGGGAGCGACCAACTAAGAGAGCAATGACGGTCATAATCATGCAGAGCGACAAAGCAACATTGAATCAGGCATGGAAGTTATATCGCTACTCAGAAATAAAAGATCATCATGGCTTGACAGACTTCCTTTACAGTCTTAAATATGCGTGAGCATAGCCAAGTCAATCAAAATAAATTCTTGAGGGAAGATATTACTAAACCATACCACATCATAGGCAAACAAATCAAGTTGGTACTCCAATAACACATTGGGAACCCCCCCAGCTATTTGAGATTAACCATAAGAAAACCTGAACTACTAAGCACCATTATGCAAGTAGCATCTTTATCATAGACATATCAACCAATGCAACGGAAGCAAACTCTCTCAATAAGGTGAGCATGATAATTAAAGAGAGTTCAAGCAACCAACTAAACAAAAGCTCTTTGAAAAGATAAGCATGAATACTAAGAGCTGAACATGATAGTAGCTATTAAAAGACAAAGAACACACACAGCAAAGATAGTCATGAAAATTCTATGTTATGTTCTAGGTAGAAGTGGAGCGTGTTTCTCTCCCACATAAAGAAAGCTGAGTTCCGACTCGTTATGAAAAACTAAAAATAAAACTAAAAGCAAGACGCTCCAAGCATAGCACATAACACATGAAGTGATAAAAATATAGTGGAACGAAAGACGAACTGATAATGTTGATGGAGAAGGGGATGCACGGGGACATCCCCAAGCTTAGACCCTTGAGTCTCCTTGAATATTTCTTGGGGGTGCACGGGGGCATCCCCAAGCTTGAGCGCTTGACACTCCTGAATCTTTTTATCATCTTCCCTCGCACACTAGAAAACTCCCTTCATACATAACTCATCATAATCTGATTAGCGAGGTTAGTACCCTTAATAAAATAATTATACCTTGCTGGAAATAAAGATATTCTTGAAGTTTTACTGTTTCTCAAGATTGTCAAAAGGTTTTTGCAAAGAAAAAGCAAGCTCTTGGTTTGCAAAATGAAAGAAAGGCAAAACAGGACAGAATCTGTGAAAAACAGAACAGCAGGTAGTAATTGATCTGTTCGGGGTACTTATGCAACTCAAATCAAAAAACTCAGAACAGACGCACGAAAGACAATTATATAGAGAACGCTGTCGAAAAAATTCAGACCCAAAAGATGATCTGGTGATTTTATACGATTTTTTCTATCCGAGGACATAATCTGTTTCCTGGACAGCACCTCACAACTTTTGAACTTTCTAGCAATCAGAGGCTATACTTGGCACAAATATGAAAAGCAAAGATACAATGATGATGCTACAGTAGTAAACAACATCAAGACACAACAAAAGCAAAAAATTTATTCATGTGGGCTGCCTCCCAAAAGCGCTTTCTTTTATGCCTTTAAGCTAATGCATAGAGATCAAGTTGTATCAATTGAACCATCATCAAGATCATCAAAAAGCTCTTCAATAATACAACTAGTCTTAAGAGGACTTTCAAACAAAGGCCTCATAGAGATACTTCTAGGTAGAAGACCAAAAGGATAAAAGTCAAGGGAAGATTCATTTATAAATTCATCACATAGAGGTGTTTCTTCCAAAGTCTTTACAGTTTCAACCCCTTTGGCAATAGATGGATTACTTTTAGAACAGGGAGCCTTTGGAACGTGAACGAACTTAGGCTCCCGCTTTGCCGGAGTTTCTACCTTTTTGGTTTTGATTGAGGAGAAGGTGGTTCCTAGAGTATCAAAGATATCCTCAATCTTGTCTATCCTAGAAGAGTCCAAGTCATGGAATTTGACTGTCTCCAAAATTTTGAAAATTTTATGCATGGAACTATCAAGTCTATTCAAATTCCCTTGGACCTTACGATCCAACTCATTCATCTTATTAATGCTTGGCATCTCTAGCTCTATCTTTTCAAGTTTTTTCATAATGTGAGCTAGGGTGATGTCCTCTCGAATGCTAACAACAGGGAGATTCCCAACAAGATTTTCAATAATACTAAGAGACTCCCAAACTGGGGCCTCTTGGAAATTCCCATTGATAGCAGTATCTAGAATAAACCTATTCCAAGAAGTAACTCCAACATAAAAATTTCTAAGCAAGATAGTAGTAGGTTGCTTCTTGGTGGCTCTTTTTTGTGAATCATTAATTCTATACCAAGCATCTTTCAAACTTTCCCCACCTCTTTGTTTAAAGGTGAGAACTTCTGCCTCGTCAAAGACAAAAGGACCCGACATAATGACAACTAAAGAACGAGATAACTATTTTTATGATTTTCGGTAAGAGGGTACTAAAGCAAAAACTGAAAGGTAAACTAACAAGACTAAAAAGCAAAGGTAAAAGATAGCGTGCAACTCCCCTATCCTGAAGAGTGGAGTCACCGGCAACGGCGCCAGAAAAACTCCTTGATGGGCCTCTAACCCCTCGTTGGTTACCCGAAGTGGAAGGTGTGAGATGCAGTGTTGTGGAAGTTTTTCCCTTAGCAAAGATGCCAAGGATCGAATCCCCAGAGACTCCTAGGTTCAACAAGTAGATGTCAACTGCTAACGGCGCCAGATATTAGCAATCAACGTGGACCTGCACACAGATACAAATAACTTTGCTCCCAACGAGTACAGAGAGGTTGTCAATCCCTCCGGCCTTGAAGTTTACAAAGGATTAAAAGCAGATGATAGTAGTGATAGATAATGTTTGCAATAGTAAGTAATAGCGAAAAGTAAATAGTGGATGTGATCAATAATGGTAATATGGACCGGAGTCTCATGATGTTCATGAGTGATGTCTCTCTCCCAAAAGACGATAAAACAGCTATGTGAGGTAAACAAATTACAGCTGGGCAATTGACAGGACCACGAACGCAAACCAATGCTGACTACATTGCAAGAAAGGTTGAGGTTCAAAGCATGGGCGGTACGCCAAAGTAAGTAAACCGAAATCTATCAATGCCTACTACTAATCATCCACCTTGAGATATCTATCCAGAACATCTCGCTGGTATTAAGTTGCGAGCCCCACCCATAGTGTAAACTCAAAGCAACAGACAACTGCATTAAAAGAACTTTGCGTAAAGTAAACAATCCTTGCACCTGCGGGCACAAGCACCGTTGTTTTCCCCCTTGTGGCAATAGCACATCCCCTAGACTCATGTTTCTGTCACTCAAACTAGTCATCGAGGGGCATGAACCCACAATCAAGCATAACGTTCCCTCTTGGAGTCACTACCTACTACTTGACCAAAGCAATAAATAACAACGGAGAACATGCAAGAATTACTTACGAACATAAATATAAGAGAGGTGAATCAAATATATTACTCAAGAACAATCTGAACATAATCTCATAATCCATCGGATCTCAGCAAACTCAACATAGCAACAGCATAAGGATTACATATGTGCCTCGATCATGTAGGGCAGCTCACGAGGACTAATTAGTGAAGCACAAGAACGGGAGGAGAACATCACATAGCTACTGGTCATGGACTCATGGTCCAAGGGAGACTACTCACGACTCATCCGGGAGGCGTTCATGGTGGTGGAGAAGCTCCCGGTTAAGGATGGCAATTTTACCCATGGACATGGATATCCATGGATATCCAACCCGAGTGGGCAGGGTTTGGATATGATTTTGTGTCCATGGATGGAGCCCAAACCCGACCCGATTGCTCATGGATAGGGCATGGATATAATCTTGTACCCGTGGGTATATCCAAACCCGACCCGAGAGTATGACTTAATGGGCAAAAATCTGCTATCCCTACCCCACAATCACATGTCCCACTCAAATTTTACACTTTTTTTATCTAAAACATGGAAAAGAAATTGTGCAATCACCATCGTAACATTTATTAGTTGACATTCAATGCCCTCTGTAACATACCCCAATGCCCCTTCCCTTATTTTTATGTCCTTGTTAAATGACTCGTCGTTCACATCTATTAGAAAAATACTAAATGATCTTAGGTTGTTAGTGAACGTTGATTTACCATAAGTTGATGTTTAGCATCAGTGAGGCCTATCTTGCCACAAGGTGAAGAATGGAGGAGCTTATCTTAACATTTTGTTATGTCATATTTATATGTCTCGAGAGGACCCAATGGATATCCAGTGGGTATGGATATCCAGTGGGTATGGATATCCATCGGGTTTGGACATGGACACATTTTTTCATCCATGGATTTTTTCATGGATGGACAAAGACTGTCTTCATGGATATGGATATGGATTTGGTATTATTTAACCCGATCCAAACCCGATCCATTGCCATCCTTACTCCCGGTGGTGATCCTCCCCTCCGGCAGGTGCCGGGAAGGGTTCTCCTGGTGCTCCCGATCTTGGAAGCGGCGGCGGCGGCGGAATAGAGATGGGATCGCGAAAAGAGTTCCTGTTTTGAGGGTTTCGAAGGACGCTTTAAATATATGCCAAAGGGGGGCATCGGGGAAGCTTCGGGGGGCCCAGGCGCCCCCCCCCCC
>LR738713.1:606164545-606177310 GCA_902687465.1 Secale cereale | reverse complement strand
CCCCCCCGGCTGTCCGTCGGACGCACGGTAGTTTCCGGAACGCTGATTTTTTATATAATTTTTCTGATTTTTCCTGACAGTTCTCGTAACGTGAAAACCTGAAATACAAAAACAGCCGAAAACAGAAACTGGCACTGGGGTGCACTGGATTAGTAAGTTAGTCCAAATATGATCAAAAGTGTATGGAAGTGTATAAATATCATAGCAATATCACACAAAAGTGGCATGGAGCAAGCAGAAATTATAGATACGTTTTGGACGTATCATGACCTAAGTTGATTATATGTAGCAATGAGCTAATGATAATATTTTTGTGTCGTTACCTTGTTGAAGTTGTTGCTTGGACTAGTTCTTGTAGGTGAAATTCTAAATTCTGGCCTTTGGTGGTTGGATTCGGCGACGACGCCTGAATGTGTTGTTTTTGAAGAACCTCATTGTCCTTGTGGTGTGGTCTTTGCTGTAATTTGTCGATCATGGATTTGATCGCTTTCGTCTTTTTCCTCGCTTAGGTATAGTTTTGGTCTTATATGACTTTACTATTTGTCGACGTGTTTATTTGTGTGTGCATTGGTGTTGGTTGTGAGCATCATAGTTATGCAAAGACCGGGTGTGTGCTAATTGTGTTTGTATACTCTTTATACTTCATTTCGAGTCCATATTGTCAAAAAATCAGACTGATTTTTTTGTAGTACAAAACATTAGTTACCATATCATTTTAACAAAACAAATATAACTGAAAAAGATAACAACCAAGCCATCATGTTCTTGCTTTTGGTTTATGCGAGGGCGAGAGACATGCAACACTGTAGTGTCGCTCCCAACATCATGCATCTAGAATCCATGAGAGCAACAATTTCTTTCGTTCATTCTAGCCAAGTCCATACTGACAGAGGATAATTTATATTGTTGAAACATAGTCATTATTATAGAACTCGACTATCGATGTCACAATGTTACTGACTTGAAATGATTATATTCATGAGAACATGTTTTTTGTTTTTGTTTATCAAGTGCTGAGCATATCATGGAAGGAATCCCCAGAAACGTACAACATACATGTTCTGTACTAAAACTAATCATAAGGCAGTCGATACCATTTTATATGTCCACCTGTCACGTAATTAATTAACCTCTCAATGATGCATATCAATGGGCGGAGTGGCCGCAAATATTACCTCCTGTATGTGCATATCTTACTATATATGGAACTTGCAAGAACTTTCAGTCGTGACACATCGATATCCTTTCGATTTGTGCAACGTGTACATGTATCATACCATATCCACATCAGATATTTCAATTGTTTAGGTCAATTGGAACGAGACCAATTGTTTTGTTTCTTCATGCCGTCATGCATTTATATTTCGAGGCATGCATATCTGGTCTATTTTCTCTTGCCTTTGAAGTAAACATGAAGTACTGGATGAAGCAAGAGAAATAACAAAGGGTAATATGTATGCCGCAAAGCTGTCATGACCAATTTCTTAGAATTAATCACGCTAGCTTTTTGTGGAAAACAATTGTGTGATGTGCTCATGCAGTTTAGACATTATCATGCATTTCTAGTTCCTACGTGCTCATGCTTATGTCTGTACCATTCATTGTTGCAAGGGCGGGCACTTCTATTTATACCTTCGACTGGTTTCATTTCAGCTGTGTGTGTCAATGAGCTAGAAGTTGTGTAGCCACCAGCCAACATTTGTGCTTATTTACTTACTCTCCACCCTGTTATTATTCATTAGTACTAGTGCGTTTACAATGTTTAATATGTTTTTAGAATCAAACGCGCTCAGGAGGGGGAGTGCCGCCAACCATCGCCGTCGTCGAGTCCGAATCAAATGAGGGCTTTCACCTGGAACTTTGGCCTGGAGAGGAGAACCACAACGGTGTCCTCTAGAGGATAGCGGCACGTGCAGGTGTCGTCGCCGTTGGCGCCAAAAGCGCGGAGCTTTCGCTCAACAGCTCACTAGTGCCACCATGAGGCTCCCAGGACACCCACGATGGGCACCAGCCTCCAGATCCGCATCTGAGCACACCCATTGCCAAAGACAAATAGTAGGCCCAAGCTACCCGCCACTACACCCCTTACCGTCATGGCGATCAAGAAGCATAGCCACCGCCGCCGCATGGCACCCGCCGAGGAGCCATTCATGCGGACCACCGTCTTGGGCCGCCACCCTTGCATCCATGTCCTGAGATACCACCAACCACCCTCATCCCAACGCACCAACCACGATAGGAAGAGTGGAAGACACCCTCTTCCACTCCTAGCCCGACATCAGCAACTAGGTCTGGGTCAATACCACCACCATAGGAGGTGTTCAGGCATGTGTCCCGAACCCGTCCAGGTGGACTGGATCAATTTTAAAATGTTCATACAATTTTAAAAAGAATCTCACCGTAGGAGGGTTGAAGTGTTCATGCAATTTTAAAAAAGTCACTCATTTTTTGAAAGTATCCTTTCATTTTTCTTAAATGCATCATTTTTTAAAGTATTCATTTAATTTTAAAGTTGTTTTCAGTTGTTTTAGGAAAGATATTCGTATGTAAGAACAAAAAACTACTGAAAAAACTCAGGGGAAGGAGAAGAAGAAGAAGAAGAAGAAGAAGAAGAAGAAGAAGAAGAATTTCTCTAGAGAACTACTTCGTATTCTTTTTACCACCCACAATATTATTTTTGTCTTAAGTAAATGTAATTAAATTATATCAAGCTTATAGAAAAGAATATCGACATTCACGATGCCATTGTTTTCATTTTCTTTCTCCTTCAGGGTAATACCAATGCCGGTAATCTGTTAGAAAATTCTTGTTTTCATTTTTATTTTATTACTTCTTATTTGTATAAGTTTAAGTTTATCTTACTGCAGCTAATTTTGTAACTAGGTCACTAATTTTGTTTAACAAGGTCGTTGTGTTGATCTTAATTACAAACCTTAAAGCCTGTAGTGTTAGAATACTGTGAAATCCCATATGATCAATGTAATTTATTGTGTGATTTTAATTTAAAAAATAGCATAATGGTTGCTAAAAAAGAAAACTAGAATCAATATTTTAATTTCCTCTTTTTACATCCCATTAAGTTTTTTTCCGAAACGAAGGCAAAAGATTTGCTTCATCTCATTACTAAGAACAGTTTTTGAATTACATGACCGACCGTCCATAGACGGCTCCAACCCGATTGGCCTACTCTCGCGACATAAAAGAACTCAAACGATTGGCCCATGTGAAACCCCAAAGCCTAGTCTCCTGCTTAATTCTACACGTGATTACATTTGGCATGGAGGACACGTTCATAAACACTTGCATTCCGTTCATTCCAAATCTCCCATGAAACCAACATGATGAGAAATGCGAGGCCCTTTCTCATATTGACGTTGACGCTCACCATATGGTGCCACCAATCCTTGACGTTTTCGAAGCTACTCCGGTCAGTGATGTCCACACTAGTCAACCCCATCAAAGTCTTGATCTCCGCCCAAATGCGCGTCGTGAATCGGCAGCGAAAGATGATTTGCGCCGCCATCTTCGGCTCCCTCGTGCATAATTGGCATGGGCCACAATTTGGCCATCCTCTCCGTTGGAGCTTGTCGGCCGTCCAGACACGATCCTGAATGATAAGCCAAGCAAAGAATTTATGCTTTGGCGGCGCCCAATTATTCCACACAGCCGGCTTCATTTGTGATGAAGTCGATTCCTCAAGCTGGGCTATGTAAGCCGATTATGTTGTGTATTCGCCGAAAGGCAAAAGCTTCCAAACAATCTCATCGTCCACCTCCTCGTCAAGGAAGACATCTCGTAATGCAACCCAAAGCTCATAGTATTCAAGGATGTGTTGAATTGTGAGCCCAGAATTTGTGTTGATGTTCGTAATCCACCGGTTGAGATCCAAAGCCATATGGATGTTGTCATTCTTGTGTTTGGAAATTGCAAAAACGGAGGGAGAAATGTCTTTTGGCTTGCGATATCCAAGCCAAGGGGAGTGCCAGAAGGAGGCCCTTTGCTAGTTGCCAACAGTGATGAAAGTGCACTCATAAAATAATGTCATGTCCTCTTCATTGCACGGGTGCCCCAAATCAACCCAAGTTCTCCCTGGGTCCTTCCAAACCAACCAAGGCCATATGAACCTCAGGGCATGGGCAAATTTGTCCATGTCCAGGATGCCTAGGCCGCTTATGTCCTTGGGCGTACAAACCTTTTCCCATTTTATCTTACATTTCCTTTCAGAAACCTTATATGTGGCTCCCATAGAAAAGCCCGCTGCCGCTTGACAATGGAGGTACCTCCCATTATTTTGCATAAGTACAGTGTATGTGTGTGCAAGCAAATATACTTGTTAAGAAAATTTGTGTACATCACGATGCTTATACAGTGATTTACAAGCATAGTGTGTCTGTATGCATAAAAGAGAAATTTTAGCAAGTTGTTTGGATAACGTATAATACTACTTGTATAGGCTGCTGCGCCATACATAAAACTGACGGGAAGGAAAAGAAACAACGTTTTTTCCTCTTGCGGCTGAAACCCTAGCCGCCGCCAGGGGACCAATCTTCTAGCGCCGTCCTCCGGCGGCTCCCCTCCGCCGGCGACCTCGGTCGTCGATGGTGAAGGGGGTCGCCGGATCCACGCGTGTGGATCGCTTTTACTCTTTCGTAGTCTAGTTTTTTTTTAGGTTGTTCATCGTTCTGGCTTTGGCGACGACGATGACAGCGTTGAATAAAGATTCTTCGAATTCATCCCTGACGAGGCCATCGGTCCTATGGTTGGGGATGAATTTGGAAACCAGTATGTTCAAGCAAGGATGGCGTGGCGGCGGCGGCATCCTCGCGGTGGAACTGTATCCTCGGGCTCCGCCATTGCGACGGCGTTCGCTACAGCGTCGGCGCGGAGCTTGGGAGGTAGTCCAGGAGCGGATGCAGATTGTGATCTGCATCGACGACATCTGGAAGACGGAACGTGTGCTGGGTTCGTGATTCGTGGATGGCAGGTATGGTTTCCTCCTTCGGCGTCTTAGTCGTGGTGGGGTGCCATATCTGGAGTTCGATTGCGTGTCCGGGGTGTTGCCCCGGTCTGATTCGTTCAACGGTAAGGGCTTCACTTTTGGTGAGCCACCTTGGAGGTCCGCAAAGCTGTATATCAGCGATGGAGCCGCGTCGAGATCGGGTGAGGAGGTGACCCGTCATTCTTTTCTTCGGTGGCTGCTATGGTGGTGCCGGAGACAGGTGACAGGCGTTGGTGTCAAACTCAGAGATGTTCTTCTATCTTTTCAGTTTTGTCATGCCGGTCATTACGTGACTTGTACTTTGATCTTTATAATATGAGTGAGACACGTATTCCCATGCAAAAAAAAAAGGAAAAGAAACAACGATCTTGGTTTTTAGCCTTGGATGAAAATCCAATGGACAGGAGAGAATTCGACTGAACGAAAAAAATATTTTCAGGCACCTGTCACGTAGGTGCTCCCATATTTATTGGCCCTTTAATGTCCCTTATCCATATTTATTGACATAGCACAAGCAACCCTTCCGACGGTTAATATTGTTTGGTACCGAATTCGCTATGTCCGGGGCAATAGCATCCAGAGGAGTGTCGTTGAGCCAACCATCAAACCAAAAAAGAACGGACTCGCCATTCTCAGGTTCCACTTTGGCAAATTATTTGAAGATTGTACGATCCTCAGCCCCAAGCAGCACACCTAGGTGACGCCAACGGACATCAAGATTAGTCGAGCAAGCCATGCCCTTCTCAACTTCATGGTAGAACACATGGCGTCAAGACAAGAGAGTCCGGGACCTCTCTTATCTTTAGGGTGACAAACGACCTCCCATTTAACTGGACATAGTCCCCCAACTTCTTCTGGTCTCCTCAAAGAAATGCTCGTCTAATTTTGTCAACTTCTTTAAGCACCCAAGGTGGAGGGTCAAGGGAGAGCATATGAAAAATTACCATAGAACCGATTGCACATGTATAAGGCGGCCACTTTGTGTCATCATGAAAGCGTGCCATGTCGCTAACCTTGCTTTGATTATATCCAACAATATTTGAAAATCCTCTTTACTGGCCTTCTTAGAATTGGGTCGTAGACCCAGGTAGATGATGGGCAGAAGCGATATTTGGCAGTTGAGCATATTGCAGCAGTCCAGTACCACATTCAAAATATTGTTACACTTGTCTTGATATGTACAACTTGTACATGCACCATACAATATTCATGTGAAATATTTCAATTGTCCAGGATAATGAGAATGAGGTTAAATATTTTGTTCCGTCATGCATTGTACACTACACATGCTTAACCAGAGTATTTGCTCTTGCAATTGAAGGAAACATAAAGGACTAGAAAAAACAAATGGGAAATAAGAGAGGGTGATACACATGCTGTAAACTGTGACGACTAATTTCTCCAAAATGGCCATGTTGGCTTTTGTGGGGAACAATTGTGTGATGTGCTCACGCACGTTAGACTTTAATTATCATGCACATATGCTCCAGAGTTCCCATGTACTCATGCTTGTATACGTGTGCCATTTCTTGTTGCAGGAATCAAAGCTTCTATATATATATACCTTTCACTGATTTCATTTCCTAGCTGAGAGTGTGTGTCAATGAGCTAGCTAATATAGCTAGCAACCAATCTTTGTGCTTGGTTACTTATTCTTGGCCGTGCTATTATTCAGCAAGTACTAGCATGTCTACAAAGTTTGGTTATGTGAGGGATTGGAGGATACCAACATTATAGCAAGCTGACTGCTGTCATGGAGAGATGTGAAATATCTAGCCACACAGTGCATTTTCACAGCTCAACCAGCGACATCCACTTCTCACCGGCTGTAGCCCAAGCGAATACATCATGGTTCATATTGGCTTGGCAGAAGCACTTCCCAGAAGCGCTTCTCAATTAATCAGGCGTTGTTTGGACCCGATCGAGTAGAATCCCAAACAAACTCACCCTAAAGTCCAATCTCGCTCATCCCCTCTCCGGCCAGACCTAAAGGCTGCTGAATTGCCTAGCTGGTTGGGCTTGAGTGTGCTATCGCGAACAAGAAGTGTCGGCGTGGCTAGGCTCACTGGAACACAACTGAACATGATTTGAGCCGTTTACCCCTTCTTTTACTTATATTTATATTTATTGGATTTACTTTTTGGTTTCGTTTCAATGGAATGGAGACGGGGCGACACCCTGTTGATCGGAAATAAAATATTTGATTTATTTTCATAGAGAACCATCATTGGGCTGCTCCTCCTATATTCTCCGCGGATATGTTTGCCACTCTTATGACTCAACGCAGTTTCCTTCTCATATTATATTCTGTGCATCTTCATTCGAACAAGTAAATAAAATCTATGAATAAATACCCCCAATATCTGAATAAAACACTAGCTTCATGATGGTTGCAAATGTGGTCAACCAGATGGTTAGAGCCGTACATAACATTGCTCAGAAAGCCGAAGGATCCTTATTTTTGAAACTACTAGTAAAAATGCCCGTGTGTCGCACCAGGTTGGATTGTCAATTTTTAGATCATGAATTTGTTTTTTCAAAAGCCCTGCCATCATGTCCTCCACTAGCATCTACTTCAGCTCCGCACTGCCATCAAAGTGCAAGCAGAGTGGTGCATGGAAGAGTTTTTGACCGGGATAAACAAATGGTAGGATTACACTCGCTCTTTCATGGTAAAAATAATAGATAGACGCTCTGATGATAGACTTACGCCGCTCTTTTCTCATTTGGCGAATCCCCAGCACCGCCTCGCTATGCCACCTCCGTACATTTAACCATCCATACCCCGACCCCCAAAAAAGACACCATCCCTCATACGCCATTCAGTCTTAAATTGTATACTTGTTTCTATATATGTTTACTCGTGGACCTCTCTTTGCCTAAACACAAGGGCCATGCGCTGCCGGGCCTGCCGCCGCCGAATCACGGGCACGAGGATGAGTACGGTCGATGCCGTCTGCTGTATGGGCTTGTAAATGTGTGCGTCATCTTTGCGCGAGTCCGCTGGCATCATCGCAAGATGACGTCTACTGTGACGGCCAGGCTGTTGTGCATGCCAACTGTCGTGAACGCATTATTTTCCGCATCACCACACAAAGCCACCATATTTGTTTTCCTTGTTCACGACTCCATAGTCACAGGTTGCATCTTATTTTTTTGCTACTTCAGGATAGCCTAGGATGGTTGTAACTGGGTGTGTTTGGCAGGGTGGATGGAGGATGTATGACGGTAAAAGTTTCTTTGTTGGCTGTTTGGTAGCCTGCATGGGGCCTTCTCAGCATGCACAAGCTCAGTCCAAATATCCTCGTAACAAGCACGAAGAGAGAACACCTCAGCAGCCGTTCGCTGGTCAGCATGCATGAGCGAAGCGAGCGATGCAATTTTTAAAAATGTTCAAAATTTCTTACATTTAATTTTTTTTTTCAAAAATCCAAAATATGTTTAAATTTTCAAAAAATGTTTACAATTTCACATTTTGTTTGAATTTCCAAAAAAGATCGAAATTCCAAATTTTTAAAAATTGTTAAAATTTGAAAAATGTTCAGAATTTCAAAATTTGTTTAAATTTCCAAAAATGTTCAAAATTTCAAAAATTCTTTAAATTTTCATAAATGTTCAGAATTTCAATTTTGTTTATTTTTAAAAAAGTTCAAAATTCTAATATTTAATTAAATTTTCAAAAATGTCCAGATTTTCGAATTTTGCTTAATTTTTTAAAAAAATATTCAGAATTTCAAAATGTGTTCACATTTTTGAAAAAAATAATCATGTTTTTCCCCCAAAATATCAGCTGCTACAATACCGACCCGTCATGTCTAAACAGATGTAGGCTGCCAAACAAAGTGTCAGCTCAGCATGTCTCAGCACATACACTGCTACCAAACAACAACAAATGCATGTACTCAGCATGTATCGAAGGAAAACAACCATGCTAAGTTAAGAATGCTACCAAACACGCGTCACTGCGAGCAACCAGTGCCCGCGCGGGCCCTTCATGTGCTGGCCCATTAAACCATCGCTCCCTCGGTTTGCTTCGTTCGTGTTTTTTTTTTCGGCTGTACTGTGTTGTTGGTTCAAGTAAAAAACGGCCTCCAGTTTTGAATTTCAAGAAGTAGATAAATTTGTAAAAAGTCCATCGATTTTGGAAAAAAAAATCATCGATTTCCAAATAAAGTTCACGAATTTTAAAAAAAAGTAATTGAATTTGAGAAAAGTTCATCGCATTGAATTATGAGCAAGCTGAATCCATCGGCAGCTGCGTTGCACACCTCATTTTTTTTTTCGGAAAAACTTCCAATCTATTCATCTTCAATCATGACAGTACAACGAACACCAGAAATAAAAATTACATCCAGATCCGTAGACCACCTAGCGACGACTACAAGCACTGAAGCGAGCCGAAGGCGCGCCGCCGTCATCGCCCCTCCATCGCCGGAGCCGGGCACAACTTGTTGTAGTAGACAGTCGGGAAGTCGTCGTGCTAAGGCCCAATAGGACCAGCACCCCAGAACAGCAACCGTCGCCGATGAAAAATAACGTAGATCGGAAGGATCCAAACCGAACACACACGAACGTAGACGAACAACGACGAGATCCGAGCAAATCCACCGAAGATAAATCTGCCGGAGACACACATCCACACGTCCATCAACAATGCTAGACGCACCGCCGGAACGGAGGCTAGGCGGGGAGACCTTTATTCCATCTTCAGGGAGCCGCCGCCGTCTCGCCTTCCTGAGTAGGACACAAACCCTAACAAAATTAAAAAAAAAGAACTAAAAACGATGCCCTCCCGCCGGCCCTTGCCAGGATCCACCGCACCTACATGGCCATAGGGCCACCGGAGACGAGGCGGACCTGCGCCGGCGCTGACGAGAAGCAGGAACCCTAACTTTCTTTCTTGCGGGAGGAGGAGGAGAAGGAGGAGGCGGAGCCCATATCTTTACAGGGCCTATTGCACACCTCAGCTGAAATACCAGTTGCTACACGTTCTGAATTCTGATCACCGTGACCCCCTCCTTGCCGTTGCTGTTGCTCGTCCCCCTCCTCCTGCTGGCCTTGTGGACGGCGCCCTCCCACGTGGCGCGCGCCGGCACCGGCGCCAGCGACCACGGCCTCACGCACAGCCACCTGTACTGTACATGCACGAGACCTTAGCCGGCCCGAACGCCACGACGCTGACGGCGGTGCCGTCCCCGCTGGGCGCCGACGCGACGTTCGGGGCGGTCGGCGTGCTCGACGACGAGCTGCGCGACGGGCCGGACGCGAGGAACTCGTCGCTCGTGGGCCGGTACCAGGGCATGTTCGTCGGCGCGGGGCTCGTGAGCCCGCCGGGCGGGCAGTCGGCGATCAATCTTGTCTTCACGGCCGGGGAGCGTCGCGGCAGCGCGCTGGCCATGCTGGGCCCCGTGCTGAGCTTCACGAGCGCCTTCGAGCGCGCTGTGGTGGGCGGCACCGGCGCCTTCAGGATGGCGCGCGGGTACTGCGTCATGACGCCCGCCGGCAGCCCCCCACGCCGGAGTCCCTCGTCTACGAGGTCGACCTGTACCTGGACATGTACCATGCCTGATCGATGATTGTGCCTGTTGGTTTGTGTGCGTACGGTGCTACCGTGTACCCCAACAAAATATATTTTTCAATTGTTGTTCAAATGTTCTTGAGACCCCAACAAAATGCATTCAACTACTGAGCATATAGAGTATTTAACAAAAAACTAACACATTTCGGGAAACCGTGTCTACAAACTACCACTTCATAAATTTGTGCCGAAAACTATCACTTTTTGACTAATTTTTCCCCAAAAACACTAGTGACTGCTTCGGCTGAAATTAAACATGATTATGATAGGGTTGGCCCACACATAGGCGTTGACATGGCACAATAGCCAACTCCCAGACCTTTCTCCTGTAGTGCCGCCGCCTTGTGGAAGATGCTCGCGCCGCCACCGCGCAGGAGATGCACGATGCGCTGACCCAGCCCCCGCTCGCCCCGGCCATGGCCATCGCCTTCGCGCCAAACACACCAAGGCCGCACCACCCACTGCTCGAGCCCGCCCGCGCCACCCGCCGCTCCGTCCAGCCCGCGTTACCCGCCGCTCTGCCCCACCGGCCGGCGAGCCCCGCCACCTGCGCCATCCTCCCTCCTAGCCGAGTCGCCTGCTCGCCTCGGTCATGGCGGCCGCCATCGTGCCTCCTTCCTGCTCCTGGGCTGACGACGGCAGCTTCCGCAGGGACTCGCCAGCTAGGTCCTGCATGCCGAAGAGGGCGTGCTTGTGCTGCTCCAGGTGGCCGGGCTTGCATACGTAGTCCACCAGATAGCTCGGGCTCACGCACGAGATGTCATGGCTCTTGAACTCATGCACCCACGCGTTGCTGCGCGGCGTGCCCGCGGCCACCACCGTGAAGATGATCGCGCCCAGCTTCAGGAACCGCGTGTAGGGCGGGGCGGGGGGGTGATCTTCAATCATGGCAGTACAACGAAAGAGGGCGACAGGGGGGCGATGCCGCCGGCGGCGACCGTCGCTCTCAAATCCGCTTCACTGGTGGGGACTGTTGGGGGCCGTTTTTGGGCCCTTGCCGGTTCAGACGACGGAGACGAGGCGGACAAAGAGGAGGAGTCGCCGGAGGTAAGCTCTCCTACGCCGTCTGACTTGATCTGCGAAGCCTTCAGTCCAGGTTACTCGGTAGAGGAGATCGCTACAATCGTGGATGGAGTGGTTCCACTAGATGACCCGGCAAGGATCGGACTACACCGCGACGAAAAGGAGGAGGTGGTGCGCCGGATCCTTCACCGGAGAACGGCGACAACCGCGATCCGGCCATGGAAGGGACCCCTTCCTAAGGTTAGTCTTCAGCCTTTAACCTTGTCCGATTTCATCCTGCCAGAAACTTGGACTAAGGTCACAAGAAAGAAGAAGAGAACTAGCAGAATTTTGGCCGCGCCGCCGGCGATGGCGCCCGTGATCCGGCCGGTGGCCGAGATCCGTTCGAGCAGGGAAGCACGTTTGAATTCGTTGCTCGGTATCCCTGGGCCTGAGATGGCGTGGGCTTGTACGGGCCGACAGAACGATGTTGTGGGCTTGGAGAGGGCAGTGGTCGTGGGTGCTATGGATGTGGGACAAGTTGCCCAACCAGACGCCCAAGCCAGCTCGCCCGATCCAACGCCGCCGTCATCTCATCCATCGAAGACCGAGGCGAGTCTCATACAGTCTAGGGTTTTCCGTTCGCCTGGTTTTCCTTCGCTGGGTGCGGGACGAGCGGCCAGAGTCTCTGCAACTCGCACGATGGTGGGGAGGGGAGGCGCCCTTCCAACTACTGGCGCCGGCCGTGGTTCAAATCCGGCGAGGCAGCACGTTGCCAAGCCTGCTGCAGCGGCCGCTGCGGGAGCTACCCGGGGCGCAGCTCCCTCGGTGACGGGCACGCAGGCACACACGGCTAATGCAGATCGGCCTTCTTCAGCTGCAGTTTGGAGAGATGATAGACCTCCAGAGGATCAGTTACAGGTGCCGGCCAAGGCACGTACGCTAGGTCGCGGCGGCGGACCGAACCAGCGCTAGGATGGCCAGGGCTATGGAAGTTCTGGCAGATTCAATCGCTATGGACCTTGGGGCGATGATGGTTACGATGCATACGGAGAGGGTCAGCACCACGGATCATCCTCGGGTGGTGGACGAGGCAATGGTTGGCACAATGGAGGCGGGTATTTCAAGGGACCGCCCGGGCACTTTGTTGAAGGAGTGGCTGGACCTCATGACCGTTACCGGGGGG
>LR738713.1:606143155-606164370 GCA_902687465.1 Secale cereale | reverse complement strand
CTTTCGTCGTGGGAGAGGTGGGGCGAGGCGCCCACCTCCTCCCTGGCACGCGCCACCTGCTCAGACTCCAACAGCCATTCCCCCGGGGACGGTGATCGATAGCGCTGTTTCGACAACGACCGGTACACCTCTCCCTGTTGTGGCTATCGAAACAGTAGAGGCTCTAGCGGAAGTGTCTTTACCGGAGGTCACTGAGGTTGCTAAGAGCCAGGATGCAGGAGTGGGTAAGAACTCAAACAAACCAGAAGGGGATAAACTCTCTAAGTGGGCAATTAAGAAGAAGAAATTGCCTTGCTATCGATGTGGTGAACCAGGGCATTTTGTGGCTGAGTGTACTAATGAACTGTGTGATATCTGTCTCAAGTCACAGCATGCGTCCAGTGAGTGTCCTCTCTTATCTGGTACTAAACCTGGAGTAAACATATATGGTGTGTGTTGCAAGGAGTTGATGTTCTTTGAGACACCGGAGGTGGAACCTCTGCCGCAGGTACCTGAGAGTTCTTTCCCGGCAGTGGTCCGGGTTACTAATGGGCAGCTAACTGAAGCTCAGATAGTGAGGCAGTTGCGTGATCTAGTTCCGGGGAATCATCCATGGCATCTGGAAAAACTGGAGGGTCAGTCTTACAAAGTGGAGTTCCCAACTAGAGAAGACCAGAAACATTTTCTTAAGTGGGGTCTTTGCAGGGTTCCTAGTACTAGTACTGTCATTGCTTTTGATGAATGGAAGCAGGACGAACCAGTGGGAACACCTTTGGAGAAGGTGCGGGTACGTTTCTTTGCTGCACCATCCAAGTTGATTAATCACTTTTGGATTGCATGGAGTCTGGGTTCTATGATTGGCAAGACAGAACAGGTGGACATGCCTTTCACACGTGCGCACGGGGCTGCGAGGTTATTGGTCAGCGTTGTGAGCGTCGAGTTCGTACCAGATGTGGTTCGATGGACACATGCTGGAGTCACATATGTTCTTGAGCTTGAGATTGAGGATACTCCGACTTCCTTGGATGGGGATGAGATTGAGGACATGGACACTACCGAGGGGGGTGGAGCCCCCGGTAACCAGGAAAAGGGATCTGATAACACACCACGCGACCAGGGCAAGGGACACGGTGCCCAATCAGATAAGGGTATTGATTCTACCAAGGATGCTCCCTCGCTTACTACTACGATGAACGCACTTCGTTTTGGCTCATTTGGAGCTCAGTCAGCTCCCATCGTTTATGGAGTTCACGAGTGGAGTTGGATGATCCGGTGGAATTGCAGTTACCACCGGTCCTGGACACTATGCATGAGATGGAGTTAGCACTTGACATTTCAGGCACGCAGCAGGCACCTCAGAGTGAGCCTCTTGGACAAAATGTCCACTGTGCCTCGCCGATTTCGGATGTCCAGAGCGCCTTGGGAACACAGGGCGGGCAGGAAGCTCGCGATGCTACTCTTGCGCAGGACCTGGCCTATTTAGATGGGCAGGAAATGAATCTACAGGCTACCGAGAGGGGGATTGGGAACACACAGCAGGCGGCTACACAGTCCCAGACCCCTCTTATCACTGCGGGCGGGGTTCGTGCGACCATACCTCACCCCTCATCACATACTTTAGGGGAAGGATATGGGAGTCCGGATACTCTTTCACGGGAGAGGACGATGGAGGAGCTCATCACTTTCAGTGGGATTGCGGATCCGGTGACAGCTGGCAGGCGTGTCAGTGATCGGATTCAGGGACAGCCAGATGCGGACGACATGCAGCTAGCTCGTGCCAAGAGGGCAGCCATGCTACGCCATGCCGAGGTCTCGACAGGTACGTCTTTTGATAAAAGTTGTTCAATTCTGCATTTCACTGAGAATGAAATAGTAGATAAAGCACATGACTTAGGGATCTCTTTGGGTTTAAATGAAAGTGAGGTAGCTAAATCCGTTAATGACCTCTTAGACATGGAAGCGGAGAGAGTTTCTAAAATTCTTCATAACCTTGCATCAGTCAAACTTATGGATGATAATGACGTGAGTAATTTAGGAATGGCTGCCCTTGAAAACATTTGCGATAATCTTTTACCTCAGACAGAGGCTGAAGATGAGGAGGGACTGGAGAATGTGGATATTTTAGAACCTTTCTTGTTGGGGGGGACGTCTACCAAGATAGATGGCCCTACTCCCCCACAGGGTAATGAGGAGAAGCTCAAAAGACCCTGGAAGAGGAAAATTTATCCCACTTCGGCAATTAGGAGGAGTAATCGCATTAAGCTTAAGAAAAAATTTCATGATGAACTATGAAAGGACTTTTCTGGAATAGCAGAGGTCTTGCTGACTTGGCTAAACAAAGGTTCTTATCAGAAACTGTTGGGGAACGTAGCATAATTCAAAATTTTCTACGTCTTCACCAAGATCCAACTATGGAGACATCTAGCAACGAGTAACTTAGAGTGCATCTACATACCGTTATGAAGATTGCGTGCGGAAGCTTTCAACGAAGCAAGGATGAAGTAGTCGTACTCTTCACGTTCTTCGTCACCGATGATCTAGCGCCGAACGGACGGCACCTCCGCGTTCAACACACGTACGGTGCAGCAACGTCACCTCCTTCTTGATCCAGCAAGGGGGGAGGAGAAGTCGTCAGAGATCCGGCAGCACGACGGCGTGATGACGGATGCAGTGGAGATCGCAGCAGGGCTTCGTCGGGCGCCCTGCGTTAGGAGTTGGGAGGTGTGACGGGAGGGGGAGAGGCGCCAGGGATCAGGTGCGGCTGCCCTCTCCCCCCCCCCACATATATATAGGGGCCAGGGGGGCGCCTGGACCCCCTGCAGATCCAATCTGCAAGGGGGCGGCGGCCAAGGGGGGGTTCCTTGCCCCCCAAGGCAAGTGGAGCCCCCCCTCCCCTTTAGGGTTGGAACCCTAGGCGCAGGAGAGGTGGGCCCCCTTTGGTGGTGCGCCAGCCCAGAGGGCTGGACACATCCCCTCGCGGCCTAGGGGCCCCACCGGGATGGGTGGCCCCACCCGGTGGACCCCCGGGGCCCCTCCGGTGGTCCCGGGACGCTCCCGGTGACCCCCGGAGATCACCCGTTAGCCGAAACTGGACTTCCCATATATCAATCTTTGCCTCCGGACCATTCCGGAACTCCTCGTGACGTCCGGGATCTCATCCGGGACTCCGAACAACTTTCGGGTTTCCACGTGCATTAATCTCTACGACCCTAGCGTTACCGAACCTTAAGTGTGTAGACCCTACGGGTTCGGGAGACACGTAGACATGACCGAGACCACTCTCCGGTCAATAACCAACAGCGGGATCTGGATACCCATGTTGGTTCCCACGTGTTCCTCGATGATCTTCATCGGATGAACCACTGTGTCAAGGATTCACTTAATCCCGTATCTTATTCCCTTTGTCCATCGGTACGGTACTTGCCCGAGATTCGATCGTCGGTATTCCCGATACCTTGTTCAATCTCGTTATGGCAAGTCTCTTTACTCGATCCGTAATCCATCATCCTGTGACTAACTACTTAGTCACATTGAGCTCATTATGATGATGTATTACCGAGTGGGCCCAGAGGTACCTCTCCGTCATACGAAGTGACAACATCCCAGTCTCGGTTCGTACAACCTCAACAGACACTTTCGGAGATACCCGATGCGTACCTTTATAGCCACCCAGTTACGTTGTGACGGTTGGCACACCCAAAGTACTCCTACGGTATCCGGGAGTTGTACAACCTCATGGTCTAAGGAATAAATACTTGACACCGAAAAGCTTATGCATTACGAACTATACGATCTCGTGTTATGCTCAAGTTTGGGTCTAGTCCATCACATCATTCTTCTAATGATGTGATCCCGTTATCACCGACATATCATGTCCATGGTCAGGAAACCGTGACCATCTGTTGATCAACGAGCTGGCAACTAGAGGTCTACCAGGGACTCATTGTGATCTGTGTATTCACACATGTATCGCTGTTTCCGTACAATACAATTCAAGCATGAATAACAAACGATTATCATGAACAAGGAGATATAATAATAATACTTTTATTATTGCCTCTAGGGCATATCTCCAACAGTCTCCCACTTGCACTAGAGTCAATAATCTAGTTACATTGTGATGAATCGAACACCCATAGAGTTCTGGTGTTGATCATGTTTTGCTCGTGAAAGAGGTTTAGTCAACGGGTCTGCAACATTCAGATCCGTATGCACTTTACAAATATCTATGTCTCCATCCTGAACATAATTCCGGATGGAGTTGATACGGCGCTTGATGTGCTTGGTCTTCTTGTGAAACCTGGGCTCCTTGGTAATAGCAATAGCACCAGTGTTGTCACAGAAGAGAGTCATCGGGCTTGATGCGCTTGGAATGACTCCTAAGTCGGTGATGAACTCCTTCATCCAGACTCCTTCCTGCGCTGCTTCAGAAGAAGCTATGTACTCCGCTTCACATGTAGATGCTGCCACCACGCTTTGCTTGCAACTGCACCAGCTGACTGCCCCTCCATTCAAAATATACACGTATCCGGTTTGTGACTTAGAGTCATCCAGATCTGTGTCGAAGCTAGCATCGACGTAACCCTTTACGACGAGCTCTTCGTCACCTCCATAAACGAGAAACATATCCTTAGTCCTTTTCAGGTACTTCAGGATGTTCTTGACCGCTGTCCAGTGTTCCGTGCCGGGATCACTTTGGTACCTCCCTACCAAACTTATGGCAAGGTTCACATCAGGTCTGGTACACAGCATGGCATACATGATAGAACCTATTGCCGAGGCATAGGGAATGACACTCATCTTTTCTCTATCTTCTGCCGTGGTCGGCGACTGAGTTTTACTCAATCTCATACCTTGTAAAACAGGCAAGAATCCTTTCTTTGACTGATCCATATTGAACTTCTTCAATATTTTGTCAAGGTATGTACTTTGTGAAAGACCAATGAGGCGTCTCGATCTATCTCTATAGATTTTGATGCCTAATATGTAAGCAGCTTCTCCAAGGTCCTTCATTGAAAAACTTTTATTCAAGTAGGCCTTTACATTTTCCAAGAATTCTATATTATTTCCCATCAGCAATATGTCATCAACATATAATATGAGAAATGCCACAGAGCTCCCACTCACTTTCTTGTAAATACAGGCTTCTCCATAAGTCTGTATAAAGCCAAACGCTTTGATCACCTAATCAAAGCGAATATTCCAACTCCGAGATGCTTGCACCAGCCCGTAAATCGAGCGCTGGAGCTTGCATACCTTATTAGCGTTCTCTGGATCGACAAAACCTTCCGGTTGCATCATATACAACTCTTCCTTGAGGAAGCCATTAAGGAATGCTGTTTTGACGTCCATTTGCCATATCTCATAATCATAGAATGCGGCAATAGCTAACATGATTCTGACTGACTTCAGCATCGCTACGGGAGAGTAAGTCTCGTCGTAGTCAATCCCTTGAACTTGTCGATAACCCTTAGCGACAAGCCGAGCCTTATAGATGGTCACATTACCATCCGCGTCTGTCTTCTTCCTAAATATCCATTTGTTTTCTATGGCGTGCCTGTCATCAGGCAAGTCCACCAAAGTCCATACTTTGTTTTCATACATGGATTCTATCTCGGATTTCATGGCTCCAAGCCATTTATTGGAACCTGGGCCCGCCATCGCTTCTTCATAGTTCGAAGGTTCACCGTTGTCTAACAACATGATTTCTAGGACAGGGTTGCCGTACCACTCTGGTGCGGAACGTGCCCTTGTGGACCTTCGAAGTTCAGTAGTAACTTGATCTGTTTCTTCATGATCATTATCATTATCTTCCTCCCTTGTCGGTGCAGGCACCTCAGGAACAGTTTCCTGTGCTGCGCTACTTTCCGTTCCAGGAGGGGTGACTGTCACCTCATCAAGTTCTACTTTCCTCCCACTCACTTCTTTCGAGAGAAACTCTTTCTCCAGAAAGTATCCATTCTTGGCAACAAAGATTTTGCCTTCGGATTTGTGGTAGAAGGTGTACCCAATAGTTTCCTTTGGGTATCCTATGAAGACGCATTTTTCCGATTTGGGTTCGAGCTTTTCAGGTTGAAGTTTCTTGACATAAGCATCGCAACCCCAAACTTTTAGAAATGACAACTTCGGTTTCTTGCCAAACCAAAGTTCATACGGAGTCGTCTCAACGGATTTCGACGGAGCCCTATTTAAAGTGAATGCGGCAGTCTCTAAAGCATAACCCCAAAAAGATAGCGGTAAATCGGTGAGGGACATCATAGATCGCACCATGTCCAACAGAGTACGATTTCGACGTTCGGACACACCGTTATGTTGAGGTGTTCCGGGCGGTGTCAATTGTGAAACAATTCCACAGCTTCTAAGGTGTGTGCCAAATTCATGACTTAAATATTCACCCCCACGATCTGATCGCAAGAACTTTATTTTTCTGTCACGTTGATTCTCAACCTCATTCTGAAATTCCTTGAACTTTTCAAAGGTCTCAGACTTGTGTTTCATCAAATAGATATACCCGTATCTACTCAAGTCATCCGTGAGGGTGAGAACATAACGATAGCCTCCGCGAGCCTCAACACTCATTGGACCGCACACATCGGTATGTATGATTTCCAACAAGTTGGTTGCTCGCTCCATTGTTCCGGAGAACGGAGTCTTGGTCATCTTGCCCAAGAGGCATGGTTCGCACGTGTCAAATGATTCATAATCAAGAGACTCTAGAAGTCCATCTGAATGGAGCTTCTTCATACGTTTGACACCAATATGACCGAGGCGGCAATGCCACAAGTATGTGGGACTATCATTATCAACTTTACATCTTTTGGCATCTACACTATGAATATGTGTATCACTACGTTCGAGATTCATCAAAAATAAACCATTGACCAGCGGGGCATGACCATAAAACATATCTCTCAAATAAATAGAACAACCATTATTCTCCGATTTGAAAGAATATCCATCTCGCATAAGACGAGATCCAGAAACAATGTTCATGCTCAAAGCTGGTACTAAATAACAATTATTCAGGTTTAAAACTAATCCCGAGGGTAGATGTAGAGGTAGCGTGCCGACGGCGATCACATCGACCTTGGAACCATTCCCGACGCGCATCGTCACCTCATCCTTCGCCAGTCTCCGCTTATTCCGCAGCTCCTGTTTTGAGTTACAAATGTGAGCAACTGCACCGGTATCAAATACCCAGGAGCTACTACGAGCGCTGGTAAGGTACACATCAATAACTAGTATATCAAATATACCTTTGACGTTGCCGGCCTTCTTGTCTGCTAAATATTTGGGGCAGTTCCGCTTCCAATGCCCCGTTCCCTTGCAATGAAAACACTCAGTCTCAGGCTTGGGTCCATACTTTGGCTTCTTCCCGGCAACAGGCTTGCCAGGCGCGGCAACTTGCTTGCCGTCCTTCTTGAAGTTCTTCTTACCCTTGCCTTTCTTGAACTTAGTGGTTTTATTGACCATCAACACTTGATGTTCTTTCTTGATATCCACCTCCGCTGATTTCAGCATTGAATACACCTCGGGAATGGACCTCTCCATCCCCTGCATATTGAAGTTCAGCACAAAGCTCTTGAAGCTTGGTGGGAGCGACTGGAGGATTCTGTCAACGACCGCTTCATCTGGGAGATTCATTCCCAGCTGAGACAAGCGGTTGTGCAATCCTGAAATCTTGAGGATGTGCTCACTGACAGAACTGTTTTCCTCCATCTTACAGCTGTAGAATGCGTCGGAGACATCATATCTCTCGACTCGGGCATGAGCTTGGAAAACCATTTTCAGCTCTTGGAACATCTCATATGCCCCGTGGTGCTCAAAACGCTTTTGGAGCCCCGATTCTAAACTGTAAAGCATGCCGCACTGAACCAGGGAGTAATCATCACAACGCGACTGCCAGGCGTTCATAACGTCTTGGGTCGCCGGGAGAACGGGTGCATCACCTAGCGGTGCTTCTAGGACATATGATCTCTTGGCAGCTATGAGGATAATCCTCAGGTTACGGACCCAATCCGTATAGTTGCTACCATCGTCTTTCAGCTTGGTTTTCTCTAGGAACGCGTTGAAGTTGAGGGAAACTGGAGCGTGGGCCATTTGATCAACAAGAGATATTGTAAAGAATTTAGACTAAGTTCATGATAATTAAGTTCATCTTAATCAAATTTTAATGAACTCCCACTCAGAATGACATCTCTCTAGTCATCTAAGTGATACACGATCCGAATCGAGTAGTCCGTGTCCGATCATCACGTGAGACGGACTAGTCAAAAACAGTGAACATCTTCATGTTGATCGTATCTTCTATACTACTCGTGTTCGACCTTTCGGTCTTCCGTGTTCCGAGGCCATGTCTGTACATGCTAGGCTCGTCAAGTGAACCCTAAGTGTATTGCGTGTGTAAATCTGTCTTACACCCGTTGTATGCGAACGTTAGAACCTATCACACCCGATCATCACGTGGTGCTTCGGAGCAACGAGCTTTAGCAACGGTGCACAGTTAGGGGAAACACATTACTTAAAATTTTAGTGAGAGATCATCTTATTTACTACCGTCGTTCTAAGTAAACAAGATGCATAAACATGATAAACATCACATGCAATCAATTAAAGTGACATGATATGGCCAATATCATCTTGCTCCTTGGATCTCCATCTTCGGGGCACCATGATCATCTTGTCACCGGCTCGACACCATGATCTTCATCATCATGATCTCCATCATCGTGTCTTGAAGAAGTCGTCACGCCAACTATTACTTCTACTACTATAGCTAACGTTTAGCAATGAAGTAAAGTAATTACATGGCGTTATTCAGTGACACGCAGGTCATACAATAATAAAGACAACTCCTATGGATCCTGCCGGTTGTCAAGTTCATCGACATGCAAGTCGTGATTCCCTATTACAAAAACATGATCAATCTCATACATCACATATATCATTCATCACATCTTCGTTCTTGGCCATACCACGTCACAAAACACATGCTGCAAAAACAAGTTAGACGTCCTCTAATTGTTGTTGCAAGTTTTACGTGGCTTCTATAGGATTTCTAGCAAGAACGTTTCTTACCTACGCCAAAACCACAATGTGATTTTGTCAACTTCTATTTACCCTTCATAAGGACCCTTTTCATCGAATCCGATCCGACTAAAATAGGAGAGACAGACACCCGCCAGCCACCTTATGCATCTAGTGCATGTCTGTCGGTGGAACCAGTCTCACGTAAGCGTACGTGTAAGGTCGGTCCGGGCCGCTTCATCCCACAATACCACCGAATCAAGATTGACTAGTAACGGTAAGAAAGTTGAACAAGATCATACGCCCACAACTGCTTTGTGTTCTACTCGTGCCATGATGCTACGCATAAAACCTAGGCTCTGATGCCACTGTTGGGGAACGTAGCATAATTCAAAATTTTCTACGTCTTCACCAAGATCCAACTATGGAGACATCTAGCAACGAGTAACTTAGAGTGCATCTACATACCGTTATGAAGATTGCGTGCGGAAGCTTTCAACGAAGCAAGGATGAAGTAGTCGTACTCTTCACGTTCTTCGTCACCGATGATCTAGCGCCGAACGGACGGCACCTCCGCGTTCAACACACGTACGGTGCAGCAACGTCACCTCCTTCTTGATCCAGCAAGGGGGGAGGAGAAGTCGTCAGAGATCCGACAGCACGACGGCGTGATGACGGATGCAGTGGAGATCGCAGCAGGGCTTCGCCGGGCGCCCTGCGTTAGGTGTTGGGAGGTGTGACGGGAGGGGGAGAGGCGCCAGGGATCAGGTGCGGCTGCCCTCTCCCCCCACCCACATATATATATAGGGGCCAGGGGGGGCGCCTGGACCCCCTGCAGATCCAATCTGCAAGGGGGCGGCGGCCAAGGGGGGGTTCCTTGCCCCCCAAGGCAAGTGGAGCCCCCCCTCCCCTTTAGGGTTGGAACCCTAGGCGCAGGGGAGGTGGGCCCCCTTTGGTGGTGCGCCCGCCCAGAGGGCTGGGCACATCCCCTCGCGGCCTAGGGGCCCCATCGGGATGGGTGGCCCCACCCGGTGGACCCCCGGGGCCCCTCCGGTGGTCCCGGGACGCTCCCGGTGACCCCCGGAGATCACCCGTTAGCCGAAACTGGACTTCCCATATATCAATCTTTACCTCCGGACCATTCCGGAACTCCTCGTGACGTCCGGGATCTCATCCGGGACTCCGAACAACTTTCGGGTTTCCACGTGCATTAATCTCTACGACCCTAGCGTTACCGAACCTTAAGTGTGTAGACCCTACGGGTTCGGGAGACACGTAGACATGACCGAGACCACTCTCCGGTCAATAACCAACAGCGGGATCTGGATACCCATGTTGGTTCCCACGTGTTCCTCGATGATCTTCATCGGATGAACCACTGTGTCAAGGATTCACTTAATCCCGTATCTTATTCCCTTTGTCCATCGGTACGGTACTTGCCCGAGATTCGATCGTCGGTATTCCCGATACCTTGTTCAATCTCGTTATGGCAAGTCTCTTTACTCGATCTGTAATCCATCATCCCTTGACTAACTACTTAGTCACATTGAGCTCATTATGATGATGTATTACCGAGTGGGCCCAGAGGTACCTCTCCGTCATACGAAGTGACAACATCCCAGTCTCGGTTCGTACCAACTCAACAGACACTTTCGGAGATACCCGATGCGTACCTTTATAGCCACCCAGTTACGTTGTGACGGTTGGCACACCCAAAGTACTCCTACGGTATCCGGGAGTTGTACAACCTCATGGTCTAAGGAATAAATACTTGACACCGAAAAGCTTATGCATTACGAACTATACGATCTCGTGTTATGCTCAAGTTTGGGTCTAGTCCATCACATCATTCTTCTAATGATGTGATCCCGTTATCACCGACATCTCATGTCCATGGTAAGGAAACCGTGACCATCTGTTGATCAACGAGCTGGCAACTAGAGGCCTACCAGGGACTCATTGTGATCTGTGTATTCACACATGTATCGCTGTTTCCGTACAATACAATTCAAGCATGAATAACAAACGATTATCATGAACAAGGAGATATAATAATAATACTTTTATTATTGCCTCTAGGGCATATCTCCAACAGAAACAACGTTAGAACAACATTTAGATTTCATCGCACTATTGGAAACGGGACGAGATAATTTCACATCACAGTTTTTGCACACTCTGTCCAATGGGATTGATTTTGATTGGCATATCTTACCACCTAGAGGAAGATCCGGAGGGATTTTACTAGGCGTACGGTGTGACACGCTTCAGGTGCTTAATGTGGTCCAGGGTGATTTTTCGGTAAAATTTAGGGTGAAATCAAAATTAGATGGGTTTCGATGGTCACTTGTTGCTGTATACGGAGCAGCACAACCTGAATTCAAACCGGATTTCTTGGCCGTAAGAATTTGTGGTGATGAAAATTTACCCATACTTGTTGGAGGGGACTTCAATATCATTAGGAGGAGAGAGGAAAAGAATAATGATAATTTTGATAGCCGCTGGTCGATGATGTTTAACATGATTATTGAGAGTCTAAATTTGAGAGAAATTGAACTCACTGGTCGACAATTTACATGGGCCAACTCGCTACCCGTTCCAACTTATGAAAAGCTAGATAGAGTTCTGGCTAGTGTGGAATGGGAACAAAAATATCCTCTAGTGTCGGTTCACGCGATGCAGAGAACGATATCGGATCATACCCCTCTTCTTTTAGACTCGGGTGTTGCTACTCATGTGGCAAATAAAAATTATTTCTCATTTGAACAAAGTTGGTTCGAGCGGGAAGGTTTTCTTGACATCATCAGATGTGAATGGACGAAACCGGTGAGTGGTAAGTCACACGTAGATAGATGGCAAAACAAGATTAGACATCTTCGGCAATTTTTGAGAGGCTGGGCCAAGAATGAGAGTGGTATCTATAAACATGAAAGAGACCGTCTTACTCAGTTAATTGAGACTTTAGACATAAAGGCCGAACAGACCCTTCTCTCGGTAGATGAGCAAAGGGTTAAGTCTGAAGCTGAGCAAGGTTTACGAATGCTCCTGAGGGAGGAGGAGCTTAAGTGGGCGTTACGCGCTAAGACGCTCAAGGTGGTTCAAGGGGACGATAATACACAATTCTTTCATATGATTGCAAATGGCAAACACAGAAAGAAGAAAATAATCCAACTTGAACAGGATGAGGGGACGATAGTGGGGCATGAAAATTTGAAAGCATACATCTCAAATTATTACAAACAACTTTTCGGACCACCTATTGCAAACACTGTAACTTTAAATGAATCGGTGATTGAGGATATTCCCCAATTACACGAAGCGGAGAATGATGTTCTCTCTGCACCATTTACTGAGAAAGAGATTCTTCAGGCCATTTCACAAATGAAACCAAATAAAGCACCGGGGCCAGATGGGTTCCCTGCTGAATTCTACAAGAAATGTTGGCATATTATAAAAGATGACCTTATGCCTATGTTTCAAGACTTTTTTAATGGCCATTTGGAGTTGTTCCACCTCAATTTCGGTACGATAACATTGCTACCAAAGAAAGAGGAGGCACTTCGGATCGAACAATTTAGGCCCATATGTCTTTTGAATGTGAGCTTTAAAATTTTCACTAAGGTTGGAACCAATCGCTTAACACAAGTTGCTCATAACGTAGTCCAACCAAGCCAAACTGCTTTCATGCCCGGACGACACATTATGGAAGGGGTCGTCGTATTACATGAAACACTTCACGAGATTCATTCGAAGAAACTCGATGGTGTTATCTTCAAAGTGGACTTCGAAAAGGCTTATGATAAAGTCAAATGGCCATTCCTACAACAGGCAATGCGCATGAAGGGTTTTAGTGAAAGTTGGAGAAAACAAATTGACACCCAAGTACAGAAGGGCAGTGTCGGAGTCAAGGTGAATGATGACATTGGTCATTATTTTCAGACTCATAAGGGGTTGAGACAAGGGGATTCCATGTCTCCTCTCTTGTTTAATATTGTGGCCGACATGCTGTCTATTCTTATAGGGAGGGCCAAGCAAAGCGGACATGTCGATGGATTAGTCCCTCACCTAGTCGATGGAGGGGTATCCATTCTACAATATGCAGATGATACTGTTCTTTTTATGGAACATGACTTGGCTAAGGCACGTAACATGAAACTCATATTGTGTCTTTTCGAACAGTTGTCTGGCTTAAAAATAAACTTCCATAAGAGCGAGCTGTTCTGTTTTGGGAAGGCTAAAGACGAGGAACACAAGTATAGACAGCTGTTCGGATGTGAGTTAGGTGCTTTACCATTTAATTACTTGGGCATACCGATTCATCACCGTAAATTATCCAATAAAGAGTGGAAATGTATTGAAGAACGATTTAAAAAAAACTTAGTTGCTGGAAGGGCAAGCTTATGTCGTACGGAGGTCGGCTAGTCTTGATTAACTCGGTCTTGACGAGTATGCCGATGTTCCTACTTTCGTTATTCGAAATTCCGATAGGAGTCAGAAAGCGCCTTGATTTTTTTAGGTCTCGCTTCTTTTGGCAGTCTGATGAGGCCAAAAGAAAATACCGTCTAGCGAGATGGGATATTATTTGCCGACCCAAAGAACAAGGGGGACTTGGTATTGAGAACCTAGAAATCAAGAATAAATGCCTTATGTGCAAATGGTTGTACAGGCTAGAGACCGAACCGGAGAGTATGTGGTCACAAATTCTGCGCAATAAATACTTACAATCTAAAACATTAGCCCAGGTAACCATGAGACCAACGGACTCACCATTCTGGAAGGGCCTAATGAGAACGAGGGATTTGTTCTTTCACAGGGTCAAATTCTTGGTAGGCAATGGTTTGTCCACGAGATTCTGGGAAGATACGTGGTTAGGAGACTCGCCCCTGGCACTCCAATATCCATCACTTTATAACATTCTGCAATGAAAGGAGGCGTACGTGGGCATAGTTATGCAAACCACACCCCTAAACATCCAGTTTCGACGTACGTTAGTTGGTGATAGATGGAATGCATGGTTACACTTGGTTCGGAGATTGATGGACGTTCAACTCTCTGACCAACCGGACACGATACACTGGACACTTACTACGAATGGGATTTTTACGGTGAAATCTTTTTATTTAGACTTGATTAATTATGGCCAAATACAAGGTCATTACATATGTGGAAGGTTAAGGTTCCTTTGCGGATTAAAATCTTTATGTGGTTTGTCCACAAAAAAGTGATACTTACCAAGGATAACTTAATCAAAAGAAGATGGGTGGGAAGCTCGTGGTGCTGTTTTTGTGATCATGATGAAACAATACAACACCTTTACCTTGAATGCCCTCTAGCGAAACTATTATGGAGAACAATCCATATAGCCTTCACCATTAACCCCCCTACTGATATTGCGTCATTGTTTGGGACGTGGTTGGCTGGGGTTGATCACACGACTGCAGCTCGTATTCGGATTGGAATATGTGCGCTTTTATGGGCTATATGGAACTGCAGAAACGATATGATTTTTAACAGACAACATAATTTAAATTTCTTGCAGGTTATCTTCAGGGCTACAGCTTGGATCCGTACGTGGTCCTTACTCACTCCTATGGACTCCAGGGAGCCTTTGGTTACTGGGTGCAACCGATGGGAGATGGTAGCTCGGGCTATATTCAACCGGTTTGGATGGCGATCACATAACAGGATAGGTGTCTAGGGAATCTATCTTATATTTTTGATACCTACGGTTGTTTGAGACATGATGTAATTTTGTTTTTCACATATTTTTGCTCCGTTTACGAGCTGTAAGACCTTTTCTGGATTGACTTTCTTTTGAATTATCAATAATATGGTTGCATGCATCTTCATGATGCAAAGGCCGGGGGCACACCTCCATTTCAAAAAAAAGGGCGGGGCGGTGGCCAGGGATGCCGACAGAGCGGTTTGGCAGGCTGCCATGGCCTTGACTGGGAGACCAACGCTGGATAGGTGCTTTGCCGGGGCGTCGCTGTGGAGAAGAGCGCGGAGTGCACATGAGGTGTTCGAAGAAATGCGATATAGAGAGGAGGAGGAAGAAGCAGATTGATGCTGATAGGTGGGCCCATCCTGTCAGAAAGGCGCTTAGAAGAGGCGAATCGGGCATGCACTTTACCGACATGGTAGTTTTTAGTCAAAGATTAGTCAAAAAGTGGTAGTTTTCGGCATAAATTTGTAAAGTGGTAGTTTGTAGGCACGGTTCCACGAAATGTGGTAGTTTGTTGTTAGATACTCGAGCATATATGTTGTACATGGAAGCAAAGCCTCGCAAACATGCAGCGTGTACGTATGTACAATGAACATGCTCTAGATAGCAAACGCGCTTTATGCGGAACAGTTGTGATGGCTAAATTCTCAGAACTAACAGTTGTGGCTTCTATGCAGAACAGTTGCGTGATGTGCTCATGCAATTTAGACTTCATCATGCATCTCGAGTTCCTATGTACACATGCATGCTTATATGTGTGTATCATTCATTATTGCATAAATGAAAGCTTCTATATATAACTTTCACTGATTCCATTTGCTAGCTGAATGTGCGTCAATGAGCTAGCTATCTAGGTAGTACCAATCTTTGTGCTTACCAAGTTATTCTTCACCATATTTCGTTAGTATTATGTGTTTAAGTGTTTAATACTATTATATGTTTACAATGTTCAATATGTGAGAGATTGGAGGTACCAACTTGTTAGCAAGCATGCTTCTCTAGGATAGGCGTAGCCAACATGCCATGTTTCGGCATCTTCCTCTCCAACACAATAGGCGAGAGATGACCTAAACCTATCAGAGCGCCACCATTTTCAGCGAGGGGAACCACCTATATTTGTAGGGCGTCTGCTTCTTCGCCCACACGCCGGACCAGCTCCGCGCCATGCCCACGCCACAACACTCCAGCCCGAGGAGCACACCCAAGCCCGAGGCCGCGGACGAGCAAGGCCGCTCTCCTTCCTCGGCCTCGTGGTGGCCGTCATCCGGGGCGGAGCTCGGGTCACGTGCAGGTCGAGCACGCGCACGGACGCCGGAGGTCGACCAGGTGCCGAGCCACGAACGTCGGCCGAGCTGAGCGCCGCGGCTGCCGCGGCCTGGTCCGGCTCGAGGAAGTGCTCGGCGAAGAGGCGCCTGGACGTGGTGCCACGTGTCCGCTGTATGAAGCTCTGCTGCTTCTTGGGCGGGGGCACGGCTAGAAACAATCCGGACTCAGAGCCAAAAGGCCGCCGGCGCTAGCAGATCCGGCTGAAAAAAATGCCTCTGGGAAACCCAAACGGCTGGAGATGCTCTAAGAATGCAAGTTTTGGGTAATCATGGGCTTATCAATTGCATGTTTTGTAAGGAACCTGAGATGAGTTCCCTGAACTTCTGTTAATTTTCCTCAAGGATCCCCTTACGGCTTCTACAGGCAACTGATAACACTTCGGTAAATGCATGCTCCAGAATTATTATCTACTTTTGCAATTTAGTTTGTTGGTTTTCCAGTGTTTGAATGCATAGTCCAGGAGGCAATAAACGAATATCACACAGAACACTTAAGACGTGAATATCAAAGAGACGAGGCAATATGTTGGTACACAAGAAGCACAGACAAGGCCAGATGTACTAATTTGTTAGCATCCTAGAATATGTATTATGATATTATATATAAGAAATGTGAATACTTAGTAGAACCTCCGTCCAAAATTATACATCAGTATCTAGATAAAGCTAAAATAAGTAATTTGGGATGGAATGAGTACTAACGTAATTTTTTAAATGTAATGAAATTTTATCTACCTGTAAAATATGAGTGAAATAGTTAAATATGTGTGGTCAACATCGTCGCCGCTTGCCGCGGAGACGCATACCAAGTGTTCGACAAAATGCATAAGTCAATTGTAAATTTTACTTCGCTATATTTAAAGAATCGGTTAGGTCCAGCCAAAACTTAATGGAGTAAATTTGATCCACTAAAGCTAACTTGGCGGTTTACTCTATTTTTTAGGGGATTGGCTAGAGTAAAATTGCCACTACCACAACTGGATGCAATCACCATTTGATTGTGAAATTTTAGCACAGAGAAAAGGAAGCAACAATTCCCCCAGTTCATGTTTTTTAGTTATATATGATGTATCACACACAGAAAAATCAAGGATTTAAGGCTACGAATAACGCATTTTTCTGTGAAGCAGTAGGAATTGAGCAATTCCCCAGTCAAAGCCATTTTATTCATTCTCTGATTCCTGCACTCTTGTCCTGCAGGAACAGAGAATTTCAAGGTAGACTACATTACTATCCTAGTACTCCCTCCGTAAACTAATATAAGAGCGTTTAGGTCACTATTTTAGTAATCTAAACGCTCTTATATTAGTTTACAGAGGGAGTACCAAAGAGACTCACTACATTCCTATCCTAGTACTCCCTCCGTCCGAAAATACTTGTCATCAAAATGAACAAAAATGGATGTCTCTAGAACTGAAATACATCTAGATACATCTCCTTTTATTCATTTTGATGACAAGTATTTTCCGGACGGAGGGAGTACCAACTAAAGCAACATGTTCAACATATTTTATTTTACTTTGCAATTACTAAACCGAGATAACTGATAAAGGGCATCAACACGACCATGACAAACAGCACAACAATTGTATTTCAGCAGTATACGCCATCCAAAATGAACGGGCAATCAACAGCAGCAAGTTGCCATGGCAAAGAAGCATGTTGTTGGATCAACAGTACAACTACTACCTACAGTACTTCCTTCGTAAA
Source organism: Secale cereale (assembly GCA_902687465.1). NCBI lineage: Eukaryota > Viridiplantae > Streptophyta > Magnoliopsida > Poales > Poaceae > Secale > Secale cereale. The sequence continues at coordinate 606,146,604 of LR738713.1, read as the reverse complement.
CTAATACAAGAGTGAGTATATTAGTTTACAGAGGGAGTATATGTTAGTGGACGCACAGTATTAAGCGTTCTTCCAGTCAGATGATCATACCACACAGAGAGAAGAAAGGTTACAAGCATGATTTTGGTTTGGATTCAGAAAATCGAACACCACGAACAGTTACACTGTCCGGAATTCAGAAGTTCATTCATGCACTCCAAATTAAGGACGATTGATCACTAAACTGGATAAAGCTAAACCATGCCAATCATCCTACCAGCTCAACCATCAAGTTCAACGACGAAAACCTAATGCATTTGCAGGCATGGTTTTGGTTCGAATTCTGAAAATCAACACTAGCTGCCAATTCTGAAAAGAACTGATCAGACTAAGCCGATGACAAACTGACAATCGATCTAATCGAACACCTCCAGCTTCTGGTACTCCTCGCCGGCGATGGCCTCCATCATGACGGCCTCGGGGTTCACCACGCCGTCGTTCTTCAGGAAGATCTTGAGCAAGTTCTTGGAGAAGCCGCTCACCATGGCCACCCCAGGCTGGGTCGAAGTCACTGGCGTCGACCTCGAGTCACGCAGGTTCCAGAAGATGATCTGGGGCACCGCGTCGCCGTACCCGGCAGCCCTGAACTTCTTGCAGATCACCTCGTAGTCCGTGTCCCACGACCTGCTGCTAGCATAGTACCCGCCGGTCGCCGACGCCTCGTCGAACTCCATGTCGCTGTACACGAAAATGGTCCTGATCATCTTCTCCGGCGCCAGCCGGGCCTCCACCGCAGTGCGGAGGATCTGGTCGAACACCGCCTGGAAGTTGGTGTTCGTGTCCCACTGCATATCCTCCACGAAACGCATCTTCTCCTGAAGGGTCTTGCCCTTGATCAGATGGATCTCGGGCCTCTGGCTGAACGTGATCACCTTGCCTGCCCACGGCTCCTCACTGAGCTCTGAAGTGAGCACGCCCAGCGCGATGCACACCTCCATCGGGGTGCCGTGCATGCTGCCGGACACGTCGCAGACGGAGATGCAGTTGCTCAGCGCCCCCTTGGAGCGGAGGTCGTCCACCATGCGGCGCCACTGCAGCTCCGACACGTCGTCCTCCTCGCCGCGGTAGGCAGACGCGGCGATCTCGTGCGGCAGGAGCGCGCCCGCTGAGATCTTGGCCTTGCCGGCCTCCACGTCCTCGATGTACTTGTCGAACCGCTCCTCATCGTGCTTCTTGAAGAGGAACTTGTAGCGCCGCATGGCCACCGAGGCCACGCGGGTGTAGGGAAGCTCCGACCACCGCTGCGCGCTCATGTACACCTCCGGGAGCTCCAGCACCTTGCGCAGCGGCACGAGAACCTCGCGGCGGAGGCGGTGGAGGGTGCGGTACGTGTAGTGCTCGTCCGTGAGCTGGGCGTACTCGGGGTCTGAGTCGCGCGGGAAGAGGCGGCGGGCGATTGCCTCACAGAGCAGCGTGGTGCGGTCGAAGGACGAGCCGGGCGTGGGGCACCACTTGGCGGCGAGCCCGATCTTCCTCTTCTTGCCGACTGTGGCCAGCTGCTCGAGGTCCGAGGCGAGGAGGGCGGCGAAGAAGTCCGCGACGGCCTCGAACAGGAAGCGGTACGCGCTGTCGCCGTAGTACGTCTCCAGCGACTGCACGGCGAGCTTGGCCACCTTCCCGGCCTTCTTGGTCATCCGCCGGGGCTTCTTCTTCTTCTGGTCCACCTCCATCGCCTCGGGCTTCTGCTCGGCCGGCTCCTGGACCGCGACAGAGACAGGGACGGTCTCGACCTCCATGGGCTTGGTCCTGCCGGACTTGGAGAGGGCGGCGGAGAGGAAGTCGCCGAAGGTGGCCTTGGGCGGGACAGGGGCCATCTCGCGGGCGCGCTTGCGGCTGGCCAGGCTAGCCCGCAAGGCCTCGCGCTGCTTGCCGAATTCCTTCTCCTTCCTCCTCACCTTCTCGGCCGCGGCGCCCTCCCTGGCGACCTTGCGCACGTCGGGGCCGTGGATGAGGCGGAAGAGCAGCTCGGGGAAGTCCTTGAGGTACCCGAACTCGGCGAGCGCGGCGACGTTGCAGGCGAGCGTGCGCGGGTGGTGGTCGTGCAGCCAGAGCGCGGCCGCGTAGAAGCCCTCCTTGTCCGACTTGCCGGTGCCGCGGACGCCGCGGAGGTTGCAGGCGAGCTTGAGCGCCGTGAGCGCGTCGTGCGCCCACGCGGCGGCGAGCAGCTCGCGCACGCGCTCGGGCGGCGTGTCGGGCACCACCTGGAAGAAGAGGTCGAGGCAGGGGTTGCCCGAGTTGGCGTACGTGGCGGAGCAGTTCTCCGTGAGCGCCCTCCGCGGCCTGAGCGCGGTCTTGGCCTCCGCGGCCGACGGCGCGTTGAAGGCCGCGTCGAGGAGGTCGAGGAAGGGGTGCGACGCGGGGTCGGCCGCGGCGGAGTCGGGCGACGGGCGGGCGGCGCGGATCACGGGAGGGCCGAGGAGGCGGCGCGGCGGCGCGGCGGGCTCCGTCTGCGTCGCCATGGCGGTTGGTGCGCTAGGGTTTTGGGGGATCGAGGGAGGGGGCTAGGCTGGGCTGGGGGAGAAGAATTGGGATCTGATTGATTTGATCTGGAGGAGAGAGGCGTTGGTTATATGGATCGGGAGGAGGAAGGAGGAACCGACTTCGCTGGTCGACGGCAGATCCGATTGGTCGGCGTCGCGTGGGCCCTCCCTCCTGCTTCAAACCGACATAGTAGTAGCAGCTATTAGGGCATGTACAATGGTTGCTAAGATAGTCTTATATTAAGTTTTGCATGTAAATTAGAGATGACAAAAAAACAAGTCTACAATGGGTCATCTCTTAGCCTTATCTTCAATAATTAGTTATTCCTAAAAACATGGTGAGACAAATTGTGCTAAGCTATCATCTCTTGTCTTTGCTTAAATAAGCTAAGACAAGCCTTCTCTTATGATTTCTCTCTCCTCCACCTCATCATTTATCTTACGTGGCATCCTTAAGCTAGAACCATTGTACATGCCCTTATGCATTTATGCGTGGTTTAATTTTGCTTAATTTTTCTTTGAAAATCTGACGTCGGATTCTTAGGCACGGCAAATCGAATAATTTTAGAAAAACTATGTTGTCGCGAGGATGATATTTTTGTTTACCAATCAATGGCAATTCCTACCGAAAAAGTGAACACGGTAAGGATTTGCCATGTGTTTGCTAAAGGAAATTGACATCCTTGTGATAACATAATTTGCCATCTTGAAAGTTTGATCTGTCATGCCTAAAAATCCGATGTCGGATTTGTGGCACAATCATGTTTTTAACATACTATAATCAAAGACGCTCAAATACACACACCTCTATAAGCGCACACATGTAGATCCTACTACCTCTATGAGCATCTTCAGGGACTGAACCAACACAACATCTTGAGATTGACGAAGTCACTATATATATGAAAGTGCTGTATATCGACTAGAGGG
>LR738713.1:606029637-606143096 GCA_902687465.1 Secale cereale | reverse complement strand
GGGGGGGGTGAATAGGCGATTTTTATTAAAGACTTCAAAACATGAAAGTTTCGAAGACAAACTATAGAACCGATCCTATTTATATGCAGCGGAAGGTAGACTACACTAGACAAGCCATAGTCAAGTATTCAATGAAGTGAAAGCACGAAGACTAATAGCAGCTAGGCAGTATGGATCAGGATGGAAGATCGTATGAAGCCAATCAGAACAACTAGTCACACAGTGAAGTCAAACAGATAAGGCAAGCAGGCAATGACTTCACAACGACAGACAGTAAGTAAAGTGAAGGAAGGGATAGAACCAGTAGCTCCGGGAAGACAGTGATTTGTTAGACCAGTTCCAGTTGCTGTGACAACTGTACATCTGGTTAGGGAGGCTGAGATTTAACTCAGAAGACCGCGTCTTCATCTTATTCCCCTTGAGCTAAGGACACCTAGTCCTCGCCCAATCACTCTGGTAATCTTCAAGGTAGACTTCCAAACCTTCACACACTTCGTTCACCGGCAATCCACAATGACCCTTGGATGCTCAGAATGTGACACCTAATCGGCTGGAGGAAACACAGTCCTCAAGTGTAACAAGTCTTCAGGTCGCACACACAGAAAGACTTGAGTGATGCCTAACACTCTTTGGCTCTCGGTGCCGGCAATCCACAATGACCCTTGGATGCTCAGAATGCGACGCCTAACCGGCTGGAGGAAACACAGTCCTCAAGTGTAACAAGTCTTCAGGTCGCACACACAGAAAGACTTCAGTGATGCCTAACACTCTTTGGCTCTCGGTGTTTGGGCTTTGTCCTCGCAAGGATCTCTCTCTCAAATGCTTCGGAGGTGGGTTGCTCTCAAACGACAAAAGTCGTGTAATAACTCTGAGCAGCCACCAATTTATGGTGTAGGGGGTGGGCTATTTATAGCCACTAGGCAACCCAACCTGTTTTGTCCGAAGTGACCCTGGGTCACTAAGGAACTGACACGTGTTCCAACGGTCAGATTCTAAACACACACGGCAACTTTACTTGGGCTACAAGTAAAGCTGTGAAAGTGTTGTATATCGACTAGAGGGGGGGTGAATAGGCGATTTTTATGAAAGCCTTCAAAACATGGAAGTTTCGAAGACAAACGATAGAACCGACCCTATTTATATGTAGTGGAAGGTAGACTACACTAGACAAGCCATAGTCAAGTATTCAATGAAGTGAAAGCACGAAGACTAATAGCAGCTAGGCAGTATGGATCAGGATGGAAGATTGTATGAAGCCAATCAGAACAAGTAGTCACACAGTGAAATCAAACAGATAAGGCAAGCATGCAATGACTTCACAACGAAAGACAGTAAGTAAAGAGAAGGAAAGGATAGAACCAGTAGCTCGGGGAAGACAGTGATTTGTTAGACCAATTCCAGTTGCTGTGACAACTGTACGTCTGGTTAGGGAGGCTGAGATTTAACTCAGAAGACCGCGTCTTCACCTTATTCCCCTTGAGCTAAGGACACCTAGTCCTCGCCCAATCACTCTGGTAAGTCTTCAAGGTAGACTTCCAAACCTTCACAGACTTCGTTCACCGGCAATCCACAATGACTCTTGGATGCTCAGAACGTGACGCCTAACCGGCTGGAGGAAATACAGTCCTCAAGTGTAACAAGTCTTCAGGTCACACAGACAGAAAGACTTCAGTGATGCCTTACACTCTTTGGCTCTGGGTGTTTGGGCTTTGTCCTTGCAAGGATCTTCAGGTCATATGCTTCTCCCCCTTTTGTCAGTAAGGACCAAAAAGGTTTGAAGACATAGAGCCTCTACTCGTTCCTAGTTGGGGCAGGAGAAGATGCAGGGTCGGCGTTGCTGTTCGGCAGTGCAGAAGTAGTTGGTGCAGTGTCGACACGCGCTGAAGGAGGAGGTGGTGAGGTAGCATCATCTTGATCATCTATCACCCTGGCATCCACCGTTGCAGCGTAGGAGGAATAGTCAGAGTCTTCAAGAGACGGAGTTCGACGCAGAATATCATTCCTTGGGGGAGTGTGGTCAAACTTGAATCTTTCTGTGAAGCCATCGTCTTGAAGATCTGCTTCAGCACTCAGCAAAGTCAAACTCTTCCATGACCTTCGATAGGTTCATGAGCAACAAAGGCATTCTTGGTGGCAAGGTTGCGAATACGATTGACATCCACCAAGAGGCTTTGCATCTGACGCTTCAGCTAGTAGTGATGCTTATCCTGTTTCTGATGTAAGGCAACGAGAAGCTCTTGGTCGTTGAGAACACGAGATCGGTTCCGAGGCCTTTGGGCAATGGTGCTCTCAGTAGCTTCAGTCTCTGCATGGCGAGGTAAGCGAGTATGGCCAGCGAGAGGATAGACACGAGTGATTGTTGGAACTCCATCAATGGGCTGAGTGAAGCTTTGGTGATCAGCATTGTGAAGACAAACAGGCTCTTTGGCAGGCTCTTGGTATATGGCTTCAGCTGACATATCAACCTCTGGCAAGAATATGTGATGGTTGCGAGCAGAAGGCTGATAGTTGATGGCAGAATGAAGCTTGATGAGGCGCATGATCCATGGAGCATAAAACTTAAGTCCAAAAAGATCAGAGCCTGATACAGCCAACTGCCTGATAAAGAAATCTTCAGCGTTGAAGCTGATGCCATTGAAGATATAGAAGACCAATGTCTTCATTGTGCCTTCAAGCTTGCCTGATGAAGAGTATCCTTTGACAGGCCATAGAGTTCGCCTGATGATATGATATATGGTGCGTGGTAGATACTCAAGGTCTTCAACAAAGAACTCCTTTGGGTATTCAGCATCGAGCGACAAAGGCTTCATCATGCTCAGCATTTGGCTCATGTTGGGCTTGGACTTCTGAAAGATACTCTCCAAAGCTTCGCAGTGTCGCTGACAACCAGGTTCATAGAGTTCTCCTAGAGTGGGCAGGCCAGTTAGCTCAATGAGGTCAAAAGCTTTGGCTTCATGATGCACATTGCCTGTCATCCACTCAAGGACCCATGTCTTCGGATCCCTGCTGTAGCCGCGAATGTGGAGGGTTGTAGAATTGCAGAAGCATCTCTTCATTCCAGTGCTCTTTGTCAGTCACAAAGTTTAGCAGGCCAGCATCACAGAACCAGTCAAGAGCTTCTTCAAGACACGGCAATCCAGTAATGGCTTCAGTGTCAAGACACATATGAGGGAAAATGCGGCCTTGATCATAGAGAACTCGTGAATAATAATTGCGCCGTTGATGGCTCCAGAACCTATCTGATTAAATCCTTGGCTTGGAATAGGGGTTCTTGGCGCTATCAAAGAAAGTGTTGTGTGCAGTGAAGCCATTAGCATTGAAGGACCCTGGCAAAGTGGCAGTACCTGGGAACCTTGGCAGTCTTGGCTTAGGCTTCTGAACCCGAGGCATGTGCTCGACGTGGTAGTCAAATTGAGGACCAGCAGCAGGCGGAGGAACCAAAATGGGCCATTTGACAGAGATGTGTTGGTCATCTTTGTCGTATGCTTGCTCGATAGTATGGGGCCTTGGAGGCGGAACATGAGCAGTGGCATTGGCTTCGGGCTGCTGAGTGGCCTCAGGTGCAGCACTGGCTTCAGGTGCCATCACTTCAGGCACCACATTGACTTCAGGTGCCATATTAGCTTCAGCCATGGCAACGTCATTGGCATCAGTGGTGGTGTTGGTGGCAGCCTCAGAATTTGTAACCTCCACTTCAGGAGCTGGAGGGTCGGACACGTTCTCCTCGAGAACAAAGGGTGTGACAACACGTGCTTCTTCTTCTCTTGGTTGTTCTTCATCGGCTGATGCAGCCGGAATATCTTCAGCCGCTTTGGCTTCAGACTCTGGGAGGTCCACAGTAGGAGAGGCTTCAGGAACAAATTGTTGCACATCTCCTTCTGGAACACTGGAGGGATCAGCTTGAGGCCTTGGTCCTTTGCGAAGCCTGCGGAATGCTGGCGACGCTTTTGGAGATGGAGTTGGTTGGGCCTCAAAGTCTTCATCTTCAAGCACCGAACTGGTGACTTGAGTTGGGGGAGTTACTGGTGTGTCTTCAACATGTGGGGATTCTTGTGGGTGATCAGCCCATGAGTCATCCTGAGCAATTGGCGTTAATGCACGACCAATGCTGATGCGTTCGCTGTTCGTGAGAACAGGCGATGATACCACATTATACTCGATCTGAGGAAGGATTTCATCATCTTCAACATTGTCATGAGGACCAATGTCTTCAGCTGCGGTGGGGTCAATAGCTGGAATGTCTTCAGGAGCCTCTGTGGGAGCAGGCTCATGAACAGTCAGACGACGTTCTTGGTGTGCAGATGCATGACGAGCAACACAAATGGGCTCGACTACAAGAGGCTCTGTGGGAGCAGCCCGGACCTTCTTGATCTTGCACTTCTTGGTGGGTGGAGCTTCATCAGTGGTGTTCTTGCGCTTGCGGGCTTCAGCTTCAGCCACTTTCGTCTTCTTGTGCTCTGAAGCAACTGTGGAGACCTTAGGCTTCGTGCCTGTCATGCTGGCAGAGAAGACGATGTGAGGTTCTTCCTGCCTTGATTCTTCAGCGGGGGCCACAGTTGGCTTCTTCTTCTTGGCAGCTGATACGTCCAAAACGTATCTATAATTTCTGCTTGCTCCATGCCACTTTTGGGTGATATTGCTATGATATTCATGCACTTCCATACACTTTTGATCATATTTGGACTAACTTACTAATCCAGTGCACCCCAGTGCCAGTTTCGGTTTTCGGCTGTTTTTGTATTTCAAGTTTTCACGTTACGAGAACTGCCAGGAAAAATCCAGAAAAATTATATAAAAAATCAGCATTCCGGAAACTACCGTGCGTCCGAAGGGCAGCCGGGGGGGGGGGGCACCAGGGCTCCAGGCGCCCTGGCGGCGCGCCCCCCCTGGGCCACGCCGGGGGGGCGCCTGGGCCCCCCGAAGCTTCCCCGATGCTCCCCTTTGGCATATATTTAAAGCGTCCTCCGAAACCCTCAGAATAGAAACTCTTTTCGCGATCCCATCTCTGTTCTGCTGCCGCCGCCGCTTCCAAGATCGGGAGCACCAGGAGAACTCTTCCCGGCACCCTGCCGGAGGGGAGGATCACCACCAGGAGCTTCTCCACCACCATGGACGCCTCCCGGATGACTCGTGAGTAGTCTCCCTTGGACCATGAGTCCATGACCAGTAGCTATGTGATGTTCTCCTCCCGTTCTTGTGCTTCACTAATTAGTCCTCGTGAGCTGCCCTACATGATCGAGGCACATATGTAATCCTTATGCTGTTGCTATGATGAGTTTGCTGGGATCCGATGGATTATGAGATTATGTTCAGATTGATCTTGAGTAATATATTTGATCTACCTCTTTTATATTTATGTTCATAAGTAATTCTTGCATGTTCTCCGTTGTTATTTATTGCTTTGGCCGAGTAATACGTAGTGACTCCAAGAGGGAACGTTATGCTCGATTGTGGGTTCATGCCCCTCGATGACTAGCTTGAGTGACAGAAACATGAGTCTAGGGGATGTGCTGTTGCCACAAGGGGGAAAACAACGGTGCTTGTGCCCGCGGGTGCAAGGATTGTTTACTTTACGCAAAGTTCTTTTAATGCAGTTGTCTGTTGCATTGAGTTTACACTATGGGTGGGGCTCGCAACTTAATACCAGCAAGATGTTCTGGATAGATATCTCAAGGTGGATGATTAGTAGTAGATATTGATGGATTTCGGTCTACTTACTTTGGCGTACCGCCCATGCTTTGAACCTCAATCTTTCTTGCAATGTAGTCAGCATTGGTTTGCGTTCGTGGTCCTGTCAATTGCCCAGCTGTAATTCGTTTACCTCACATAGCTGTTTTATCATCTTTTGGGAGAGAGACATCACTAGTGAACATCATGTGACTCCGGTCCATATTACCATCATTGATCACATTTGCTATTTACTTTTCGCTTTTACTTACTATTGCAAAACACTATCTATCACTACTATCATTTGCTTTTAACCCTTTGTGAACTACAAGGCCGGAGGGATTGACAACCTCTCCGTACTCGTTGGGAGCAAAGTTATTTGTATCTGTGTGCAGGTCCACGTTGATTGCTAATTTGCGTCGTTAGCAGTTGACACCTACTTGTTGAACCTAGGAGTCTCTGGGGATTCGATCCTTGGCATCTTTGCTAAGGGAAAACACTTCCACATCACTGCATCTTGCACCTTCCACTTGGGGTAACCAACGAGGGGTTCGAGGCCCATCAAGGAGTATTTTCTGGCGCCGTTGTCGGGGACTCCACTCTTCAGGATAGGGGAGTTGCATGCTATCTTTTACCTTTGCTTTTTAGTCTTGTTAGTTTACCTTTCAGTTTTTGCTTTAGTATCTTTTATCAAAAATCACAAAAATAGTTATCTTTCTTACTTGCTATTATGGGTTCTACCAAAAACACTAAATGGGAGGAGTACACCCCTTCTTCCATTACCCCAATTACCACTGTCGGAATCTACAAAAGTAATAAACCTTGTGATTATATTAGTCTTGACGGAGGGTTATGCCCATGGCATGGTCTTCCAGGAAAAGAGTATGAGCCTCAGTTTAAAATTGCTCCTAAACTTCCCCAAACTTGGGAAGATGTTCAAACTCTTATAATAGAGAGCAATTCAAATAAAGATGATGACACTACAATTCTGCCCATTAATGATAAAATTGATTTTGATAATTGTAGTATCTCAGAAGTTGTCACCTTTCTACAAGGAATGGCCAAAGATCCCCACACTAGCACGCTTAATCTTGCCTTCACAGAGCATATCACTAATGCTCTCATCAAAGCTAGGGAGGAGAAACTTAGAGTAGAAGCCTCCATACCTAGAAAGCTAGAAGATGGTTGGGATCCTACGATTAAAATTAAGATAAACAACTTCTCATGCTATGCTTTATGTGATATTGTAGCTAGTACTTCCATTATGCCCAAAAGACTATATGATATGCTTAAATTGAAACCTTATGATTCTTGTTCTTTTGGTGTTCGTCTCGTTGATTCTTCCATAAAGAAACCTTTGGGGAGGATCGACGATGTTCTTATTGTTGTTAATGATAATTATGTTCCCGTTGATTTTACTATTATGGATATTGAATGTGATCCTTCATGTCCAATTATTTTGGGACGTCCCTTTTTGCGCACCGTTGGTGCTATCATTGACATGAAAGAGGGTAATATAAAATTTCAGTTTCCTCTCAAGAAAGGGATGGAACACTTCCCTCGAAAGAAGATCAAGTTACCTTTTGAGTCCGTTGTACGGGCTAGCTATTCTTTTACTCTTGATAAAACTTGATCTATATGCATTATGCCTAGCTTAAAGGCATAAAAGAAAGCGCTTTTGGGAGGCAGCCCACATGAATAAATATTTTGCTTTTGTTGTGTCTTGATGTTTTTTACTGCTGTAGCATCATCATTGTATCTTTGCTTTTCATATGTGTGCCAAGTATAGCCTCTAATTGCTAGAAAGTTCAAAAGTTGTGAGGTGCTGTCCAGGAAACAGATTCTATCCTTGGATAGAAAAATTCGTATAAAATAACCAGATCATCTTTTTGGTCTGAATTTTTTCGACAGCGTTCTCTATATAATTGTCTTTCGTGCCTCTGTTCTGAGTTTTTTGATTTGAGTTTCAGAAGTATACCGAACAAATCAATTACTACCTGCTGTTCTGTTTTTCACAGATTCTGTCCTGTTTTGCCTTTCCTTCAGTTTGCAAACCAAGAGCTTGCTTTTTCTTTGCAAAAACCTTTTGGCAATCTTGAGAAACAGTAGAACTTCAAAAATATCTTTATTTCCAGCAAGGTATAATTATTTTATTAAGGGTACTAACCTCGCTAATCAGATTATGATGAGTTATGTATGAAGGGAGTTTTCAAGTGTGCGAGGGAAGATGATAAAAAGATTCAGGAGTGTCAAGCGCTCAAGCTTGGGGATGCCCCCATGCACCCCCAAGAAATATTCAAGGAGACTCAAGCATCTAAGCTTGGGGATGCCCCCGTGCATCCCCTTCTCCATCAACATTATCAGTTCGTCTTTCGTTCCGCTATATTTTTATCACTTCATGTGTTATGTGCTATGCTTGGAGCGTCTTGCTTTTAGTTTTCTTTTTAGTTTTTCATAACGAGTCGGAACTCAGCATTCCTTTATATGGGAGAGAAACACGCTCCACTTCTACCTAGAACATAACATAGAATTTTCATGTCTATCTTTGTTGTGTCTGTTCTTTGTCTTTTAATAGCTATTATCATGTTCAGCTCTTAGTATTCATGCTTATCTTTTCAAAGAGCTTTTGTTTAGTTGGTTGTTTGAACTCTCTTTAATTATCATGCTCACCTTATTAAGAGAGTTTGCTTCCGTTGCATTGGTTAATATGTCTATGATAAAGATGCTACGTGCATAATGGCGCTTAGTAGTTCAGGTTTCTTATGGTTAGTCTCAAATAGCTGGGGGATTCCCAATGTGTTATTGGAGTACCAACATGATTTGTTTGCCTATGATGTGGTATAGTTTAGTAATATCTTCCTTCGAGAATTTATTTTGATTGACTTGGCGTATGCTCACGCATATTTAAGACTGTAAAGAAAGTCTGTCAAGCCTTGATGATCTTTTATTTCTGAGTAGCGATATAACTTCCATGCCTGATTCAATATTGCTTTGTTGCTCTGCATGATTATGATCGTCATTGCTCTCTTAGTTGGTCGCTCCCAGTCTTTTGCTAACCTCCACCTGTACTAAGCAAACTAACTTTGCAATATATAGCTCATGGGAAAGTAGCTTCAAAACTATTGTGGTAAAGAATATGTTGCCTATGTATCTTATTTCTTATAAGTTGTTTGCTGAGCGGTAACCATGTTTCTGGGGACGCCATCAACTGTCACACTTTTGTTGAATATCATGTGAGTTGCTATGCATGTTCGTCTTGTCTGAAGTAAGGGTGATTTGCCGTGGGTTGAATGAATATGCATATTGTTAGAGAAGAACATTGGGCCGCCAACCAAAGCCATGCATCATGGTGGAAGTTGTAGCTTGGACTTAATCCTCAATCTCTTATGAGAATATGCTTATGCATTAAAGAGGAGTCCATCATCTATTTTCTATGTTGTCCCGGTATGGATGTCCTCAAGTTGAGATCTATCAAAAACGAGAAATCAAATGCGATTTATCTTCTTGGACCTTTGTACAGGTGGCATAGAGGTACCCCATTGTGACACTTGGTTGAAACATATGTAATGCAATGATAGCCCATGGAAATCCGAGCTAATTAGGACAAGGTGCGAGCACTATTGGTATTCGATGCATGAGGCTTGCAACTTATAGGATGTCTTATGCATGACACATATGAAGTACTACTACCATTGACAAAATTGCTTCTATATTTTCAAAATAAAAAGCTCTAGCACATAACCATTCTTTTACTTTTATGTTGAGTCTCCATCTTCTTTTAAAAGCACCAACTACTGAGAGCATGATTGTCATTCTGAGTGTAATGTGCATTGTCCCAAAGTAGCATTGTCTTTTGCATGATTGTGATATCGTTTATTTTGAAATCATTGTATCTAGTCATCACTTAAACCTTGAAGGTGCCCCTGCATTTATGTTTTGCATCACTAAAGGGGGCAAGCTAGATATCACTTTATCATATTTGCACATCATGTTCATTGCAAATCTTTTTGATGTTTCAGTTTCATATTGTAAAACTTTCAGTCATTTGTGATTTTCTCATGAGGCAACTTAATTACTATAGAATCATTGTCTCAGAAAGCTTTTGTCATATGACTATGAAAAAGTCCTATATGGTTAATAGCATGTCACCACAGAAATTATTCTTGTTATCATTTACCTACTCGAGGACGAGCAGGAATTAAGCTTGGGGATGTTGATACGTCCAAAACGTATCTATAATTTCTGCTTGCTCCATGCCACTTTTGGGTGATATTGCTATGATATTCATACACTTCCATACACTTTTGATCATATTTGGACTAACTTACTAATCCAGTGCACCCCAGTGCAAGTTTATGTTTTCGGCTGTTTTTGTATTTCAGGTTTTCACGTTACGAGAACTGCCAGGAAAAATCCAGAAAAATTATATAAAAAATCAGCGTTCCGGAAACTACCGTGCGTCCGAAGGGCAGCCGGGGGGGGGGGGGCACCAGGGCTCCAGGCGCCCTGGCGGCGCGCCCCCCTGGGCCGCGCCGGGGGGGGCGCCTGGGCCCCCCCGAAGCTTCCCCGATGCTCCCCTTTGGCATATATTTAAAGCGTCCTCCGAAACCCTCAGAACAGAAACTCTTTTCGCGATCCCATCTCTGTTCCACCGCCGCCGCCGCTTCCAAGATCGGGAGCACCAGGAGAACTCTTCCCGGCACCCTGCCGGAGGGGAGGATCACCACCGGGAGCTTCTCCACCACCATGGACGCCTCCCGGATGACTCGTGAGTAGTCTCCCTTGGACCATGAGTCCATGACCAGTAGCTATGTGATGTTCTCCTCCCGTTCTTGTGCTTCACTAATTAGTCCTCGTGAGCTGCCCTACATGATCGAGGCACATATGTAATCCTTATGCTATTGCTATGATGAGTTTGCTGGGATCCGATGGATTATGAGATTATGTTCAGATTGATCTTGAGTAATATATTTGATCTACCTCTTTTATATTTATGTTCATAAGTAATTCTTGCATGTTCTCCGTTGTTATTTATTGCTTTGGCCGAGTAATACGTAGTGACTCCAAGAGGGAACGTTATGCTCGATTGTGGGTTCATGCCCCTCGATGACTAGCTTGAGTGACAGAAACATGAGTCTAGGGGATGTGTTGTTGCCACAAGGGGGAAACAACGGTGCTTGTGCCCGCGGGTGCAAGGATTGTTTACTTTACGCAAAGTTCTTTTAATGCAGTGTTCTGTTGCATTGAGTTTACACTATGGGTGGGGCTCGCAACTTAATACCAGCGAGATGTTCTGGATAGATATCTCAAGGTGGATGATTAGTAGTAGATATTGATGGATTTCGGTCTACTTACTTTGGCGTACCGCCCATGCTTCGAACCTCAACCTTTCTTGCAATGTAGTCAGCATTGGTTTGCGTTCGTGGTCCTGTCAATTGCCCAGCTGTAATTCGTTTGCCTCACATAGCTATTTTATCGTCTTTTGGGAGAGAGACATCACTAGTGAACATCATGTGAATCCGGTCCATATTACCATCATTGATCACATTTTCTATTTACTTTTCGCTTTTACTTACTATTGCAAAACACTATCTATCACTACTATCATTTGCTTTTAACCCTTTGTGAACTACAAGGCCGGAGGGATTGACAACCTCTCTGTACTCGTTGGGAGCAAAGTTATTTGTATCTGCGTGCAGGTCCATGTTGATTGCTAATTTGCGCCGTTAGCAGTTGACACCTACTTGTTGAACCTAGGAGTCTCTGGGGATTCGATCCTTGGCATCTTTGCTAAGGGAAAACACTTCCACATCACTGCATCTTACACCTTCCACTTGGGGTAACCAACGAGGGGTTCGAGGCCCATCAGCAGCCATCCTGGGGTCGATGCTAGGACGCCCAAGGGCCTTGCGCTTTTCAGCTTCATTGTAAGCTTGAACACACTTTGTAGCCAAGGCCTTGATGCGCTCACGAGAACCCTTAGCTTCTTCACGCCTCTTGTGAAAGACTTCCTTGAGCTCATGCATCATGACTTTGAAATTTTGGACTTCTTGGACGCTGAGCTTGGCCACATGCTTCTTGAACTGAGCCTTTTCATAGTCAATCTTTTGCTTCAGCTCAACAATTCTATGAGCTAGAGCTAGCTCAGAAGCAATGGTGCCATTGAAGGAGACGCTTAGGCCAACTGGAAGTTGCAGATTGTCAAAGCTGAGATTGGGGGTGTCAAACCACTCATCAATGAAGTTGTTCAATACTTCCACGTCAAAGAGGGGCAGATCATTGAAGATTTCTGCATCTTGCTTGCTCTTGATCAATTGCTCAAGAGCGTCATCAGGTACATCTTCATCACTTGACAGATCAATAGCTTCATTTGCGTTCTTCAGAACAACATCAGGAGTCAGAGCTGGACTGGGGTTGTGCATGGGCTTCTTCTACAGCTTCTTGCTCCTGGAGATGCGGGAGTGCTCTTCAGATTGCACACTTGGTGCAGGTGGAGCAGTGGCCAAAGGCTTCACTCTCGAAGCTGTTGGTGGAGTGGTCTTGGAAGCCTTGGATTTCTTCTTCATCAGAATCAGCGTCCTCTGCAGGTTGATCCACATCCGCCCCTTGAACCCTTATATGACTGATGAGACCTTCTAAGTTGTAGAAGGGCCCAACCAGATTTGGTTCAGCTTCGCGTGTGCCATCGGCACGAGGCGCAGAGGGGCTAGGATTGAAGTCTAATCCCCAAGTCTTCTTGTTTTCCTTGGCCGAGTTCTTGGCATACTGAAGATTGCGCTTGAACAGATTGTCGTCGCGACACCATAGCAGTGATGATGAATCGGCATCTACTGGTTGTGGCCCACGTACCATGCAAGGATAGAAGCCTTGAGCAATGGCTTCAGCTTGGGTCCCGGGAGGAAGATTTTTGTACAAAATGTCCCCCCATAGTCGCTTGATGGCATTCTTCTCAGCATACTCTTGGGGTCACAAACTTGTATTTGAACCACTGTTCTGCCCAATATCTTCGAATCCATTGGATTTGAGTCTTCCTCTGATTGTAGTCCTCCTCTGGATCAGTCTTGTACATTTCAATGAGGTCAGGAGGCAAATCTTTGGAGGTGTTTCCACGGCGCTGTCTGCCACCCTTCCTAACAGATTTTTCAGTTGCCATTGGTTTCAAACTGAAAGGCTTCAATGCAGTCAAAGGCTTCCGTCTGCTAGTCAAACAAGAACTGGCTTCGGGAGAGTGAATATGGCGCTGCAAGAATTCTGCAAATGACTGCAGACTATGAGAACCAAGGGATTCTCCCACGCACATGTACCTGTGACAGCATTAGAGATGCGAGGGAAGGGGAAGAGGTCATATGCTTTCTCAGAAGATTTTGAAGATAAATCAGTTTTGAAGACATTGACCTCATAGCGCGAAGACATTCACTTATATGTAGAGAGTTGGTTCCAGATTTGTACGAATCCAAGAATAGATACAAGTGAGGAATCTAACTGTGTATGAAGCATAAGTGAATATACTAGGCAAAGTATGAGATGCAGACATGATATATCCAAATATGTGGAGGCAGAAACTTCTTATGGTGAAAAAGATGAATCTATTGGATCAAGAAGATGGTAAAAAGAGAGTTTTAATTTACCACGCAATGAACTGCTAGACGGAGAAGAAGTGGATGCCGAGCAGTTCGATCTTCCGTGCCCTAACTTGGCGACGGAGGACACCTACGGCGGCGGCGGAGAAGACGATGTCCACGGCCGGCGTGAAGACGGCGTCGACGAGGTCACGACAGCGAAGCGCTTCGTCGCCGGCGTCGTCGAGAGCTAGCGGAGGCGCTAGGGTTGGTCGAGGTGAGAGGTGGTAGAAGAGTTTTTGACCGTGATGGGACGGGCATTTATAAGGATGGGAGACGACACATCGCAATTACGTAGGTGCCCCTGGCGGTTCACATCTGAAGGACACGTGGCGGACATGTAACACATTGGGAGTTGTCCCACGATCCCACGCATGCATGGACTGTAGGGGTGGTCGTTCCGGCTTCTCCGGGTTTAAGGCATAAAGGATTGAGCATTAAAAACAGATTTAAAGTTTGTCTCTGTATCTTCTGCTGACAAGGACGCAGAGAAGATATTCGACGGTTCCAACAGAATGCATGTGATTTGGATAGATAGAGTTTGAGGTGAGAAAGCATAGAGAGGTTAGGGTCCGATCACATTCACTTAGTTCAATAGATTCAAATAAGAAGACATAGCTATAAGTGAATGCTGTAGAGGACATAACACAAGTCTACATAGGTCCTATATGAAGATAAACCAAATGCGAAGACTTTGCAAATGTAACGCCAAGAGAAACACTTCAAACAAAGATTTGGTGGTGGCGTTACCCACCGTATAGGAAGTATTATACCCAGACACGGCGCACAATTATCGTGGCGCTCCGAAGTCAAATTCCGCGTTAATGTATTCACACTCAGAGTGTAAGTCTTCATTGATTGAAGATATACTTTACCTCATGTGTTGCACATCTAAGTCATCAATATGCATAAGTGTTAGGATGTGTGCCTGATTACAGGACATTTGAGGATTCTAAGATATTTAGCTCACACCGCAACTTGCAAAACCTTTTCTCATCCAAGGTCTTTGTGAAGATATCTGCCAGTTGCTCTTCAGTGTTGACGTGTATGATATCAATATCTTCCTTCATGACATGATCTCTGAGAAAGTAATGACGAATTTCAATGTGCTTTGTCTTCGAGTGCTGAACTGGGTTGTTGGCAATCTTGATGGCGCTTTCACTGTCACAATAGAGTGGCACATGCTTCAGATGGACACCATAGTCCTTGAGTGTTTCCTTCATCCAGAGAAGCCGAGCGCAGCAAGATCCAGCAGCAATGTATTCAGATTCAGCAATGAAGAGTGATACACAGTTCTGCTTCTTTGAAGACCAACATACAAGTGATCGTCCCAGAAAGTGACATGTGCCTGATATATACTTGCGATCAACTTTGTCACCAGCATAATCAGCATCTGAGAATCCAATTAGATCAAACTCTGAGCCCTTTGGATACCATAATCCTAGTGTTGGGGTGTAAGCCAAATATCGAAGAATTTGCTTCACAGCTAGGTGATGCGATTCCTTTGGTGTCGCTTGGAATCGAGCACACATGCAAACACTAAGCATAATATCTGGCCTAGATGCACATAAATAAAGTAAAGAACCAATCATGGAGCGGTATACCTTTTGATCGAAATCTTTACAATTGGCGTCGGGACTTAGATGACTTTTAGTTGGCATAGGCGTCGTGTATCCTTTGAAGTCTTGCATACCAAACTTCTTCAGGCAATCTTTGAGGTATTTCTCTTGAGATATGAAGATGCCGTTGCTTTGCTGACGAATTTGAAGACCAAGGAAGAACTTCAGCTCACCCATCATTGACATCTGATATTGCTCTTGCATCATGTGGCCGAACTCATCACTGTATCTTTTGTCAGTGCAGCCAAAGATAATGTCATCCACATAGATTTGGCAAACAAACAGTTCACCATCATATGTCTTCGTGAAGAGTGTGGGATCTAGGGAAACAGGTTTGAAGCCTTTGCTCTTCAGGAAGTCTTTGAGTGTGTCATACCAAGCACGAGGGGCTTGTTTGAGGCCATACAGTGCCTTGTTGAGCTTGTATACCATATCAGGATGTTTTGGATCTTCAAAGCTAGGTGGTTGTGCAACATACACTTCTTCTTCAATCTTTCCATTGAGAAAGGCACTCTTCACATCCATTTGATACAGAAGTATGTTTTGATGATTTGCATAGGCTAGCAGTATGCGAATAGCTTCAAGCCTAGCCACAGGAGCAAATGTTTCATCGAAGTCAATCCCTTCAATTTGAGTGTATCCTTGAGCAACGAGACGAGCTTTGTTTCTGACAACTTGACCATGCTCATCTTGCTTGTTGCGATATATCCATTTTGTGCCTATTATGTTGTGCTTGCGGGGGTCAGGACGCTTGACAAGTTGCCATACGTTGTTCAGCTCAAACTGTTGAAGCTCTTCTTGCATAGCTTGAATCCATTCAGGTTCCATGAAGGCTTCAGCAACTTTCTTGGGTTCAAATATTGAGACAAATGCAAAGTGCCCACAGAAATTTGCTAGCTATGTTGCTCTTGAAGGAGTGAGTGGACCAGGTGCATTTATGCTGTCAATTATCTTCTCAACTTGTACTTCATTTGCAACACGGGGATGAGCTGGACGAAGATTTTGCTCTTGATGGTCATTGTCATCGTCAGGAGGATTGTCTTCAGGCTGAGCATTGTCTTCAGGTTGATTAGGAGCAGAAATGATGAGTTCCTTGTCAGGCTGTGCTTCAGAGGGCATGATTTCACCTGTTCCCGTTAGCTTGATAGATTCACTAGGTGAAGCTTCATCCAGCACATTTGGCAGGAACTCTCTTTGTGAGCCATTTGTTTCATCAAACCGCACATCCATAGTTTCAACCACTTTATAGAGAAAGATGTTGAAGACTCTGTAGGAGTGTGAGTCCTTTCCATTGCCGAGCATGAAACCTTCATGTGCTTTTGGTGCAAACTTTGATTTGTGATGTGGATCCTTGATCCAGCACTTAGCTCCAAATACCTTGAAGTAAGTGACATTTGGCTTCTTGCCAATAAGTAGTTCATAGGACCTTTTCTTCAGAAGTTTGTGAAGATAAACACGGTTGATGATATGTCATGCAGTATCAATAGCTTCGGGCCAGAACTTTCTTGGTGTCTTGTATTTATTGAGCATCATTCGATCCATCTCAATTAGGGTTCTGTTCTTGCGCTCTACGATGCCATTCTGCTAAGGTGTGTACGGAGCTGAGAACTCATGAGTGATTCCCATTGTATCCAGATAAAGATCAAGGCTGATATTTTTGAACTCAGTTCCATTGTCACTTCTGATATGCTTGATTTTGACGCCATAGTTGTTCATGGCATGGTTGGCGAAGCGTCTGAAGACATCTTGCACTTCTGTCTTGTAGAGAATTATGTGCACCCATGTGTATCTTGAATAATCATCAACAATGACGAAGCCATAGAGACAAGCTGTGGTAGTGAACGTGGAGTAGAGAGTGGGGCCAAATAAGTCCATGTGAAGCAGCTCGAAGGGTTTGGATGTCGTCATGATTGTCTTCAAGGGATGCTTGGCCCTAGTCATCTTCCCAGCTTCGCAGGCACCTCACAGATGATCTTTCTTGAACTTGACGCCCTCGATGCCTACGACGTGCTTCTTCTTCGCGAGAGTGTGCAAGTTCCTCATGCCGGCATGTCCTAGCTTCCGATGCCAGAGCCAGCACTCTGAAGCTTTTGCTAGAAGACATATGGCCATCTGCGGTCCTGCTGAGAAATCTACCATATACAGGTCACCTTTCCGGTATCCTTCAAAGACTAGAGACTTGTCAAATTCCATTAGTACAAGGCATCGATATTTTCCAAATATCACAATCATGTTTAAGTCACAAAGCATTGAGACAGACATTAAGTTGAAACCAAGGGATTCAACCATCATGACTTTATCCATGTGCTGATCCCTTGAGATTGCAACTCTACCTAGACCCAATACCTTGCTTTTACCAGTGTCAGCAAATGTGATGTGACTCTTGTCAGATGGACGTAAGGTTGAGTCCATAAGAAGACTTCGATCTCCAATCATATGATTAGTGCATCAGCTGTCCATAATCCATTCTGAAGTCTTTGGTGTCATACCCTATAGTGTAGTTAGGGGGATAGGCTTCACGAAAAGACATTGTGAAACATACACATTTGACATACAAGCGGATTATGAAAGCTTAGATCCAAGTTGGGACAGATAGGATGATTGGCAAGCGATTCAGGAACAAAATACATAGTAAGATCATTTGGGCATTTGATCTTGCGCCCTACAAGTTGTTTTAGGTCCCCAGCAATGGCATCAGACGCCTTTGATTTTTGGCTGGAGACCTTTCCCTGCAAGAGAAAGTTAATTCTTCTTAACCACCCACATCTTCAGGGGTGGCTTAGAAGCAATGAGTCTAGAGCAGCATCTGAGAATTTTTGCTTTGGAGCCCTAGCAAATAGTCTTGCAGTAGGATAATAATACTCATAAGAATAAGCAGAAAAGTTCTTTGTTTTGTGAATATAGCGGTTTAAGGAAACATGCTCATATTCATGAGTCTGAGTATTATTTCCCTGCAAAATATTGGCGTTAGGGTGACTCAGCTGAGTCCTCTTTCTGTGTGAAGCCTTAGGACCGTATGAAGCCTTTGGTCTAGGGTTTGTCTTCTTTCCAGGTGGTGTCATGATGACATTTACTAGAAGCTTCTCAAGACAACCTTTGGGAACCCAGAACTTCTTCATAGGTGGTCCGTTCCTGCAGTTAGTACCAATATACCTGGCAAACACTTTACCATTCTGATTCTTAAACAGTTTATAGTTTGCATCAAAGGATTCATCAATGATAATAGGGTTAGCACAAGTGAAGCCCGATAAGGTAGACGGATCCACTGAAGGTTCCTTTGCAGCAACCCATGTGGTTTTGGGGTATTGCTCAGGCTTCCAGTATGAACCATCAACATTCATTTTCCTCTCGAACCCTACACCCTCTTTCCTAGGGTTTCGGTTCAGAATCTGCTTTTTGAGGACATCACATAAAGTCTGATGCCCTTTGAGGCTTTTGTACATCCCTGTTTCAAGCAAAGTCTGCAACCTAGCATTTTCATCAGCAATAGTAGTGGTATCCTCGGCAGAGGGGTTAGTTACCACATCAGCAGTTGAAGATATTGCAACAGTGGCAGCAGTAGAACATTCAGCGACAGATGTAGTGTTATCACGCTCAATGCATTTTAGACATGGTGGTTCAAATCCTTCCTGAGCGGAGCCGATCAGTTCAGCACAGAGTGACTCATTTTCTTTTTGAAGATCTTCATGAGCCGCTTTCAATTTCTCAAGTTCTCGCTTCCTTTGAAGGTAATCGTGGGAAAGCTTTTCATGAGTTTTTGAGAGCGATTCATGAAGACTTTCAAGTTCCTCGTACTTAACATGAAGATTTTTTATGTCTTAAATTAAGGACCGGGAAAGGGTTATTTCCGCGTCCAACAGGTCATCGCTTTTGTCTAACAGTTTTTGAATATGTTCCATAGCTTTCTGCTGTTCAGTGGCAATTTTAGCAAGTGTTTTGTACCTAGGTTTTGATTCACAATCAGAGTCATCTTCACTGGATGTTTGAAAGTAAGCATCGCGTGATTTTACCTTGGCACCACGTGCCATGAAGCAGTAGGTGGGAGCAGAGTCGTCGTTCTCATTATCATCAGTGTTGGTGACTGAGCCATTGTCTTCAGTGTTGAAGATGGACTTGGCAACGTAGGCTGTGGCTAGAGCCAGACTTGCAGTACCAGAATCGGACTCCTCCTCAGATTCCACCTCCGCTTCTTCTGAAGCAGACTCCTCCTCTGAATCCATCTCCTTGCCAACAAACGCACGAGCCTTGCCAGATGAATCCTTCTTGTGTGATGAAGACTTCGATGAAGACTTGGAAGAAAACTTTTAGGACTTCTTCTTTTTCTTGTCATCAGAATCATATTCCTTGCTCTTCTTCTTCTTCTTCTCATTGTCCCATTGAGGACATTCAGAGATGTAATGACCAGGTTTCTTGCACTTATGACATGTTCTCTTCTTGTAGTTGTGGGTAGAAGCTTCATCATTTCTTGAGCTGGATCGTGAAGACTTTCTGAAGCCTTTCTTTCTGGTGAATTTCTGGAACTTCTTCACAAGCATGGCAAGCTCCTTTCCAATGTCTTCAGGATCGTCAGAACTGCAGTCAGATTCTTCTTTAGATGAGGAAGCAGTTTTTGCCTTCAAAGCGCGAGATCGGCCATAGTTGGGACCATAGATGTCACGTTTCTCAGATAGCTGGAACTCATGTGTGTCGAGCCTCTCAAGTATGTCAGACGGATTGAGAGTCTTGAAGTCAGGGCGTTCTTGAATCATCAGGGCAAGGATGTCAAATGAGTTGTCAAGTGATCTCAGTAGTGTCTTGACGATTTCATGCTTGGTGATCTCAGTGGTGCCAAGTGCCTGAAGCTCATTTGTGATGTCAGTGAGGCGATCGAATGTGTGCTGGACATTCTCATTGTCGTGGGTCTTGAAGCGATTGAAGAGGTTGCGAAGGACACTGATTCTTTGATCTCTCTGGGTTGAGATGCCTTCGTTGACCTTAGAGAGCCAGTCCCAGACTTCCGTCGACGTTTCCAGAGCACTCACACGACCATACTGTCCTTTGGTCAGATGACCACAGATGATATTCTTGGTAGTGGAATCCAGTTGGACGAGCTTCTTGACATCAGCAGGGGTGAGACCTTCACCAGTCTTGGGAACACCGTTCTTGACGACAAACCAGAGGTCCACATCAATGGCTTCAAGATGCATGCGCATCTTGTTCTTCCAGTAGGGGTATTCAGTGCCATCGAAGACGGGGCATGCAACGGAGACTTTGATTATCCCTGCAGTCGACATATCTAAAACTCCAGGTGGTTAAACTGAATAACACAGAACAAGGGACTACCTTGCTCTGATACCAATTCAAAGTGTTGTATATCGACTAGAGGGGGGGTGAATAGGCGATTTTTATGAAAGTCTTCAAAACATGGAAGTTTCGAAGACAAATGATAGAACCGACCCTATTTATATGCAGCGGAAGGTAGACTACACTAGACAAGCCATAGTCAAGTATTCAATGAAGTGAAAGCACGAAGACTAATAGCAGCTAGGCAGTATGGATCAGGATGGAAGATTGTATGAAGCCAATCAGAACAAGTAGTCACACAGTGAAGTCAAACAGAAAAGGCAAGCATGCAATGACTTCACAACGAAAGACAGTAAGTAAAGAGAAGGAAAGGATAGAACCAGTAGCTCGGGAAAGACAGTGATTTGTTAGACCAGTTTCAGTTGCTGTGACAAGTGTACGTCTGGTTAGGGAGGCTGAGATTTAACTCAGAAGGCCGCGCCTTCACCTTATTCCCCTTGAGCTAAGGACACCTAGTCCTCGCCCAATCACTCTGGTAAGTCTTCAAGGTAGACTTCCAAACCTTCACAGACTTCGTTCACCGGCAATCCACAATGACTCTTGGATGCTCAGAACGCGACGCCTAACCGGCTGGAGGAAACACAGTCCTCAAGTGTAACAAGTCTGCAGGTCACACAGACAGAAAGACTTAAGTGATGCCTAACACTCTTTGGCTCTGGGTGTTTGGGCTTTGTCCTCGCAAGGATCTCTCTCTCAAACGCTTCGGAGGTGGGTTGCTCTCAAACGACAAAAGCCGTGTAATAACTCTGAGCAGCCACCAATTTATGGTGTAGGGGGTGGGCTATTTATAGCCATTGGGCAACCCGACCTGATTTGTCCGAAGTGACTCTGGGTCACTAAGGAACTGACACATGTTCCAATGGTCAGATTTCAAACACACACGGCAACTTTACTTGGGCTACAAGTAAAGCTGACTCATCCAGCTCTGGATAAGATTTGCTCTCATTGTCTTCGCTCGAAGACATAGGATTTGGTTGAGCATCACTTCAATCACTCTGACTTTGTTCACTTGGACCCCACTTAACAGTACGGTGGTTCCTATGACTCAACCAAGAAGAAAAGGAAACAATGAAACATATAAGTCTTCGT
Source organism: Secale cereale (assembly GCA_902687465.1). Lineage (NCBI taxonomy): Eukaryota > Viridiplantae > Streptophyta > Magnoliopsida > Poales > Poaceae > Secale > Secale cereale. The sequence goes on along the minus strand of LR738713.1, from coordinate 606,121,759 downwards.
GCTCCATAGTCTTCACACAATGTCTTCTCTTGTCATAGTCTTCAATATGATTATCTTCACATACCACCATTGTCGTCAATGTCTTCATACATTTTTAGGGGTCATCTCCGGTAGGTAAATCGAATCAATGAGGGACTACCACCTGTGTTATCCTGCAGTTCTCACAAACACATTAGTCCCTCAACCAGGTTTGTCGTCAATACTCCAAAACCAACTAGGGGTGGCACTAGATGCACTTACAAGCTGACTCATCCAGCTTTGGATAAGATTTGCTCTCATTGTCTTCGCTCGAAGACATAGGATTTGGTTGAGCATCACTTCAGTCACTCTGACTTTGTTCACTTGGACCCCACTTAACAGTACGGTGGTTCCTATGACTCAACAAAGAAGAAAAGGAAACAACGAAACACCTAAGTCTTCGCGCTCCATAGTCTTCACACAATGTCTTCTCTTGTCATAGTCTTCAATATGATTATCTTCATATACCACCATTGTCGTCAATGTCTTCATTCATTTTAGGGGTCATCTCCGGTAGGTAAATCGAATCAATGAGGGACTACTACCTGTGTTATCCTGCAATTCTCACAAACACATTAGTCCCTCAACCAGGTTTGTCGTCAATACTCCAAAACCAACTAGGGGTGGCACTAGATGCACTTACAATCTCCCCCTTTTTGGTGATTGATGACAAACTGGTTGAAGTTTTCAACGGGGATAAAAGTATGTGAAATATTAAAGGATAAAGGTATTGTCTTCATAAGTAGCAAAAGGCCCCCCCTGAAGATGTGCATATATTTAATTTGCTTTTGAATGCAAATGCACATGGCAGGTTGTACTTGCGGAGATCCTCTTCAACTTATGAAGACAATTCATCATGCACACTTGATATTTCAAATATAATGATATGCATAATGAGAAATGGACGTCTGCAAAATGACTAAGTGCGGAATATATTGTAGCACATGCGGAATTTATCATCGCATTATAGAGTACCAGAAAACGTAGTAGACGACCATCAAGTTTAAGTGTTACAACTCAAAGAACCAAATGTAGCAAAAGCAAGAGTTGTAAACACTAGACAAAATATGAAGCACCCGCCCATATGGACCCGCTTGAAGACTATCAACTCATATGCTTCTCCCCCTTTTGTCAGTAAGGACCAAAAAGGTTTGAAGACATAGAGCCTCTACTCGTTCCCAGCTGGAGTAGGAGAAGATGCAGGGTCGGCGTTGGTGTTTGGCGGTGCAGAAGAAGTTGGTGCAGTGTCGACACGTGCTGAAGGAGGAGGTGGTGAGGTAGCATCATCTTGATCATTTATCACCCTGACGTCTACCGTTGCAGCGGAGGAGGAATAGTCAGAGTCTTCAAGAGAAGGAGTTTGACGCAGAACATCATTCCTTGGGGGAGTGTGGTCAAACTTGAATCGTTCTGTGAGGCCATCGTCTTGAAGATCTGCTTCAGCACTCAGCAAAGTCAAACTATTCCATGACCTCCGACAGGTTTCATGAGCAACAAAGGCATTCTTGGTAGCAAGGTTGCGAATACGATTGACATCCACCAAGAGACTTTGCATCTGACGCTTCAGCCAGTATTGATGCTTATCCTATTTCTGATGTAAGGCAGCGGGAAGCTCTCGGTCATTAAGAACACGAGATCGCTTCCGAGGCCTTTGGGCAATGGTGCTCTCAGTAGATTTAGTCTCTGCATGGCGAGGTAAGCGAGTATGGCCAGCGAGAGGATAGACACGAGTGATTGCTGGAACTCCATCAATGGGCTGAGTGAAGCTTTGGTGATCAGCATTGTGAAGACAAACAGGCTCTTTGGCAGGCTCTTGGTATATGGCTTCAGCTGACATATCAACCTCCGGCAAGAATATGTGATGGTTGCGTGCAGAAGGCTGATAGTTGATAGCAGAATGAAGCTTGATGAGGCGCATGATCCATGGAGCGTAGAACTTAAGTCCAAAGAGATCAGAGCCTGACACAACCAACTGCCTAATAAAGAAGTCTTGAGCATTGAAGCTGATGCCATTGAAGATATAGAATACCAATGTCTTCATTGTGCCTTCAAGCTTGGCTGATGAAGAGTGTCATTTGACAGGCCATAGAGTCCGCCTGATGATATGATATATGGTGCGTGGCAGATACTCAAGGTCTTCAACAAAGAATTCCTTTGGGTATTCAGGATCGAGCGGCAAAGGCTTCATCATGCTCAGCATTAGGCTCATGTTGGGCATGGGCTTCTGAAAGATACTCTCCAAAGATTTGCTGTGTAGTTGACAGCCAGGTTCATATAGTTCTCCTAGAGTGGGCAGGCTAGTTAGCTCAATGAGGTCAAAGGCTTTGGCTTCATGATGGACATTTCCTGTCATCCACTCAAGGACCCATGTCTTCGGATCCCTGCTGTAGCCGCAAATGTGGAGGGTTGTATAGAATTGCAGAAGCAGCTCTTCATTCTAGTGCTCTTTATCAGTCACAAAGCTCAGCAGGCCAGCATCACGGAAGCAATCAAGAGCTTCTTCAAGGCAGGGCAATCCAGTAATGGCTTTAGTGTCAAGACGCATATGTGGGAAGATGCGCCCTTGATCATAGAGAACTCGTGAATAATAACTGCGTTGTTGATGGCTCCAGAACCTATCTGATGTAATCCTTGGTTTGAAGTACGGGTTCTTGGCGCTATCAAAGAAAGTGTTGTGCGCAATGAAGCCATTAGCATTGAAGGACCCTGATGAAGTGGCAGTACCTAGGAACCTTGGCAGTCTTGGCTTGGGCTTCTGAACCTGAGGCTTGTGCTTGATGTGGTAGTCAAATTGAGGACCAGCAGCAGGAGGACCAGCAGCAGGCGGAGGAACCAGAATAGGCCATTTGACAGAAATGATCTGGTCATCTTTGTCGTATGCTTGCTCGATAGTATGGGGCCTTGGAGGCGGAACAGGAGCAGTGGCATTGGCTTCGGGCTGCTAATTTTCGTCAGGTGCAGCACTGGCTTCAGGTGCCATCACTTCAGGAACCACATTGACTTCAGGTGCCACATTAGCTTCAGCCATGACAACGTCATTGGCTTCAGTGGTGGTGTTGGTGACAACCTTAGAATTTGTAACCTCCACTTCAGGAGCTGGAGGGTCGGACACGTTCTCCTCGAGAACAGGGGGTGTGGCAACACATGCTTCTTCTTCTCTTGGTTGTTCTTCATCGGCTGATGCAGCCGGAATATCTTCAGCCGCTTTGGCTTCATACTCAGGGAGGTTCACAGTAGGAGAGGCTTCAGGAACAAATTGGTGCTCATCTCCTTCTAGAACACTTGAGGGATCAACTTGAGGCCTTGGTCCTTTGTGAAGCCTGTGGAATGCTGGCGACGCTTGTGGAGACGGAGTTGGTTGGGCCTCAAAGTCTTCGTATTCAAGCATCGAACTGGTGACTTGAGTTGGGGGAGTTACTGGTGTGTCTTCAACACGTGGGGATTCTTGTGGGTGATCAGCCCATGAGTCATCCTGAGCAATTGGTGTCAATGGACGACCAATGCTGATGCATTCGCTGTTCGTGAGAACAGGCGATGATACCACATTATACTCGATCTGAGGAAGGACTTCATCATCTTCAACATTGTCATGAGGACCAATGTCTTCAGCTGCGGTGTGGTCAACAGCTGGAATATCTTCAGGAGCCTCTGTGGGAGCAGGCTCATGAACAGTCAGACGACGTTCTTGGTGTGCAGATGCAGGACGAGCAACAGAAATGGGCTCGACTACAAGGGGCTCTGTGGGAGCAGCCCGGACCTTCTTGATCTTGCGCTTCTTGGTGGGTGGAGCTTCATCAGTGGTGTTCTTGCGCTTGCGGGCTTCAACTTCAGGCACTTTCGTCTTCTTGCGCTCTGAAGCAACTGTGGAGACCTTATGCTTCATGCCTGTCATGCTGGCAGGGAAGACAATGCTAGGTTCTTCCTGCCTTGATTCTTCAGCTTGGGCCATAGTTGGCTTCTTCTTCTTGGCAGCCATCCTGGGGTCGATGCCAGGATGCCCAAGGGCCTTGCGCTTCTCAGCTTCATTGTAAGCTTGAACACACTTGGCAGCCAAGGCCTTGATGCACTCATGAGAACCCTTAGCTTCTTCACGCCTCTTGTGAAAGGCTTCCTTGAGCTCATGCATCATGACTTTGAAATTCTGGATATCTTCGACGCTGAGCTTGGACATATGCTTCTTGAACTGACCCTTTTCATAGTCAATCTTTTGCTTTAGCTCAAAAATTCTGTGAGCAAGAGCTAGCTCAGAAGCAATGGCGCCATTGAAAGAGACACTTAGGCCAACTGGAAGTTGCAGATCGTCAAAGCTGAGATTGGGGGTATCAAACCACTCATCGATGAAGTTGTTCAATACTTCCACGTCAAAGGGGGGCAAATCATTGAAGATTTCTGCATCTTGCTTGCTCTTTATCAATTGCTCAAGAGCGTCATCAGCTAGATCTTCATCACTTGACAGATCAATAGCTTCATTCACGTTCTTCAGAACAGCATCAGGAGTCAGAGCTGGACTGGGGTTGTGCATGGGCTTCTTCTGCAACTTCTTGCTCCTAGAGATGCGAGAGTGCTCTTCAGATTGCACACTTGGTGCAGGTGGAGCAGTGGCCAAAGGCTTCACTCTCGAAGCTGTTGGTGGAGTGGTCTTGGAAGCCTTGGATTTCTTCTTCTTCTTTGGCTTCGGAGATGCAAGCGCTTCATCAAAATCAGCGTCGTCTGCAGGTTGATCCACATCCGCCCCTTGAAACCTCATATGACTGATGAGACCTTCTAAGTTGTAGAAGGGCCCAACAAGATTTGGTTCAGCTTCGCGTGTGCCATCGGCACGAGGCGCAGAGGGGCCAGGATTGAAGTCTAATCCCCAAGTCTTCTTGTTTTCTTTGGCCGAGTTCTTGGCATACTGAAGATTGCGCTTGAACAGATTGTCGTCGCGACACCATAGCAGTGATGATGGGTCGGCATCTGCTAGTTGTGGCCCATGTACCATGCAAGGATAGAAGCCTTGAGCAATGGCTTCAGCTTGGGTCCTGGGAGGAAGATTTTTGTACAGAATGTCCCCCCATGGTCGCTTGATGGCATACTTCTCAGCATACTCTTGGGTCACAAACTTGTATTTGAACCACTGTTCTGCCCAATATCTTCGAATCCATTGGATTCGAGTCTTCCTCTGATTGTAGTCCTCCTCTGGATCAGTCTTGTACATTTCAATGAGGTTAGGAGGAAAATCTTTGGAGGTGTTTCCACGGCGCTGTCTGCCACCCTTCCTAACAGATTTTTTAGTTGCCATTGGATTCAAACTGAAAGGCTTCAATGCTGTCAAAGGCTTCCGTCTGCTGGTCAGACAAGAACTGGCTTCGGGAGAGTGAATATGACGCTGCAAGAATTCTGCAAATGAATGCAAACTATGAGAACCAAGGGATTCTCCCATGGACATGTACTTGTGACAGCATTAGAGATGCGAGGGAAGGGGAAGAGGTCATATGCATTCTCAGAAGATTTTGAAGATAAATCAGTTTTGAAGACATTGACCTCATAGCGCGAAGACATTCACTTATATGTAGAGAGTTGGTTCCAGATTTGTATGAATCCAAGAATAGGTACAAGTGAGGAATCTAACTATGTATGAAGCATAAGTTAATATACTAGGCAAAGTATGAGATGCAGACATGATAGATCCAAATATGTGGAGGCAGAAACTTCTTATGGTGAAAAAGATGAATCTATTGGATCAAGAAGATGATAAAAAGAGAGTTTTAATTTACCACACGGTGAACTGCTAGACGGAGAAGAAGTGGATGCCGAGCAGTTTGATCTTCCGTGCCCTAACTTGGCGACGGAGGACACCTACGGTGGCGGCGGAGAAGACGATGTCCGCGGCCGGCGTGAAGACGGCGTCGACCAGGTCGCGGCAGCGAAGCGCTTCGTCGTCGGCGTCGTCGAGAGCTAGCGGAGGCGCTTGGGTTGGTCGAGGTGAGAGGTGGTAGAAGAGTTTTTTGACCGTGATGGGACGGGCATTTATAAGGATGGGAGATGACACAGCGCAATTACGCAGGTGCCCCTGGCGGTTCACATCTGAAGGACACGTGGCGGACATGTAACACATTGGGAGTTGTCCCACGATCCCACGCACGCCTGGACTGTAGGGGTGGTCGTTCCGGCTTCTCCGGGTTTTAGGCATAAAGGATCGAGCATTAAAAACAGATTTAAAGTTTATCTCTGTATCTTCTGCTGACAAGGACGCAAAGAAGATATTCGACGATTCCAACAGAATGCATATGATTTGGATAGATCGAGTTTGAGGTGAGAAAGCATAGAGAGGTTAGGGTACGATCACATTGACTTAGTTCAAAAGATTCAAATAAGAAGACATAGCTATAAGTGAATGTTGTAGAGGACATAACACAAGTCTACATATGTCCTATATGAAGATAAACCAAATGCGAAGACTTTGCAAATGTAACGCCAAGAGAAACTGAAAGGATCGATATGGTTGACTAGAGGGGGGGTGAATAGGCAACTAACAATTTTTAGCTTTTCTTATCCACTTTAAAACAAGCGACAAAGTAAGTTGTCTAGATATGCTATTAAGATGACAACTAACCGAAAGTAAAGTTAACAACTTCACAAGCAAGCTATAGAAGTAAAACAAGTAATGCTTGCACAAGTAAAGGTAAGAAATAACCACAAGTGGAGACGGTGAAGACGAGGATGTGATATCGAAGTTCCTTCCCTTTGAAGGGAAGTACGTCTCCGTTGGAGCGGTGTGGAGGCACAATGCTCCCCAAGAAGCCACTAGGGCCACCGTATTCTCCTCACGCCCTCACACAATGCAAGGTGCCGTGAATCCACTAGTGGTGCCCTTGAAGGCGGCAACCGGACCTTTACAAACAAGGTTGGGGCTCTCTCCACAACTTAATTGGAGGCTCCCAACGAAACCCCGGAGCTTCACCACAATGGATTGTGGCTCCGAAGTGACCTCTTCCGTCTAGAGTGCTCAAACACCCAAGAGTAACAAAATCCACACAAGAAAGTATGAGGGGATCAAGTTTCCTTTGGTGGAAGTGTAGATCTAGGTCTCCTCCTTCAAACCCTAGCAAATCAACAAGTTTGGTTGGCTAGGGAGAGAGATCGGGCAAGAAAGCTTCAATGGCATTAATGGTGGAAAGAGAGAGGTAAGAGATAAGGTGGAGGTGGGAGAAGGGGCTCCTTAAATAGGGTCTCCACCAATCCAACCGTTATGTGCAGAATCACATAGGGCCGGTAGTTCCGCTAGCCCAACCGATAGTACCGGTGAGTGAAGAAACCAGCGCCCTTGCCACTAAGGCGGTACTTCCGGTGGCTCACCCGGTAGTACCGGTCTTCCGGAAAAAACCGAAACTACCGCCCCACCTCCGGTCAACTACCGCTTGGAAACCAGAAGGTTTCAAGCAGGGGCGGTAGTTGGGACGGTGATTGGGCCGGAACTACCGCGAGGCAGATAGTTTCTGCATGGTGGCAGTCAGAGCGGTACTACCGCTCGGAACACCGGTAGTACCGATCTTGCGAGAAGAACACCGGTACTTCCGGGCCACCACCGGTCTACCACCGCACCCAGTGCAGAGGGTATCACCCCTGAGCGGTACTTGGGGCGGTGGTTTGACCGGAACTACCGGCCACCGGTACAACCGCCAACTAGGGTGGTACTACCGCTGTGGATGATTCTACACAAAAAGGAGGAAAGAAATGGGACCTCTCTCTCCACGAACTGAGGCAATATAGTGGGTGCAAAGAATCTGTGTACGTGACTTGATTCACCCATTACCTTCCGATGTGGGTTCCCTCTTAATAGTACGGATTTCCTATGACCAAAAGAAACAAAAAGGCATCGGAAACTCCGTCTTCGATCTTTTCCTTAAAGAGGGAAAGCCTAACCGTCTTGTGCCACATGTTATCAACCTGAGTAATATTGACACACGATTAGTCCACACAAGGATTGTCATCATCACCAAAACCTCAGGCAAGAGATGACCTTACAATCTCCCCCTTTTTGGTGAATGATGACAACCACGAGACAATCACGGGGGTTTATAGAATGAAGGTGGAACTCCCACTGAGTGTGAGCACTTAAGAGAGTTTGCTTTTGGAATGCAAAAGTGCTCACACTAGGATCTATGCCCCCCCTAGGTTTTATAAACCAACCAGCGACCAAAACACAACAAATAAACAACAGAGCATAAGATTGCATAGAGCTTAAAAAACGTAAGTGCATGGATAACTAAGATAAGGGCACATGTCTTACACCATGCAACTGAAGTTCACAGGAATGAAATACATAGAGCTAAGATAGAGCAAAGAGAACTTAGATAACATGTCTTACACCATGCTACGGAAGTTCACAGGGAAGAAACAGAACACCAAGAAGAAACACCCATGCAACTCCCGTGACCTATAGCAATACTCAACTCTCCCCCTTTGGCAACAAGCACCAAAAAGGAAAAGAGCGAGACTAACGCCCTAGGGCTCAGTACAGCTCCTCGCCTGTCGCCAGAGAATCATCCGAGTCACCATCGTCAGAGTCCTCCGTGTCCTCATCGTCCTCAGCAGCCTCAGCCTCAGTCTCCATCACATCCACCATCGCTCGAGTAGTGGAGGTAGTAGGCTCATCATCAGACCACTGGCAGTTGGCCAGACACCACTTATCCTCAGGAGTGATGCTCTTTTTCGGAGCCACTCTTCACATCAGGCACATTGAGGTGCTTCATCAACTGAATCTGCCGACGGCGCGCCATCTTCTCATTCACATGAGCCTTGTAGAGCTTCTTCTGGACGTGGGCCTGTAGGCAGAAGGTCTTCTTGACCTTGGAGTAAGCTTCTCCACCCAGGAGGGCTTAGCCCCAGCCTCTAACTCAAAGTCATCATCATCTGAGGTAGCAAAGACATCCTCCTCATTTCCCGCAGCGAATCTAGGAGCTTTATGCTTCTTTTGTCTCAGCACCTTGACCTCATGCTCCGTGAGCCTGTCCGGAGTAGAAAGAGGCTCTCCAGGCCTCCGAACTTCCCAAACCGAGTAAGGAAGCGCATCACAAAGGGAGCGTAGATCGGTACCTTGCGGTACCAAACATAGTTGTACATCTCCTCCCACATCCATTTGGACACATCAAAAGCGATGCCCTTGCCTCGCTTGGTCTTCATTGCCACAAGCAGATCCACCAGATAGCCATAGATATCATCCTGGTTCCCAACTTTGGGCAGCAGCACACACCGGAACACACGGTGAAGAATGTCATAAACTGGCAGAAGGTCATTGGATTTACCTATTATGCCATGACCAGGGATATACAGAGGAGCAAGCTTCACTTTATCCATGGGATTGGCTCGGTCGTGAGGACGGAGACCACCTTGGCCTTCCAAGCCAGTGTCCTCATAGCCCAAAGCATTGCAGAAGGCACTCCAGGGAACACGGAAGAACTCATCCCGGCACATAAATGAGAGGTGACGCTGATCGTCACTGCCGAAGTGGACAGTAGCATAGAACTGATGAATGAGTTCCACATCAAAGTCACATCGCAGCTCCATGAGCTTGACCAAATCAAACTCCTCACAGACCGCCAGAGCCTCTCCAAAGTAAGCGGGGCTGCTTCTCCACTTTGCAAGGTCAATGGACCACATACGGGTGAACTTGTTCTTGTGGTGCTCGAAGATATCATCCACAATCCTCAACTGCATCTCATTGCGGAAGTGAGGATTATTCCAACGTGGAGGAGGTGGTGCGGTGTAGGGGTCTTGAAACCGAAACTTCTCCCAGTCCGAAAGCTTCCATTTGTACATAGGAAGCGCTGCATGCTGCTTGGCTGCCACTGACTTTTCCCGGCGAGTTGTTTTGGAGGGGATCACAACCTTGGGAACATCTTTATCATCTGCTGGCCTCTTGCCCCTACGGGCCTTCCTTTTGGCAAACTGACCAGAGCGAGAGCTAGAGCCACCTGCAAACGCACACGGAGAACACATAGCAACGCAGAAAAGATGAGAGGAATGTACACAAGATCAGAAGAATAATTCACTAGTACGTATGGAGAATAGAGACAATGCATATAAATTCAGAGCAACCGGTAGTTCCGGCCGGCGGTAGTACCGGTCGTGTGACCGGTAGTACCGCTGAGAGCGGATCTACGAAGATGAAGGGAACTACCTGATCTCAAAACTACATGCACAGTGTCTATTACTAACTACGCACAAGTGAATAGGAATCTATACGGACCTCTCCCTCAAATCATTTAGCCGAAAATGAAGGAATACACGCATTGCCCTAGAAGGAGGATTCAAGAAGAACCCTAACACAAAGAGGAAGTAGGGCAATACCGGTATCCATGGGAGGAGATCGAAGAAGAGGCGGCCTCCACGGAGCAGATCCAGTGAAGGGCCGACGGATCCGTAGAGCCGGAGGGCGCTACGGGGCAGTGAGCGGAGCAACCGACGGCTAGGGCGAAAGAATGAACGGGTGAAGGGGAAAACCTCTTCAGCCCGTGCCTTATAAATCCGCCCAGATCAGCACCGGTAGTACCGGTCCGGCTGCTACCAGGTGGTTGGAGCGGTACTTCCGCGCCAGGCGGTAGTTCCGCTAAACAACACTGGTAGTATCGGCCAGGGGCACATGTCAGAGCACCAGCGGTAGAACCGCCTGCTCTAGACCGGTACAACCGCTGGGCTGAAACCAGGTGATCAAGCGGTAGAACCGCTTGAACCACCGGTTGTACCGCCTGGGTGTGCCCACTCACTCCATGATAACAAGCTTGTGTACATTGGAGTAGATGGCTTGGATGGGATGGCTTGGGATGGAGCAAGTCACTGTAGTACGAGAAAAACACGAAAACCAGAAACCAACCAAACCGGAGGGCGGTGGCCGGAGCCACCAATGTTAGAGTCAATTGGCATGACACCGCGAAGAATTATCCTTGGGCCCATAACCAAAACTCATCTTTGAAACACACGTGTCATTACAAATGACGAATGTGAACAGCATATCAATTTATGCATAATGGGGGAGGATGAGTTCATTGAGAGAACACCACTCCCCCTATTTCCATGCCTACACCTAGACTAGACAATATGATGAGTATGGTGGGGTGTGCACGTGCTCAAGCCACATTGCTCAAATCAATGATATTTAGAACATGCCTTAACTCGCGAAATCTTGCTTCATCCAAGGGCTTCGTGAAGATATCTACAAGGTTATCATGAGTGTTGACGTAGTGAAGCTCGATCTCTCCTTGCCATATGTGATCCCGGATGAAGTGATACCGTATCTCTATATGCTTTGTCTTGAAGTGTTGCACCGGGTTGAGATAAATCTTGATGGCACTTTCATTGTCACACCAAAGAGGCACTTTGTCACAAGTGACACCGTAATCCTGTAAAGTTTGCCTCATCCATAGGAGTTGAGCACAACAACTGCCAGCAGCCACATACTCTGCTTCGGTGGACGAGAGAGACACACAACTTTGCTTTTTGGAAGACCTACTAACAAGAGAGCAACCAAGAAATTGGCACCCTCCAGAAGTGGACTTCCTATCCACTTTGTCTCCCGCCCAGTCAGAATCAGAGAAACCAACAAGGTTGAAGTTTGCTCCTCTTGGGTACCATAAGCCAAAGTTTGGGGTATGAGCCAAATATCGAAAGATTCGCTTGACAGCCACAAAGTGACTCTCCTTAGGTGAGGCTTGAAATCATGCACAAATTCCCACACTCAACATAATATCCGGTCTAGATGCACAAAGGTAAAGCAAGGAACCGATCATAGAGCGATATACCTTTTGATCCACCGCTTTACCATTGGGATCAATGTCAAGTTGGCACTTGGTTGGCATTGGAGTAGTATCCGGCTTGACATCACTTAGATTGAACCTCTTGAGCATGTCTTGAGTATAGTTGGATTGTTTGATGAAGATCCCTTCTCTTCTTTGCTTGATCTCAAACCCAAGGAAGTACTTCAACTCTCCCATCATGGACATCTCAAAATGTGTGGTCATGAGTGTGGCGAACTCATCATTGAAAGCTTTGTTAGGAGAGCCAAAGACAATATCATCAACATATAGTTGGCATACAAACAACTCCCCTTTGACCTTCTTAGTAAAAAGAGTGGGGTCAATTTTCCCAATTTCAAACCCACGATCTTGTAACAACTCGGTAAGATGCTCATACCACGCACGTGGGGCTTGTTTAAGGCCATAGAGTGCCTTATCGAGTTGGTACACGTGATTGGGGAGCTTAGGATCCTCAAACCCCGGGGGTTATTTAACATACACCAACTCATTAATAGGACCATTAAGAAATGCACTCTTCACATCCATTTGTTGCAATTTATAGTTATGATGGGAAGCATAGGCAAGCAACAAACGAATGGATTCAAGACGAGCAACGGGGGCAAAGGTTTCACCGTAGTCGATACGCTCGACTTGGGAGTAGCCTTGAGCCACCAGACGCGCCTTGTTGCGGATGACAATGCAATGAGCATCTTGCTTGTTCTTAAAGATCCACTTGGTTCCAATGACATTATGGTTCTCCTTTGGCCTTGGCACCAGACGCCACACCTTGTTGCGCTCGAAGCTATGGAGTTCTTCATGCATGGCATTGAGCCAATCAGGGTCTTCGAGCACCTCATAAACCTTCTGAGGTTCAACACAGGAGACAAAAGCTTGATGAGCACAATAGTTCGCTAATTGTCTACGAGTGCTTACCCCCCTTTTGATGCTTCCTAGAATGTTCTCGATGTGATGTTCGTTGGAAGCAAGCCTGGAGGCAACTTTTGCAGCACGACGCTCTAATTGCTCTTCAAGAGTTAACTGAGGAGCCTTGAGTTGATCATCTTGAGCGTCGTCAGGAGCTAGATCTTGATCTTGAGCTTCCTCTTGATCTTGATCTTGCTCGGAGGATAGAACTTGGCCTTGTGCATCATTTGGTGGTTCTCCACCAGCTTGTGATTGATCTTGCACTTGGCCTTGTTCGTCAGGTTGAGGGCCTTCACTTTGTTCTTCGGAAGCGTGTGGGTCTTGGGTTGGTGATGGTTCCACTTGAGTGGAACATTGTCCTTCTCCTTCGGCCACAAGGGGTTCCTCAATGGGTAGGATATATCCAACACCCATTCTTCTTATGGCTTGAGGAGGAATTTCATCACCTACATCACAAGTACCACTTTGCTCCACTTGGGAGCCGTTATTTTCATCAAACTCAACGTTACTCGTCTCCTCAATGAGTCCATTGGACTTGTTGAGGACACGGTAAGCATGAGAGTTTGTAGCATAACCAACAAATATGCCCTCGTGAGCTCTAGATTCAAATTTAGACAAGCGAACACCTTTCTTGAGAATGAAACACTTACACCCGAATACCCGGAAGTACTTGAGATTGGGCTTGTTACCGGTAAGAATCTCATACGGAGTTTTGTTCAAGCCTTTGCGGAGATAGAGCCGATTTGATGCATGGCAAGCGGTGTTGATGGCTTCGGCCCAAAAGTTGTATGGAGATTTGAATTCAGCCATCATGGTTCTTGCCGCATCCATCAGAGTTCGGTTCTTTCTCTCCGCTACACCGTTTTGTTGAGGGGTATATGGGGCTGCATATTGAGGTTTGATCCCCTCATCACTAAGAAACTCATCCAAGGTGTAGTTCTTGAACTCGGTGCCGTTGTCACTTCTGATCATCAAAATCTTTGCTTCATGTTGTCGTTGAGCTTCATTTGCAAAGTTGATGACGGTTTGTTGGGTCTCACTCTTCTTCTTGAAGAAGTATACCCAAGTGTATCTTGAGTAATCATCCACAATCACCAAGCAGTACTTTCTACCCCCAAGACTATCAAAAGATGGAGGCCCAAAGAGGTCCATGTGGAGGAGCTCTAAGGGTCTCTTTGAATAGATGATAGTCGTGGGAGGGTGAGCCGTCTCATGTAACTTTCCTTCAATGCAAGCCCTGCAAGCACGATCTTTGGCAAAGCTAACATTTGTTAGTCCACGGACATGGTCCCCCTTGAGAAGACTTTGCAAAGATCTCATATTGACGTGGGCCAAACGGCGATGCCAAAGCCATCCCACATCAACTTTAGCAATTAGGCATGTCGCGACCTTAGTGGGTTGCTTCGAGAAGTTAACCACATAAAGGCCGTTCTCGACATGCCCAACATAGGCTACTTTAAGAGTCTTGCTCCACAAGAGGGCCACGGTATCAATATCAAAGAATGTAGCAAAGCCCATGAGTGCAAGTTGGCGAACAGAAAGTAAATTGTATGCAAGGGACTCAACAAGCATGACTTTCTCTATCGTGAGATCATGAGAGACAACAACCTTGCCAAGCCCCAATACCTTAGAAGATGAAGCATCACGCCATTCGACGTTGGTGGCCATAGATGAACCTAGATGCACGTCCACCACCAAGTCTTTGCTTCCGGTCATATGATTTGTGGCTCCGCTATCGGGCAACCATGATTCCCCACTGGAAGCAAACTCCTACAAGAGATCAATGCTTGGATTTAGGTACCCATTTGGTAATGGGTCCTTTGAGGTTAGTAACAAGGGTCTTAGGAACCCAAATGGACCATTCAATGTACTCAAAATAAGAACCAACAAATTTATCAAACACATGACCATCACTAGCACGACATAAAACATATGAAGGATTAAAGTCGCCGGCCATGTTTGATGGTATGGTGGAGTTTTTATTGACGCCACCACTTTTCACCATTTTCTTCTTCTTTGATGTGCCCTCTCCTTCTTTCACAAAAGATTGTCGGAGTGGGGGTGGTTGCTTGGTCTTGTCATTCTTCTTCTTCTTGGGATTAGGAACAAACCCAATTCCTTCCTTTGCCACAACCTCCTTTTGATTGCTCAAAAGGTTGTTGAGGTTCTTCTCACCTTGTATGCATGTCACAAGGCCTTTCTCAAGTTGCTTCTTCAACTCGGCATTCTGTTCAACAAGATGCACATGCTTGCAACACGGGTTAGTAGCATTTGCATTATCAATTAATACCATGCGAGGAAAGATAGCCTTTTCCTTGGTTAGCGAAACTTGGAGTTGATCATGAGACTCCTTGAGAGTAGCATGCATACCTTTCAAGGCCTTGTGAGCCTTGTCAAGTATGTCAAACTCCTCTTTGAGTTTAGCATGGTCAACCGCAAGTTTTGCCTTATCGGAATTAAGCACACGAGAGACAACTAAAGCATGATCAAGATCTTTCTTTAATTTAGCATGACCATCGTTGTGTGACTCCTCAAGAGCCAAGCGAAGGCCACGCTCTTCCTCTAGGGCGTTAGAGAGATCTGATATCTCATCGGCATAGTCTCGACTATGTCCTTCGATTTTAGTAATGGTTTCCTCGTGAGCCTCGATCATGTCGTTGGCCTCACCGAGTTTTTCCAAGAGAGCAACAAAATGCTTCTTGGGTTTGCCCTTGAGATTTTTCATGAACAACTCAAATTCATTATCTCCCTCCTTAGTTCCCTCACTTTCATCAATACAATTCATCAATGAAGGAGAGGTGATGGTGGTATTGATGTTAGGGGTTACCTTGTTGGTGGCCTTGGCCATGAGACACTTGGCGGTGATGTTCTCATTAGGCGAGTTGAAGAGAGATGTGTGCGGAGTAGTAGCAATAGCAATTGTGGCCATGGTGACCGTCTCATCATCTTCATCATTATCATCATCCTCAGCATATTCTTCTTGGGCCACCAACACTTTCGGAGGAGTCTTCTTGTTGAAGTTGTTCTTGTTAGGATAGGACTTTGACTTGTCCTTCCGGATAAGCTTGCCTCCAAAGTCTTCTCTCTTCTCATATGGGCAATCCGCAACGAAGTGGCTTACATTTACACAGTTGAAGCATGTCCTCACTCGTTGCTTGCCCTTGTTCCCACTAGAGTTGTTTCTGTTGAAGTTGGGTCTTGTGTTCTTCTTGCCCCAGAATTGCCTTGAAGCAAGAGCCATGTGCTCATGATAGGCATATTTGGTGTCCTTGGGGCTACACTCATCATCATCTTCCACCTCCTCTTCTTCCACACAAGCCTTGGCCTTCAGGGCAAGATTAGGCTTCTTCGATCGTTGAGCTCTTAAGACCGCATTGTCGGCGGTCACATCCAAGATCCTCATGGCAACAAACTCATCCAACACTTCATTTGAGGATAAGTGGTGGAAGTCCGGTCTCTGACGAATGACAGAGGACATGGCCTTATGGTAGGGCATCATGGCCTTGAGGAACTTGCGCTTGATCCAATTGTCATCTGTATCCTTTCTACCATGATCTCGAAGAGAGACCGCAAGGATAGTTAATCTTCGATAAAGTTCACGAGGATCTTCTTCTTCGATCATAGCAAACTCATCAGCTTCATCTTGCACAACTTCACAGTTGGAGCGTTGAATACTGGTGCTTCCCTTGTACATCGTGCCAACATGCTCCCAAGCTTCCTTGGCCACAGTGAAGGGTCGAAGGTGTGCAATGTCTTCAGGAGGGATGGAATCTTGAAGAATGCAAAGAGCGGACTCGTTGAATTGATGATCCGCAGTTTCTCTTGGAGTCATGTTGTCGGGATCATGCGGATAAAAACCTTGCTCAATGATTCTCCAAAGATTAGCAGAACAATGATTAATATGACATTTGAAACAAAACACCCAAGTAGCAAAATCAGAATTTTTGATAAACTTGGGAGGAGGCCCAACGGAATTTAAATGCAGTGTGGGAATGGGTCCTCCATAGTGAGTAGGAGGAGCGGAGTGGGCAAAGATCCCACTCCCATTCTTAGTGACAGGGGCTTGTTCACTACTAGCTTCTCCCTTGTCGGGATTAGCCTCCGACACGTTGGTAGCGGGACGAACCACTTCCAACGGTGCGGTGGATAGTTTAAGCCCCTCAAGCAAATCTTTAAACATGCCTTTGACCTCGCTCGCTAGTGACTCTTTCAATGTGGTCAAGGCCACATTGAACTCCTCACGAGAGACCGAGGCTCCCCCATCTGACGTAGGCAAGGACGGAGTTCCACCGGAATGATCCTCCGTCTCGACTACGTTGTCACCCATACTCTTTGGATGGTAAAGTCCTTAAAAAGAGATGAAGCTCTGATACCAATTGAAAGGATCGATATGGTTGACTAGAGGGGGGGGTGAATAGGCAACTAACAATATTTAGCTTTTCTTAACCACTTTAAAACAAGCGACAAAGTAAGTTGTCTAGATATGCTGTTAAGATGAAAACTAACCGAAAGTAAAGTTAACAACTTCACAAGCAAGCTATAGAAGTAAAACAAGTAATGCTTGCACAAGTAAAGGTAAGAAATAACCACAAGTGGAGACGGTGAAGACGAGGATGTGATATCGAAGTTCCTTCCCTTTGAAGGGAAGTACGTCTCCGTTGGAGCGGTGTGGAGGCACAATGCTCCCCAAGAAGCCACTAGGGCCACCGTATTCTCCTCACGCCCTCACACAATGCAAGGTGCCGTGAATCCACTAGTGGTGCCCTTGAAGGCGGCAACCGGACCTTTACAAACAAGGTTGGGGCTCTCTCCACAACTTAATTGGAGGCTCCCAACGAAACCCCGGAGCTTCACCACAATTGATTGTGGCTCCGAAGTGACCTCTTCCGTCTAGAGTGCTCAAACACCCAAGAGTAACAAAATCCACACAAGAAAGTATGGGGGAATCAAGTTTCCTTTGGTGGAAGTGTAGATCTAGGTCTCCTCCTTCAAACCCTAGCAAATCAACAAGTTTGGTTGGCTAGGGAGAGAGATCGAGCAAGAAAGCTTCAATGGCATTAATGGTGGAGAGAGAGAGGTAAGAGATAAGGTGGAGGTGGGAGAAGGGGCTCCTTAAATAGGGTCTCCACCAATCCAACCGTTATGTGCAGAATCACATAGGTCCGGTAGTTTCTCTAGCCCAACCGGTAGTACCGGTGAGTGAAGAAACCAACGCCCTTGCCACTAAGGTGGTACTTCCGGTGGCTCACCCGGTAGTACCGGTGTTTCAGAGAAAACCGGAACTACCGCCCCACCTCCGGTCAACTACCGCTTGGAAACTAGAAGGTTTCAAGCAGGGGCGGTAGTTGGGACGGTGATTGGGCCGGAACTACCGCCAGGCAGATAGTTTCTGCGTGGTGGCAGTCAGAGCGGTACTACCGCTCGGAACACCGGTAGTACCGGTCTTGCAAGAAGAACACCGGTACTTCCGGGCCACCACCGGTCTACCACCGCACCCAGTACAGAGGGTATCACCCCTGAGCGGTACTTGGGGCGGTGGTTTGACCGGAACTACCGGCCACCGGTACAACCGCCAACTAGGGCGGTATTACCGCTATGGATGATTCTACACAAAAAGGAGGAAAGAAATGGGACCTCTCTCTCCATGAACTGAGGCAATATAGTGGGTGCAAAGAATTTGTGTACGTGACTTGATTCACCCATTACCTTCCGATGTGGGTTCCTTCTTAATAGTACGGATTTCCTATGACCAAAAGAAACAAAAAGGCATCGGAAACTCCGTCTTCGATCTTTTCCTTAAAGAGGGAAAGCCTAACCGTCTTGTGCCACATGTTATCAACCTGAGTAATATTGACACACGATTAGTCCACACAAGGATTGTCATCATCACCAAAACCTCAGGCAAGAGATGCCCTTACAGAAACACTTCAAACAAAGATTTGGTGGTGGCGTTACCCACCGTATAGGAAGTATTAGAGCCAGACACGGCGCAATATTATCGTGGCGCTCCGAAGTCAAATTTCGCGTTAATGTATTCACACTCAGAGTGTAAGTCTTCGTTAATTGAAGATATACTTTACTTCGTGTGTTGCACATCTAAGTCATCAATATGCATAAGTGTTAGGATGTGTGCCTGATTACAGAACATTTGAGGATTCTAAGATATTTAGCTCACATTGCAACTTGCAAAACCTTTTCTCATCCAAGGGCTTTGTGAAGATATCTGCCAGTTGCTCTTCAGTGTTGACGTGTATGATATCAAATATCTTTCTTCATGACATGATCTCTGAGAAAGTGATGACGAATTTCAATGTGCTTTGTCTTCGAGTGCTGAACTGGGTTGTTGGCAATCTTGATGGAGCTTTCATTGTCGCAATAGAGTGGCACATGCTTCAGATGGACACGATAGTCCTTGAGAGTTTGCTTCATCCAGAGAAGCCGAGCGCAACAATATCCAGCAGCAATGTATTCAGATTCAGCAATGGAGAGTGATACACAGTTCTTCTTCTTTGAAGACCAACAGACAAGTGATCGTCCCAGAAAGTGACATGTGCCTGATGTAGACTTGCGATCAACTTTGTCACCAGCATAATAAACATCCGAGAATCCAACTAGATCAAACCTTGAGCCCTTTGGATATCATAATCCTAGTGTTGGGGTGTAAGCCAAATATCGAATAATTCGCTTCATAGCTAGGTGATGCGATTCCTTTGGTGCCGCTTGGAATCGAGCACACATGCAAACACTAAGCATAATATCTGGCCTAGATGCACATAAATAAAGTAAAGAACCAATCATGGAGCGGTATACCTTTTGATCGAAATCTTTACCATTGGCGTCGGGACTCAGATGACTTTTAGTTGGCATAGGCGTTGTGTATCCTTTGCAGTCTTGCATACCAAACTTCTTCAGGCAATCTTTGAGGTATTTCTCTTGAGATATGAAGATGTCGTTGCTTTGCTGACGAATTTGAAGACCAAGGAAGAACTTCAGCTCACCCATCATGGACATCTGATATTGCTCTTGCATCATATGACCAAACTCATCACTGTATCTTTTGTTAGTGCAGCCGAAGATAATGTCGTCCACATAGATTTGGCACACAAACAGTTCATCATCATATGTCTTCGTGAAGAGTGTGGGATCCAGGGAACCAGGTTTGAAGCCTTTGCTCTTCAGGAAGTCTTTGAGTGTGTCATACCAAGCACAAGGGGCCTGTTTGAGGCCATACAGTGCCTTGTTGAGCTTGTATACCATATCAGGATGTTTTGGATCTTCAAAGCCAGGTGGTTGTGCAACATACACTTCTTCTTCAATCTTGCCATTGAGAAAAGCACTTTTCACATCCATTTGATATAGAAGGATGTTGTGATGGTTTGCATAGGCTAGCAGTATGCGAATAGCTTCAAGCCTAGCCACTGGAGCAAACGTTTCATCGAAGTCAACCCCTTCAATTTGAGTGTATCCTTGAGCAACGAGACGAGCTTTGTTTCTAACAACTTGACCATGCTCATCTTGCTTGTCGCGATATATCCATTTTGTGCCTATTATGTTGTGCTTGCGGGGGTCAGGACGCTTGACAAGTTCCCATACGTTGTTCAGCTCAAACTATTGAAGCTCTTCTTGCATAGCTTGAATCCATTCAGGTTCCATGAAGGCTTCAGCAACTTTCTTGGGTTCAGATATTGAGACAAATGCAAAGTGCCCACATAAATTTGCTAGCTGTGTTGCTCTTGAACGAGTGAGTGGACCAGGTGCATTGATGCTGTCAATTATCTTCTCAACTTGTACTTCATTTGCAACACGAGGATGAGCTGGACGAAGATTTTGCTCTTGCTGGTCATTGTCATCGTCAGGAGGATTGTCTTCAGGTTGATTAGGAGCAGAAATGATGAGTTCCTCGTCAGGCTGTGCTTCAGAAGGCATGATTTCACCTGTTCCCATTAGCTTGATAGATTCACTAGGTGTAGCTTCATCCGGCACATTTGGCAGGAACTCTCTTTGTGAGCCATTTGTTTCATCAAACCGCACATCCACAGTTTCAACCACTTTATAGAGAAAGATGTTGAAGACTCTGTAGGAGTGCGAGTCCTTTCCATAGCCGAGCATGAAACCTTCATGTGCTTTTGGTGCAAACTTTGATTTGTGATGTGGATCCTTGATCCAGCACCTAGCTCCAAATACCTTGAAGTAATTGACATTTGGCTTCTTGCCAGTAAGTAGTTCATAGGACGTTTTCTTCAGAATCTTGTGAAGATAAACACGGTTGATGATATGGCATGCAGTATCAATAGCTTCGGGCCAGAACTTTCTTGGTGTCTTGTATTCATCGAGCATCGCTGAAAGGATCGATATGGTTGACTAGAGGGGGGGGAGGGTGAATAGGCAACTAACAATTTTTAGCTTTTATTAACCAATTTAAATTAAGCAACAAAGTAAGTTGTCTAGATATGCTACTATGATGACAACTTATAGGAAGCAAAGATGACAACCTCACAAGCAAGCTATATAAGATAAACAAGGAAAGCTTGCACAAGTAAAGGGAAGAAATAACCACAAGTGGAGCTGGTGAAGACGAGGATGTGTTACCGAAGTTCCTTCCCTTTGAGGGGAAGTAC
This sequence comes from Secale cereale, assembly GCA_902687465.1. Lineage (NCBI taxonomy): Eukaryota > Viridiplantae > Streptophyta > Magnoliopsida > Poales > Poaceae > Secale > Secale cereale. Next base: position 606,100,425 of record LR738713.1, on the reverse strand, counting down.
GTCTCCGTTGGAGCGGTGTGGATGCACAATGCTCCCCAAGAAGCCATTAGGGCCACCGTATTCTCATCACGCCCTCACACAATGCGAGGTGCCGTGATTGCACTAGTGGTGCCCTTGAAGGCGGCAACCGAACCTTTACAAACAAGGTTGGGGCTATCTCCACAACCGAATTGGAGGCTCCCAACGACACCACGAAGCTTCACCACAATGGAATATGGCTCCGAGGTGACCTCAACCGTCTAGGGTGCTCAAACACCTAAGAGTAACAAGATCCACAAGGGATTAGTGGGGGGAATCAAATATATCCTGGTGGAAGTGTAGATCGATGCCTTCTCAAGCAATCCCGGGGAAATCAACAAGTTTGATTGGCTAGGGAGAGAGATCGGGCGAAAATGGAGCTTTGAGCAACAATGGAGCTTTGGGAAGGAAGAGGTGAGTCTTCTTGGAGAAGAAGACTCCCTGTATATAGTGGGAGAACAAATCCAACCGTTATCCCACATTTCTGCCCGCAGAGTGCGGTACTACCGCACGTAAGTTACGGTACTACCGCTCGGCCAGCGGTACTACCGCTCTGGGTGCGGTACTACCGCTGGTGCAGTACTAGCCTAGACTTAACTCTGTTGCGTTAACACACGGGCGGTAGTACTGCCTGAGCGGTACTACCGCTCGTCCCTGCTGTACTACCGCAAGGCAGAGATAAGCAGGCCGAGGACAAGTGCGGATGAAATAAAATACATCCGTAGCTACATCCGCAGAAATACGGTAGTAGCAAAAACACGACACGGTACTACCGCTTGACCCAAGCGGTACTACCTGATGTCTACACACGCTTCTACTCTTGTAGACTATGTTGGGCCTCCAAGCGCAGAGGTTTGTAGGACAGCAGCAATTTCCCTCAAGTGGATGACCTAAGGTTTATCGAACTCAGGGAAGTAGAGGTTGAAGATGGTCTCTCTCAAGCAACCCTGCAACTAAGATACAAGAAGTCTCTTGTGTCCCCAACACACCTAATACACTTGTTAGATGTATATGTGCACTAGTTCGGCGAAGAGATGTTAAATGGCAAGTGATATGGATGGCAAAACATAGTAATATAAATCTGTAATAAAAAGTGCAGCAAGCAAACAAGTGGTAAACGTGAGCACAAATGGTATTGCAATGGTGGAAACAAGGCCTAGGGTTCATACTTTCACTAGTGGCAACTCCCAACAACATTAACATAATCGAATCACATGATATTTCCCATAAAACATGCAATGGAGACGCACCCGGAGTCATTCCTTCGCGGTCAAGAGAGGACGAGAATTATGTAGGGCTACAAAAGCACACCTCAAAGTTCGTAGTTCTCAATCTAAGGATTTCCCAATGTCACCGCGGCCATCCAAAGAGAGTCCCACAATCACCACAACATATCTAAAGGATAGTCAAAGACAAGCACCAAGAGACTCTCAATCTTCAATCAACACACAAGAGAGGAAATCACTCATGAAAATATTTTTCTAATCCATGTCCAATAGACCGCTGTCACCTTGGTCTCGGGGATTATACTAGATAAAGACAAGTGAGTACATCAATCCAATACATAGAGGAAGGGGAAATATCATGGGATCACCCTAGATTAACATAGCCTATGATCACAACGAAGATCACATCATGGGAGAGAGAGATAACCACATAGCTACACGTACGAGCCCTCGGCCCCGGAGAAGACTACTCACACATGGACATGGTGAGGAGGAGGTTGATGATGGTGTTGATGGAGAGGTGCAGCCCCGCGAGGAGGAGACGGCCGGCGGCAGCCACGGAGGCGGCGGCGGCGGCCCTAGGGGGCAGCGGCTCCTTGGCCCCCCTTCTTCCTTGTGGATGGTGCTGGTCCTCCCCTCCAAGACGGCGGCTCGGGAGGAGGAAAATTCGTGGCCCTTGGTGACCTAGGTTTCCTCTCTTTATATAGACTCTCGGATTCCCGTCATCAGATTTTGGGCCTCAGTAAAACGGGCTTTACTCGGCCGTCCGGACTCCGATTTGAACGAATTTTATATCCAGAAGCATCGCCTCGAAATTCCCCACAACTTTAGCAACTAGACTTTTTCCGTTTGACGTCGTCTTTGGTCCGGAACGTGACCATCTTTAAAAAAAGTTTTCAGACAGATTTCAGGAAAGTCAGAGTCCTACTCCAATACGACTCCTTTTGCGTTTTTGTCAATTTCCAAGTAATTCCTACACAATAAAGTGTAAAACAAGAACATTGTGCACTTTTGCAACCATTAGTAGGTTAGTACAAATATGATCAAAAGTGTATGGAAGTGTATAAATGTCATAGCAATATCACACAAAAGAGGCATGAAGCAAGCAGAAATTATAGATACGTTTTGGACGTATCAACATCCCCAAGCTTAATTCCTGCTCGTCCTCGAGTAGGTAAATCATAACAAGCATAATTTCTGTGGTGACATGCTATTAACCATATAAGGACTTTTCACAGTCACATGACAAGTGCTTACTGAGACAATGAATCTGTAGTAATTAAGTTGCCTAATGAGAGAATCACAAAGAACTGAAAGTTTACAATATGATACTGAAACACTCAAATAGATTTGTAATGAGCATGGTGTGCAAATATGATAAAGTGGTACCTCGCTTGCCCCCTTTAGTGAAGCAAAACATAAATGCAGGGGCACCTCCAAGGTTTAAGTGACGACTAGATACAATGATTTCAGAATAAACGATATCATAATCATGCAAAAGACAATGGTAATTTGGGACAATGCACATTACACTCAGAATGACAATCATGCTCTAAATAGTTGGTGCTTTAAAGAAGGTGGAGACTCTCGAACCGTGGCTTTTGTTGGCAAGGTTGAAAACCCGTGGTCGGAAACAAAGGCAAAACATGTACCAGAGCTCTTGGTTTTAAAAATAGAGGTAATAATTATTTTTTAGATTATGCATATTTCGTCAATGAATGCTAGCAGATAACTCAATTACTTCTCGAGTTGGACAAGTTTCGAGGAACGGCTCCCGAATGAGGACGATCACATCCTCTTAATCTCCTTTGTTTATCACTGCCAAAGTTTTTCTGATTTCTCATGAACAAAGCGTGAAGGAGGGTTTGTTTGTTGTATAATTTTTTAGGGACAATTACATTTGAGCCCCTAGTTGTGTCACACCCGTGTGTTTTGCCCCTAAATTCAAAAAACCCTCGTTTCTGTCCAAGCTCGTTTGCTCCTTTTATGCTTTTGCCCTTTGACCATTTGACCGCAACTTTGAAAACTTCATAACGAATTCATACTAACTCAAAAAAATGCAAATAAGATATCAAAATGTTCGAAATAACATCACCATAAGTGCATGTCATTTGCATTCATGACAACAATGCTGAAAAGTCTATACCTCAGTTTGAGCTCATATGATTTTTTTTGGTTTTTCAACACTTTTGTCATGAATGCAAATGATGTGCACATATAGGTGATGTTTTTCCGAATATTTTGATATCTTATATGCATTTTTCTGAGTTAGTATGAATTCGTTATGATGTTTTCAAAGTTACGGTCAAACGGTCAAAGGGCAAAAGCATAAGAAGAGCAAACGAACTTGGGCAGAAACGATGGTTTTTTGAATTTAGGGGCAAAACACACGGCTGTGACACAACTAGGGGCTCAAATGTAATTGTCCCAATTTTTTAATGAGCCGGGCGCACTCTATGCCAGTTCATTCTCGTATTATGGGTTTGCACATTAGACATGCAATCCCGGGGTGAAGCTTGTCCAACTTAAAAAGATCATGAATTAACTACTACTTCCTCATGAGCTAAAACAGAGGCACAAAAGAGAAATGCTTTTTTTGAATAATTTCGAGATGGTACATGAAAGTCTTCGTTAGGAATGGCAGGTAAATACCATGTATAGGAAGGTATGGTGGACTCATATGGCATAACTGGTTTAAAGGATTTTGGATGCACAAGCAGTCAGTCCGCTTAGTACAGGCGAAGGTTAGCAAAAGACTGGGAGCGACCAACTAAGAGAGCAATGACGGTCATAATCATGCAGAGCGACAAAGCAACATTGAATCGGGCATGAAAGTTATATCGCTACTTAGAAATTAAAGATCATCAAGGCTTGATAGACTTTATTTACAGTCTTAAATATGCGTGAGCATATGCCAAGTCAATCAAAATAAATTCTTGAAGGAAGATACCACTAAACCATACCACATCATAGGCAAACAAATCATGTTGGTACTCCAATAACACATTGTGAACCCCCCAGCTATTTGAGACTAACCATAAGAAAACATGAACTACTAAGCACCATTATGCACGTAGCATTTTTATCATAGACATATCGACCAATGCAACAGAATCCAACTCTCTTAATAAGGTAAGCATGATAAATAAAGAGAGTTCCAACGACCAACTAAACAAAAGCTCTTTAAAAAGATAAGCATGAAAACGAAAAGCTAAACATGATAGTAGCTATTGAAAGACAAAGAACACATACAGCAAGGATAGACATGAAAATTCTATGTTATGTTCTAGGTTGAAGTGGAGTGTGTTTCTCTCCCACATAAAGAAAGCTGAGTTCCGACTCGTTATGAAAAGCTAAAGAAAACTAAAAAGGAAACTAAAAGCAAGACGCTCCAAGCATAGCACATAACACATTAAGTGATAAAAATATAGTGGAACGAAAGACGAACTGATAATGTTGATGGAGAAGGGGATGCACGGGGGCATCCCCAAGCTTAGACGCTTGAGTCTTCTTGAATATTTCTTGGGGGTGCATGGGGGCATCCCCAAGCTTGAGCGTTTGACACTCCTGAATCTTTTTATCATCTTCCCTCGCACACTTGAAAACTCCCTTCATACATAACTCATCATAATCTGATTAGCGAGGTTAGTACCCATAATAAAATAATTTTTCCTTGCTGGAAATAAGGATAATCTTGAAGGTCTACTGTTTCTCAAGATTGCCAAAAGGTTTTTTCAAAGAAAAAGCAAGCTCAAGGTTTGCAAAACGAAGGAAAGGCAAAACAGGACAGAATCTGTGAAAAACAGACCAGCAGGTAGTAAATAATATTTTCGGGGCACTTCTGCAACTCAAATCAAAAAACTTAGAACAGACGCCCGAAAGCCAATTGTATAGAGCATGCTGTCGAAAAAATTCAGACCAAAAAGATGATCTGGTGATTTTATACGAATTTTTATATCCAAGGACAGAATCTGTTTCCTAGACAGCACGTCACAACTTTTGAACTTTCTTGCAATCAGAGGCTACACTTGGCACAAAGCTGAAAAGTAAAGATACCATGATGATGCTACTGTAGTAACAAACATCAAGACCACTAAAAACTGAAAGAACAAACTGAAAGCAAAGAAAACAAGGGTTGTCTCCATAGAGCTCTTTCTTTATAGCCATAAAGATAGGCTTAAGACTTTAATGATGCTCTCGTAGGAATAAGAGTTGAAGAACAAAAGAGAGCATCAAGAAGCAAATACCAAATACATTTAAGCCTAACATGCTTCCTATGCATAGGAATATTGCAATAGAATAATTCATTGAAGCACAAAGCAATAAGCATAGGAAGACAAAACAAGTGCAGCTTCAAAACCTTCAACATAAAGAGAGGGAACTTGATATTATTGAAATATCTATAAGCATATGTTCCCTTCTCATAATAATTTTCAGTGGGATCACGAATAAACTCAACAATATAAGCATCACATAAAGCATTGTTACCATGATCCACATGCAAAAAGGTACTCTTACTCTCCACATAAGCATCTTGGGGGAGCCCATGGTTAGGACTTTTTAGCATTAACGTTTTCGGTCTCCCCCAAGCTTGAGCAATGCTTTCTCCGTCACGAGACCTAAAGTTATAGATATAGTTCCTGTCTCGATGAATTTCATGAAGAGGATAAAACTTAGTATAAAAGAGAGACATAAGCTCTTGCCAATCAAGCAAGTGCGCGTTATCGAGAAGCTTATACCAATCTGAAGCTTTATCTATAAGTGATACGGCGAACAATTTCCCCATGACAAGCTCCCTTGATACACCTGCAAGCTTAAATAATGAACATAATTGTGACAGATATAGCAAGTGTTCACCGGGATGTCTGTCTCCTGCATAACGATTAGAAAAAACATAGTCGATAATACCAGCTGGTATTTTATAGGGCACAATTTCAGTAGGGGGAGGAGCAACCACCACAGGTGTGGGGCGTCTTCCCGCAAGCAACGATCCAACAACACGGTTTTCCATAAACATAACTAGTGAAATAAAAACAAGAAACAAAAAGATTTAATTGCAAGATCTAAAGATATACCTTCAAGCACTCACTTCCCCGGCAACGGCGCCAGAAATATCTTGATGTATACACACGCTTCTACTCTTGTAGACTATGTTGGGCCTCCAAGCGCAAAGGTTTGTAGGACAGCAACAATTTCCCTCAAGTGGATGACCTAAGGTTTATCGAACTCAGTGAAGTAGAGGTTGAAGATGGTCTCTCTCAAGCAACCCTGCAACTAAGATACAAGAAGTCTCTTGTGTCCCCAACACACCTAATACACTTGTTAGATGTATAGGTGCACTAGTTCGGCGAAGAGATGTTAAATGGCAAGTGATATGGATGGCAAAACAAAGTAATATAAATCTGTAATAAAAAGTGCAGCAAGCAAACAAGTGGTAAACGTGAGCACAAATGGTATTGCAATGGTGGAAACAAGGCCTAGGGTTCATAATTTCACTAGTGGCAACTCCCAACAACATTAACATAATCGAATCACATGATATTTCCCATAAAACATGCAATGGAGACGCACCCGGAGGTCATTCCTTCGCGGTCAAGAGAGGACGAGAATTATGTAGGGCTACAAAAGCACACCTCAAAGTTCGTAGTTCTCAATCTAAGGATTTCCCAATGTCACCGCGGCCATCCAAAGAGAGTCCCACAATCACCACAACATATCTAAAGGATAGTCAAAGACAAGCACCAAGAGACTCTCAATCTTTAATCAACACACAATAGAGGAAATCACTCATGAAAATATTTTTCTAATCCATGTCCAATAGACCGCTGTCACCTTGGTCTCGGGGATTATACTAGATAAAGACAAGTGAGTACATCAATCCAATACATAGAGGAAGGGGAAATATCATGGGATCACCCTAGATTAACATAGCCTATGATCACAACGAAGATCACATCATGGGAGAGAGAGATAACCACATAGCTACACGTACGATCCCTCGGCCCCGGAGAAGACTACTCACACATGGACATGGTGAGGAGGAGGTTGATGATGGTGTTGATGGAGAGGTGCAGCCCCGCGAGGAGGAGACGGCCGGCGGCAGCCACGGAGGCGGCGGCGGCCCTCGGGGCGGCGACGGCCCTAGGGGGCAGCGGCTCCTTGGCCCCCCTTCTTCCTTGTGGATGGTGCTGCAATGGTGCTGGTCCTCCCCTCCAAGACGGCGGCTCGCGAGGAGGAAAATTCGTGGCCCTTGGTGACCTAGGTTTCCTCTCTTTATATAGACTCTCGGATTCCCGTCATCAGATTTTGGGCCTCAGTAAAACGGGCTTTACTCGGCTGTCCGGACTCCGATTTGGACGAATTTTATATCCAGAAGTATCGCCTCGAAATTCCCCACAACTTTCGCAACTAGATTTTTTCCGTTTGACGTCGTCTTCGGGCCGGAACGTGACCATATTTAAAAAACGTTCTCAGACAGATTTCAGGAAAGTCAGAGTCCTACTCCAATACGACTCCTTTTGCGTTTTTGTCAATTTCCAAGTAATTCCTACACAATAAAGTGTAAAACAAGAACATTGTGCACTTTTGCAACCATTAGTAGGTTAGTACAAATATGATCAAAAGTGTATGGAAGTGTATAAATATCATAGCAATATCACACAAAAGAGGCATGGAGCAAGCAGAAATTATAGATACGTTTTGGACGTATCACTACCGCGTAGGATGCGGAAGTAAAAAATTACTTCCGCACCTACTACCGTACTAGTTACTACGCCGGGCCAGATACACGGTACTACCGTGCCCTGGAGCGGTACTACTGTGTGGCTGTGCGGTACTACCGCTTACAATGAGCGGTACTACCGCCTGCCAGGCAGTTATATTAGTAGGAAGCCATGGTTTTGTACTTACGAGGAAAACAGCCGGAGCTCCAGAGAAGCAAAGGAAAGGTGGTGCGAAAGTGTAGATGTGTACGTGTTGATTCCACCCAAACCTTTCCGAAGCAGACCCCCTCTTAATAGTACGGCTATCCTATTACTCAAATCCACCGAAAAAGGAGCAAAAGGAAACACCGTCTTCCATAGGTTCCGAGGGGCACATAATCGTCTTGTGCCTAGGTGAGATATATCTGAAAGAGCTTAGAGCACATGATTAGTCCGCAAATGCATTGTCATCAATCACCAAAACTACTTAGTGAGAAATATGCCCTTACAATCTCCCCCTTTTTGGTGGATTGATGACAATACGGGATTTGCACAAGGATATATAAGTAAGTAGGCAAACCTAGTAAAGCAATAGAATATAGGTAAGCTCCCCCTAGATGTGTGCATACAAGAGAGAGTGCTTTGGACTGCACAAACACATACTAGGATCTATGCTCCCCCTATATTCTACAAATAATATACTCCTTGCATATAAAGAATAAGATTCTATACACAATAGTAAGGAGGATAGGGTGAGCACATATAAAGGGTAAGTAAAACAACTGCTCACAACCTAATATAGAAAAAACATAATAACAAGTTCAACGATAGAGGAGCATATGACTTACACCATATGAAAGTCTCACGCACACGACACAAACACAAGCAAGCAAACAAAGTTCGATAGACAAAAGGCAAATAGACACGGCACAAGACGCAAATCCCACTCTCTCCCCTTTGGCATCGAGACACCATAAAGGGAAAGAGGACAACTAAGAGAGGTGGTAGCTCTGGCAGAAGATCTCAGTCGTCATGCTCTCCATCAGATTCCTGCTGCTCCTCCTCAGACTCAGACCACTTGTAGCCCTGTTGGGCAATCCACTCTGCCTCTGGAGTGATGATCTCCTCTGACCCACTGGACACATGCTCACCAAAGATCCTCATGATCTTCTTGTCACGCTGGCGAGATTGCTTGTGAGTCACATGTGCCTTGTACTATCCCTGAGCTTGCATACAGAATAATGCCTTCATCTTCTTCTTCTTGAGCTTCTTAGCCCAAGAGGGCTCAGACGAGGGAGGAGCATATCCTCCAGAACTGTCCTTAGCTGGCTCCTCCTCCACAGGCTCCTCGTCAGTACCCATCTGTGCTGCAGCAGCTTGTGCACAAGTAGCAGTGTTGGCCCAATGAGTCTTGATGCGAAGACGGATGGGGTCATGACGAATACACTGCGGAGCCTCGAACTCCTCATCAGGGTAAAGGTGCTCCAAGTCTTGGAGATAAGCAGAAATAGAAACGGACCGTAGATGGGCACCTTGCGAGTATAGATCGCAAAGCGAAGCTCACACCACATGATATGGGAGATGTCGAGTGGTGGGGTCTGACCATTGCGTGCCTCCTCACACATCAGCAGCATGTCAACGAGGTATGCATGTATCTTGTCTTTCTCCCCAACTCGAGGAAACAAAGTGTTGCGGAAGATCCTATGCATGATGTCCAGGAAGGGGTTCAACACCCATGTCTTCTTGCCACTCGCAAGTGTCTTTTCCACATAAAAATGTAATAGACGGTCTTTGTTGGCAGATTCTGCGTTGGCATGAGGGCGAGCTCCAATAGGGTTGTGGAGCCCCTCGTCAGCTACCTGAATCAGATCCATGAAGTCCTTCCAAGTAGCAGTCATCTTGTGACCATTGGTCATCCAAGTCATGGTGCGGTCTTCCTTGGTATGGAACTGCACCAAAGCATAGAACTGAGCCACATTTTCTGGGTCAAACTCCATTTGAAAGGACATGATGTGCTCAATCCCGAACTGCTCCACCAAATCTAGAGCCTCGGCAAAGTAGGCCCGGTGATCACCCCTTCGCTTGTGGGCCATGTCAACCCAATGAGAATCCACATACAGGTTGTGCTTGCTCTTGAGTACCTCTGTGTAGATACGATACTGCTGCTTGGTCCAGAATAGTTCATCTCCATGAAATTGAGCCCGGGGTTCTCCATAAGGATTGATCTTCCTCCTTGCCATGAACTCATTAGCTGGCATTTCCTCCATGGTCATAGACGATTCCTTGTGCTTGTTGGCGGCGGTCTTGAACTTGCGTTGGGGATTGGAGCCCTCTGGCACATCACTTGGGGGTGCGCAGACGCTTGGACCCGGTGTCACGGGTGGGATTGGTGCGACGAACATTTGAACCGGAGCCACCACCTAAGACACAAACACAAGAACACGACGAAAACATAAAGATAATCAATGCAAAAGCCACAAAAAGCACATGAAACATGAAGAAAGGATAATATGTATGCGCTATGAAAAAAATATGAACCAAGCGGTAGTACTGTTTGGCGAAAGCGGAAGTAAAATTTTAGTACCGCTTGGAAGTTGCGGTAGTACGACGCGGAACGCGGTAGTAAAAATTTCCTTCCGCGTCGTTACGGTAGTACCGCTCAGCAGAGCGGTAGTACTGTTTACGTGACAGAGCAGTAGTACCGCTCGGGTCAGATCTGAGAAACGGATCTAGACTAGAACGCGTAAAACGATAAACGGTACTACGGCTGATCATAGTAACTTAGTAGCAACATACTTACTAGCATTTCTATTGCATAACCACTCTCCTACATCCTAATCTTCCATGGATAGGAACAAGAAGAACACTAGAACAACAAGCATCTCCCCAAAAACCTAAAAATAACAAACGGGCAAAGAGAGAAGGGGGTTTGGGGGAGAAACCTTCATCCATGGCAAGAGGTCAAGATGGGGAACGATCCCACTGGTCGGAATGCGAGGAGAGTGGCCGGGGGAGGAGATCCGGCGAGGTCCTCCGGCGGCGTTCTTGAGAGGGAGAGAGAGAGGCGACATGGGGGATATGAGATGAATGGGTATGGGGGAGTTAGAACTCCCCCTGCCTGCTTATAACCCCTAGCCGTTCGGATAAGTGCGGTAGTACCACGGTCATTGCGGTAGTACCGCCCGGGCAGAAGTACCGCACACCGAGCGGTAGTACCGCTCGACCAGCGGCAGTAAAAAATTACTGCCGTGCTGGTTGCGGTAGTACCGTATTAGCTTAGCGGTAGTACTGTGACTACTCACGGTAGTACCGTCCCTCCAAGAAAATGCATGTTTCGACAAGAGGCTTTTTAGCAAAGAAAAACGCACACGCAAGGCACAAAGAGAGAGAGAGAGAGACAACACACACTAAAAACAGCACACACGACATTTCTCCAAGGAGGATGTCGGTGGCCGAAGCCACCTATGTTTGAGTTATTTGGTATGACACCGCAAAGAACTATCCTTGGGCCCATGACCAACACTCGTCTTGAAGCACTTATGCCATCTAACATGGCAAATGACAAAGACTTGATCGATTTATGCATAATGGGGGGAGGAATAGTTCATTGAGAGCAATACTCCCCCTATGTCCATGCCTACATCTAGACAAGATAACTATATTGAGTGGGAGGTGTGTGTGCAAGGTCTCAAGCCACATTGATCAAATCGATGATATTTAGCTCATGCCTTAACTCGCGAAATCTTGCTTCATCCAATGGCTTCGTGAAGATATCTGCAAGGTTATCATGAGTGTTGACATAGTGAAGCTCGATCTCTCCTTGCCGTATATGATCCCGGATGAAGTGATATCGAATCTCTATATGCTTCGTCTTGAAGTGTTGCACCGGGTTGAGAGAAATCTTGATGGCACTTTCATTGTCACACCAAAGAGGCACTTTGTCACAAGTGACACCGTAATCCTTTAAAGTTTGCCTCATCCATAGGAGTTGAGCACAACAACTGCCAGCTGCCACATACTCAGCTTCGGTGGACGAGAGAGACACACAACTTTGCTTTTTGGAAGACCAACTTACCAGAGAGCAACCAAGAAATTGTCATCCTCCGGAAGTGGACTTCCTATCCACTTTGTCTCCCGCCCAGTCCGAATCAGAGAAACCTACAAGGTTGAAGTTTGCTCCTCTTGGGTACCATAAGCCAAAGTTTGGGGTATGAGCCAAATATCAAAAGATTCGCTTGACTGCCACAAAGTGACTTTCCTTAGGTGAGGCTTGAAACCATGCACAAATTCCCACACTCAACATAATATCCGGTCTAGATGCACAAAGATAAAGCAAGGATCCAATCATAGAACGATATACCTTTTGATCCACCGCTTTACCATTGGGATCAATGTCAAGTTGGCACTTGGTTGGCATTGGAGTAGTAGCCGGCTTGACATCACTTAGGTTAAACCTTTTGAGCATGTCTTGAGTGTACTTGGCTTGTTTGATAAAGATTCCTTCTCTTCTTTGCTTAATCTTAAACCCAAGGAAGTACTTCAACTCTCCCATCATGGACATCTCAAAATGTGTGGTCATGAGTGCGGCGAACTCATCATTGAAAGCTTTGTTAGGTGAACCAAAGATAATATCATCAACATATAGTTGGCAGACAAACAACTCCCCTTTGACCTTCTTAGTAAAAAGAGTGGCGTCGATTTTCCCAATTTCAAACCCACAATCTTGTAACAACTCGGTAAGATGCTCATACCACACACGTGGGGCTTATTTAAGGCCATAGAGTGCCTTATCGAGTTGATACACGTGATTGGGGAACTTAGGATCCTCAAACCCTGGGGGTTGTTTGACATACACCAACTCATTAATAGGACCATTAAGAAATGCACTTTTCACATCCACTTGTTGCAACTTAAAATTATGATGAGAAGCATAGGCGAGCAACGGGGGCAAAGGTTTCAGCGGGAGTAGCCTTGTGCCACCAGACGCGCCTTGTTGCGGATGACAATGCCATGAGCATCCTGATTGTTCTTAAAGATCCACTTGGTTCCATTGACATTATGATTCTCCTTTGGCCTCGGCACCAGACGCCACACTTTGTTGCGCTCGAAGTTGTGGAGTTCTTCATGCATGGCATTAAGCCAATCAGGGTCTTCAAGCGCCTCATATACCTTTTGAGGTTCAACACAGGAGACAAAAGCTTGATGAGCACAATAGTTTCCTAATTGTCTACGAGTGCTTACCCCCCTTTTGATGCTTCCAAGAATATTCTCCATGTGATGTTCTCTAGAAGCAAGCCTGGAGGCAATTTTTGCAGCACGACGCTTCAATTGCTCTTCAATTGATAAATGAGGAGCACTGAGTTGATCATCTTGAGCGACGTCAAGAGCTTGATCTTGATCTTGAGCTTCCTCTTGATCTTGATCTTGCTCAGAGGATAGAACTTGGCCTTGTGCATCATTTGGTGGCTCCCCATCATCTTGTGATTGATCTTGCACTTGGCCTTGTTCGTCCGGTTTAGGGCCTTCACTTTGCTCTTCGGAAGCGTGTGGGTCTTGGGTTGATGATGGTTCCACTTGTGTGGAACATTGTCCTTCTCCTTCGGCCACAAGGGGTTCCTCAATGGGTAGGATATATCCAACACCCATTCTTCTTATGGCTTGAGGAGGAATTTCATCACCTACATCACAAGTACCACTTTGCTCCACTTGGGAGCCGTTATTCTCATCAAACTCTACGTTACTCGTCTCCTCAATGAGTCCATTGGACTTGTTGAGGACACGATAAGCATGAGAGTTTGTAGCATAATCAACAAATATGCCCTCATGAACTCTAGATTCAAATTTAGACAAACGAACACCTTTCTTGAGGATGAAACACTTACACCCGAACACCCGGAAGTACTTGAGATTGGGCTTGTTACCGGTAAGAATCTCATATGGAGTTTTGTTCAAGCCTTTGTAGAGATAGATCCGATTGGATGCATGACATGCGGTGTTGATGGCTTCGGCCCAAAAGTTGTATGGAGATTTGAATTCCGCCATCATGGTCCTTGTCGCGTCCATCAGTGTACGGTTCTTTCTCTCCGCTACACCGTTTTGTTGAGGGGTATAAGGTGCTGCATATTGATGTTTGATCCCCTCATCACTAAGAAACTCATCCAAGGTGTAGTTCTTGAACTCGGTGCCGTTGTCACTTCGGATCATCAAAATCTTTGCTTCATGTTGTCGTTGAGCTTCATTTGCAAAGTTGATGACGGTTTGTTGGGTCTCACTCTTCTTCTTGAAGAAGTATACCCATGTGTATCTTGAATAGTCATCCACAATCACCAAGCAATACTTTCTACCCCCAAGACTATCAAAAGATGGAGGCCCAAAGAGATCCATGTGAAGGAGCTCTAGGGGTCTTTTTGATTAAATGATAGTAGTCGGAGGGTGAGCCGTCTCATGCAACTTTCCTTCAATGCAAGCCCTGCAAGCATGATCTTTGGCAAAGATAACATTTGTTAGTCCACGGACATGGTCCCCCTTGAGAAGACTTTGCAAAGATCTCATATTGACATGGGCTAACCGGCGATGCCAAAGCCATCCCACATCAACTTTAGCCATTAGGCATGTCGCGGTCTTAGTGGGTTGCTTCGAGAAGTTAACCACATAAAGACCGTTCTCGACATGTCCAACATAGGCTACTTTAAGAGTCTTGCTCCACAAGAGTGCCACAGTATCAATATCAAAGAACGTAGCAAAACCCATGAGTGCAAGTTGGCAAACCGAAAGTAATTTATATGCAAGGGACTCAACAAGCATGACTTTCTCGATCGTGAGATCATGAGAAACAACAACCTTGCCAAGCCCCAGTACCTTATAAGATGAAGCATCACCCCATTCGACGTTGGTGGCCATAGATGAACCTAGATGCACGTCCACCACCAAGTCTTTGCTTCCGGTCATATGATTTGTGGCTCCACTATCGAGCAACCATGATCCCCCACCGGAAGCAAACTTCTACAAAAGATCAATGCTTGGATTTAGGTACCCATTTGGTAATGGGTCCTTTGAGGTTAGTAACAAGGGTCTTAGGAACCCAAATAGACCATTCAATGTACTCATAAGAAGAACCAACAAATTTAGCAAAGACATGACCATCACTAGCACGACATAAAACATAAGAAGGATTAAAGTCGCCGGTCATGTTTGATGGTATGGTGGGTTTTTTCTTGAATCCACCACCCTTCACATTGTTCTTCTTCTTAGACGCACCCTCTCCCTCTTTCACAAAGGTTTGTCGGAGAGGGGGAGGTAGCTTGGTCTTGTCATTCTTCTTCTTCTTGCGCTTGGGAGCAAACCCAATTCCTTCCTTTGCCACAACCTCCTTTTGATTACTCAAAAGATTGTTGAGGTTCTTCTCACCTTGTATACATGTTACAAGGCCTTTCTCAAGTTGCTTCTTACACTTGGCATTTTCTTCAACAAGATGCACATGCTCGCAACATGGGTTAGTAGCATTTGCATTATCAATCAACACCATGTGAGGAAAGATAGCCTTTTCCTTGGTTAGCGAAACTTGGAGTTGATCACGAGATGCATACCTTTCAAGGCCTTGTGAGCCTTGTCGAGTATAACAAACTCCTCCTTGAGTCTAGCATGGTCAACCCCAAGTTTTGCCTTCTCGGAATTAAGCATACGATAGACAACTAAAGCATGATCGAGATCTTTCTTTAATTTAGCATGATCATCGTTGTGTGACTCCTCAAGAGCCAAACGAAGACCACGCTCTTCTTCTAGAGCATTAGAGAGATCCGATGTCTCATCGGCATAGTCTCGACTATGTCCTTCCATTTTAGCAGTGGTCTCCTCGTGAGCCTCGATCATGTCATTGGCCTCACCGAGTTGTTCCAAGAGATCAACAAAGTGCTTCTTGGGTTTGCCCTTGAGTTTGCTCATGAACAACTCAAATTCATTCTCTCCCTCCTTAGCTCCCTCACTCTCATCTATACAATCCGTCAATGAAGGATTAGAAAGGATGGTAGTGTTGTTGTTTGGGGTTACCTTGTTGGTGGCCTTGGCTATGAGACACTTGGCGGTGATGTTCTCATTTGGTGAGTCGAAGAGAGATGAGCGCGGAGTAGTAGCAATAGCAATTGTGGCCATGGTGACCACCTCATCGTCTTCATCATTATCATGATCCTCAACATATTCTTCTTGGGCCACCAACCCTTTAGGAGGGGTCTTCTTATTGAAGTTGTTCTTGTTGGGATAAGACTTGGTCTTGTCCTACCGGATAAGCTTGCCTCCAAAGTCTTATCTTTTATCATATGGGCAATCTACAACAAAGTGGCTTACATTCCCAAAATTGAAGCAAGTCCTCACTCGTTGCTTGCCCTTGTTGCCACTTGAGTTGTTCTTGTTGATGTTGGGCCTTGTGTTTTTCTTGTTGCCCCAAAATTGCCATGAAGCAAGAGCCATGTGCTCATGATAGGCATATTTGGTGTCCTCGGGGCAACTCTCATCATCATCCTCCTCCTCCTCTTCTTCCACACAAGCCTTGGACTTCAAGGCAAGGTTAGGCTTCTTTGATCGTTGAGCTCTTAAAACCGCATTGTCGGCGGTCTTATCCAAGATCCTCATGGCAACGAACTCATCCAACACTTCATTTCATGACAAATGGTGGAAGTCCGGTCTTTGGCGAATGACGGAGGACATGGCCTTATGGTAGGGCATCATGGCCTTGAGAAACTTGCGCTTGATCCAATTTTCATCTGTGTCCTTACTCCCATGATCTCGAAGAGAGACCGCAAGAGTGGTTAATCTCCGATAAAGTTCACGAGGATCTTCTTCTTCGATCATAGCAAACTCATCGCCTTCATCTTGTACAACTTCATAGTTCGAGCATTGAATGCTAGCACTCCCTTTGTACATGGTGCCAACATGCTCCCAAGCTTCCTTGGCCATAGTGAAGGGTCGAAGATGTGCAATGTCTTCGGGAGGGATAGCATCTTGAAGTATGCAAAGAACGGACTCGTTGAATTGATGATCCGCAGCTTCTCTCAGAGTTAAGTTGTCGGGATCACGTGGATAAAAACCTTGCTCAATGATTCTCCAAAGATTAGTAGAGCAATGATTTAAATGACATTTGAAGCAAAACATCCAAGTAGCAAAATCAGAATTTTTTATAAACTTAGGAGGAGGCCCAACGGAATTTAAATGCGGTGTGGGAACGGGTCCTCCATAGTGAGTAGGAGGAGCGGAGTGGGCAAAGATCCCACTCCCATTCTTAGTAACCGGGGCTTGTTCACTACTAGCTTCTCCCTTGTCGGGAGTAGCCTCCGACACGTTGGTAGCGGGATGAACCACTTCCAACGGTGTGGTGGATAATTTAAGCCCCTCAAGCAATTCCTTAAACATGCCTTTGACCTCGGTCGCTAGTGATTCTTTCAATGTGGTCATAGCCACATTGAAATCCTCACGAGAGACCGAGGCTCCCCCATCAGACGTGGGCAAGGACGGAGTTCCACCGGAATGTTCCTCCGTCTCGACTACGTTGTCACCCATACTCTTTGGACGGTAAAGTCCTTAAAAAAGAGACGAGGCTCTGATACCAATTGAAAGGACCGATATGGTTGACTAGAGGGGGGGGTGAATAGGCAACTAACAATTTTTAGCTTTTCTTAACCAATTTAAATTAAGCAACAAAGTAAGTTGTCTAGATATGCTACTATGATGACAACTTATAGGAAGCAAAGATAACAACCTCACAAGCAAGCTATATAATATAAACAAGGAAAGCTTGCACAAGTAAAGGGAAGAAATAACCATAAGTGGAGTCGGTGAAGACGAGGATGTGTTACCGAAGTTCCTTCCCTTTGAGGGGAAGTACGTCTCCGTTGGAGCGGTGTGGAGGCACAATGCTCCCCAAGAAGCCACTAGGGCCACCATATTCTCCTCACTCCCTCACACAATGTGAGGTGCCGTGATTCCACTAGTGGTGCCCTTGAAGGCGGCAACCGAACCTTTACAAACAAGGTTGGGGCTATCTCCACAACCGAATTGGAGGCTCCCAACGACGCCACGAAGCTTCACCACAATGGAATATGGCTCCGAGGTGACCTCAACCGTCTAGGGTGCTCAAACACCCAAGAGTAACAAGATCCGCAAGGGATTAGTGGGGGGAATCAAATATCTCTTGGTGGAAGTGTAGATCGATGTCTTCTCAAGCAATTCCAGGGAAATCAACAAGTTTGATTGTCTAGGGAGAGAGATCGGGTGGAAATGGAGCTTTGAGCAACAATGGAGCTTTGGGGAGGAAGAGGTGAGTCTTCTTGGAGAAGAAGACTCCCTATATATAGTGGGAGAACAAATCCAACCGTTATCCCACATTTCTGCCCGCAGTGCGCGGTACTACCGCACGTAAGTTACGGTACAACCGCTCGGCCAGCGGTACTACCGCTCTGGGTGCGGTACTACCGCTGGTGCAGTACTAGCCTTGACTTCACTCTGTTGTGTTGACACACGGGCGGTAGTACTGCCTGAGCGGTACTACCGCTCGTCCCTGCGGTACTACCGCAAGGCAGAGATAAGCTGGCCGAGGACAAGTGTGGATGAAATAAAATACATCCGTAGCTACATCCGCAGAAATACAGTAGTAGCAAAAACATGACACGGTACTACCGCTTGACCCAAGCGGTACTACCGCGTAGGATGCGGAAGTAAAAAATTACTTCCGCACCTACTACCGTACTAGTTACTACGCCGGGCCAGATACACGGTACTACTATGCTCATGATACGGTACTACCGCTTGTTGCGGTACTACCGTGCCCTGAGGCGGTACTACTGTGTGGCTGTGCGGTACTACCGCTTACAATGAGCGGTACTACCGCCTGCCATGCAGTTGTATTAGTAGGAAGCCATGGTTTTGTACTTACGAGGAAAACAGCCGGAGCTCCAGAGAGGCAAAGGAAAGGTGGTGCGAAAGTGTAGACGTGTACGTGTTGATTCCACCCAAACCTTTCCGAAGCGGACCCCCTCTTAATAGTACGGCTTTCCTATTACTCAAATCCACAGAAAAAGGAGCAAAAGGAAACACCGTCTTCCATAGGTTCTGAGGGGCACATAATCGTCTTGTGCCTAGGTGAGATATATCTGAAAGAGCTTAGAGCACACGATTAGTCCGCAAATGCATTGTCATCAATCACCAAAACTACTTAGGGAGTAATATTCCCTTAAAATCGTTCGAGTCATCTTAATTAGGGTTCTATTCTTGCGCTCTACGATGCCATTCTACTGAGGTGTGTACGGAGCTGAGAACTCATGAGTGATTCCCATAGTATCCAGATAAAGATCAAGGCAGGTATTTTTGAACTCAGTTCCATTGTCCCTTCTGATATGCTTGATCTTGACGCCATAGTTGTTCATGGCACGGTTGGCGAAGCGTCTGAAAACATCTTGCACTTCAGTCTTGTAGAGAATTATATGCACCCATGTGTATCTTGAATAATCATCAACAATGATGAAGCCATAGAGACAAGCTGTGGTGGTGAACGTGGAGTAGTGAGTAGAGCCAAATAAATCCATGTGAAGCAGCTCGAAGGGTTTGGATGTCGTCATGATTGTCTTCGAGGGATGCTTGGCCCTAGTCATCTTCCCAGCTTCGCAGGCACCACACAGATGATCTTTCTTGAACTTGACGCCCTCGATGCCTACGACGTGCTTCTTCTTCGCGAGAGTGTGCAAGTTCCTCATGCTGGCATGTCCTAGCCTCCGATGCCAGAGCCAGCACTCTGAAGCTTTTGCTAGAATACACACGGCCATCCGCGGTCCTGCTGAGAAATCTACCATATATAGGTCACCTTTCCGATATCCTTCAAAGACTAGAGACTTGTCAGATTCCATTAGTACAAGACATCGATATTTTCCAAATATCACAATCATGTTTAAGTCACAAAGCATTGAGACAGACATTAAGTTGAAACCAAGGGATTCAACCAGCATGACTTTATCCATGTGCTGATCCCTTGAGATTGCAACTCTACCTAGACCCAATACCTTGCTTTTACCAGTGTCAGCAAATGTCATGTGACTCTTGTCAGATGGATGTAAGGTTGAGTCCATAAGAAGACTTCGATCTCCAGTCATGTGATTCGTGCATCTACTGTCCATAATCCATTCTGAAGTCTTTGGTGTCATACCCTACAGTGCAGTTAGGGGGATAGGCTTCACGAAAAGAAATTGTGAAGCATAAACATTTAACGTACAAGCGGATTATGAAAGCATAGATCCAAGTTAGAACTGATAGGATGATTGGCAAGCGATTCAGGAACAAAATACATAGTAAGACCATTTGGGCATTTGATCTTGCGCCCTACAAGTTGTTTTAGGTCCCTAGGAATAGCATCAGACGCCTTTGATTTTCGGCTGGAGACCTTTCCCTGCAAGAGAAAGTCAATTCTTCTTAACCACCCACATCTTCAGGGGTGGCTTAGAAGCAATGAGTCTAAGAGCAGCATCTGAGAATTTTGGCTTTGGAGCCCTAGCAAATAGTCTTGCAGTAGGTGAATAACACTCATAAGAATAAGCAGAGAAGTTCTTTGTTTTGTGAACATAGCAGTTTGAGGAAACACGCTCATATTCATGGGTCTGAGTATAATTTCCCTGCAAAACATTGGCGTTAGGGTGACTCAGGTGAGTCCTCTGGCTGTGTGAAGCCTTAGGACCGTATGAAGCCTTTGGTCTGGGGTTTGTCTTCTTCCCAGGTGGTGTCATGATGACATTTACTGGAAGCTTCTTAAGACAACCTTTGGGAACCCAAATCTTCTTCATAGGTGGCCCGTTCCTGCAGTTAGTACCAATATACCTGGCAAACACTTCACCATTCTGATTCTTAAACAGTTTATAGTTTGCATCAAAGGATTCATCAATGATAATAGGATTAGCACAAGTGAAGCCAGATAAGGTAGATGGATCCACTGAAGGTTCCTTTGCAGCAAACCATGTGGTTTTGGGGTACTGCTCAGGCTTCCAGTATGAATCATCAACATTCATTTTCCTCTCGAACCCTACACCCTCTTTCCTAGGGTTTCGGTTCAGAATCTGCTTTTTGAGGACATCACATAAAGTCTGATGCCCTTTGAGGATTTTGTACATTCTTGTTTCAAGCAAATTCTTCAACCTAGCATTTTCATCAGCAATAGTAGTGATATCCTCAGCAGAGGGGTTAGTTACCACATCAGCAGTTGAAGATATTGCAACAGTGGTAGCAGTAGAACATTCAGCGACAGATGTAGCGTTATCACGCTCAATGCATTTTAGACATGGTGGTTCAAATCCTTCCTGAGCGGAGCTGATCAGTTGAGCGCGGAGTGACTCATTTTCTTTTTGAAGATCTTCATGAGCCGCTTTAAATTTCTCAAGTTCTCGCTTCCTTTGAAGGTAATCGTGGGAAAGCTTTTCATGAGTTTTTGAGAGCGATTCATGAAGACTTTCAAGTTCCTCGTACTTAACATGAAGATTTTTTTATGTCTTCAATTAAGGACTGAGAACGGGTCATTTCCGCGTCCAACAGGTCATCGCTTTTGTCTAACAATTTTTGAATATGTTCCATAGCTTTCTGCTGTTCAGTGGCAATTTTAGCAAGTGTTTTGTAGCTAGGTTTTGATTCACAATCAGAGTCATCTTCACTGGATGTTTGAAAGTAAGCATCGCGTGATTTTACCTTGGCACCGCGTGCCATGAAGTAGTAGGTGGAAGCAGAGTCGTCGTTCTCATTATCATCAGTGTTGGTGACTGAGCCATTGTCTTCACTGTTGAAGATGGACTTGGCAACGTAGGCTGTGGCTAGAGCCAGACTTGCAGCACCAGAATCGGACTCCTCCGCAGAATCCACCTCCGCTTCTTATGAAGCAGACTCCTCCTCTGAATCCATCTCCTTGCCAACAAACGTGCGAGCCTTGCCAGATGAATTCGTGTTGTGTGATGAAGACTTTCATGAAGACTTGGAAGAAAACTTTGAGGATTTCTTCTTTTTCTTGTCATCAGAATCATATTCCTTGCTCTTCATCTTCTTCTTCTCATTGTCCCATTGAGGACACTCAGAGATGTAGTGACCAGGTTTCTTGCACTTATGACATGTTCTCTTGTAGTCATGGGTAGAAGCTTCATCATTTCTTGAGCTGGATCGTGCAGACTTTCTGAAGCCTTTCTTTCTAGTGAATTTCTGGAACTTCTTCACAAGCATGGCAAGCTCCTTTCCAATGTCTTCAGGATCATCAGAACTGCAGTCAGATTCTTCTTCAGATGAGGAAGCAGCCTTTGCCTTCAAAGCGCGAGATCGACCATAGTTGGGACCATAGATGTCACGTTTCTCAGATAGCTGGAACTCTTGTGTGTTGAGCCTCTCAAGTATGTCAGACGGATCGAGAGTCTTGAAGTCAGGGTGTTCTTGAATCATCAGGGCAAGGATGTCAAATGAGCTGTCAAGTGATCTCTGTAGCGTCTTGACTATTTCATGCTTGGTGATCTCAATGGCGCCAAGTGCCTGAAGCTCATTTGTGATGTCAGTGCGGCGATCGAATGTGTGCTGGACATTCTCATTCTCGTGTCTCTTGAAGTGATTAAAGAAGTTGCGAAGGACACTGATTCTTTGATCTCTCTGGGTTGAGACGCCTTCGTTGACCTTAGAGAGCCAGTCCCAGACTTCCTTCGACGTTTCCAGAGCACTCACACGACCATATTGTCCTTTGGTCAGATGACCACTGATGATATTCTTGGCTGTGGAATCCATTTGGACGAGCTTCTTGATATCAGCAGGGGTGAGACCTTCACCAGTCTTGGGAACGCCGTTCTTGACGACAAACCAGAGGTCCACATCAATGGCTTCAAGATGCATGCACATCTTGTTCTTCCAGTAGGGGTATTTAGTGCCATTGAAGACGGGGCACGCAACGGAGACTTTGATTATCCATGTAGTAGACATAGCTAAAACTCCAGGTGGTTAAACCGAATCACACAGAACAAGGGAGTACCTTGCTCTGATACCAATTGAAAGTGCTGTATATCGACTAGAGGGGGGGTGAATAGGCGATTTTTATGAAAGACTTCAAAACATGAAAGTTTCGAAGACAAACTATAGAACCGACCTATTTATATGCAGCGGAAGGTAGACTACACTAGACAAGCCATAGTCAAGTATTCAATTAGGTGAAAGCATGAAGACTAATCAGGATGGAAGATTGCATGAAGCCAATTATAACAAGTAGTCACACAATGAAGTCAAACTAGAAGGCAAGCAGGCAATGACTTCACAACGACAGACAATAAGTAAAGTGAAGGAAGGGATAGAACCAGTAGCTCAGGGAAGACAGTGATTTGTTAGACCAGTTCCAGTTGTTGTGAAAACTGTACGTCTGGTTAGGGAGGTCGAGATTTAACTCAGAAGACCGCATCTTCACCTTATTCCCCTTGAGCTAAGGACACCTAGTCCTCGCCCAATCACTCTGGTAAGTCTTCAAGGTAGACTTCCAAACCTTCACAGACTTCGTTCACCGGCGATCCACAATGACTCTTGGATGCTCAGAACGTGACGCCTAACCTGCTGGAGGAAACATAGTCCTCAAGTGTAACAAGTCTTTGGGTCATACAGACAGAAAGACTTCAGTGATGCCTAACACTTTTTGGCTCTGGGTGTTTGGGCTTTATCCTCGCAAGGATCTCTCTCTCAAATGCTTCGGGGGTGGGTTGCTCTCAAATGACAAAAGCCGTGTAATAACTCTGAGCAGCCACCAATTTATGGTGTAGGGGGTGGGCTATTTAAAGCCACTAGGCAACCCGACCAGATTTGTCCGAAGTGACCCTGGGTCACTAAGGAACTGACACGTGTTCCAACGGTCAGATTTCAAACACACACGGCAACTTTACTTGGGCTACAAGTAAAGCTGACTCATCCAGCTCTAGATAAGATTTGCTCTCATTGTCTTCGCTCGAAGACATAGGATTTGGTTGAGCATCACTTTAGTCACTCTGACTTTGTTCACTTGGACCCCACTTAATAGTACGGTGGTTCCTATGACTCAACAAAGAAGAAAAGGAAACAACGAAACATCTAAGTCTTCGCGCTCCATAGTCTTCACACAATGTCTTCTCTTGTCATAGCCTTCAATATGATTATCTTCATATACCACCATTTTCGTCAATGTCTTCATACATTTTTAGGGGTCATCTCCGGTAGGTAAACTGAATCAATGAGGGACTACTACCTGTGTTATGCTGCAATTCTCACAAACACATTAGTCCCTCAACTAGGTTTGTTGTCAATACTCCAAAACCAACTAGGGGTGGCACTAGATGCACTTACAATATACATCGCATTTGTCGGAAAGCCTGAAAGTAAAATGCAAGCACCAATGCCAAGTCTAGCACTTGAACGTCGGGGCGCTAGTTCCACCACAAATTTAGAGTACCTTGGTAAACTAATTAAACCTATGAATCCATCCCCACTCCCTAGTCCCCCACTGCATTTCTGCGTGCCCTACCTTCCCCTAATAAACTTACCCATGTCATCATGTCCATTATCACCCACCTAATAATAGTCGTCGTGCAACAGCCCTCGCATCAGAATGGTCACCCTCGAAACCGTTCCATCGGGACATTTCTGCCATTTGATAGCCATCTCCTACCTCCCATTTTCACCTTCGCGCAATGTCACGCAACACTGCCAGCTTGTAGCCGTGTGCCCTCCCCTTGTCGTGGCGTAGCCTCGCCTCCTCTCGCCCCCACTGACTCACGGATGTAGCCCCCAGGACTGACACTACATAGCATGGATCCAATGCCACCAAAGCTTCACATGACGAACACACCGAAATGGGCTCGCTTTGTGGAAGAGTTGATATCACAACACATATTACAAAATATTATGCATACAACAAGAGTAATACATACACAATATCTCATACAACGAGGGTCTTATGACCAAAATCTAACTCATACAATGGAAGTGAATAAACCTTATACATGTAAGAATGCAAATTGCCTTAAGAAGGTTCAAGCTAAAGAAAATGGCATCCATAACCCTTCCCAAACTGTTGTTTGAAGGGCAACCAATTAAACATTGTCCATCACCATACCTGTAATCTGCATCTGTACCTGTTGTTGTTGCGGCAAGTGCGAGTACAGGGGTACTCAATGAGTCTCATTATCAAAGGTACTCGCACTAACAAATCTATATGTATGAAAGAGATAAGTAGTGGAGCTGCAAGCACTAAGCAACACCACAATTTATAGCAAGCATGCTAAAGAGCAGCATGCAAAGCACGCATGGTATGCTAGGTAATAACATGATATTTGGCCATATGTAGAGTTCAACTGACTTTGCAAGATAGGTATGCAATCCCGATGAATATTCCTAAGGACACCATTTATGTGAATGAAATGACCTTCGTAGAAGAAATTTTTAAGGACCATAATGCTTTAAAAATCATATGAAATTTCTTTGAATTAAAGGACCCCTTAGCGTCAATGTTCATGAACAAGCTCATGTGTGGTGATTCGGGTGCTAAACGCGTTGATTTAAGTAGCCACACATTCATTAAACAAACCTGGTACACACAATACATACACGAACATCGATATAGAAAAACCGAGAGACATGAGATTGAAATATTTGCACAAAGGATCCCAAAACAAGACATTTTATAGTAGAATCCTTGAAGATCAACGTGCCTTGCCTAACCGTCGTCCCCAAATGAACTATGCCGCCGACGTGGCTTCATCAGAGAGATATAGAAGTTGTCGCCACACCTAGATCCAAAAGATCACCATCACAGAAAAATCTGCCTTTTGAACCGATGAAACGGTATGCCGCACACAGGCGGAGTTGAGTCTTTGTAGTGTGTCATACAGGGATCATCCCTATCTCCGCCTGATCGCAACATTGTCGACTTAAACCAATGCAATTGGAGAAGATCGGTGTCGCTGCACATTGCCATTTGCACGCCCTGCTTTAAAAGAAATACCTCTAGTTTCCGTGTAACACAACATGTAGTGCTAAACGTGTGTTGAGAATACATACAAGTTTTTTTGTTTGAGACCTGAATGATTGGAGTATCATCGAAGAACTAGCTATGAACAAGGGTGCGTGGAAGCTTGCTATCCATGCGCCAAAGCCATGAGTTGGTCGCGAGATCTTATGGGTTTCACCTCTAGCCTACCCTCAACTTATTTGGGACTAAAGGCTTCATTGTTGTTGTTGACATGGAAAATACAAACAACTTTGTAGTACAAAGTTGGAAATATTTGAGTCGGTTCCCCTGCATATGCAGCCAGAAAGGATCCTGGACTCTTGTAAGTCGGTCATGGTTGTCAGCCAGCATGCCTATATGAGCGAGCACGCTCTCGATCCAACCTTCCCTCCCATCCTCCCTCCTCCAATCCAATCCCCACCTCGATTGATCTCCAAAATCCTAGAGCCCCACCTCCTCCCTCGCGACACCGCAAAATGCGAGCCATGCCCCCCTCCTCCACCACGGCACCATAGTTAGTGTGCTAGGGTTTTGGGGGATTAGATCCGAGAGAGGTAGGCCGGGTGGGGGAGAGAAGATCTGATTGATTTTCAGGCGGGTAGGATGGTTAGTTACATGGATTGGGAGGAAGGAGGAATCGACATGGCTGGCCTGGTCGACGGTGCAGATGCGATTCATCAGCGTGGTGTGGGCCCTCCCCGTGCTTCAAACCGACGGTGTAGATGCGATTCATCACGAGTGGTTAATTTTTCCTAATTTTACCCTCAATTGTTTTGCCTAATATAATACTCCATGGTCATTTTAAAAGTGGAAGTGCGTTATATCGACTAGAGAGGGGTGAATAGGCGATTTTAACAAATTCGTCACTGAGGAAATTCTATCTGAGGAATTTCCTAAGCAACGAACTAGTAGCAGCGGAATAGATACTCAAGTGCATGCACAACAAAGCAGTAGCATAGTCATCATGATGAAATGAAGGCAAACACAGAGCACAAGTAGCGTGTAAACATGATAAGCAGGCTGAAGACTGAGGACTGAAGAAATAGGGTTGAGTAAATTGAGAAAGTCTTCAGTCAAAGTCTTCAATCAATACAGATCAAGTTCAACAACAAATGAATGAGTAAATGGAAGGGTTGAGAAAATTGAACCAGTAGGCTTGGTGAAGATAATTATTTGTTAGACTAGTTCCAACTGCTGTGACAGTTGTACGTCTGGTTGGGGCGTCTAGGTATTCAAACCTGAGGACACACAGTCCCGGACACCTAGTCCTGGACATAAATGTCCTTTAATGATAAGACATAAATGTCCTTTAATGATATGACCATTAGGTGGATAGGATATTTTGAGACAACTGGCGCATAGCAGCAACGGTCGAAAATTTGAGCTCTCAAATTCCTTAGGACTATCATGTTCCTCACTTGTAGGCAATCTACACTGGCAAATTCCTAACTCGTCAGTCGAAACAAATTCCCGAGAAACAGAAGAACTACGTCTGTGTTACTGAAGAAATTGACGGAACTGTATGAGATTTCCAATGGCTTCACTCGAAGGGATTGGGTAGTGTAGGCTTTGAGTTGAGAATCACTTGGAAATGTGTTTCCTTAGTTTTACCTCGACCCCCTTTAATAGTATGATGTTTCCTATGACTCAAGAAAGAGAAAATGAAACTACGAAAATAAAAGTCTTCATGCTTCATAATCCTCGCATGAATATCCAAGCCTTCAAGGTCACACCAATTTATTCATTTTCAAAGTCTTCAAGAAAACAAAAGTCTTCAACTGAAGACATACATTTTTAGGGGTCGGCTTTCTTCATAAGTATCAATCTCCTCATAGACTTATAGTACCTATGTACACTCATAAACACATTAGTCCCTTAACCTATAAGTCTTCAATACACCAAAATCACTAAGGGGCACTAGATGCACTTACAGTCTCCCCCTTTTTGGTGATTGATGACAAATAAGTTAAGTTTTCAACGGGGATAAACATATGAAGTGTAACATGAATTTGATTACAAGATATAGAAGAAACCCCCTAAAGATGTGCATGTTTGAGGATTTTGCTTGAGTAGCAAATGCACATTGTAGAGTAATATCATGGAGATCTCCCCCTATATCTTGTAATTCATACACGCATTTAACATATGATTTGAAGAATTTGAAATGCATGATGAAATATGGTGAGTAGCTAATGCACATTGTATAGTAATATCATGGAGATCTCCCCCTATATCTTGTAATTCATACACACATTTAACATATGATTTGAAGAATTTGAAATGCATGATGAAATATGGTGTCTGACGAAAGTCAGCATGCGTGCATTAAGTTACTGAGGAAATAAGTATGCAGAAAGCAGTTCAAAAAGTGTCATACCACCATCGAACTTAAGTTTACAAATCATCAGATCAAACACCTCAGAAGAGCGAGAGTAGTAACTTAACGAAAATATAGCCCATATAAGAGAGACCCGCTTGAAGACTAACTCACATTTCTCCCCCTTTGTCATCAAATGACCAAAATGGACGAAAAATGAGGACTAACGCCCCTGAAGAATATCATCATGATGTCGATGGAGGAGGGCCAACATTGTTGGGGTCGTCCGTTGATGTAAGGCCTGCCGCAGTGTCGTCCAAATCTTTAGCTTCATCCGTCGTGCGCGATGAAGAAAATGAACTTGTGACCAGCTGAGGAACTTTGACCTTCTTCAATTTCTTCGAAGGTGGTTGAGACTAGTCAAAGTCCTGTTGGAAGTCCATCTCCTTGAGTTCTTCAGCACCGAAGTGATGTGAAAGAATAACCCAAGTGCGATCGAAGATTTCATGCACATAGTAGTGATTCTTCTTCACAGTATTCTGTGTGACAGTCATGTTCTGAAGAATTGCAGCAAACTGGCGCTTGACCCAGTTGTGATTGCGATCAACCTTCAGATGAAGACTTAGGAGAAGCTCATGGTCAGTCATCACTCGCGGAACAGTTGCTTGAGGAATTTGCTTTGAAGCATTTGCGGCACTGTCTTGGGTTGCAGAATCATCATTGGTAGAATAAGATGCAGCTTTGCGAATCTGGCCATCCAAAGGACGAGTGCCTTCATCAATGATAGCAGCTTTGCCCTTTCCGTCAACTGAGGAAATGGTCCGTTTGAGGACTTCAACAGGAGGCAAATAGCTAAGGTGATTTTTAAAGTCAACCTTGTATGCAATTGAAGACCTTGTTCTGATGAATCTCATAATCCAGGGAGCATAAGCTTCAACTCAAAAGGTGACAGTGCAACATTCGCCAAAAGTCCTCATGAAGAAATCGTGATAATTGATGGGAATCCCATGCATGATATTGAACATCATATTCTTCATGATGCCAACAACGTCTTCTTCTTCAGAGTTGTGGCCCTTAATTGGACTGAGGGTTTTGGTGAGTATGTGGTAGATGGTCCTTGGCACATAAAGCAAATCCTTCACAAGGAAAATTGTTCTTGGAGATTGGCCAGCCTTCAAAGGCTTCATCAGCACTTGCATCAAATGATTTTGAAGTTCAGGTTCATCATAGATTTTCTTGCGCCGTTAGCAGGAGGATAAACTGGGATAGCATGAAGCCATTCAATTGCTGGTGCTTTGTAGTGAGTATTTTCAAACATCTAGTCCAGCACCCATGAATTCACATCATTCACATCACCAGTCAGATGCAAGGTGGCATAGAACTGAAGAATGAGTTCTTCATTCCAGTCACAGATGTCAGAGCAGAAACTCAGAAGCCCCGCTTTGTGAAGTAAATTTAGCACAGGCTCAAAGCAAGGGATGGATTCCATGTCAACATGAGGAATTTGATGATGCTCAAATACCTTGTCCATGTCGAATAGCAGTGAAGAATAAAAATTCATCTGACTTGCTATCCAGAACCGCTTGCGACGAAGTCTTGCTGAGTCATAAGGGTTGAATTCAAATTGATGTTCAACGAAGAAATCATCAGCCTTGAATTTCTGCTTTGTTGCATGAGGGTTCTTCTACTTGGGCTGAAGATTTACATATGATGATTTTGCAGCCTCTTGATGCAAAACTTCTGGAGCTCCTGTCTGAGGAATTGAAGTTTCAGGTTCTTCAGCAGCAGTTGGTCAATTTCTTCAGCTGTTGCAGCTAGAGCTCCATCAGGAAAGGACAGAAGAGGAGTTTGGAGTTCTTCAGAGCCCGCGTGAATTTCTTCAGTTTGAGGAGGGGACTGAGGAACTTGTTATAGAGGTGTGGTCAAGGGTGAATTGGGATAAGTGTTTTCCCAATAATCATCGTTGAGCACTGGAGTTGTAGATCCAATATCCACATCTTCATCTTCTTCCAGTTCCTCAATGCCGACCTCTTCAGCAGTGAACTAAGGCATGGGCGATGATACCGGAGGGGTTGAAGGGATTTCTTCCGCTTCAATTTCATCATCCAACTGCTCTGAAGAAGCAACAGAAGGACTTTCTTCAGCAGTGTCATCAGGAATCTCATAATCCTTTCCAAAGGGAACAATCTCCTTTGATGGCACAACAGAAATGGGGAAAACATCAATGGGGTTTGTGACGGAGCTTGACAGGGTCCTCACTTTCTTGGGAGCTGAGGATTCTACAGTTGATGATGCTTTCCTTTTATTCACAGCTGCCTACTATGCAGCCTTTGTCTTCTTCACTTCTGATGCAGAAGGAAGATTGATATTCTTCACAGGTGAAGACTTTCCAGGAGGAGCAGATGACACAGGTTCAGTTTCTTCAAGCACGACTGTTGCAGTCACCCTGGCATTCTCAGATTCTTCAGGCGCTACAGCAGATTCTTCAGCAGGCCTGGGTTGTTCTTCAGACGCAACATTGGAAGTTTCCCTCGCAATTTCATCAGCGGCTGAAATTTCTTCAGCAGCCCTGGCATGTCCAGTTTCTTCAGCAGCTACATTTTCAGCTGTGCTTTCAGTTTCCTCGGCAAGATGAATTTCTTCTTGCGAGGAGCTTTCACCACCAAGTTTGAGGGACTTGGAGAGCTTGACGAATCTGACTTTGGCCCCTAGCCAATCAGCACGGTATCTGTCAAATTCATCACTGTGGCCTTTGATTTCGGTTTGCAGTTTTACAAGGTCCTCAGGAGACATGTTCACAATATTTTTCTTCAAGAAGCGCTCCTTCTTGTATTGATCTTTCTTAGCTTTTCTGGCTTGTTCAAACTTTCATTTTTCTTCACCAATGAAAGCAGCCAACATATGACTTTGAACATGAGTGAGGTTCATGTCAGGGAGAGGTGTATTGGGATCTTTGTGCCAAAGATCAATATAATCAAGGATCTTCTTTGGATCCAGCATGAGAGGCACATAAATGCCCTTGTCTCTAGCGGCCTTCATCTGCCGGTCTCTAATGATTTCAGTAAGTTCTTCATCATCAGCTTTATCGTCATCAGACAAAACTTGAAAAGCCACTTTCTTCTGAGGACTTGCCCTCTTTCCTCGTCCAGCAGTGGTCTTCACTTTCAGCAAGGTTGGACCAGGTGAAGATTGTGGTGGAGCTGATGAACTTGCAGAGGCTCCTGAAGCAATTGAGAACCCTATAGTCATTTGACATGTTGCAGGGTGCACAGGAGTTGAGGACTTTGCAGCAGCGGCTGAGGATTGTGCAGCAACAGATGGAATTGAGGCGGCCCTTGAGGAAGTTGTCTGAGGAATGTGTCCTGAAGGCTTTGAGGAACCTGGTCGTGAGGACATTGTTGTTGATGAATTTGGCTTGACAGTCGGTTACTTCAGCATAGCCTTCTTGGGCTTGCTGGCAGAGGCCTCAACAGCAGAGGCAGCAGCAGCAGAGTCTTCATTGAATTTCCTCACTGCTTCTCTGGCTGCCCGTTGAAGCTTTGCTTGGCGCTTGGCCCATTCCTTTGGAAATTCCTCACCACGTCTGACGCTTGAGGGATCTGCAACTTGGCATGGAGCCAATGGAGGTCTTGTGCAAAGAGGGTTTACAAGAAATTTCTTCATGTACTTTGGAGTAACATATCGGTATTCCCTCCATTATTTAGCCCATCTCCTCTCAATCCTCTGAATGCGCACTTTGCGCTGATTCTTGTTCTCTTTGCCATGAGTTTCTTCATCAGGAGTGCAATATTGATAATCAGTATATATGTCTTCATGGATTTCAAACACAGTGTTTGTCTCAGGTCTCTTTCCTCCGTTCTTGGTCTCTTACCTTCAGCCATTTTCCTCACTTGAGGATTTTGAACAATTGAAGTTTCTGAGAAAGTATGTAACTTTTCTTTGAGGAATGCTGCAAATGAGTTAAGTTGATGAGAACCTAGAGATCAGCAGCAGACATTTGTACCTGTGAACATAGTATATGTGCGAAGAATTTGGAGAGGTCATATGCGTTCTCGGAAATTTTCAAAAGTATCAAGTTTGAGGAATTTGACCATGGGAGTCTTGAAGAATTTCACTAAGTGTTCTTGCTTTAGGTTCCAGAGTTGTATAGATCAGAAATCCACGCAATTGAGGAATCATGAAGAAAAACACAACTTAGAGAAGCAAATCAAGAACAGATTGACTTAGGTGTTTAGGTAGTGGGAAGTTGAAGAATAAACACCTTTTGAATAAATTGTGGGAATCATGAGAATCAAAGAAGGGTAGTAAAATTATATTTTAATTAGCCTTGGTGAAGAACACAACGAACTAATTGAACGTTGGAGAAGCTCGTCGGTCCAGATCTCCAATGCCCTAACTTGGCAGAGGGAGACAACTACGCGGCGGCAGAGTAAAGACGTCCATGGTCGGCGCGAGTATGACGACAAGGAGGTCGAGGCAGCGAAGCTCTTCCTCATTGGCGTCGATGGAGAGTAGCAGCGATGCTAGGTCTGAGAGCTCGAGCGAGACGGTGGTTGAGCGAAGTAAATGAGGTGAGGTGAAGGGGAGGGGTATTTATAGCCATTGTGAAAAACTTCTCATCCGAAGAAATTGGACGAACATGCCCCTGCCCTTTGTTATCCTAGCGACATGTGTCACCCACGTTCCGAGGAGTAAAGATAGTGGAGATTGTGGGAGACTTGTTTAATCCATCGTGGGATGTGGAACGGTTTGAGCGGCAAAAGCCAAAAATTTTGCATAAGAAAATTTTAACGTTGCGTTCACAAATTCTTTAGTTGTCAAGGACATCATGAAGATTTTGAACATGTTTCAAATAGAACGCATATGAAGAATTTGTGAATAGACTGGATTGAGTTAAGCATAGAGGGGGAAGGGGTCCGATCACATTCACTTAGAGGAAAAAACCAACTTGAAGAATTAGCAATAAGTGAATGTTGTAGAGGACATAAAAACTCAATATATAAAGCCAATAAAGAACACCAGTGAAAAAGTTGATGAAATTGCAAATTTTGAGGAATTTGAAGTTTTGAAGAATTTGTAAATTTAACGAAAAACTCAAATTCCAACTTTGTTTGGTGGCGTGACCCACCGTATAAGAATGATGATTTCAGATACCGCGTACAATTGTCGTAGGGCTGTAAGAATCAATTTATTCATTAATTTCTTCACACTTAGAGGGTTAGTCTTCATTGATTGAAGAAAACCGTTACTTCGTGTGTTGCGCATCAAAGTCATCAATTTTGCATAAGTGTTAGGATGAGTGTCCTTTCAAAGAACATTCGAAGATTCTAAGATATTTATCTCACACCGCAACTTGCAAAATATCTTCTCATCCAAGGGCTTAGTGAAGATATCTGTCAGCTGTTCTTCAGTCTTCACGTGGTAGATGGAGATGTCGCCCTTGAAGACATGGTCACGAAGAAAATGATGACGGATCTGGATGTGCTTTGTCTTCGAGTGCTGAACTGGGTTGTGAGCAATCTTGATGACACTCTCATTATCACAATAGGGTGGCACATTCTTCATGTTGATGCCATAGCTCGAGGGTTTGCTTCATCCACAGCAATTGAGCACAGCATGAACCGACAGCAATGTACTCAGCTTCAGCAGTAGAGAGTGATACACAGTTCTGCTTCTTCGAGGACCAACAAACTAAGGATCGTCCGAGGAAATGGCATGTGCCGTATGTAGACTTGCGATCCACTCGATCACCAGCATAGTTAGAGTCAGAATATCCAATGAGATCAAAATCAGAGCCCTTGGGATACCATAATCCAAGTGTTGGAGTGTGAGCTAGATATCGAAGAATATGCTTCACTGCCTTATGGTGTGATTCCTTTGGTGTAGCTTGAAATCAGGCACACATGCAAACACTAAGCATAATATCTGGCCTAGATGCACATAAATACAATAAAGAGCCAATTATGGAGCGGTATACCTTTTGACCAAAGTCTTTACCATTTTCATCAGTGTTGTGACACCCCGAGACCGATGCGCCAGGTGTCAGCCAGTTATTCGTCGTCGTTGCCATGTCATCTGCTTGCATGTTGCATTTTGCCATGTCATCGTGTGCATTGCATCAGCATGTTTTCAAAACTTGCATCCGTCCGAGTCCGCCCGTCCTTTCTGTTGTCCGTTCTGAGCCCAGACACACTCACACGCGCCCACGGCGCCTCCGAATATTTATTTTTTGAGTGGCCGGAAAATGTTCTCGGAATGGGATGAAACTTGGCGTGTGGTCTTATTATAGTGTAGACAGGCTGCCTGCCAAATTTCATCGCGTTCAGAGCTCGTTTGGTAGCCTAACCGTTAAAATATAGCGGCACTAGTCGCCGGTTAAATCGTCGGACGTTTTCGGTCTCCAAAAACCGTCGTCGGGTCGCACTTCATCTCTCTCTTCTCATCCCATGGCCTCCACCACAGCCCATCTAGCCCACCTACACTACCCCTCCGTTGCGGACCGTCCGATCGGGATCTAATGGTCCGAAACGGATTAAAACCCCCAAACCCTAGCCCTTTCCCTATATAAACACCCCCATGTCCATTTTGGGCATCCCCTAGGCCTTCCCCTACATCCAGCCACCTCCCTTGCATCAAAATCCGTGCCTGGCCAGCCCACCACCGCCACTTGTCGCTGGACAGCCAACCAGCTAGCACACCGCCGCCACTTGGCGTTGCCCGATTGGCCAGCCGCCGCCACCTCAGCCTCTCAACACCACTCCCACGTCGCCATGTTGCCCTGCAGCCGCCTCCCTCCGCACCAGGCCCGCGCGGCCAATCGCCAGCCCGTCCGGCCCGGATCCCGCGCGGCCGCCTCCTCGCGCCTCCAGCGCGCGCGCCCCCGCACCTCGTCCGCCCCGCCGCCAGTTGGTCGCCGCCGCCGGCCCGCCTCCCTGCGCCTCGCCGCCGCTCCTCGCCGGACCAGGCCGTCACCTCACCGGATCTGGTTGCCGCCGCCATGAATCCTCGCCGCCGGCCAGCGCCCGCCGCCTTGCGCCTCGACTGCCCCGCCCCTCGTCGGCCGGCCGCTCCTCCGGCCGGATCCGGAGCGCCACCGCTAGGAGCTGCCGCGCCGCTCCCCGTGCCTGGCCCCGTCGCCGGCCGGCCGGGCAACCGCCGCCGCTGCACTGCCTCGTTCCCACGGGGTCGAGGGAGCTCGGCCTCCTCCCTGTGCCCCTGACCCGTGGGCCCACAGGCCCCAGACGCCGGACGAGTCCGCTGGAGTCCGGACATGTCCGCCCCTCTCTCTCTGTACCACTGCCGCGTGGGTCCAGCAGTCGGACGTGTCCGACCTGGTCTGGACATGTCCACCCCGAGAGGTTGCTTTTTCCACTAAGTCCCTTTTCTATCTTAAAATTGTTGCATACTTTGTGATGTTGTAACTTGTTGTGTGTATGTCCAAATTGGGTGAATGATATGTCAAAATGATCGTGGTGATATGCTCTTCATTTTGTTCCATTGTGGCATGCTTGTTTGAGTTCATCTTGATGCCTTAATCCTCGTTGCAAGAGTGCTATATGTTTAAAACTGCTGATAACTGTCAATTTGTTGCATGCTTGTGGTGATGATAACTTTGTGCATGTTTATCCAAATGGAGCATATGATATGTCAAAATGTTCATTGTCAAGTGCTCTACATGTTGGTTGATGTAGCATTCATGTTAGGTGCCATATTGCCATGTTAATAACTGTTGCAAAAGTGCATGTGGCTGTTAAGTGCTGAAACTTGTTGTGAGATGTTGATTTGACTTGCTCATTTCTACTGATGTGTTTGTCTTTCATGCCACATGTCAATATGTTTTAGAAGCACAATCATATGGTCTTTCCTGTGGTGCAATCCACTTTCCATGATATGCCTTGAGGTGACTTAAACAAGCTTGTAAACATGACATGCCAATGTTGCTGTTTTATACTTAGTGAAAAAAACTGCTAAGTCTGGAATCTGTTAAACCTGATGCTATGTTTGCTTGATGCCTCACTCAAATCCATGCATGTTTTAGTATGTCAAATAATCATGTCTTGTTGTCCATGTTATGCTCTATCCATCCATGCCCTTGTTTGCATATATGGCCTGCTATAGCTTATTTATTTCTTGCTCTCAAGTTGCTATAAATTTACCTATCAGGATTTTATCACCATGATCAATTTGGAGTTGCTCCACTGGAGTTGTTTGATGTTATTGATCCATGCCTCCTATGGAGTTGCTCCAATGGAGCTGTTTGATGTATGCTATGTCTACTACATGTCCGTGATCTTTATATACTTAGTAGAGTTGATATGCTTGTTGTTTTGTGCCTCCGAAGGCAGCATCGTGATGATGTTTTTGCCTTCCTAGATTTTGGCTAAGTCTGGATAAATTTATTACAACTTGCCATGCTTGGTTAATTGTATTCCAGCTAGCTTTTGGGTGTGTTCTAAGTTCATGCTTGTTAAGTATCATGTCTATTTCACATCCATGCCTCTTGTTATCATGTTTGAGTGTTGTAGCATATATTTACCTTGCTCCAAAGTTGCTATGTTGCTGATTTTGGACAACTTGTTGTTATATCTTGTTTCATGTGTATGTGTTGAACCGTTCCTCCGTTTCGAGCTTGCCCTATATGAAACTCGTGTGTTTTTGCATGTAGAAGCATAATATCATGTTGTTTACATGCTTGTAGTGTGTTTGCTTGATGTTTGGATGCATTTTGCATCATTGCCATGCTTTCCTTGTTTTGCTCATATCTTCTAGGCCGTAGCTCCGAATTAAACACACTTTATATGAAACTTGGCTAGAATTTCGTGTAGATCATCATGGTGCATGTTAACTTGATGTTTAACAACTTTAACTTAAGGTTTGTTTAGATCTGGACCAATTTCAAAATGTGCATATGAGGACTTACCGGATTTGTTTTATGTTGATTCCCGCCTCATTTAAACTCGTTGGTTTGTGTTGTTCTTGTGTGCTTCATCCCTTGCCATGAATTGCATCATATAGACTTGTCTTGCATCATACTGGGTTGAGCATCTTGTCATGTTCTTGAGTGGTGTGTTTACCATGTTGCTTGCTTCTTCTTGTTAGTGCTTGTTCCGTTGCGATCGTGAGGATTCGTTCGTCTACACGTGGTTCGTCTTCGAGGCTTCTACTTCGTCTTCTTCATGGATTCGTTCTTCTTCCTTGCGGGATCTCAGGCAAGATGACCATCACATTGGATACCTTTACTATCATTGCTATGCTAGATGTCTCGATGCTATCGTTATATGTCGCACTACCCATCTTTATTGTCAGCCCCTCTCCTTGTTGCCATGAAACCTCTAACCTTTGACACCTTCCTAGCAAACCGTTGTTTGGCTATGTTACCCGCTTGCTCAGCCCCTCTTATAGCGTTGATAGTTGCAGGTGAAGATGAAGATTGTTCCATGTTGGAACCTGATGTTTTGGGAATATCACAATATCTACTATTATTATTAACACACCTATATACTTGGCAATGGGTGGAAGGCTTGGCCTTTTGCTCGGTGTTTTGTTCCACTCATGCCACCTAAGGATCCGATAAACCGGCGTTATGTTTCTTGATTTTGCGTTCCTTACACGGTTGGGTATATGGGGACCCCTTGACAGTTCGTCTTTGAATAAAACTCCTCCAGCAAGGCCCAACATTGGTTTTAATTTGCTCATAATAAAAACTTAATTAATTAATTAATTGCACAGGGAGTTAGCGCTACTCGAGGATTCTTTCTACATATAGGGGGGCCAGTGCTGATGGTGTTGGTCCCAAACTAGAGCCACTTGCGGTGCCACCCAGTTATCTGGGGTCTTCGGTTGTTGTACGTAGTGCTCATCCGGACGTGGCCTGAGACGAGATGCGCGCGGCTACCGTCAGGGTGTCGGCATGCCGGGAGGTCTTGATGGACTTGTTTTACCATTGTCGAAATGTCTTGTTCACCGGGATACCGAGCCTGATCGGATTGTCCTTAAGATAAGGGGTAATATTATTATTACTTCTGCTGATCGTGAGAGCTTGTGATGAGCTAAGTTGGGACACCCCTGAAGGGTTATGATCTTTCGAAAGCCGTGCCCGCGGTTATGTGGCATATTGGAATTTGTTAATGTTCGGTTGTAGAAAACTTGATAGAGGATCCGAAGTAGAACACACAATGGTGTGGGTAACCGTGACCGTCTCTTTTCACCTTGAGAAGAGAACACGGTGGGGTTATGTTTGACTCGTAGGTAGTTCAGGATCTTTAGCGATCATTACTAGTTTGCGACCGTTTGCGTAGATGCTCATCTTATTCTTGTACTCGTAAGTTAGCCACCATATATTGCTTAGCTGCTGCTGCAACCTCACTACTTTACCTCTTCCTACCCATTTAAGCTTTGCTAGTCTTGATACCCATGGTTATGGGATTGCTGAGTCCTCGTGGCTCACAGATACTACAACAACAGGTGCAGGTGCAGGTTTCCGATGACTTGATGTGAGAGCGATGTTCTGTCTGTTGGAGTTCTTTCTTCTTCTTCTTCTTCGTCAGTCTTGGGTTAGGTTCCGGGTCGGCAGCCTGGGATAGCAGATGGATGTCGTTGTGCTTTTCATGTTTGCATCCGTAGTCGGATGTCTTGTATTGATGATGTTGTATTCATGTGAGTTGTATGTATTGTTGTATCCCTCATGTATGTATGTAATGGTACGATGTAATGATATCCATCTTGCTAAGCGCCCGAAATGCGGTTGTGCTCCAATCACGTAAGTGTCACGTGATCGGGATAGAATCACATCTTGGGCCTAACAAGTTGGTATCAGAGCCTCGACCGACCATAGGAGCCCCCTTGATTGATCGTAGTTTGGCCATTGTCGAGTCTAGCAGAAAACTTTTTCGGAGTCTAGTTATATCGGAGAGTAGGATTTCTTTTTAATCCTCAGCCCCTTCGTTGCTCTGGTGAGGAATCTTGACGTAGGTGTTTTGAATTACTCCTCTTCCCCTTCAAATTTTTTGAGGATCACATGGTTAGTTTTCGTTCGTTGCGTTGTCAGTTCTTTCATCTGGTGCATCTCTCGTCAAGTGGATTCGACCCTCTTCTTCTTGCAAGTTCAACCCCGAGTTCTTTTCCTTCCAATGGTGTTTTTCTCGTCCGTTGTGTTCTTTCTTTTCCCACCCACCCACCCTTTTCTTCTCGGGACCAGAGTCCTTAATCGAGTATCCATTCTACTCGTGTGAGTCTTGCTTTCTTTCATCAATTGTTCCAACTGATGAATTATCCTCTCATTTGATATTCTTCACCTCTTCTTCTTTTTCGGTGGATTCAATTCCAATTGTCGGTGTTTGTCATATTCTTATTCCCTCGGCTCGGATGTTTCCCCTTGCGCGTTTCCCTCTCGTCATTAATCGTTCCAGAGTTCCAAAGACATCTCAGGAGATTTGCCCGTGTTCCAATTAATTCGAGGTTGTCAGCTCATTCGAGTTTTTCAATCGCTCCGGCGCATTATCTCCTTTTCAATCCTTTCCAACGGTGTTTTCTCTTCGATGGGCTCATAACCCACAGGTTTATTCCCAGGATCTTACCTGACTCTTCTAATATTTCCCGGAGTGTTTCGAAATTCTTTTCAAAGTGAGACGTAAGTATGGATTCCATCAGTCATGTGCCTCTCTGAGATCGCTTTCAATTATTTTCATCGTTGGTTCAACCTTTTCTCTCTTTTCATACTTCCGGAGTATCTGAATAATTTTGGTGGTATTTCTCGTCATCATTTCAAGACTGGAGAACTTTTTCCTCTAAATCTTGCCCGTTCTCTCAAAGATTCGTGCTTCTAGCTTAATGCTATCCTCTCGAATTATTCCGTTTGACATAAATTCTTTCTTTACCCATCCGGAGCAATTCATGAATTCTTTTCTTTTTGTGTTCCTTCGAATGCCATCATTTCAGAAGATTTCTTCTCAGTTTTCAACTTCGTCCTCCAAATATTCTTCATTGATGCCTCTTCGTTCGTCTCACATTCGTCCGATTCTTCGTTCAAGTATTCTTAATCAGTTCGCGATCTCTTCGTTCTCTTGCATCTAAAATTTCCTCAAGTGCTTTATTCTTCCGGCGATTCATTTTCTTCGTTCAATTCCAATTCTTCCCGGTGGTTCGTTCTTTTCTTCACTCGGCTTCAATTCTTACAGTGGCTCGATCAAGAGTTCTTTTCCGGTGTTATCATAACAATCCATTCTTTTATTCCAATCCTACCGGTGTTTCATGAAGATTTTCGCAAGTTCGTGATATATTCCTCTTTAATCATTTCAATGAGAATAGGTAGTATGTGAATACATTGTTCATCAATTTATTTGATGGAGGAGAAGCATAACATAATTCTTATTCTTTTTATCAAGTTGATTTATTCCTTCCTTCGGAGTTTATTCTTGATGAATAAATTCTAGTCCCAAGTGCTTTATTCTTTTCTTTCCGGAGTTCATGGTTTTCTAGGCCTTCTCATCGGATCCCCGACTAATCATCGCAAGGCGTTATTCTTATTCTTGCTTCCTTCACTTCTATCATCGTCCTTTTGTTACCGGAGTTCTTCGTGGTGGCTCATCATGATGTAAATCATTCTTCAAGCATTCGTCAATAATTCTTCTGGAGCAGCTCAAGCATTATTCTTTTGCCTCTCGAGTGCAAATAATTCTCCGTATTCTTTTGAAGTGGAGTTTTGCAATTCCTAATTCTCAGCTATTCAACCTTCTCGTCGTGGCATAATTCACCTCAAGTTTCGGGATGATTTCCATAAGTCCACAACAAGATTATTCTTTTGTTGTTGACTTCTCAACAACTCTGTTCATCCTTTCTTCGCAAGGATGTTGTTAATTCATTCGTGGTAAAACTTGTTGTTCTCTTATCCGTTCATGTCATTTCACTCTTTTAATTCTTCCGGAGGCATTGTGTTGCTGCTCTCGTCGAGTATCATTTCGTCTTGTCAAGCTCTTGTTCCATTCCATTCATGTTCAACTGGTGTGCTATTTCTTTCAGTTTTAGCCAGAGTGCTGCCTGAATCACTTCGTTCAAAGTCCTTTCTATCTCTTATTAACCGGAGTGGTTTCGAATTCATTCTTGTTCCTTCAACTCGCGCTTCACATCCCTCAACCTTTTGGTTCTCGTTGTATCCCTTGTTCTTCTTGCCTAACGAAGTGTTTGCAACTTCGTTTTCTCCGTCGTGTTCGTCCTTTCAAGTGGCTCATCCTCTGAACATTCTTTGGTTTCACTGTTTTGTCATCGAAGAACATTGTTCTTCCTTTTTCCTTCCGTCTCGTTCCTAAGATCTCGGGACGAGATCTCTTGTTAGTAGGGGAGTGTTGTGACACCCTGAGACCGATGCGCCAGGTGTCAGCCAGTTATTCGTCGTCGTTGCCATGTCATCTGCTTGCGTGTTGCATTTTGCCATGTCATCGTGTGCATTGCATCAGCATGTTTTCAAAACTTGCATCCGTCCGAGTCCGCCCGTCCTTTTCGTTGTTCGTTCTGAGCCCAGACACACTCACACGCGCCCGTGGCGCCTTCGAATATTTATTTTGTGAGTGGCCGGAAAATGTTCTCAGAATGGGATG
This sequence comes from Secale cereale, assembly GCA_902687465.1. Taxonomy (NCBI): domain Eukaryota; kingdom Viridiplantae; phylum Streptophyta; class Magnoliopsida; order Poales; family Poaceae; genus Secale; species Secale cereale. Next base: position 606,058,564 of record LR738713.1, on the reverse strand, counting down.
AAACTTGGCGTGTGGTCTTATTATAGTGTAAACAGGCCGCATGACAAATTACATCGCGTTCGGAGCTCGTTTGTTAGCCCAACCGTTAAAATATAGCGGCACTAGTCGCCGGCTAAATCGACGGACGTTTTCGGTCTCCGAAAACCGTCGCCGGGCCGCACTTCATCTCTCTCTTCTCATCCCAAGGCCTCCAACACAGCCCATCTAGCCCACCTACACTACCCCTCCATTGCGGACCGTCCGATCGGGATCTAACGGTCAGAAAACGGATTAAAACCCCCAAACCCTAGCCCTTTCCCTATATAAACACCGCCATGTCCATTTTGGGCATCCCCTAGACCTTCCCCTACCTCCAGACACCTCCCTCGCATCAAAATCCGTGCCTGGCCAGCCCACCGCCGTCACTTGTCGCCGGACAGCCAACCAGCCAGCACACCGCCGCCACTTGGCGTTGCCCGATTGGCCAGCCGCCGCCACCTCAGCCTCCCTCCACCACTCCCACGGCGCCATGTCGCCCCGCAGCCGCCTCCCTCCGCACCAGGCCCGCGCGGCCCATCGCCAGCCCGCCCGGCCCGGATCCCGCGCGGCCGCCTCCTCGCGCCTCCAGCGCGCGCGCCCCCGCACCTCGTCCGCCCCGCCGCCGACCCGCCTCCCTGCGCCTCGCTGCCGCTCCTCGCCGGACCAGGCCGTCACCTCACCGGATCTGGTCGCCACAGCCATGACACCACGCCGCCGGCCAGCGCCCGCCGCCTCGCACCTCGACTGCCCCGCCCCTAGTCGGCCGGCCGCTCCTCCGGCCGGATCCGGAGCGCTACCGCCAGGAGCTGCCGCGCCGCTCCTCGTGCCTGGCCCCGTCGCCGACCGGCAGGGCAACCGCCGCCACTGCACTGCCTCATTCCCACGGGGTCGAGGGAGCTCGGCTCCTCCCTGTGCCCCTGACCCATGGGCCCGCATGCCCCAGACGCCGGACGAGTCCGCTGGAGTCCGGACATGTCCGCCCCTCTCTCTCTGTACCACTGCCGCGTGGGTCCAGCAGTCGGACGTGTCCGACCTCGTCTGGACATGTCCACCCCTAGAGGTTGCTTTTTCCAACAAGTCCCTTTTCTATCTTAAAATTGTTGCATACTTTGTGATGTTGTAACTTGTTGTGTGTATGTCCAAATTGGGTGAATGATATGTCAAAATGATCGTGGTGATATGCTCTTCATTTTGTTCCATTGTGGCATGCTTGTTTGAGTTCATCTTGATGCCTTAATCCTCGTTGCAAGAGTGCTATATGTTTAAAACTGCTGATAACTGTCAATTTGTTGCATGCTTGTGGTGATGATAACTTTGTGCATGTTTATCCAAATGGAGCATATGATATGTCAAAATGTTCATTGTGAAGTGCTCTACATGTTGGTTGTTGTAGCATTCATGTTAGGTGCCATATTGCCATGTTAATCACTGTTGCTAAAGTGCATGTGGTTGTTAAGTGCTGAAACTTGTTGTGAGATGCTGATTTGACTTGCTCATTGCTATTGATGTGTTTATCTTTCATGCCACATGTCAATATGTTTTATAAGCACAATCATATGGTCTTTGCTGTGGTGCAATCCACTTTACATGATATGCCTTGAGGTGACTTAAACAAGCTTCTAAACATGCCATGCCAATGTTGCTGTTTTATACTTAGTGAAAAAAAATTGCTAAGTCTGGAATCTGTTAAACCTGATGCTATGTTTGATTGATGCCTCACTCGAATCCATGCATGTTTTAGTATGTCAAATGATCATGTATTGTTGTCCATGTTATGCTCTATCCATCCATGCCCTTGTTTGCATATATGGCCTGCTGTAGCTTATTTATTTCTTGCTCTCAAGTTGCTATAAATTTACCTGTCGGGATTTTATCAGCATGATCAATTTGGTGAAGCTTGTTGTTATTGATCCGTGCCTCCTATGGAGTTGCTCCAATGGATTTGTTTGATGTATGCTATGTCTACTACATGTCCATGATCTTTATATACTTAGTAGAGTTGATATGCTTGTTGTTTTGTGCCTCCGAAGGCAGCATCGTGATGATGTTTTTGCCTTCCCAGATTTTGGCTAAGTCTGGATATATTTATTGCAACTTGCCATGCTTGGTTAATTGTGTTCCAGCTAGCTTTTGGGTGTGTTCCAAGTTCATGCTTGTTAAGTATCATGTCTATTTCACATCCATGCCTCTTGTTATCATGTTTGAGTGCTTTAGCATATATTTACCTTGCTCCAAAGTTGCTATGTTGCTGATTTTGGACAACTTGTTGTTATATCTTGTTTCATGTGTATGTGTTGAACCGTTGCTCCGCTTTGAGCGTGCCCTATATGAAACTCGTGTGTTTTTGCATGTAGAAGCATAATATCATGTTGTTTACATGCTTGGAGTGTGTTTGCTTGATGTTTGGATGCATTTTGCATCAATGCCATGCTTGCCTTGTTTTGTTCATCTTCTAGGCCGTAGCTCCGAATTAAACAAACTTTATATGAAACTTGACTAGAATTTCGTGTAGATCATCATGGTGCATGTTAACTTGCTGTTTAACAACTTTCACTTAAGGTTTGTTCAGATCTGGACCAATTTCAAAATGTGCATATGAGGACTTACTGGATTTGTTTTATGTTGATTCCGGTCTCATTTAAACTTGTTGGTTTGTGTTGTTCTTGTATGCTTCATCCCTTGCCATGAATTGCATCATATAGAATTGTCTTGCATCATACTCGGTTGAGCATCTTGTCATGTTCTTGAGTGGTGTGTTTACCATGTTGCTTACTTCTTCTCGTTAGTTCTTGTTCCATTGCGATCGTGAGGATTCGTTCGTCTACACGTTGTTCGTCTTCGAGACTTCTACTTCGTCTTCTACATGGATTCATTCTTCTTCCTTGCGGGGTCTCAGGCAAGATGACCATCACCTTGGATACCTTTACTATCATTGCTATGCTAGATGTCTCGATGCTATTGTTATATGTCGCGCTACCCATCTTTATTGTCAGCCCCTCTCCTTGTTGCCATGAAACCTCTAACCTTTGACACCTTCCTAGCAAACCATTTTTTGGCTATGTTACCCGCTTGCTCAGCCCCTCTTATAGCGTTGCTAGTTGCAGGTGAAGATGAAGATTGTTCCATGTTGGAACCTGATGTTTTTGGGAATATCACAATATCTACTATTATTATTAACACACCTATATACTTGGCAATGGGTGGAAGGCTTGGCCTTCTGCTCGGTGTTTTGTTCCACTCATGCCACCTTAGGAGCCAATAAACCGGCGTTATGTTCCTTGATTTTGCGTTCCTTACACGGTTGGGTATATGGGGACCCCTTGACAGTTCGTCTTTGAATAAAACTCCTCCAGCAAGGCCCAACATTGGTTTTAATTTGCTCATAATAAAAACTTAATTAATTAATTAATTGAATAGGGAGTTAGTGCTACCCGAGGTTCTTTCTACATACAGGGGGCAAGTGCTGATGGTGTTGGTCCCAAACTAGAGCCACTTGCGGTGCCACCCAGTTATCTGGGGTCTTCGGTTGCTGTACATAGTGCTCATCCGGACGTGGCCTGAGACGAGATGCGCGTGGCTACCATCAGGGTGTCGGCACGCCGGGAGGTCTTGCTGGACTTGTTTTACCATTGTCGAAATATCTTGTGCACCGGGATACCGAGCCTGATCGGATTGTCCTTAAGATAAGGGGTAATATTATTATTACTTCTGCTGATTGTGAGAGCTTGTGATGGGCTAAGTTGGGACACCCCTGCAGGGTTATGATCTTTCGAAAGCCGTGCCCGCGGTTATGTGGCAGATTGGAATTTGTTAATGTTCGGTTGTAGAAAACTTGACAGAGGATATGAAGTAAAACACACAACGGTGTGAGTAACCGTGACCGTCTCTTTTCACCTTGAAAAGAGAACACGGTGGGGTTATGTTTGACTCGTAGGTAGTTCAGGATCTTTAGCGATCATTACTAGTTTGCGACCGTTTGCGTTGATGCTCATCTTATTCTTGTACTCGTAAGTTAGCCTCCATATATTGCTTAGCCGCTGCTGCAACCTCACTACTTTACCTCTTCCTACCCATTTAAGCTTTGCTAGTCTTGATACCCATGGTTATGGGATTGCTGAGTCCTCGTGGCTCTTAGATACTACAACAACAGTTGCAGGTGCAGGTTTCCGATGACTTGACGTGAGAGCGATATTCTTTCTGTTGGAGTTCTTTCTTCTTCTTCTTCGTTAGTCTTGGGTTAGGTTCCGGGTCGGCAGCCTGGGATAGCAGATGGACGTCGTTGTGCTTTTCATGTTTGCATCCATAGTCGGATGTCTTGTATTGATGATCTTGTATTCATGTGACTTGTATGTATTGTTGTATCCCACATGTATGTATGTAATGGTACGATGTAATGATATCCATCTTGCTAAGCGCCCGAAATGCGGTTGTGCCCCAATCACGTAAGTGTCACATGATCGGGACAGAATCACATCTTGGGCCTGACAGGTGTAGAGATGGCCATTTGTGGGCATAGGGATTTTGATGCCTTTGCAATCTTGCATGCCGAATTTCCTCAGAACATCCTTGAGGTATTTCTCTTGAGATATGAATATGACATTGCGTTGTTGATGAATTTGAAGGCCTAAGAAGAATTTCAGTTCTCCCAACATGGACATTTGATATTCTTCACGCATCATGTAGCCAAATTTGTCACTGAAACGTTCATCAGTACAACCAAATATAATATCATCCACATAGATTAGACACACAAATAATTCATCATCATATGATTTAGTGAAAAGAGTTGGGTCAAGTGAACCGGGTTTGAAGCCTTTCTTCATGAGGAATTCCTTCAAAGTATCATACCACTCCCGAGGGGCCTGCTTGAGGCCATAGAGGGCCTTGTTGAGTTTGAAGACTTTGTCAGGATGTTTAGGATCTTCAAAACATGGGGGTTGAGCAACATATGAAGGAAATTTGCCCTAGAGGCAATAATAAAGTTGTTATTTATATTTCCTTATATCATGATAAATGTTTATTATTCATGCTAGAATAGTATTAACCGGAAACTTAGTACATGTGTGAATACATAGACAAAACCCAAAGCTAAACTCAAGCCTGAAACTAAGTGCTTCTACTGCAAAGGAAATGGTCACTGGAAGTGGAACAGCCCTAGATACTTGGCGGATAAGAAGGATGGCAAAGTGAACAAAGGTATATTTGATATATAGATTATTGATGTGTATTTTACTAGTGTTCATAGCAACCCCTCGGTATTTGATACTGGTTTAGTTGCTAAAAATTAGTAACTCGAAACAAGAATTGCAGAATGAACAGAGACTAGTTAAAGGTGAAATGACGATGTGTGTTGGAAGTGGTTCCAAGATTGATATGATCATCATCGCACACTCCCTATACTTTCGGGATTAGTGTTGAACCTAAATAAGTGTTATTTGGTGTTTGTGTTGAACATGAATATGATTTGATCATGTTTATTGCAATACGGTTATTCATGTAAGTTAGAGAATAATTGTTGTTCTGTTTACATGAATAAAACCTTCAATGGTCATACACCCAATGAAAATAGTTTGTTGGATCTCGATCGTAGTGATACACATATTCATAATACTGAAGCCAAAAGACGCAAGGTTAATAATGATAGTGCAACTTATTTGTGGCACTGCCGTTTAGGTCATATTGGTGTAAAGCGCATGAAGAAACTCCATAGTAATGGACTTTTGGAATCACTTGATTATGAATCACTTGGTGCTTGCGAACCATGCCTCATGGGCAAGATGACTAAAACTCCGTTCTCCGGAACTATGGAGCGAGCAACAGAGTTGTTGGAAATCATACATACTGATGTATGCAGACCAATGAGTGTTGAAGCTCGCGGCGGGTATCGTTATTTTCTGACGACTGATGATTTGAGCAGATATGGGTATATTTACTTAATGAAGCACAAGTCTGAAACATTTGAAAAGTTCAAAGAATTTCAGAGTGAAGTGGAGAATCATCGTAACAGAAAATAAGAGTTTCTACGATATGGTCATAGAGGTAAAATATAGTTAGCGAGTTTGGCCTTCAGTAAAAACAATGTGAAATAGTTTCACTACTCACGCCACCTGGAACACCACAGTGTAATGGTGTGTCCGAACGTCATAACCATACTTTATTAGATATGGTGCGATCGATGATGTCTCTTACCGACCTACCACTATCGCTTTTGGGGTTATGCATTAGAGACAGCTACATTCACGTTAAATAGGGCACTCTAAATCCGTGGAGATGACACCGTATGAACTGTGGTTTGACGAGAAACCTAAGCTGTTATTTCTTTAAGTTTGGGACTGCGATGCTTATGTGAAAAAGTTTCAACATGATAAGCTCGAACCCAAATCAGAGAAGTAAATCTTCATAGGATACCCAAAAGAAACTGTTGGGTACACCTTCTATCACAGATCCGAAGGCAAGGTCTTTGTTGCTAAGAGTGGATCCTTTCTAGAGAAGGAGTTTGTCTTGAGAGAAGTGAGTGGGAGGAAAGTAGAACTTGATGAGGTAATTGTACCTTCTCCTGAATTGGAAAGTAGTACATCACAGAAAATTGTTCCAGTAATTCCTGCACCAACTAGTGAGGAAGCTAATGATGATGATCATGAAACTTCAGATCAAGTTTCTGCTGAACGTCGTAGATCAACCAGATTATGCAACTCCCGAATACCGTAGGAACACCTTGTGTGCTATCAAACGTCACAACATAACTGGGTGATCATAAAGATGCTCTACAGGTGTCTCCGAAAGTATTCGTGGTGTTGGCATAGATCAAGACTAGGATTTGTCACTCCGAGTGTCGGAGAGGTATCTCTGGGCCCTCTCGGTAATGCACATCATAATAAGCCTTGCAAGCAAAAGACTAATGAGTTAGTCACGAGATGATGTATTACGGAACGAGTAAAGAGACTTGCCGGTAACGAGATTGAACTAGGTATAGAGATACCAACGATCGAATCTCGGGCAAGTAACATACCGATGACAAAAGGAACAACGTATGTTGTTATGCGGTTTGACCGATAAAGATCTTCGTAGAATATGTAGGAGCCAATATGAGCATCTAGGTTCCGCTATTGGTTATTGACCGGAGATGAGTCTCGGTCATGTCTACATAGTTCTCGAACCCGTAGGGTCCGCACGCTTAACGTTTGATGACGATCGATATTATGAGTTTATAAGTTTTGATGTACCGAAGGAGTTCGGAGTCCCGGATGAGACCGGGGACATGACGAGGAGTCTCGAAATGGTCGAGATGTAAAGATCGATATATTGGACGACTATATTCGGACATCGGAAAGGTTCCGAGTGATTCGGGTATTTTTCGGAGTATATGGGCCTTATTGGGCCATACGGGAATAGAGGAGAAAGGCCAAAAGGAAGGAGGCGCGCGCCTCCCCTCTGGTCCGAATTGGACAAGGGGTGCAGCCCCCTTTTCCTTCTCCCTCTCCACCTCTTTCCTTCTCTCCTACTCTGGAAAGGAAATGTGAATCCTACTAGGACTTGGGAGTCCTAGTAGGACTCCCCACACTTGGCGCGCCCCCTCTAGGGCCGGCCTCTCCCTTGCTCCTTTATATACGGGGGCAGAGGGGCACCCTAGAACACACAAGTTGAATTGTTTTAGCCGTGTGCGGTGCCCCCCTCCACAGAAACACACCTCGGTCATACCGTTGCAGTGCTTAGGCGAAGCCCTGCACCGGTAGATACATCATATCCGTCACCACGCCGTCGTGCTGACGAAACTCTCCCGTGAAGCTCAACTGGATCAAGAGCTCGTGGGACGTCATCAAGCTGAATGTGTGCTGAACGCGGAGGTGCCGTACGTTCGGTGCTTGATCGGTTGGATCGCGAAGAAGTTCGACTACATCAACCGCGTCACTTGACGCTTCCGCTCCCGGTCTACGAGGGTACGTAGACACACTCTCCCCTCTCGTGCTATGCATCTGGTAGATAGATCTTGCGTGATCGTAGGAAAATTTTAAAATACTACGTTCCCAACAACATATACTTCTTCCTCAAGCTTACCATTGAGGAATGCACTTTTCATATCCATTTGATATAAGATGATATTATGATGGTTAGCATAAGCAAGTAATATGCGAATAGCTTCAAGTCTAGCAATAGGAGCAAAAGTTTCATCAAAGTAAATTCCTTCAACCTGTGTGTAGCCTTGAGCTACGAGACGAGCCTTATTCCTCACCACAAGGCCATTTTCATATTGCTTCTTGCGATATATCCACTTGGTGTCGATAATATTGTGCTAGGATCTGATCACTTGATGAGTTCCCACACATGGTTGAGCTCGAATTGATATAATTCCTCTTGCATAGCTTGAATCCACTCAGGTTCCAGAAATGCCTCATCAACTTTGGTGGGCTCTGTGATAGAGACAAAAGCAAAGTGCCCACAAAAGTTAGATAAGTGTGAAGCTCTCGAGCGTGTGGGAGGATATGGTGCATTGATGTCGTTGATGATTTTATCGATCTGCACGTCTTTTGCCACTCAAGGATGAGCTGGTTGACGACTTTGATCTGATTGAGCATTTTCTTCAGTTGTAGTTTCTTCAGGAGCACCAGTATGATTTTTTTCATGGTCAGGAATGACTTCTTCAGCAGATTCTTCAGTGGGGATGATATCCTCGGTAGCTTTGAACTTAATGGATTCCTCAGGAGGTATTCCCCTGTCACAGGGGGCAGGTGTTCTCTGTGCGAGCCATTACTTTCATCGAACCGCACATCTACAGTCTCAACAATCTTTTGAAGATGATTGATGAAGATTCTGTAGGTGTGCGAGTCATTTCCGTAACCAAGCATAAAACCTTCATGTGCTTTCGGTGCAAATTTGGAATTGTGATGAGGATCTCTAACCCAACATTTAGCACCAAAGACTTTGAGATAACTCACATCGGGTTTCTTGTCAGTGAGGATTTCGTATGAGGTTTTTCTTGAGGAGTTTGTGGAGATATACCCTGTTGATGATGTGGCACGCAGTGTTGATAGCCACAAGCCAGAAATGGAGAGGCGTCTTGTATTCATCAAGCATAGTGCGAGCCATCTCAACAAGAGTCCTGTTCTTACGCGCCACAACGCCGTTCTGCTGAGGAGTGTAAGGGGCTGATAGCTCATGAGTAAGACCAAGTTCATCAAGATAGTCATCAAGACCAGTGTTCTTGAACTCGGTCCCATTATCACTTCGAATATGCTTGATCTTCACACCAAAATTCGTCGAGACCCTTGAGGAAAATCGCTTGAAGGTTTCCTGCACTTCATGCTTAAATGTGATGATATGCACCCATGTATAACGAGAATAGTCCTCAACAATGACAAAGCCATAAAGAGATGCTGCATTTATGAATGCATAGTAATGTGTAGGGCTGAAGAGGTCCATGTGAAGCAATTAAAAAGGACGAGTGGTAGTCATGATAGTCTTCAAGGGATGCTTGAATTTGGCCATCTTTCCAGCTTCGCAAGCCCCACAAAGATGGTCTTTGAGGAATTTGACACCCTCAATACCAAGGATGTGCTTCTTATTCATAAGTGTGTGCAAGTTCCTCATGCCAGCATGACCAAGTCGTCGATGCCATAGCCATCCTCCTTAAGCTTTTGCAAGTAGACATGTGGCAGGCTGTGGTCCCGTAGAGAAATCAACAATATACAAGTCTCCTCTAAGCCTATAAAGACTTTGGATCTGTCAGATTCCATGATAACAACACAGCTGTATTTGCCAAAGACAACAAGCATATCGAGATCACAAAGCATTGAGACATACATGAGGTTGAATCCAAGAGACTCGACAAGCCTGACTTTGTCCATGTGTCGATCTTTTGAGATTGCAACCTTACCTAGACCCAATACCTTGTTTTTTCCTTTGTCAGCGTAGGTGATATGCTTCAGGTGAGATGGAGATAAAGCAGAGTCCATCAATAGGTTCTTGACATCGGTCATGTCATTAGTACATCCACTGTCGAGGACCCACTCAGTAGCTTTGAGAGATTCGTCATGTAGAAGAATTAGTGCATCTTCCAACTCATATGCTTCATAGTGAAGAATATGACATCAATTTCATCAGAATGAATTTCATCAAAAGAGTAATATATAAAGAATGAGGATGTGAGAAATGAATGAATCATTTTTTCATGATTAGCTTGTGTCCTTTCAAGCATTCTCAGGTCTCCAGAAAATTCTTCAGATGTTTAAATTCGTCTGGAGACCTGGCCCTGCATAAGAGATCAGTTCTTTTTCTTCACCACCCACATCTGGAGGGGTGACAAAGAGTTCATCATCCCGCGAGAACCAATTGAAAAAGGTGGCATTGAAGCCAGTGCATTTCGTTTCACACGTGAGGGGTTAGAGTATGAGTATGAGTAAGCAGAGAAATTCTTCGAGGACTTATGAACATAATGATTTGAAGAATAATGCACATATTCATAATTCTTATTATTTCCCTGCGAAATAGAAGCATTAGCATGATGATGATCATATGAAGAATTTGATCCACTTGAGGAATTTGGTCCATATGAGGATTTTGATCCATATGAAGAATTTGATCTCACGTTCCTGTTGTTCACAGGTGGTGTCATGAGGACATTCACTTGAAGATTTTCAAGGTGCCTCTTGGGGACCAGATTTTCTTCATAGGGGGGGGGCATTCCTGCAGTTAGTTCCAACATATCTAGCAAATACTTCACCCTTGTGATTTTTAAACAGTTTATAGTTGGAGTCAAATGACTCATCAGAATAATGAGAAGTTTCACAAGTAAAGCCAGATAATGTAGATGGATCTGCGCGAGGTCCTTTTGCAGCAACCCATGAGGTTTTGGGATACTGCTCAGGTTTTCAGTAGGTCCCATCAACATTGAGTTTCCTCTCAAAGGCAATACCCTCTTTCCTAGGGTTCCTGTTCAGAATCTTCTTTTTAAGCACGTCACAAAGAGTATGATGACCTTTGAGGCTTTTGTACATGCCTGTCACGTACAATTCCTTCAAACCTCCATTTTCGTCAGTAGCATCGGTGGTTTCCTCAGTTGAGGAAATTGTCACCACAGAAATAGTTCAAGAATTTGTAGCAATAGAAGCATTTGAACTTTCAGGTGAAGAATTAGCAGTTTCGCGTTCAATGCATTTAAGACATGGTGGAATGAATTCTTCCTGAGCAGAACTGATCTGTTGAGCGAGTAATAAATCGTTTTCCTTATGAAAATTTTCATAACTCACCCTAAGCTTTTCAGGATCTTGCTTTCTTTGAAGAAATTCATAAGAAAGTTTCTCATGATTAGTTAGGAGGGTGTTATGAAGATCCTGAAGGTTATCAAACTTGGACTGAAGTCTCTGATGATTGTTGGTCAAGATTTTAGATCGATCCAGTTCTTCACCCAACAGGTCATCGCATCTTTCAAACAGATTTTGAACCTTTTCAAAAGCTTTTTGATGTTTAATGGCAATCTTAGCAAGTTTGGAATAGCTAGGTTTGAGGTTTTCATCAGATTCATCATCACTAGAATCAGAGGAGGGACGATTGAGTACCTTGGCACCTTTTGCCATGAAGCAATAGGTGGGAGCGTAGTCACCGTTGCCGTTGTCAGCAATGTTGGGGAAGTCATTTTCCTCAGTGTTGAAGATGGACTTGCTGATGAATGCGGTAGCGAGAGCTAGGCTAGCCACACTAGAGTCTGATTCCTCAGATTCCTCCTCTACCTCATTTTCTTCTCATTCCTTGCCAATGAATTCCCGAGCCTTCTTGGAACTGCTCTTCTTGCGGGAGGAAGACTTTGAAGATTTTGATGATGAGGACTTTGAAGATATCTTATTTTTCTTCGAGTCATCTCAGCTGTAATCCTTGTATTTCTTCTTCTTCGATTCCTTTGCCCACTGAGGACAATCGGTGATAAAGTGACCAGGTTTCTTGCATTTGTGGCAAGTCCTCTTCTTGGAATCGCGAGATGAGGAATCTGATCTCACGTCATCACCTCTTGAAGATCTTCCAAAGCGACCATGTCTTGAGAAATTCTGAAATTTCCTCACGAGCATTGCTAGCTCCTGGCTTAGTTCTTTAGGATCGCCAAGGCTGCTATCAGAATCTTCACCTTCAGATGAGGAAACTGCCTTGGTCTTCAGTGCACGTGATCTACCATAGCTTGGACCGTAGAGATCTCTCTTTTTAGCTTGTTGGAACTCATGAGTGTTCACCCTCTCAAGGATGTCAGCGGGATCAAGTGAATTGTAGTCTCCACGCTCTTGAATCATCAGTGCTAGAGTGTCGAATGAGGAATCAAGTGATCTCAGCAGTTTCTTCACCACCTCGTGGTCAGTGATGTCTGTAGCATCAAGTGCTTGAAGCTCATTTGAGATGTCAGTGAGGCAATTGATAACCGACAAGTATAGGGGATCGTTTGTAGCCTTTTTTATAAGTAAGAGTGTCGGACCCAACGAGGAGCTAAAGGTAGAACAAATATTTCCTCAAGTTCTATCGACCACCGATACAACTCTACGCACACTTGACGTTTGCTTTACCTAGAACAAGTATGAAACTAGAAGTACTTTGGGATAGTTTTGCAAGATAATAAAGAACACGTAAATACAAATTAGGGGTTGTTTAGATAAAGATCAATTAAGTTAGTGGTTTAGTAGATATCTTTTGTTAACAAGAAAGTTATTTGTCCCTAGGTAATCGATAACAAGTACCGGTAATCATTCTTGCAATTTTATATGAGGGAGAGGCATAAGCTAAAATACTTTCTCTACTTGCATCATATGCACATATGATTGGACCCCTGGCAAGCATCCGCAACTACTAAAGATCATTAAGGACGTGAAACCCAACCATAGCATTAAGTATCAAGTCCTCTTTACTCCCATACGTCATAACCCACTCATCCATGTTTGGGTTGTTGTCATCACCCGCAACACTGACAATAAGAAAACTATGAACATATTGGAACACATATAGCGGGGGGCCCTCATGTTTGCGCGTGAATGGAGGGCACCGTAGGACAACACCATAAATAAAATATAGAATCATACCAACCAAGATCATGATTAACCCACATGACAAAATAGATCTACTCAAAAATCATAGGATAACCATAGATCATTGGGAAATAATATATGGAGTTGAGCACCATGTTTAAGTAGAGATTACAGCGGGGGGGGAGAGGTGATACACCGCTGTAATGAGGGGGGAGAGAGTTTGTGTGGACGGTAGCAAGATTGTTGATGTAGAGCGTCGTCCCGATCGTTGCCCCCGGTGGCACTCCGCGCCACCGGAAGCGAGGGGGAGAGAGCCCCCCTCCTTCTTCTTCTTCCATGGCCTCCTCCCTAGGTGGGAGAAGGGTTCCCCCTCTGGTCCTTGGTCTCCATGGCATGGGAGGGCGAGAGCCCCTCCGAGATTGGATATGTCTCTCTGTCTCTCTCTGTTTCGCATCCCCCAAACCTGGCTGAAAACCGTTTCTTATATTCCCGGAGATCCGTAACTCCGATTGCGCTGAGATTTTAACACAATTTTTTTCCAGATATAAGCTTCCTTGCACCCGAAGTAGAGCTCCAACCGATGTTCGAGGAGGGCATAACCCGCCACCGCGCGCCAGGGGCCTCTGGCGCGCCCTGGTGTCTTGTGGGCTGTGTGGGCCTCCGTTTCCGGTGATTCCAACTCCCAAAAATCATATACATTCCAAAATAATTCTCTTCAAATTTTATTGCATTTGGAATTTGTTTGATATGGGTTTCCTGTGATACAAAAAACATGCAGAAAACAGGACCTGGCACTGGGCACTAGGTAAGTAAGTTAGTCCAAATAAATCATATAAAAAGTTGCCAAAAGTATGTAAAAGTTGAATAATATTGGCATGAAACAATAAAAAATTATAGATACGATGGAGACGTATCAACAATCGAAGGTTTGTTGAACGTTTTTGTTGTCAAGTCTTTTGAAACGGTTGAAGAGGTTGCGAAGAACATCAACTCGAGAGTCACGTTGAGTTGAGACTCCCTCGTTGACCTTGGACAGCCTATCCCAGATAAGCTTTGCTGTCTCCAAAGCACTCCTCTGCCATACTGCCCTTTGCTCAGATGGCCACATATGATATTCTTCACTTGAGAGTCGGGTTGCTTGAATCTCTTCACATCAGCAGCGTTCACCGAAGGTGAGACGGATGGAACGCCAGTGTCCACAACGTACCAGAGATCGTTGTCAATTGCCTCAAGATGCATTCACATCTTGTTCTTCTAGTAGGGGTAGTCCGTCCCATCGAAGGTAGGACACCCAGCCGAGACTTTGATCATGCTTGTAGTCGACATAATTAAAACTCCAGGTGGTTAAACCAAAATCATACAGAACAAGGGAATACCTTGCTCTGATACCAATTGAAAATGCATTATATCGACTAGAGAGGGGGGTGAATAGGCGATTTTTACAAATTCATCACTAAGCAAATTCTGTCTGAGGAATTTCCTAAGCAACGAACTACTAGCGGTGGAATAGATACTCAAGTGCATGCACAACAAAGCAGTAGCATAGTCATCATGATGAAATGAAGGCAAACACTGAGCACAAGTAGCGTGTAAACAGGATAAGCAGGCTGAAGACTGAGGACTGAAGAAATAGGTTGAGGAAATTGAGAAAGTCTTCAGTCAAAGTCTTCAATCAGTACAGATCAAGTTCAACAACACATGAATGAGTAAATGGAAGGGTTGAGGAAATTGAACCAATAGGCTTGGTGAAGACAATGATTTGTTAGACCATTTCCAATTGTTGTGACAGTTGTACGTCTGGTTGGGGCGGCTAGGTATTCAAACCTGAGGACACACAGTTCCAGACACCCAGTCCTAGACACACAGTCCATGACTCTTAGTCCTCACCATATTCTCCTTGAGCTAAGGTCACACAGACCTCGCCCAATCACTCGTGGTAAGTCTTCACAGGTGACTTACAAACCTTCAAAGACTTGGTCGCCCGGCGATCCACAATTCCTCTTGGATGCTCTAGACCATTGACGCCTAACCGTCTGGAAGATCATAGTCTTCAAAGGTAACAAGCGTCGGTTCCACACAGGAACACTCTCTTTAGTGATGCTCTATCACTTTGGAGTTGTAAGTGTTGGGGTTTTGGGTTTTTCCTCACTTGATGATTTTCGCTCAAAGTCCTCGAAGGAAGGGTGGCTCTAATGACAAGTGTCAGTTTCTCTCGGAGCAGCCAACCAACTAGTGGTTGTAGGGGGGAAGCTATTTATAGCCTAGGGAGCAGCCCGACATGATAAGACATAAATGCCCTTTAATGATATAACCGTTAGGTTGATATGATATTTTGAGACAGTTGGCGCATAGCACATCAACGGTCGAAAATTTGAGCTCTCAAATTCCTCAGGGATATCATGTTCCTCGCTTGTAGACAATCCATACTGGCGAATTCCTAACTCCTCAGTCAGAACAAATTCCTCAGAGAATAGAAGAACTTTGCCTGAAGAAATTGATTGAACTGTATGAGATTTCCAATGGCTTCACTCGAAGGGATTGGGTAGTGTAGGCTTTGAGTTGAGCATCACTTGGAAATGTGTTTTCTTAGTTTTACCTCGACCCCCTTTAACTGTACGGTGTTTTCTATGACTCAAGAAAGAGAAAATGAAACTACAAAAACAAAAGTCTTCACGCTTCATAATCCTCGCATGAATATCCAATTCATCAAGGTCACACCAATTTCTTCATTTTCAAAGTCTTCAAGAAAACCAAAGTCTTCAACTGAAGACATACATTTTTAGGAGTCGACTTTCTTCGTAAATATCAATCTCCTCATAGAATTATAGTACCTATGTACACTCATAAACACATTAATCCCTTAACATATAAGTCTTCAATACACCAAAATCACTAAGGGGCACTAGATGCAGAAATACAATTCGGCTCCCAGGTCCAGATGAACCTAGAATCTGGACCACACTCGCACCCCGGGATCTGTGCTCAGGTTTGTATTCCATATTGTATTCGAGTGACACCAATTGACCAGCTGGCCCACACACTGCATGTATTCATTGACGCACGCCGTTATCAGCCTGGTGGTACAGATGGAGGTGTTGGTTGGCCCAGACGGCTGGCCCAAGATGTACCAACGTGACAAAACAATGTCCAGCAGTCTCCCACTCTCCTAGTTTAAAATTCGAATTTCAAAACAGTGTCCAATAGCTGGAATAGCCACTCAGTCACAGTCGCAGCATGTGCACATCCAACAGTGTCCAGCAAACCCTGGTTTTATTTTTACGTCAATGACTTAAAAAACCTAGTCTATTCAAAAATTACTAATGCGATCCTGGGTGGTTTACTTCTCCAATAATACCACACATACAACTGATCTAATATTGGAGTGTTGTTCAACTGTGAGAAACAATTATATTAAAAAAACAAAGAATTATTCACCCAATTATCAAGGCACACTTGGAAGCTTGACAACGCCTGGATTTATGCAAGTATTCTTCCTGTGCCCGGCGACACCACAATTGCTGCATTTGGCTTCCTTCATGTATTTGGCAAGTCGCCTCTTTCCGGAGAGGTGGTCTTATTGTGCCCTTTGCCTCTACAGATGCTGCAAAACCGAATTCTCCTGTTCAGCGCTTCGTATCGTGCTTTGGCTGTTGGTCGGCAGTCCCGCTTCTTTGTGCGCCGAGACCAGCCAGTGTATCTTCTTGCACTTGTTGCCCACCATCACCCTCATTTGGTATCCTTTCATTGCCCTTGTGTGCTGCACTTAATGGCATGTCTTCCAATGCTAGTCCATCTCATTGATCTTCAAATTCGGAAAGGGCACTTGCAATTTTCAACAGAGGCAATAATAGTAGTGCACTAAGCACTCTAAATATTTAGATTCTGAAAACTAAATTGTAAAAGGAATAACTGAACCTATCATGCAGGAAGAAATTAAACAAGCAAAACCCTAATTATTTAATAGCACTTGCCATTGAAGTTCAGAACCATTCAGAACAGAAATTATTTAGCACCTACCATAAAATTTTAGTAGATGCACTAATCATTTACACAGCACTAACGATTGCAAAGAATTGAAATGCTTTGCAATCTGTCAGCCTTAAAATCAGAGAGCTTACTATTGACTTATGATGGAATCGAGCGGTATGCGAGATAATCGGAAAGGAACCCGCAGCCATGTTGACTCTGTTTCCTCTATCTTGACATTGCTGGACCTCCATGCCATGCGGCACTGCTATCCACGACGGTGTGTCACAAGAGAGAACGAACTCACTGATAGTCGAATGTTAGCCCAATAGCAGGCTAGACTACATGCTTACCCAACTTGACTGAATTCCCCCGAATCGGTTGCTCTAGTGTGCCAAAAAAATTCACGCACGACGTTCTGTCCAGTGGATGGTTCCCTACTCTTACCCTACGCCCAAAAACAATTCATGAACTGTCGGATAATAGCCAGATAACAAAAATTGTTACACCAATCAGTAAAAAAATAGTCATTCATGAACGGTCTCAATCTAAAATTTACACCCGCCACAGATATTACGGCTTTACTTTTCTAAAGGCATTTTCCCAACGCCCCCGCCAAACTTGACAAAATTTGAAATCAGTTCACCATTTTTCAGGTCACATTTTTGCCACTAATTGGACTTATCCTGAAACAAGAGTTTAGAATCTTATGTGACTTTCATATAATCCGCCGACAAACTACTATGCTGTACTTATGCTACCAATTCTGGATCAGAATGTGTTTTTCGTATAATTCACTTACAAAACTATTTATGTTGTACTTATGGTAAAAATCCTCCTATGCCCACTAACTGAAACTATAAAAAGAACAGGTTCATAATTTTTTTCGAATGAGGCAAGGACATGCCACCAGTTCGTCATAATGACCAAATTACGCCTTCACTCTAGTTCTGAACAATCCCTGGTCGAAGCAATTTTTCAAATCAGACTGTATGGCTGAATACCTTTTACTCCAACCTGGGGCTTGCAGATCCATATTGCCAGTAGACTGTGCAGATGCCTCATCATCACTCTCAACACGCTTTCAATTACAGCGAATTGATCTCCATTTACGGGGCCTTTAGTGACTCCATGCTCAATGACATCTGCGCTACCCCCTTCCTTTGGCTGAAATTGAACACGGCCCCACCACCATTCACCACACTCGGTTGCTCCCTGCTATAGGGGCAACACTCCCAACCTGCCCCGACAAGCTGCACTCAGAATCTCACTGTTCCTCGTTGGCCGCCTTCCCACGGGACCCGTTCGCCGATTCTTCGTCTGCACCAAGTCCGACTCCAATCATACCGATGTGAGCTACCACACTCTCTGCCTCCTCCGGGAATATGTGTAACCTGCATCCACTACGTCCATCTAAGATGGAATCTACAAGCCTGAAACTAGCTTTCTGGGGAGAAAGGTGTTACCTACGTGTCGAGGCACGAGTTAGAGGCATAATCACATTCTGAAATGATCGCAGGTGTGCTATCTTTGCACAACTCATGTAATGAACAGGGATGAAAAAAATACAATAGTTGACTTACACTCGCCACGTCACACAATTAATTCAACATTCATACATTCATCCAAATAACACAGAGTCCGGCTACGGACGAAATCAAATGAGAAAAAATACTACAACCACAAGTCCTGATCGCCCCTAGTAGGAACCACTACTGATCGTCGGGATACGTCACATACATACGACCACGCTCTTTATCGAACTCCCAGTGAAGTTCTTGTCCATCTCCTGCGTCGTACTCAGCTGTACCTGCATCTGGTGTGTGTTGTAATCTATGAGTCAAAAGGACTCAGCAATCCCATTCCCGGGTATCAAATCTAACAAAGCGTTTTAGGTGTGGAGAGGTAATAAAGTGTCTGCAGCAAGCACTAAGCAACTAGCTTACGAATTCAGAGCGAGAAGAAAAATGTGCCAACGGTCGCCAAAGATGATCAATAAGTAATCCTAGCTACTCACGTTCATGCATAACCCCACTGTGTTCACTTTCTGAAAACCCCTTCGAAAAGATACTGTCACGGTTACTCACACAGGTAGTGTAATCTTAAGGATACGGTGTCAAGTTATCTACAATCGGATATTAACAAATTCCCATCTGCCACATAACCACGGGCACGGCTTTTGAAATATCATAACCCAGCAGGGGTGTCCCAACTTAGCCCATCACAAGCTCACGATCCGCGGAGTCGCAACTCCATGTTGGGAAGACCCGAGTATTCTTGGAATCCCGTGCTCAAGATATTTCGACAGAGGTAAAACTAATCCAGCAAGACCTCTCTGCGTGCCGACGCCCTGATAGTAGCCGCGCGTATCTCATCTCAGGCCACGACCGGATAGGTCAGCCTACAGGTATATACCAGCCCTCGGGTTTCCCTAAGGTGGCCCTGCAGTCCGCCCAGTTTGGACCAACACTAATGAGGAGTACTGGCCCGGGTTGTTGATTAAGAACTCGGGTTAATTACTCCCTATGCAAGTTTTAGTTGTTAGGCAAATGTAGTACCAAAGTTGGGCCTTGCTGTAAAAGCTTTAAGCAGTGTGAATTATCGAGGGGGGGGGGCATAAACCCCAACCGTGTTAGGAAGCAAAATCAAGGAACATAACACCGGTTTATCGGGTCCTAAGGTGACATGAGTGGAACAAAACACCAAGCAGAAGACCAAGCCTTCCACCCATTACCAATATATATGTGCATTAAATAATTAAGATATATATTGTTTTATCCCAATAAAGAAGTCCAAACATGGAGCAATCTTCAACTTCACCTGCAACTAACAACGCTATAGGAGGGGCTGAGCAAAAGCGTACTTAGCTAATCAACGGTTTACTAGAAAGGCGGTTAGAGTGTTTTCATGGCAAAATAGGAGGCTGACAAGACAAGAATAGGCATCGAGGCATAACTATAGAGCGAGACAACTAGCAGAGCAAAGATAGAGATGATATCGGGGAACGGTCATCTTGCTTGGAATCCCGCAAGGAAGAAGAACGAGTCCATGAAGAAGACAAACGGACAAAGTCGAACGAATCCTCACAACTCCGGAACGAAATCGAAGCTAACGAGAGAAGCAACCAGAAAGAAGCAAACAACATGGTAAACACACAAGCATAAACATGTCATATGATGCACAAACAAGTATGATGCATGTCCGCTTTAATAAGCATGGCAAAGTGCAACAACAAAACTACAAGTTAAGTGAAGCTCAATATGCAACGAGTTGCATATTGACGAAACACCACATTCGATTTATTTAGTTGACTCTCATTTAGGTAGACATCAATATTAAATGTTAATTAACATGGCAAGAGGTGAAGCATGAGCAAACTTAAATGAGGCCGGAAAACAAACAATAATTCCGGAAAATCCCCATGTGTGTATTTAGCAATTCTTAAAGCAAAGAACAATTTTAAGCATTTAAAGGTTGTTATCATGATGCGGATGACAAATGCAAGTTTTATGCAATTTTTAGTTAAAAGTTGACATGAAGATGATATGGAGTAACTCGTTACCGTGGCGGAAAGAAAGGGTGCCACAGCGACGACAACCGAAATGGTACCATGGCAACAAATCGGTTCCGGTAACTCGTCGAGAGACCGGTGCAAAAGAAAGTGTGGCGTGAGTGTGTAAAGCAAGATGGTGGGGTGATCCCGTTAACCGGGTTCCCACGGGTCGACGGCATGGCAAACGAGGGGTAACTCGGACATGGTGCAAACATGTGATTCATCTCATACCAACGAAAAAAATAGCGCGCTACAAAATATAGCGAGCCCCTTCTCAAAATGCTACATAAGTTATAGCGCGCTAATAGCGTGCTATATTTCAAAATAGCGTTTGCAAAAAATGCTAAATATATCCACAAATAAAGTATTTCAGTACCTTAAGACACCATCGTAGAGAGACATGATCTAGCCAGATAGGCAGCACAAATTTTAAACTGAATGTCAAACTGTAGTCAATCTATTTAATATATAGTAACTCCGAACACTCTGCACCTAGCCTACATCTACCGTACAATAACCACAAAATAAACATGTGCTTTCCTATTTTTCTGATATTTTTCATCATTTAAACGCTATAACGCTACACGCTACAACGTTATAACGATACACGCTACAACGTTATAACGCCATGTAGCGCGCTAATTACGTGAATAGCGCCATAGCGGCTGAATTTGCTAAAATATAGTGTTTCCTTCTGAATACGCTATAACGGCGCTATAACATCGTTATAGCGCGCTATTTTTTTCGTTGTCTCATACATCGCAAGCATTCATCCACAGGTTCATCGGCTCGGCGGGATACCTTCGGAATGTGCATTCGGAGCGATTCGAGTTCGGCGGTAGTGGAAGTAGTCGTTCACGTTCGTAGTGGAAAGTAGTCGTTCCGTTTAGTAGTCGTACACGTCGAAGGTAGTTGTACACGGGTCTCGACGACGGGGCTGTACACGATTTCTGTAGATGTTCGGGTCGTCGTAGAGGTACTTGGCGCTTCGTCGCGTAGTCGTTCTCGTTTCGACGTATCCATGCGTAGGGGTACTTGGTAGGTTCCACTACATCAACAAAATGGTACACGGGGCAGGGGTCTTCAAGGGTCATCACTGCACTTGGCGTGCCACTTCCTGAAGGTGACCAGAGAGGATTGGCGAAGGTTCTAACCACGGAGATGCATCGATAGCGCTCGGAGGCAGCACCGGGTGGCAACCAAAACGAGCAAGGGCGCGGGAGGTGCTCGGAGCAACGGCGACATCAAAAGGCATGGAAAAGTAGGGATGCAGAGCGGACTTGGCGCCGGCGAGCAGGACAGCAGCAGTGCTCGCTGTCAACGAAGACGACGGACGGCGGAGCGGCTGGAAGCAGCTCCTGACGTCGAACTGTTCGAAGACGGGTCTTCAACGACAGGGTCGCGCGGGCGCGCGCTGGAGGGCGCAGACGAGGACGGAGAGGGCGCGCTCGAGGGAGGCTGTGATGTCGGACTCGGGCGCGCTCGTGCGTGAGAAGGTCGTGGCCGGGGCAGCGGGAGGCTCGAGGGCGCGGACGCCATGGCGCAGGGTGACGGGGCCGCCGGAGTTGGGCGTTGGCGGCGCTGCGGGCCTCAGCGGACGGCGAGGCTTGAGCGACGGTGGAGAAGGACGGCGCGGCGTAGCTCGACGACGGCGGTCGCCGGCACGGCGCTGGCTACAGCTGCACGCCGGCGGGGAGGCGGCGAGCTTGAGGGCCCGCGACACGGGGTGGCATGGAGGAGGAGATGGGGCCAGCCAAGGCGCGATGCAGTGCGGAAGGAGGTCGGGCGCCACGGGCGCGCGACAACGGCGCAGACAGGGGAGCGGGAGGCGCGGCGCCTAGATGCAGAGGAGGGCCGACGAGGGGAGGGGACGAGCGAGGGGTAGCGGTCGATCTCTGGGTGTGTGGCGGCGGGCAGAGGGAACGAAAGGAGGAGATGGGAATCGGGCTAGGGTTAAGATGGGGTGGTTGGGCCTAGCTACAGGTGGGCTGAAGATGGTTGGGTCAGTGAGGCCCAGGTTGTGGTTGGCCTAATTGGCTCTTCTCTCCCTCTTCTATTCTTAAGCAGAAAAGAAAATAGAGAGAAAAAGAAAGAAGGGGTTAGGGAAATAATTTGGGCATGAGGGTAACCTCTCTGGACTCGCAAAAATGTGCTTGTTTCGAGAAAATAGAAGTTGGCACGAATGCAAGAGTTAAATTCAAACTCATTTGAATTTAATTCAAATGGTTTGAATTAGGACAAGGTTTAGGAAGTGTCCAAAAATGTTGAGACTTTAGGAGGAGCCTCGATAAAAGAGATAAGAATTGTTTGCGAAGTCTGGGCAACCAAACTTGAAGTAGAAAAGGCCGTGGGAATTTTGCAAGTGTGTTTTTGGTGATTCCAAAGAATGGAATAATTATTATAATAGCTCCCTAATGATATTGAGAGGCCTTTGATATGTTATCTCTACTACTATTAAACAAGCAAACATATTCATCGCTAGGTGTACCCAACTAAAGCTACACATAACAATAAAACCAACGACAGCCTCACGATCACATCAGTTAGATTAATCTAACCATTAAAATTACGCTAACCCTCCATCAAAAGTGCGTTTAGCAGACTTTGCGGGGCGGACGAAAACTCTGCCCACGCCCGCACACAAGTTAATACGCGGAAGAATTGACGATACCTACAATCACGCAGCCCCAACTTCTCCCCGTATCCAAAGCAGCAGCCGCAGCCGCCGCCGTGGCTCCATGGCCCCAAGATCTCCGCAACAGATCATTCGCCGAGTCCGCTCCTTGCTCTGCGGCCTTCCATCCAAGTCCAAATCCCAGACGTAGCACCTGAAGCAGCATCCCCTTGTTCCACCTCCCGATCGAGGAAGACTGGGAAGAAGAGGCAGGGGGACATGTAAATTGGAGCCGGTCCCATTATATGCCGTGAGGGACGACGGCCTCAAGGCGAAGCTGCTGCCGGAGAAGAAGGCGCGGAGCCGACGCCCGTGGAGCGGCTGCTGGACCCGACCGCCGAGCTGGAGCTGCTATGGCGTGCGGGATTGGGGATGGGTGGGGGCGGGCCAAGAAGACCGGGGTGACGGATGAGGACGTGCGCACGGTGTGGCCCGGTGGCCAGGATCTTGCTGCCGCACGGGTCGTCGAGCCGCTCCGAGATGGACAGAGCAAAGGAGATCCTTGAGGTACATACGTCTGGTTCATAGATGGTGAGGGCAAATCCCAGATAGATATAGCAAGGGAGATCCTTGATGTCTTGATGGGCCGTTTGCGCTTTAACCAGGACCTTGCCATCCTTCTAATTGTGTATATGTGTGGCAGAGAGTTATGAAATTTTGATGCAAATGGTCATTAATCATAACTGACAATGCTGGATGCCAATTGCAGTTAAATGTTGACAGCTTGGTGCTGACTGCTAATCTAGAAAAAATTTCCGATGATTGGTACAATTGAGATTTTAAGGGCTAGCCTCTTTGATTTGTAGGGCTTCTGTTCTTAGCCCATTGAGCTTGTTTGATAAGATTTGTTTTTGCAGGACATGGTAACTTCACTTTTCAGAATTGAAGCTTCACTCAGGTGAGGTGGTTCCTTTGGGCATTGATATCTATGGGGTAATATATGTACATAATGAAAATTGAATTAATATTACAATCGGAGTGGAAGCCATGATCTGTGGACCATATATATTGTAGTCTGCTTCACTTTCGCATTCTATTGGGAAAATTTGCAAAACCGGACTATGTCTCAACACTGTCTGGAAGAAAGGTTTGTCCATGAAATTTACCTTTGTTTGTCTTTCCTTTTTAATGCTCATCACATATTTATATATGTCCGCTATGGTTAAAGTTTTAATATTATTCAGTCTTTTGCTTGCACCTGTTTTACAAGCTAGATTGTACGAAAAAGTATATACAGAGATGGGAAAAGGCAACCAAGTCACATTAATGTGGGGAGGGTAATATTAGGTAGCGATTCTTGCATTTGTTCCTTAACTTTAATGGCAATGCAAGTGTAATTATGATCATGCATCAACATGAGAAGTCCTCACTTTATTTGAACATTCACGCGTCTTTCTCTTGCATGGTGGTTTTGATCTGTTATTTGCATTGCTAAAGCTTGGTTCTGTTATATCCCAGAGAAAAGATACAGTGAGTGAACTATACAAATGATTATATGAATATTCAGTACGTGCTTCTCTGAACGTTGGTAAAGCTTGATGGTATTACTTCTCTAATTAACTTATATCCAACGGTCATGGAAACATCATCACAGACATTTCTGAACAGAGGAAAGGTAAATACTGAGCATTGTACCAACGGATGCACATTGTGATTCCAGCTTCTGGAAAGAAAGGAACTATATGCTATTTGCGTAAATAGTTGTTTGACTTGCATGTTATTTTCCATGAGAATACCACTGACCAAGTTGGAGCCTCTGTCAAAAGATTA
This sequence comes from Secale cereale, assembly GCA_902687465.1. Lineage (NCBI taxonomy): Eukaryota > Viridiplantae > Streptophyta > Magnoliopsida > Poales > Poaceae > Secale > Secale cereale. The sequence continues at coordinate 606,033,588 of LR738713.1, read as the reverse complement.
ACATGTGGCACGATTGCTACTATATATCCATATAAAAGAGGATTGGCATTACATTATGTAAGTAGCATATTTTGTTCTTGCTCTCTATACTCTTTCTTTGTTTACCTTGCTAAGTAACCATTCCTGTGTAGAGCCAGCGAACGAGGGCCCGTGCAGAGCCGGCGAACGAGGCCACCCGTGTGCCTGCGGCATGGCGGTGTGGAGCCCCCTACCGCCAGCTCCATGCCGGTTCGAGATCGACACTGGTCTTCTCCCTGCCGTCATCATGCTCCCTGCTGCCAGCTCCGCCCTCCTCCACCCTATCTCTTCAGCAACGAGCAGCTCCATCCATTGTTAACTAGAAGGTAGCGACCTGACATCTCTCCCTCTCCACCCCTTGTTTATCTTATAACCTGACATTATAATGCATTTTAGCCCAGAGGTTCGCCTCTACCACGATGGCCGCATCGCTGCAACCGAAACTCCACCACTGTCTAGCCATCGACCCAGTGCAGCTGGATTCAATGTGGACCATAACCTCTCTGGGTGTTAGCAACAACGTATTTTCAGAAATAAGAGTTGACCATGTATATTATCTCTTTCAAATCGAAAGAGAAGACAATAATAGTTTCATTATGGTTGTTCTGAAGGAATGACAAGGCCATTGATGTTGTCAAGGTTAGTACAGGTACATGCTTTATTCTGTTGATACTTTTCAGCAGATACAACTTATAGTCTTTGTGCTACAAAAAGTTGAGCACGAGTATACAGTTTCAGAATGTGATGGTCCTCTGTCAGAAATTTTCTGATAGGTCAAATATTGTGTCATTTCAATCTCAGATTTTGGATTTAATAGGAAACCTGCTTGGGAGAGAATTAAATCATAATGCATCATATAGCTTCCTAGATGATTTATCTTCATTAGTTTGGCTCTGTTGATTGTCACTGTTAAATCATAATCCATGCTACAAGCCTGCTGTATTTTGGCTCTGTGATAGTCTCCATTATCCCTTCAATTACGAGAAGCACACAATCGACAATGTTCTAATGAAAATTTGCAACAATATAGTTATCTCTTTCCTGGATTGACAATGTAAGCATAATATTTTGTTCATTAAAATCTTTCATTGTCTTTTTTAATTGTTCTTGCATTTATCTTATCTGATTAGGGTCGCCAGATTCTGTATAATCTTTCTCTCTACTTTTACTTTGTGATTCTGCATATGTATATTAGAATGATATGCTGAGCAATATCAGATCTTCACAAACAAGATAGCTGGACTGTGGTTTGCCTAGGGCAGTGGTAGTTCACAAAATGCATGATGTTCACTGGGAAGCATCTGAGACTACCAATGTCGAGTAGCAAGATCTGGATGTGTACGTGATCAAGCAAAGATAAGTGTACGTGCATCACCTTTTAGTATAGACTTAGAAAAAATATGATGTCTGCTATGATATTTTCAAGAATAGTTTGGCCCTCGAGACACTCATGTGTATTGTTTTTTCTTCCTAGAGATATACATGTCTTTGGATTATTATTTGAATTGGTTTGAACAAACAATGTATGCGGCTAATTTACTAATGTGCTGATCAAACATGATAATTTGACAAATCCATACAGCTGATATGCACCAATATTCGAATTTCAAAATATGAAGGATTCATCTTTTTTGGATTATGTTTGAAGTCAACTATGCCCATCGACTGCAATAATATATAGTTCCAGTTAGTCGCATGTATTGCAGTACTGATCTATGAGCAAGGCTCAAATAAGACTAAGACGAAGCAATACTAGCTTGCCAAAAATACAAACTTCATCTTAAATAAGTTGTTTGTTAAACATTATTCTGTATACTTAGTTGATTCTTCTATCTTTGGAGCGAAATATAACTTGCAACCAATCATTTATTTATTTGTTTTCATAAGCTTTTTAACCCTCTCCCAATATTCTTCCATACTGCGATGCAAGTTAGAAAAGTCAGTTTCTTATGTTTATTTTTATGCCTATGTTCACCCATGTGCTTAGCTCCCAAAAATCCTAAAATGATGCACCTAACGAGGTAGATTTTGTTTTATGCAAAAATAAAACATTGTGCAATCTTTTATGAGTCCACCTAAGAAGCCGAACAGATATATGAAACAACTTCCACCACTAATGCCGGAGAAAGATAGCTGGAGAGAAGATAACATGCATAGAAGGGGTGAAATAAAAAATCAAAGATATTGGAATTAATTTTCCAACTTATCTATACTACTATTAAAAGAGCAAACGTGAATTCCCCTAAAACCACACAACAAACTGTAGACAATCAGAACCCTTCGACTAAATTCACTTACACACATCCTGGCAAGGTTGTATGCAAATGAACCAAGAACCCATTTACAAGATCCAAGGTAAGATGGGAGAGCGATCTTGTACATTCTTTCACCACCCGCTAGAAAAACCAAATACACTATATCGGGAGGTGATATGGTAATTTTACCAACAGACTATTGGAGATGCTTTGATCTTATTTTCCATTTTATCTTGTGTGAATTTAAAGTTGACATTAGTGCCATTCTTTTTGATTGAACATGCCTTCTTTATTTGGTAAAAACTCATTATATGTATTTCAATTTGAGTGACTAATTGAGCATGCATAATTTAATTCGTTATATATCACCCAATTTGACCTACAAATTGCATTTGAAAGAAAATATGACTAGACAAAACATCCTACTTTATTACATCATCTCAAACCGAAGAATGTCTCGGCATGATTCCACAAGCAAAGATTTGCTTTCCGCAAAGACGTGCATTGCACGTGCACACTTACTAGTAAAGAGAAAACACCATGTGCATTTCCCTCAATTTAAATGGATCGAAGATCCATACGGTTTATTTAGTTGAGTTGCAAAACTATGATATGATGCATGATGACATGATGCAGTGCACAAAACAAAATAAAACACACGGTGATCACAAGAAATATGGAAGTCTTCTGGAGCGTCGGTCTTGGGGCGTCACACTTGTCGACCGGATCGATTGGAAAATACATCGCGATGGTGCGGCTCAGCTGCTCGTAGATAAGAGCATGATTGGTTTGATGCCAAAAATTGGCATGCCAACAGTCGGCAAATGCCAAATATTGACTAGTGTTTGATTGGTTACCAATTTTACTTGTCAACCTCACAAGAAGTTACCAATTTTTGGCAACTTCTGAAATTTCCGAATGTTGTCTTGCCAGGTATTGGCAATGTCAAATGTTGGCATGAAACCAATTAGCCTCTAACTTCCACCGACGCAAGTATACACGAACCCTGTGACCTCGCCGCCGTCGCCGCCTCCACACGCTTTGGTTCTCGCCTCCGATTCCCCATTCATGAAACAGTTGAGCGGTGGTGGATGAGAATGCATTCATTTGGATACATCTGATTTGTGGGTCCATGTGAGACATTGTACTGTGCTGTGGACACCGCTGTGCTCCTGGTACGGGGAGGCCCACACTAAGAGCAAGTCTAGTAGAGCCCTCAAACCCCCAAACCCTTAAAAATAACCGTTTTTTTACAGTTTTCGTCCGAAAAACGGCGTAGACAAGAACCCTTAAACCCTTAAACCCGTAAATATTTTTAGAGGTCCAACCCTCAAACGCCATCGCAGCCTATAGAAGTGAGGGTTGGGGGGGGGGAGTTTCTCCCCCCGACCTGCACTCCACTTCATCGCGAGCGCGGGAGGGAAGTTCCTCCCGTCCGCAGCCGCCCCGCCCTCGATCCGCCGCCGCCGCCTCGCCCTCCGCCGCCTCCGCCCCGCCCCGGCCGCCCTCCGCCGCCTCCGCCCCGCCCCGCCGCGCCCTCCGCCGCCTCCGCCCCGCCCTCCGCCGCCTCCGCCCCGGCCGCCCTCCGCCGCCTTCGCCCCGCCCCGGTCGCCTCCGCCCCGTCCTCCGCCCCGCCCCGGTCGCCTCCGCCCCGCCCCGGTCGTCCCTCCGCCGCCGC